>JBBMOL010000025.1:0-684370 GCA_037954665.1 Laguncularia racemosa | reverse complement strand
CTTTAATCTATTTTTTGTTTTTGGTATTCATATATTTTCTAAAAAGTTTTGTCATAATTATTTTTTATTGTTTGGTATGAATTAGAGCTCTTCAAATTAATTAGCAAGTTAATTATTTTTAAAAATTTAGCACGTAAAACCCGAAAATTTTTTTTTTTTTGTTCTAGTCCCCGGTGAAAAAAATTTAACATTTTTGATTTTTAAAATAGATGATCGAATTCATGTTTTGGGATGTATGATTTTTTTTTAAATATTTTTTCCCCTTATAATCTACTGACATGAATTGGGGGCCTTTTTGTTTTTAATGCTTTTGATAGATCAAATCCTAAGAGTTTTTTTTGGGGTTGTCTAATCGATAAGAGGAGTAATCAATGAGTTGTCTTAAAATTATCGAAGAAGAAAAAGAGGATGGGTTTATTAGGGTTTTTTTAAAAACCCCCAAAACCCCTTTTTAAAATCTGAAATAAAAATTAGAAAAACATTTGCACCGATAAAAAAATTTTCCTCAAATTTTTAAATATCTTGATTCCTTTGGTGGCTTTTATCAATATTCGATTTTATTATCTTGTTTAAATATTTTTTTGGATTCCAAAACAAAACCCCTTTTTTCCCTTTTCCTTTTTAAATTCCCCTTTGAAAAAATTTTTTTTTAACCCCAACCCCTGTGGAAAAGGGGCCCTCCCCCACTCTATACGCAAATAAATCTTTGTCTAGGAAAGTAGGTTTTTTTTTTTGGGGGAAACGACCCCAAATCACCCCGGGGCTTTTAAAAATTGATTAAATCTTACGGGGTTTTTCCCTAATAAATCCTAAATTTTTCTTTCGAGTCATTTAAATTCCTAAAAAATTGATTTAAATTACAAAAAAACCAATTTCATAGTAGGACTTTCATATAAAAAATTCCCCATATTATATGCCCTTTTAAAACATGAATACAATGATCTTTTTATTTGGGAATTTTGGCTTATCATTTTTCCCCACAAAGATGATTTGGAACATTATGGTATGGATTGCAAAAAAACAATTAAAAAAAAATGGGTTTTCAATGGAATTCTTTATTAAAAGATAAAAATAAAAAATTTAAAAAACACAAAAGAAAAAAAGTAAATGAAATTTAAAATTTTTATAATCTTCAAAAATTTTTTAGAACTTTAATCTTCCGAAAAAGATTTTCCCCCAATTCTTCAATTGAAAGGAAAAAATTCAGCAAAATAACATTCTTTCCTTTAAAATAAAAAATTTTGGGAAAAACATGAAAAGTAAAAGAAAATTTAAAAAAAAAGATAAAATCCTAAAGTTTTTTTTAAGGGAAAATTTTAATGATTCAAAAGATCAAAAAAAAGAATTTCCTTCCAAGGTTCACACAAGGGGTCTTTTTATAGATCTAAAGAAAAAGGGAGGATAAGGTGATCTGATGAGGAATTGGTCAGCAAATCAATCAAGATAAGATTTTTGGGGGACTTTCGATGGACATCCGAGAAAAATCAAAGGGTGGGTTAAGGCCGGGTCAAAGGGCCCGGGAGCCTTGAATGCAATTCTTCACTTGCTTCTTCAATTTTGTGAAAAACTCCTCTAATTAACTTTTTATTTTACTTTTAGGTCCTCAAAACCTGAATTTTCACAAAAAAACACTATTAAATACCGTTTCTTTATATTTTCTTCTAATATTGAAAAAAATTTAATATAAATCCCGAAAGAAAATAAAAGTATAATGTGATCTTATCAAGATCTTGTTCTTAAGCTACTAGAACGTTCTAGCTTATTTGAATGTTTAATTGTGGCATCGACCTGGCATGAATCCCCATGACTACCATCCCAACAGTCATTTCCTTGCCCTTGTTAACTGAACCTGGATGTGCGACTTCCTCAATAATGGGGAGCCCCCCCAAAGAGACTGCATTTTCAATACGGCACCTAACATTACTATTTCTGCAAAGCTTGTGGCAACATGCCCCATTAAGTGGTGGTAGTAAGGTTTACTTAAGGTATTGAAAAAACATATAGGTTAGATCTTTCTCTAGTAATGAGGTGGTTATCTTAGCAGCCATACCCCTCCAACACTATGCATACTTGTTTAAAAGATTTTTTACTCTTCTTTCACATATCATTTAGATCCTAAATAAACGGAGCTAATTTAACTTAAACTTGTACTGGCTATAAAAGGCCCTTGTAAATTTGTCCTATGTATCTATTGCATTCAAATCTAGTTGGCCATACCATGCTAAAGTTGCCTAGTTAAATTGTCTTGAAACTTTTGCACCATAGGTCACTCGTATTAGTGTATTTAGCTATTTTTCTAATATAGAGTCTAGCATAGAGCTTCAAGAAAACCCGGTAGCATCATACTTTTTAAAATCTAGGATTTTGAATTTCTCGAGGAATTCCTCATCTTCATAAATGGGCAAATTGACTAAGCTGGTCAGCTTAAATCCAACATTTCCCCTCAAAAACCCTTATCTTCTCATGGAATTTTTAGAGCAATTTCCCTTTTCCCAAACACCCTGTTGTTTCTTCTAAAATTTCCCCTCCTTAAACTTTCACCACTACTATTTCCTAACTCATCCCTAGGGTTTAAATTGAAAATTTATGGAAGGTTGATCTAATCTACTTAGATAGCTTTGTTATTTATGAATATGATTGATGTGTATGTCAAAGCTTGCATCTACTTAATGAGTCACAACATGGTCTATTCGAGACCCGTAATTCTCTTATCAAGGTTGCTATTACTGGTGTTTTCAATCATTCTGGCTCTTGAGCAAGCGATAATCAAGCTTCTGATAAGGTCTACTTATTGGGGAAGCTATCTTTGAAATTTGCAACATGATCCAATTCGTTAGCATCATTTAAAACTATAAATTTTCTCCCCTTTTTCATTTTTTTTTTTTTGCCTGAAAGACATATATAATAATAAATAAATAATGCAACAAATAACAACTGAATAGTAATATGGCACATAATATGACCTAGAAAACTGCAAGCTTTTATTAATGTACAAATGATTACATGATCTAATGACATGAGAATATATAGTTTCTATCTTTAAGAAAATAAAAGTAAACTAATAATATGTATTTTCTTTTCAAAAAGGGAAATTTTTAGCTATCTTATGCTTTTCTCCTATACTAGCTTAGTTAACGATCTCTACTTCTTCTATTAGCTATCTTATTTGCTCATCTTTTTCTTTTAATCGATCTCTCAAGTACTGAATAACCCATTGTGATTACCTATGCTTCTTTTTCTAGTAGTTTGCAACCTTCTTCCACTTTTGATATAGGACTTCTACCTTTACTATATGGTAGCTCTATATCCTTCCTCTTTTAGAATTAGATTTTGTAGTTATGGCTCATGTTTGAATACTTGGGGGCTCATATTGTGCTTAGCTAGTTTTTTCATGAAATCACATATGAACTCCCTATAAGCACAATGGGCCCTAATCCTTCCATCCAACTTACCCAAGTTTACAATTTTCTTACCTCTCTATGATGGGTGTCGAATCCAACAAAAATAAAACCTACTCCTAGACAATTATATGATTTGCATATAGTGGTGAGTAGGGTCGAATCCACAGAGATTGGTTAAACTTATTTCTATCCAAGGAGAATAAAAAGGAAAAGGAAAATGGCGGGTTTGGTTTGTGAATCGAAATAAAGTTAAAACAAGATAAGAAAGTTGTATATTGATAAAAAGCCTAGCCAAAGGAATCAAGATAGTTTAATTCTAGGAATTAATCATCGATGCAAATGTTTTCTATTCTTAGTTCTAGATAAACTGGTTATGGTTATTAACAAGCTCTAACAAACCCATCTCTCATTACTTCCCGATAACCTCAGACAAGCGCTTTGAATTATTTCTCTTTTTTGATTAAATAACCCTAGACAAGCGCTTAGGATTTAATCTATCAATAGCATTAAAATCTAGAGAGACCACCAATTCATGCCAGTAGATTATAAGATAACCTATTTAAACATGATCACACACCTCCATAACATGAATTCGATCATCTCTTTTATAACCAAACATGTTATTGCGTCACTAAGACTAGAACAATCAAACAATTACGGATTTGACGTGCTAGTTGATAATATATTAACTTGCTAATTGAGTAGAAGAGCTCTATTCATACCAATCAACAAAGATAATAATGACAAAACAATCAGAAGATATATGAATACCCGAAAGCAAAGAATAGAATAAATACAAGTCAATTAGACCTCACAATTCATGGAGAATTAAACATCTATGACCCTTTGGCTAGAAAAGTAGCTTAGCTACTCATGTTCATCAATAAAACGAAAAATAAAAATAAAAACATAATGAACCCAGTTGCTGCTCTGCCTCGCGTTTCCTTCTTGTCTCCAAGGTGATTCTAGATTCAAAGATTCAAAAGTTGTCCTAACCCTCTAGGATTGGTTCTATTTATATTGTTAGGGGGATAGCATGTGATCTTTTGCTAGCAAGATACGAAAATATCTTTCCTTTTCCAAGTAGATTTCGAGAAGTGAAGATTCGTCTGCCTGGCACGCCCCACCACACGGCCGTGGGTCAAGCCGTGCCATCCTCTATGCATATTCTTCAAGTCTTCATCCGCACCCAGTGTGTACCACAGTTACACACACGGTCAGATTTAAAGTGTGCCTTCATCTGTGCATAATCTACAAGTCTTCATCCGTGTCCAATGTGTACCACGGTTAGACCCACAGCTAGATTTCAAGCCGTGCCTTCATCTGGTTGATGTTCCACACTTTCTTCTCCTTAGCACGTCTAGCTTCCACCATGGCTCCAAGCACGGTTTCTCCCACGGCTTCCACCACTACCGTGCCCTAAACCGTGTCTCTCTCTGTTCAAAGTCCACATTTTCGTCTTCTTGTCCAGTGTGTGACACGGTTTTCGCCATGGCCGTGCCTCAAACCGTTGCTTCCGATACACGGCCGTGTACTTCAACCGTGTATCTTCCGTTGATTCAAAACCAAGTACACGACCGTGTACTTCAATTACACGCCCATGTACTTCCTCTGGCGGTGTAAATCCTTGTCTTTGAACCAAGTTGTAGATGGCTTCTCTAATTTACTTGAATTGGCGTCCTTGACTCCATTTAACCTGATTTATCACGATGATAGAATTAAAGTACCATTTCCTTGTGATTTCTATAAAATCAATAATAATTTAACACAATTTATACTATAAATATTGAGTATAAAATGGCTCTATCAAATTCCCCACACTTAAACTCTTGCTTGTCCTCAAGCAATTGCATCAAATCAATTGAGAAATCTGTCATAGATTATACAAACTTTCTTTTCATCATTCCAAGCATCTATTCATTTCTAATTCATGACTTGTAATTTAATGTCTACTACTTCAACCAAACTGGTTTCCTGTGATCAAATTACTATGGACAAAATTCAATAGCTAATCTAAACAAAACAAACTTTAATCCTCATGTTTAGCAAAAGAATTTTTATTCCAAAAGTAAATACTTAATCCACTAAGGAAAAACACCCAATTAAACTTCATTGGATATTATCAAGCATATAATCCTTGCAGTATAAAGTAAAAGCATATGGTATAAGCTCTTTGCTAGATATTCTCCCTTTTATACATCTTTGTTTTATTCAATGAATGTTTACATTCATGTTCTTTTGATTTATTCAAGCATCTATTTTGACGGGTTTTTGCCCGCTTCTTTTCATGACTTTTGCCTTTTTCGTCCTTATCGTTATAGTGAGTTCATTGAGTCGGCAACATCCCGAGCTCATCACTCAAGTGACCGGGTTTTGAGATACCCCTACGGACTCTTCCTCACTCTAACATTCAAGTTTGAATACTCTTAACTCAATTAGTTGAATCATTGGAGTATAATGGCTATGCTTGATTTTTTTTTTCACTAAGTGTTATGATTGCTTTACAAACAACTTCAAAGAGTATACAGTAGCTAATATAACCTAGAAGTAAACTTGTTTATTTTTCACTTAGGGACTCGACTTACTCTTAGACTTCCAATTCTAAAGCTAAATACAAGGTAAATTTGTTTCTTAAAGATTTCACTACTTAATTTTAACCATGTATTCTAATCACAGCGTGGGTGAGTAAAACATTTGAACAAGTCAATTTCACATTTTGTAGATGCTTATTACAACATTTAGTACAATCTCTAGATTTCATGATAATTTTGAAAAAATTTGGCTTAAAATTGCTTAAGGACAACATTCAGAGTATAAGTTAGACAGTGTCCTCACTGTTCCTAATTCAGCACAATTGAAGAGGAATTAACAACACAAAGGACATTAGAGAATAAGAGAAAGGAAATATTTATACTTCCCTGGTAAAGGAGTGCTCCCTTTAAGCTCTGGAAAGTGTCATCTAATGATATGTATCCTTGCTGCAGCGATCCAAAGAGTTCAAAACTACACTAAAATCAAAACAAACAAAAACTAATGCAAAACAAAACTTTTTTTTTTTTACATGGGTTGCCTCCCATGAAACGCCTTTCTTTAACGTCTTTGGCTAGACGTTCCTGGCTAAATATTCGGATAAGGATTTTGATTCCAGCCTTGGTGCCTGTGGTGATGGGTTAATAACATCCGTAACAAAAACAAGAGAGATATCGTTAGGATGTTTCATGGCATCATAAATGTTAAATTTAATCACTTCACCATCAAATTCCATAGTGAGAGTGCCATCATTTACATCGATTTTCGTTTTAGAAGTCTTAAGGAATGGTCACCCTAATAATATCAGTGATGAAGTATGAGAATCACTATCGTCCATGTCAAGCACATAAAAATCAGCAGGAAAAACCAACCCATTGACTTGAACTAAAACATCCTCTGAACTCCCTCAGGATAAACATTGGACCTATCAGCAAGTTGAACAATAATACCCGTTTCCTTTAAAGGACCAACATTTAAACGTTCATAAACAGACAAAGGCATGACATTGATAGAAGCTCCTAGATCACACATGGCTTTAGCGATTCCAAGATTACCTATTTTGCAAGGAATAGTAAACATACCTGGATCCTTGCATTTAGGAGGAAGCTTCTTCTGAATAATAGCTGAAAAATTTTCACTCACACTAATCTTTTCATTGCCTTTCAGCTTCCTTTTGTTAGTGCATAAGTCTTTGAGAAATCTAGCATAGCGCGGTATTTTCTTAATTGCATCAAGCAAAGGAATATTTACCTCGACTTTGCGAAAAGTTTCCAGAATCTCTTTTTCTTCCGCTTCATTCTTGGATTTCGCTAATATGGAGGGGAAAGGAGGTGGTATCAATGTGACCTTCGATGGCTCAACTAGAGACTTGCTAATCTGGTCGCCCTGCTGGCTCGGAGTCAAAATCTCTTTCTTGGTCTCTTCCTTAAGATTAGACGGATGTCTTTCTTATTTGATCCTGCAATTCTATTCCACTTCTCAAGGTAATTGCATTAACGCTTTGCTTCGGGTTTGTAATAGTTTGAGAAGGTAACTTACCTTGAGTTTCTAACCTATTTACGACTGAAGCAAGTTGGCTTACTGATTCTCCAAGTTTTGAATGCTTTTCTTTGTTTCCTCCTGAAATTGTTTGGTATTCACAGCTAAAGACTTAAAAATATCCTCAAGAGACATACCTAAAGTGGAAGGAGCTTGGGGTACGTGGTGTGAATGGCTTAAGCTGGAATTGTTGGAAATGTTGAGGTTATTGCCATATCGGAAGTTAGGATGATCCCTGCATCCGAGATTGTAAGTATTTGAATAGGGATCATACTTCCTCTGCAGTTGTCCTGGAAATTCGCCTACAGCATTTACATGTTCATGATTGTCATCTTGCAATGTGGGGCACATGTCGGTCGAATGACTCGGAGCAGCACAAATTCCACAAGCTTTCACCTGTTAGGTATTTCCAGAGCTAGCTGCTGCACAAGGGAGGTAAGATTAGAAATTTGATGTTCAAGGTTAGACACACTTACCTCATTTACCATCCTAGAAGATGCATCATGCTATACCCAAATTGTTGCGAATTGGCAGCCATAATGGAGATCAATTCCCTAGCTTGACCAGGGGTTTTGTTTACTATGGCGCCATCCACTTGCAGCATCCATCATCTTTCTTTCCATTGGAAGTAGGCCCTCGTAGAAGTATTGGATAAGGAGTTGTTCAAATATCCCATGTTGTGGGCAGCTTGCACACAATTGCTTGAACCTCTCCCAATACTCATGAAGATTCTCGGTGTCCCTTTGTTTTATACCACAAATTTCTCTTCTTATACCAGCGGCTCGGATGCGGGGAAGAATTTGTCCAAGAAGAGTCTCACCATATCAGTCCATGTGGTTATAGAACCTGGAGGCAAATAAAACAACCAATCTTTAGCTTTAGTACTTTAAAGAAAATGGAAAAGCGCGTAGCTTGATTTGATCGTCGGTTATTCCTTGTGGCCTCATACTAGAACACACTATATGGAACTCTTTCAAATGCTTATGAGGATCTTCATTCTCAAGACCATGAAAGGTGGGTAGAGATGTATCAACCCAGATTTCAATTCAAATTCCACAGCTAGTTCAGGATAGTGAATACAAAGTGGTTGTTGATTCACATCCGGTGTAGCCAACTCCCTTAAGGTTCTCTCGAGATTTGCCATGTCATCCTCCTTTTCAGAATCAAGGGATGAATCAGACAAGTCCGATACTAAGTTCGGTCTGGGGGATGATCTAGCTTCTTGTCGCAGCCTCTTTAGAGTCTTCTCAATCTCCAGATTATAAGTTAGTTCACCTGTCTGAGAAGAATGAGTCATACAAGAATAGAAATAAATTTGACACCAATCCCCGGGCAACAGCGCCAAAATTTCATGGGTGTCGAATCCAACAAAAATAAAACCTACTCCTAGACAATTATATGATTTGAGTAGTGAGTAGGGTCGAATCCACAGAGATTGGTTAAACTTATTTCTATCCAAGGAAAATGGGGGGTTTGGTTTATGAATCGAATAAAGTTAAAACAAGATAAGAAAGTTGTATATAGATAAAAAGCCTAGCCAAAGGAATCAAGATAGTTTAATTCTAGGAATTGATCATCGATGCAAATGTTTTCTATTCTTAGTTCTAGATAAACTGGTTATGGTTATTAACAAGCTCTAACAACCTATCTCTCCTTACTTCCTCGATAACCTCAGACAAGTGCTTTGAATTATTTCTCTTATTGATTAAATAACCCTAGACAAGCGCTTAGGATTTAATCTATCATAGCATTAAAATCTAGAGAGACCATCAATTCATGCCAGTAGATTATAAGATAACCTATTTAAACATGATCACACACCTCCATAACATGAATTCGATCATCTCTTTTATAACCAAACATGTTATTGCGTCACTAAGACTAGAACAATCAAACAATTACGGATTTGACGTGCTAGTTGACAATATATTAACTTGCTAATTGAGTAGAAGAGCTCTATTCATACCAATCAACAAAGATAATAATGACAAAACGATCAAAAGATATATGAATACCCGAAAGCAAAGAATAGAATAAATACAAGTCAATTAGACCTCACAATTCGTGGAGAATTAAACACCTATGACCCTTTGGCTAGAAAAGTAACTTAGCTACTCATGTTCATCAATAAAACGAAAAATAAAAATAAAAACATAATGAACCCGGTTGCCTGCTCTGCCTCCGCGTTTCCTTCTTGTTTCCAAGGTGATTCCAGATTCAAAGATTCAAAAGTTGTCCTAACCCTCTAGGGTTGGTTCTATTTATATTGTTAAGGGGATAGCAAGTGATCTTTTGCTAGCAAGATACGGAAATATCTTTCCTTTTCCAAGTAGATTTCGAGAAGTGAAGATTCGTCTGCCTGGCATGCCCCACCACACGGCCGTGGGTCAAGCCGTGCCATCCTCTGTGCATATTCTTCAAGTCTTCATCCGCGCCCAATGTGTACCACAGTTACACACACGGCCAGATTTAAAGCCGTGCCTTCATCTGTGCATAATCTACAAGTCTTCATCCGTGTCCAGTGTGTACCACGGTTAGACCCACAACTAGATTTCAAGTCGTGCCTTCATCTGGTTGATGTTCCACACTTTCTTCTCCTTGGCACGTCTAGCTTCCACCACGGCTCCAAGCACGGTTTCTCCCACGGCTTCCACCACTACCGTGCCCTAACCCGTGTCTCTCTCTGTTCAAAGTCCACATTTCCGTCTTCTTGTCCAGTGTGTGACACGGTTTTCGCCATGGCCGTGCCTCAAATCGTGCTTCCGATACACGGCCGTGTACTTCAATCATGTATCTTCCCGTTGATTCAAAACCAAGTACATGACCGTTGTACTTCAATTACACGCCCATGTACTTCCCTCCGGTGGTGTAAATCCTTGTCTTTGAACCAAGTTGTAGATAGCTTCTCTAATTTACTTGAATCGGCATCCTTAACTCCATTTAACCTAATTTATCACGATGATAGAATTAAAGTACCATTTCCTTATGATTTCTATAAAATCAATAATAATTTAACACAATTTATACTATAAAGATTGAGTATAAAATGGCTCTATCACTCTACTATCCCATAACTCCTTGATATTATTGAGGTGAGCTATCTTGGTTGCCAGTGATATGTTGGCATCTTGGTAATTAAGGATCATCTGCTCTAATGACCTTATGTTGGTAATGTCCTATAAACAACCTAACTATCTCATGACTTGGGCTAGGAAATAACTCGTACAACCCATAATATCGATTAGGGGTACACCTAGATATTCCTCACATCCATGGATAGACTTAGTGCAATGACTCGACCTAACTATCCATGTGATATCTCCCAACTCTATCATGTTAAGAAACCTACACCATTGCTAAGTCAATGTAGCATTGGGTAGCATGACCCTAGTGGCAATGTTATCTACTATGTCTGTTTATGGAGCTAGGGGTCCCCTCATTAAGTCTGCTCTAAATGCTTTGACATGGTTGACAAACCATACTATCAACAAGGTTCCCTCCCTCCCCTTAAATGCGTTGTGACCTTATTGTTTTACAAAATTTAGAGCCTGGATTTATTCAACCAATACCGTCGGGACATAAGACTTACTTGATAGAAATTAGGAGACTAATTCAGCTACCCTGAAATGGACATTGGCCTACCCTTATGGCAAAAGGATGGCTACAAAAGTAGCTAATATGAATGCATTGATGTGGTCCCTTGCTAGTAAATCATACACTCTACAAAAGATATCTTACTTGCTAAAATATGCTAATGAATAAGCATACAACCCACTCAATGTGGAGAACCTAATACACCTATCCTTGCATGCAATCAAGGCTTCAACAATTTCACTTTTTTTAACCCCTAACAAATGATAGAATATATTCACCAGCCGAGCTTCCAAGTCTGAGGTTACTATTCCATCGTCTATAGCAAGAGCCTTAAGTAACTAGGTATAATCCTCTATGGTAGGTGCCAATTTATAAGGCCTAAAATCAAATGATGATGACCTAGTGTCCCAAAAATGGGCTAGGGCCTTGATTAGATCCCACTTAAGCTACACTTTCATTAGACATTACCAAACCAATTTTCTATAGGATATAATCTTGATGTTTTTTACTAAATGTGTCAAACCATTGACCTAGAGTCTTTATGGGGGTAAGAATACTGGCCCATGTAGATCTCATTAACATATCCCAATTAATCATTGGTTTGCTTTTCCATCTTTCCTACATATTACCAAAAAAAAAAAAAACAAAGGAAAAACGAAAATTTACAAAGTAAAAAAATAAATACGAGGAAATGAGATTACAAAAATTATGATTTTGAGCATTAACAAAGCTGCAGCTTTAGGTTTCTAGTGCCACATTACTTTTCATTTGCAAAGAAAATAAAGCATAAAATAATAAAATAAAGTACTTATGCATGAAAACGAGGGTAGGTTCTAAGGGTTCTCTAGCTCTCTAACTAGTGGCTACATTCAAGTTAGAGTGGAATCGCCTAATCATTGCCAAGTGATGGTATATACCACTATAACCTAGTAGGTACATAATGGCATTCCATTCTTAGTGTTTTAAATGGCCTAGCCATGTCTAAACATGCATTTAAAAGAAAAAATCCCCAAATGCTAGCCTGTTGGGCCATTTTCTTCCTTCTTTTTTCCTCTTTTTTTTTTTCTTTTTTATTTCTTTGCATCACTCAAAACCCAATTAGTACCACTATTTACAAAAAGATTCATAGGATAAAAATGAAAGTATATTGCAAGAAAATAAAGGACTTTCAAACATATTTATGAAAACTAATACATGACTAGCTTACTTTGAAATATTACGTCCCCAATGGAGTCGCTATCCTATCAAGTCTAGTTTTTTAACCATTTCCCTTAATTTTAATCTATAATAAACCTTATCAATTTTATATAGATTACTTAACTAAATTAAGAAAAATTAATTTTTAAAAGGAGTCACCACCAACCTAAGTTAAAAAATAAATTAAGGTTAATTAGGTTGATTAACCCTAACAAGCTACTAGTCTACGAATTTTTCTAAATACATTTCAAAAAAAAATATTTAACTAGAAACGCTAGATTTAAGAGCTAACTTATTAAAACTTAAATAACTATCATGTGAAATTTTCAAGAATTCTTTGCAAATAGCCTTTATATTCCTATATATATTTTTTCATGTATTTGCTACTATTTATTATTATTATTATTATTATTATTATTATTATTATTATTAGGTTTTTTTCATAAGATTATGTACTTATGCTCAAAAAACTAAAGTTTGAATTTTATTATGCTAGTATTTCTAAGATTTTTATTGTGTTTATTTTTCTTAAAGTTTTTATTTATTATGTTTATCTTTCCTAAAGTAAACCTAAAGTTTTTATCTTACCTAATTTTTTTAATTTTTTATTTTATTTAATTTTCTAAAAAAGTTATTTTATTTTATTTTCTTAAGGTAAACTTAGAGTTTTATTTTGTTATGTTTATTATTATACTAATTTTTCTAAAGAAAGCTTAAAGTTTTTATTTTATTATAGTTGCCCCAAATGTGCCTATGTACCTGCTAATTGGGATCAAATCATCCATAGTTCGCTTTTCTTTTATAAAATCTTAGTTTGGTGATTAATTTTATTGAATAAAAAATGCTAAGTCTACATTATTTAATCATATTAATTTTATTAAGAAAATACCTAAGTAACCTAAGTTGCTATGTAAGGATTTCAAAAAAAACCCTAAGATATCCAAAGTTCAAGAAAAATATCTTATTATTTTTATTTTTTAGGAAAAAAACCTCTATGTGATAAAATCTTAGATTACTAGATTTTAATAAAAAGATTTTCCTATTATATTTATTATACTTTGGACTTTTATTATTATTCTTATCATAGTCTATTTCTAAAAGTTTAATTAAAAGCTTTACACTAAAAAGAAACTTTAATATATTTTATTTTAGTTCTAGATTTTATATATTTTTATTCTTTGTTATATTTTTGTTCCTAAAATTTTATTTGTAGTAAAGATTTTTACTTATCATATTTAATTTTGTTTTCTATATTTTTCATTTCTAAAATCTTAACTTATACTAAAGATTTTTATTATATATTTTTATTCCTATACTAAAGGTTTTTAGTTAGTTTTATTATTATACTAAAGAATTTTATTATTCCTATATTTTTCATTCTTAAGCTAAAGATTTTTATTTTATTTTATTCTTAACATTTTCATTCTTATATTTTTTTATTCTAAATATTTTTAATTAATTTTATTCTTATTCTCTTATACTAAAGATTTTTATTAATTTTCAGTTTATATTTTTATACTAAAGATTCATATTTAATTTATTTTTTTTTGCAGTTCTATTATTATTTTATCATTCACCATCGAGCGATAGTATGCACCACGACAACCCGATAGGTACTCAAAGATAAAACTTTATATTATATTATTGTATCACTACTATTATTATTATTTTTTTATTTTTTCCTAGACCTAACATTTTGATTGATTTCTTTTTCTAAGCTAACCATAGAATAAGAACATAAAAATAACAATAATACACTAAAAATAAAATAAAAAAAGACTAATAAACTACTAACCAGGTACATCAGGTCGAGTCTCGGGTTTAGTTGCTTGCGGGTTGGGTCTCAAGGTCGGTTCTGTGGGACACGGGTCAGATTATAGGCACGACAGCTGGGAGTCCATGTTGGCGGTGCTCCAATGGAGATTAGAGGCAACTAGTGAGGTCTTTCCTAGGTTTTGAAGGATGTAGAATCTAAATCTAAGGTTGTTTTCACTTAAAGGAGATCCTAAGGTGGCGTTCCAAGAGGTATGTAATGAAATTTTAAGAAACTATACTAAAATTTAAGAAAATAAGCAGACTAATAAGTACTTCTAGTTTAGGGTAGTAATTATAATATTTTCACTTTTCAAAAAATCTTGATACAATTAACAATAAAAAAATTAAATCACTATAATATATTAATACTATTTTAATAATTTACATATAACCTAAATCATATAATAAATAATTGATGTGCCTAAAAGGGCTAAAGAACATATAATCAACAAATAGTAGCAATTCCAATCAACAACCACTCCACAAGAAGGGTAAACCCCTAATTCCTTATGAATTCGGATAGTAAAACCGAGTAAGATGTGACACCAAATGGAGATATGCTTAAATGATTCAAGCACATAACATAATCTAATAAAACTAACTCCACAAAAGGCATGAACACAATAACAATCAACAACACTTGGCTTGATCAACTCTTTCAAAAATTAGTCTAAATTTATGAAGATGGAAACCAAAAGGATATATAGAACAATCAATTGCAAGATTATCAATGATGAATAAAGGAAATGAACTAAGATTCCAATTCAAATTGAAAAGTTTCAAATATGAAAATAGAACCCTAAATTCATGTGAACCAAAGGAAACAACAAATAGCACCTAGATATATGACTCACTAAGTACAATTTGTAAACAAAAAAAATGATTGATATTACTCACAATCACTTTCAAGTTGGTTCTCGCCATAATTTCAATGATGAAATTGATAAGAGATTAATGGCAATGCAAGCGAACTCCTCATGGGCATAAGAATGTGTTTTTCTGCAAAATTATCAAAAATCCTAGTTAGCAAGTATTTATACTTGCTCCCTTTAGAGTTAAAATGGCTAGAAAATTACAACTATGCCACTATAAGGTGGCTAATCCTAAAACACTAAAATACAACCAAATAAAAATGTCCCAAAACTTACAAAATAAATGATCCAAAGAAAATAACAAATAAATAAAAATATTCTTCAACATGTTGGTTCTTCAAATCAACTCATCGGTCCAACTCATCTCCGGTTTAGGTTAGTCCTTGAATAACCCATAAGCTGAGTCTTAGTGAGTTTGTCCATCGCTCTGTAAAGCTAGATAAGTGTGCCTGTTGGAAAACACAATATAAGAGTAATAGAAAAGAGGTTAATATACAAATAATTCTAGGGTCAAGTGGTTCAAAATGGACCCTCATCACCAAGATTTGAAATCCTTTGGGTCTTGCTCTAATGATAGGTCTTATATGATTTTAATTCCTATCATCTCCTCGGGCCTAAAAAAGATTTGTCCTCAAATCTAGCAAATCAAATGCAATATAGACTCTGTATCCTCCTAGCAAGTCATCTGAAGAAGTATCATTATAGAATCCTAATATCTGAAATACCACAGGGGGTGATTGCTTTCTCTCCTCCATTTCTATGATGTATCTCATCTGCAATACATATAATGATCCATTATCCACTAAGGTCTCCCCTATCTCAACCCGCTCCACTAATATTGTTGCCTCCTTTTCTAATTCATCTGTATGTTATTGACCCTCATGGCCCTCTAATGGCTGGCTCAACTACTCATAGCCCTCTTAAACCTCTGAAGGTGGACACAACTGCCTTTGAACAGTTTGGTCCTCTAGTGGTTTGCTCATCTAACCATGACCCTTAAGAACCTTTGATGGTTGGCACGTTTGTGCCTAATAAGTGTTTTCCTCTATAGGTTAGCTCGTGTAACTAAAAACCTCAAAAACCTATGAAGGTTAGCATATCTGCTTCTGCATAGTTTGGTCCTCTGAAGGTTTGATCATATGGCTATGATCCTCAAGAATCTTTAATGGTTATCTTATCTATCTTTTCATCTTCTAGACCTCTGATGGCGACAAAGGGTTCAATACTATATGTTTACCATCCAGTTGGAACATATAAGTATTTCTATACCCATCATATAATACCATCCTATCATACAACAATGGCCTGCTAAGCAATATATGGGATATACACATGGCTAGAATATCACATTCAATTTCATCATAGTATTTATCCCCTACACTGAAAGGTACCCTAGCTCTTTAGGTCACATGATGACTCTCCCGATCATTTAGCCAATGTAATGTATAATTCTTAGGATGCAGAGTTGCTTCAAGTTTCAACTTCGATACAAATGATGCAGCTACAACATTACGCACAAGTTTCCTTGTACCCTACAAGAAGTATGGAACAAATTTTCTCTTTATCCATCATCAATGGTTCAAAAAGAAATCAATACTTGATGTACCAAAGTAGTAGAAGTATACACATCATTTGACATAGTTGCTAACTAACTTCAACAAGTTAACAACACACTTCACTACACGCACCACAACAACACACACCCCACACACCCATAGTGCACATACAACCAATACAAGAAATACTTATTGTAACTTCAAGTAAAGTTAAGTAAAATAATTGAAGCACAAATAAATACTTCCAAGTAGTTAAGAAATTAAATTCAACCAACAAGTGTTTAAGTAATAAGTTTCAATTACTTTCACACTTTATTATTCTGTTTGAATTCAAATTCCACTACTTAACTTTCCTTTTTCTTGCTTTGGTTTTACACCAATTAACTTTACAATAGGCAGCACTTAAACACAATCACAAATAAACAACTTCACCGCCTCACAACTCCCCTTACTCATGGTTCCACACCATTCATGCCACCAATAAACACCTCTCTATATAACACACACAATAACATGCCAAAAATACACAAACTCTTCACTAAATATACAAAAACACAACACCACACACTTACACCTTTAATTCACGGTACACTTCCACACAAGTTTTCAAATTACAAATTCAACAATCAAGGCAACTCAAATTCAAATTCAAATGGAGTTCAATAATTGCACTATTCCACAAATGGTAAGGAGCCAATTCAAATTCAAATAAACACACAATTACTTCTATCACTTAATGTGTGTTTTGAAATTCAAATAACTTCCTTAAACCCACACACTCACTTCTGAAAATGTACACTAAGCCCCTCTTATGTCCAAATTACTCCAAGAAAAATACACCTCCACTTCTTCACAATTGAGGCAACTTCAAGTTATAAAATTTGAATTCACAAAAATATGCTATTACTCTTCTTCTTAATATACAAAATTATCAACTAAATGGATCTTCAATAAGTCCTCAAAACTCACTCCAACAAGCAACAAGTTCAACTCCCCAAGTAAGATAATCACGCCACTTAAAATAACAACATCAACAATTCAATTTTTGCTCTCAACTTCGAAATCAAGATGTAAGATCAAGAACCCTAAATTTCTGACATAAAAAATCAAATAACCCTTCTTACAACCACTTCAACAAACAACAAATTCAACTCCTCAATAACACAATTAAGTAACTCAATCCTCCACACACATACAATTTCGGATCAAAAGAAATGAAGAACCCTAATTGATAGTGAAGATCACGAAAATTCCCTTCTCTTAACCTACGCTCTGATACCAAATATGATGTGCTAAAAAGGGCCAAAGCACATACAATCAACAAATTCTGGCCATTCCAATCAACAACCACTCTACAAGAAGGGTAAACCCCTAATTCCTTATGAATCCAGATTGTAAAACCGAGTAAGATGTGACACCAAATGGAGATATGCTTAAATGATTCAAGCACATAACATAATCCAATAAAACTAACTCCACAAGAGGAGTGAACACAATAACAATCAACAACACTTGGCTTGATCAACTCCTTCACAAATTAGTCTTAATTTATGAAGATGGAAACCAAAAGGATATATGGAACAATCAATTGCAAGATTATCAATGATGAATAAAGGAAATGAACTAAGATTCCAAGTCAAATTGAAAAGTTTCAAATATGAAAATAGAACCTTAAATTCACGTGAACCAAAGGAAATAACAAATAGCACCTATATATGACTCACTAAGTATAATTTGTAAACAACAAGAAATAATTGATATTACTCACAATCACTTCCAAGTTGGTTCTCGCTATAATTTCAATGATGAAATTGATAAGAGATCAATGGCAATGCAAGGGAAATCCTCATGGCCACAAGAATGTATTTTTCTGAAAATTATCAAAAGTCCCTCAAAAACCCTAGTTAGTAAGTATTTATACTTGCTCCCTTTAGGGTTAAAATGGCTAGAAAATTACAACTATGCCACTATAGGGTAGTCAATCCTAAAACACTAAAATACAACTAAATGAAAATGTCCCAGAACTTACAAAATAAATGGTCCAAAGAAAATAACAAATAAATAAAAATATTCTTCAACATGTTGGTTCTTCAAATCAACTCATCAGTCTAACTCATATTGGGTTTAGATCGATCTATGGATAACCCACAAGCTGAGTCTTAGTGAGTTTGTCCATCGCCCTATAAAGCCTGATAAGTGTGCCTGTTGGAAAACACAATACAAGAGTAATAGAAAAGAGGTCAATACACAAATAATTCCAGGGTCAAGTGGTATAAAAAGGGCCCTCATCTCCAAGATTTGAAGTCCTTTGGGTCTTGCTCTAATAATAGGTATTTAAGGATTTTGATTCCTATCAATAATAATGAACTTTAAAATAGAAAAGTAATAAAGAAATAGGATATATTAGATAATTATAACAAATAACAAGCACGAATTAAAAGTTTAGATTTATGATGGTTAAATAGAATTTTTAAGCATATATTTAAACTCAAAATATTTTATTTAGTATACATATAAATTTTCGTATAAAATATTATAATTTAAATAATATAATAAAATATTAATGTGTATGCTAATCGAAACAATAAATAGACATTTCCTTATCCTTATCTATATTTTTTCTTGCCAACCTCTTTCTCTCTTCTCATTTCATTTTCTTCTAACCAAGTCCTTTCTTTTCTTTCTTTTTTTCCCTTTCTCTTCTTTTCCTCTCTTCCTAGTTAGAAAACAAAAACTCTTCCAACTTTTCAAAAGATTATAACTTTTTCATATTACCTCTAAATCAAAAACCATAAATGCCATTACAATCCTCAAAAGGAATACTCTGCATCAAGACCCCACTTGCTAAGAAAATTTCAAATTCCAAATTTAAGTTTAATTCCATACTTTTTTTTTTTTTGAAAAAAAATAGATTTATTTTTTATTTTAAGTTTTAGCGAATTTAACTACTAAAACTTGCTTTAAGTTTGTTATTAAATTATTACTAGGTGAAAGATACAAATTTATGCAATATCACGAGAATTATTTTAAGTTTTAAAGATATAAGACCTAGGTGAGTGAGAAACTCTATGATATGCCACAATGTTTGTATATTGTGCTACTTTGGTATTATAAATTTTTTTTCCCTTCTTCTGTTTCCTTTTTCTTCCTATGATTTCCTTTCTTTTATTTTCTTCTTCTTTTTTCTTTTTTGTCTTCTCATGTGGCCTTTTCTTTTCCTTTTCTTTTTATTTTTCTTTTCCAACAAATACATGTATCTATGTGAAATATATATATATACTAAATAATAGCTTACGAAAGGAAAATGTAAGTATAATGTAAAATATATGGATGTATCTAAAATATAAAAACATATATATACATATATTAATCATAGGCCACATGAATATATATATATATATATATATACATTTACATTTATGATTATGAAATTTATTATTTTTATATAGTTACCATTATAATATATATATATATATATATATGGAGCTGGCTTGTTGTTGGATTAACCACTACCTAACCGACGGTATAAAATTCGCACTATGAAAAAAAAAATTGCAGTGTCCCTTTATCATTCCTTTACCATCTCATCTTACATGCAATTATATATAACTAACTAAAGTAATAATTTCCTCCATCCAAGCACATCTTCTGTTCAATGTGAGCGCATTTTAATATATACAAAGGCATGCCCCTATCAAACATTAATTGGAGTATGTGCATCTAATGCTATTTACACATATTCAGATATTTATTTATTTATTTTTATTTTCCTTATCCTCTTCCTATCGATTGTCATGTGCATATATATATACCCTCACATTTTCCACACCTTAGTTGCCATGCATATACATACATACATATATATATATATATTATATAATGTATAATAGTTGCAAATAATATTATATATTATATAAAAAAATTTGCAAATAATATTATATATATTATATAATAATTGCAAATAACATTAAATGATAATTGCAAATAAATATTATATATTATATAATAATTGCAAATGATATTATATATTATATTAATACATGCAAATATTTGCAAACCTAAATACAAATAGCTAACTATTAATTTATAAAGATAGACCGAAATAACCTTATTAGTATATACAAATATTGTTAAACAATATATATGTATAAATATGGATATTTATATGTTTACATTATAAAGTGAAAGATGAAATATAGTTGTGAATGAATGAATGAATTAAAATATGCTTGATGAGTGGTGATGTATTGGCTAAGTAAAGGGGGTGATTCTACTATTGTCGATGGGTGTGAGCAATTGATGTTTCATGGGTGGTTGATTAAATGGTTGATGGAATTGAGATATAGATCAATCCTGGTTGGTTGATTTTATAATTGATGGGTTAAGGGCATGGTTGCTGAACACTTGAAGTAGTGCAATGTGGGTTGCTTCATTGTGATTAAGAGTAAATGTTTAATGGTTGGTCTAGTCTACCTTACTTTATCCATAACGTGTAATGCTTGATTTCTCTTATTGTGATAAATTGAGAATGTCTCGAAGTGGTGTAATATTTAATTGTTTTTTTTTTCAGTGAGAAAGTAGATACTTGATGTCCGATAGCCTAAGTGATGGAATGGCTGATGAAATTAAGTTGCAATATGTTATGGTTGATCTAGCCTTATATATTGATTTATTGTGAAATTCTATTTTCTTGTGATTTGTTTGCCTTATCTGATTAGTCACTTAAATCTAAATTAATATAATGATACTCGACCAATATAAAATCTGACATACATTACTTAAGATGTTGCATAGTATTGAAGGCCATTACTACTACAAGGTGCACCATAAGTAATCAGGTAGGATTATTGTTCTACCAAGGATGAACTAAGTGATTAAGGGATTATCGCGCCCTTGACGGTTTTGAGTTTAGTCTGTCCTTGTAGGTATTTATTACTCGGTGTGCTAAATTACACCTAAGTTTATGGGATTAAATTTGAAAATCCAATTCTAATGCAGAGATAAGATTAAAAAAAAATGGTTTATGAGACTTAGGCACTGATGGTAATGATGTGAATCCCCAACCCAGGTCAAAGGGGGCGTAAACCTTAAACTTCACGCTGGTTATCGGAAGACCACATGTGATATTGCATTTCATATGGTTATCCATGCATAGCATATGATTGAAAACTTGTATAGAATTACTTGTGCATATGTAGTATTGAAAGTATTACACTCCCAGCTCACTAAGTCATAGTATGCTCACCCCTCTACAGATTGTTTTGTAGGAAACATCACAAAAAGCTTGAGATAGGATAAGATATGATGTGATAAGAGCATTTGGAATCAAGAATAATTGATAAGATCACATTAAACTTATATTTTCTTTTGGACTTATATTAAATTTATTTTAATATTATAAGAAAATATAAAGAAATGATACTTAATGGTATTTATTGTGAAAATACAGGTTTTGAGGACCCAAAAGTAAATTACAAGTTAATTGGAGGAGTTTTTCACAAAATTGAAGAAGTGAGCGAAGGATTGCACTGAAGGCCGCCGTCCTTGGGCCGGCCTACATTCAAGGCCGCCGGCCTTTAAACCGGCCTCAAAAAGAAGAAAAGTCGCCGGCCTTTAAGCCGGCCTACATTCAAGGCCGCCGGCCTTGAGCCGGCCTTCATTACTCCCCGGATATCCATTGCGAGAATCTCTCCAAAATCGTATCCTAATTAATTTGCTGACTCAAATCCTCATCAGATCAACCTTATCCCCCTCCTCTTTAGATCTATAAATAGACCCCTTATGTGAACCTTGGAGGCATCCTTTCTTTTGTTAAGCATCCTTTCTTTTGTTTAGAATCCTTTTGTTCTTCTTCTTTGTTTTAGCATCATTTGTCTTTCTTTTGAATCATTAGAATTTCCTTAGGTACTTTAGATTTTTCCAAAGTTTAGTTTGAAGGAAGAATGTCATTTTGTTGAAGTTTGCTTTCAATTGAAGAATTCAAGGAGTCATTTTTGAAGATTGAAGCTCTTGAAGATTATAACCATTGTTTCATTTACTTTATTTTCTTTTATGCCATTTATTAGTTGTTTAATATGAATTCCATTGCACCTCTTTATTTCAATTGTTTTTATGCAACTCATACTATAATGTTCTAAATCATCCTTGTGGGAAATTGGATGAAACTCTAGAATGTTAAAAGGATAATTGTAGCCATGTTATGTAATTAGGAATTATTAGGATTATTCATGATTGCAATTCCATTGATTTCAATTATAATCAGTCTTTGATTATAATTGTTAGAAATCCTTTTGATACGGGAATTGATTAGGATTTGTTAGGAATTCTTAATTAGATTGATTATCAATACGGGAGTTGCGATAATTGGTTTAATTAGAGTTTATGGAGGGCGCAATGCAATGTTTCTTGTTAATTAATCACTAAGGGATTAGGGTTAATTGATTTAGGGCATTAGTTGTTTGTAGCATCGGGAGGTGTATGAACATAATTTTGATTCCTTGGTTAATTGGAGACGCGGAAGCCGACTAATTGATTTAAGGTCAACATCCCTAAAAAGGATTTTCTAAACTCACTTGAATAACCTTATAACCACTAGTTGACATAACTTGGTAGCAATTTGATTAAAAAATCTAGGGTGAATTCTAATTTCCCTTGTTCATAATTGATAGATTCGTCGTAAAATTTTTCTTGTTGCTTTAGGTTAAATTTTTAGATTAGACATTTCAAAACCCCTTTTTAATCACCTAGATATTGATAAGAATTGCCATAGATCTAGTACTCTATTGGTTCCTCGAGGGATCAACAACCTTACTTTTCACCACTTTATTACTTGATACGACCAGTGCACTTGCTGCAATTTACGCTCCCATTTTATATATATGTTCTGAGTGTATCAAGTTTTTGGCACCGTTGCCGGGGAACTAATAGATATTAGATTTCGTAATTCTGTTGGTAATTTAGGCACAATTATTTTGTTATTTAATTTTTCTTATCATTGTGTGATCGTTTTCCATTCTCTTTAAGGTTTTTTTTTTATGCGCAAGAGTAGAAGTGTTGAACTTCTACCAATTAATCTTGAGATAGAACGCACCTTGCGACAACTTAGAAGAGAGCAGAGAAGAAAGGAAGAAGAGAACATGGCAGATGAGAACAACAATCAGATTCAGGGTGTTGGTAGAGCACTTCGAGAATACACGGTACCTGTTGTTTCTGGTCCTGCAATTAGAAGACCAACAATTCAGGCTAATAATTTCGAGTTAAAACCAGCACTCATTCAAATGGTTCAATCAAATCAATTTGGAGGATATCCAAATGAGAGTCCTGATGAGCATATTGCAGTATTTCTTCAATATTGTAATACAGTGAAAATAAATAATGTATCTGATGATGTAATTAGGCTACAACTTTTTCCGTTTTCACTTAAAGAAAAAGCTAGGGCCTGGTACAATTCATTGCCACAAGACTCTGTAACCACTTGGGTAGATCTCTCATCTAAATTTTTAAGGAGATTTTTTCCACCAGCTAGAACTGCTAGGTTAAGAAATGACATCACAAACTTCACTAAGTTTAGTGGTGAATCACTTTATGAAGCATCGGAAAGATTCAAGGAGGCAATTAGAAAATGCCCCCATCATGGATTAACAGATAATCTCCTTATTGAGATATTCTATCTCAGTTTAGATGACACATTGAGATCTCTAGTAGATGCTGCTTCTGGTGGTGCATTAATGAGTAAGACATATGATGAGGCTAGTGCTTTGATAGATGAAATGGCCTCTAGTGCACATAATTGGCAACATGAAAGAGGTAAGTCTAGAGTGGCATCTGTCAATGATATGGACACCTTAACAGCTCAGATTTCTGCTCTTACCGCCCAGGTAAGTAAACTCACCTCTGCACCTTCTTTCAATGTTAATCAATTTTCTTGTTGTGAGTTATGCTCAGGACCACACTCAACTCTTGAGTGCCCATCTAGAAACTTTTCCTCCTCATCCCATGGAGAGCAAGTAAATTTTGTCAACAATTTCCAAAGAGGAAATCAAGGACCCTATTCAAACACCTACAATCCAAGGTAGCGTAACCATCCAAATTTCTCATGGAGAAATGATAACAACGCACTTAAACCCCCTGGATTTCAAAAGCAAGGTCCTAATCATAATACTCCCCATCAACAATATCCTAATCATAATACCTCTTCTCAGCAAGGTCAGTCTAAAATGGAAGAACTCATGATAAGTTATATGCAAAAGACTGACACAATGTTGCAAAATCAACAAGCCACCATTAGGAATCTTGAAAATCAGCTTAGTCAAATGTCTCAACAGTTGAGTAATAGACCATCTGGGTCTTTACCTAGCAATACTAAGCAAAATCCTATGGGTGTAAATGCTATTATGTTAAGAAGTGGTAAGGAATTGGTTGATAAGAAACTTGAGGAAGAGGAGGTTAACCTGGGGAAAGATAAAGGGAAACAAAAGGAAGAGGAGCCAAAGCAAAATTCACCAAAAGTGAAAGCATATGTTCCTCCTATTCCTTTCCCAGGAAGGCTGAAGCAACAACAATTGGATTCACAATTCGCTAAATTTTTAGAAGTCTTTAAAAAATTGCAAATTAACATTCCTTTTGCAGAGGCACTTCAGCAGATGCCATCATATGCTAGGTTCATGAAGGATTTACTCACAAAGAAGAGGAAGATTGAAGGGAATGAACCAGTGATGCTTATAGGGGAATGTTCTATGATCTTACAAAAGAATTTATCCAATTTGCCAAGAAAACAAAGAGATCAGGGAAGTTTTACTGTTCCTTGCAATATTGGTAATTTTAATTTTGATAAAGTACTTATAGATTCTGGTGCAAGTATAAATTTAATGCCTTTGTCCATTTTCAAAAAACTAGGACTTAGAGAATGTAAGGAGACGCACGTCACCTTACAACTTGCGGATAGAAGTGTCAAGTACCCAAAGGGTATAGTGGAGAATGTCCTAGTAAAAGTGGACAAATTCATCTTTCCAGTTGACTTTATAGTCTTGGAAATGGAAGAAGATAGAGAGGTACCCATGATCTTAGGAAGACCATTCCTAGCCACAGGTCAAGCTCTAATTGATGTAGGACAAGGTAAGCTCACCCTTAGAGCACTAGATGACCAGGTAACATTTGATATGTATGATCCTGTGTTTTTGTCTAATGAGAAAGCAAGGTATTATGACATATCTGCTGAGGGTGAAATTACTAACAATGATGTGGAGGAAGATGTAGGGCAAACCACTCTTGAAGCTGTCTTGAATGAGATAGATGATTGGGGGGATGAAGATGAGCAAGAAAACAAAGGTCGTGAACAAGTACCCCAGACTGAAAATGTTGTTACTTTTGAGAAGACAGACGACTATGAGAAGCTACCAGTGCCGACACTAATGCCTATGCAGACACTTGAACCTAATGTCTTTTCTAATCAATTGTTTGATTATAAGTGTCTGAATTTAGGAAATCCATGGCCTCACATTAATCAAGCGCCTATGACAAAAGAATTGCAGCAGCAGATTCAAGGCCAGTTGGATGAATATAGGGAAATCCTAGGATGGTCAAGGGCAGACATCCAGCAGGTAAGTTTGTTGATATCTACCTACAAAACATTGGTGGAAGCTGAAAAGAAGGGCACCATACCATGGAAGGAAGCTTGGAATCCTAATCTGAAAACGATGGTGTTGAAGGAGTTGTTTAAACTCCTTGATGTAAGCTAACCCTGATAGTCAGGCTGATGACTATAAAACAAGCGCTTCATGGGAGGCAGCCCATGCTTAATAAGTATCTATAATAGTTTCGTTAAAAAAAAAAAAAAAAAAAACTAATTCAAGGCTGGATAAGAGCTGCCGGTGCATTCAAGACACTCCAAGGATGATAGACATTTTAGGAGGAATTTTCTTCCTGATGAACAATTTTATACCAGGGAAGTACCAGTATTTCAATTTCTGCATTGACATTCGTTTCCTTAATTTTGTGATATATTAGGAACAATGAGGACATTGTCCAATTTAAGTGTGGGGAAGATTATAAATGTAGAAGTATAATGATTGCACACATCATGAGCTTACAAATCCCATGCTTTATTTATGTCCTTAAGTGTTTTCAATGAAATCCTGAAATTGAATTAGATTGGTGCCCTACTCGCCAATTGTTGTGACTAGTTTACATAGTTAAAATTTAAGAGTAAAATCTCTAGAGAACGGGGTTTACCCTATGTTTAGCCTTTGAACTTGAGATTGAGTCCTTAAGTTGAAAAAACAAGCAAGTTTACTTCAAGGAAAAATTGGTTGGGATAAATCTCTATTGAAATTTCTTTGAGAATACCTTAACACCTAGTGAAAGAGGTAAAAGAAATATTTTACTTAGTGATCCCTTAAAAAAAAAAAAAAAAAAGCCTTTACTCCAATAACTCAGGAAAGTGAGTTAAGAGTATCCAATCTTAAATGTTAGTGTGAGGAAGAGTTCGTAGGGGTCCCTTTAAAACCTGGTCACTTAGGCGATGAGCCCAGGATGTGCCGACTCAATGAACTCACAATAACGAGAAGGGCGGAAAGGCAAAAATTTAGTACCTTAATGAAAGTCAGGTTAACATGGGCGAGCTTTGGTCCCTCAGAAGAGTGAAGTCTCACTCCGCTGCCAATCAAGGCAAATAAAACATAAAAAAAAGGGGAGAAATTCTAGGAAAAAATGGATACCATATGCTTTCACTCCTTGTTATCTTGTTTAGAGAAGTAAAATTGAGGGAGATGATACTTGCTAATAACCAATGAAGTTTAAATGAATGTTTTTCCTTATGGACTAAGTATTGTTTTCTATTGTTAAACACTGGGATTAAAAATCTGTTGTATTTAGATTAACTACTAAATTTCAACTAGATATACTAGTTAAAAATTTCAGTATGGTCAGAACAATGGGCACCAGAAGTTCAATGATGGATTTCTCTTGTTTAAATCAATTATTTTGCTTGAGGACAAGCAAAAGTTCAAGTGTGGGGATGTTGATAAGATCACATTATACTTATATTTTCTTTTAGACTTATATTAAATTTATTTTAATATTATAAGAAAATATAAAGAAATGATACTTAATGGTATTTATTGTGAAAATACAGGTTTTGAGGACCCAAAAGTAAATTACAAGTTAATTGGAGGAGTTTTTCACAAAATTGAAGAAGTGAGCGAAGGATTGCACTGAAGGCCGCCGTCCTTGGGCCGGCCTAAATTCAAGGCCGCCGGCCTTGAGCCGGCCTTTAAACCGGCCTCAAAAAGAAGAAAAGCCGCCGGCCTTTAAGCCGGCCTTGAGCCGGCCTTCATTACTCCCCGGATATCCATTGCGAGAATCTCTCCAAAATCGTATCCTAATTAATTTGCTGACTCAAATCCTCATCAGATCAACCTTATCCCCTCCTCTTTAGATCTATAAATAGACCCCTTATGTGAACCTTGGAGGCATCCTTTCTTTTGTTAAGCATCCTTTCTTTTGTTTAGAATCCTTTTGTTCTTCTTCTTTGTTTTAGCATCATTTGTCTTTCTTTTGAATCATTAGAATTTCCTTAGGTACTTTAGATTTTTCCAAAGTTTAGTTTGAAGGAAGAATGTCATTTTGTTGAAGTTTGCTTTCAATTGAAGAATTCAAGGAGTCATTTTTGAAGATTGAAGCTCTTGAAGATTATAACCATTGTTTCATTTACTTTATTTTCTTTTATGCCATTTATTAGTTGTTTAATATGAATTCCATTGCACCTCTTTATTTCAATTGTTTTTATGCAACTCATACTATAATGTTCTAAATCATCCTTGTGGGAAATTGGATGAAACTCTAGAATGTTAAAAGGATAATTGTAGCCATGTTATGTAATTAGGAATTATTAGGATTATTCATGATTGAAATTCCTTTGATTTCAATTATAATCAGTCTTTGATTATAATTGTTAGAAATCCTTTTGATACGGGAATTGATTAGGATTTGTTAGGAATTCTTAATTAGATTGATTATCAATACGGGAGTTGCGATAATTGGTTTAATTAGAGTTTATGGAGGGCGCAATGCAATGTTTCTTGTTAATTAATCACTAAGGGATTAGGGTTAATTGATTTAGGGCATTAGTTGTTTGTAGCATCGGGAGGTGTATGAACATAATTTTGATTCCTTGGTTAATTGGAGACGCGGAAGCCGACTAATTGATTTAAGGTCAACATCCCTAAAAAGGATTTTCTAAACTCACTTGAATAACCTTATAACCACTAGTTGACATAACTTGGTAGCAATTTGATTAACAAATCTAGGGTGAATTCTAATTTCCCTTATTCATAATTGATAGATTCGTCATAAAATTTTTCTTGTTGCTTTAAGTTAAATTTTTAGATTAGACATTTCAAAACCCCTTTTTAATCACCTAGATATTGATAAGAATTGCCATAGATCTAGTACTCTATTGGTTCCTCGAGGGATCGATAGCCTTACTTTTCACCACTTTATTACTTGATACGACCAGTGCACTTGCTGCAATTTACGCTCCCATTTTATATATATGTTCTGAGTGTATCAATAATAGAGTAAGATTTGTGATAGATAGATTATATTTATGCAATATTATTCTTAAGAACTTGATGTAGAAATTGAAATTATGAGACTTAGTGATGGGAATCAAAATCCGATAAGACCTATCATTAGGACTAAAATTGAAGGAGTTCAAATCTTGGCGATGAGGGCCCATGTCGAGCAGATCAACCTCGGAATAAATTATTATCTAACCTCTTTTATCTTCTTCATGAATTATATATTCCAACAGGTATGCTTATTTGGTTTCACAAGGCGATGGACAAACTCACTAAGACTCAGGTTGTGGGTTATCTATGGACCGACTTGAACCGGCAATGAGTTGAACCGACGGATTCCATCTTGAAGCTAGCCTACTGAAGATTATTTTCTTTACTTGTAATTTATGTTTGAACCATTTATTTTGTAAGCTTTATGGGATATTTTATTTGGTTGTAATCTTGCTTTAGGACCGGCCACCCTATAGTGGCATAGTTGTGATTTTCTAGTCATTCTAACCCTAAAGGGTGCAAGTATAAATACTTGGAAATTAGGGTTTTTGAGGAGCTTTGGAACATTTGAGAAAATACACCCCCTTTGCCGTGAGAGAGAGTGACTCTTTCAAGCATTTTCTCTTATCAATTTCCTTAGTGAAATTGTGGTGAGTTGGCTTGGATTTGTTGTGTGTTATATCAACAAATTACAAGTTGATCCTAATTCCAAACTAGTGAGTCATATCTGGTGAGGATTTAGTTATTTTTATGTACTTTTTTTCTTATGAAATTAGGGTTCTAATTTCGAAATTTGAAAGCAATTTTGAATTGAAATTGAATCCCATTTCATTTTTATTCTTGCAATCAACGTTATATCATATATTGTTGTTCATCAATATTTCGGTTTCTTGAGGAATTTGAGTCTTTTTCCTTCTTGTGGCGTGGATCTTCATAGTACTTTCATCCCTTCTTTTGTATGTGCTTGAATCCCCCTTTTAGGCACATCATAATTTGGTATCAGAGCACATCATCATTGAAACTTTGGTTACAAGTGTTAAGGATTTGCGCCATTTGAGGACTAGATTGATTGGCATTGTTTGTGTGTCTTTTAATCTTGTTTGCATGTGCTTAATCTTGGAAATAGGCACATCATAATTTGGTATCAGAGCTACAGGTTTAAGAGGAGGGATTGTTGCAATTGGGATTTTGAAAATTAATTTGGTTATCTTCATCTTGCCGTGAGATTGCTTAAGGTTAAGAGGAGGGATTGTTGAATTTGAGATTTTTGATCCTTATATTGTTATCTTCCTATTGCCGTGAGTTGCTTATGGTTAAGAGGAGGGATTGTTGCAATTAGGATTGTCCTTTTTTTCCATCTTGCCATGAGTTAATTGAAGGTTTATGAGAAGGGTTTTGTTGATTGAAGTTTGGGAATTGAAAGTTTTTGGTATTGCCATTATGAACCGAATTGCAAGGGAGTGGAAATTCGGAACAAAGTGAATGTAATTTTTGTTGTTGTTACCTTGATGTTTATGTGATTGATCCTTGTTGAATTTGAGGATTAATTGAATTGTTTGTATTAGTACTAATTGGCGTGAGTATCTCACTTGGGGAGTTGAAACTTGTTGTTGTAGAAGTGGATATCTTGTTGTAATCTTTTGTCTTGACTTCACCGTGAAGGAGAGGAAGGTAGTGCAATTTCGGAAGTGCAAATTGTGTAGGAAGGGAATTGTATTTGTTTTGCATTGTTGAATTCGGAATTGTGTAGGAAGTTAAGAGTGTTTGTATTGCATTGTGGAATTCGGAATTGTGGAAGGATATGTGCAATTTCCAGATTTGATTAGTGTGTAAGAAAGGAAGTTATTTGATTTCAAAACAAGCATTAAGAGTGAAGGAGTTAATTGTGCTTGTTTGAATTTGAAAATTTGCATCTTACCAAATGTGGAGGAATTGCAATTAGTGAAGTGGTTTGATTTCAAATTTAATTTGCTGCCTTTGTTGTGTTAATTTCGGTTGGAAAATTGTGTTGAAGTGGATATAGTGCACCGTGAGTGTGTAGGGTAGTATATGGTGTTGTGTTGTGCAAATTGGAAGTGGAAGTGTATAATTTCTAGAATTGAATTTGCGTGGAAGAAGAGGAAACAATTTGAATTGAAACACATCCATTTACTTCAAGTAGTTAAGAGTGGTATTGATTATATTTCATTTGAATTTGAAATTGATTCTTACCATTTGTGGCAAAGTTGCATTAAGGGTGTCATTTGTGAAATTGTTGCCGTGTATGTGGGAGTGTGTAGTTGTTGTTTCCGTTTCTTGTTGTTGTTGCCAATTAAAGGAGCATCTTAGTTAGTTTTTGTTAGTTGCTATCTTGGAAGTGAAGGGTTGCAACATATTCTTGTTGCGTAAATTTATTGTGTTGTGTGTAAAGTGTATAAGTGGCGGAGTGAGTTGGTTTTGGCGTGAATTATTTTTGTGAAGCAAGTGTGCTACAATTACTAGACATTACATTGGTACATCAAATAGATTGCATCCACAAAAATGTCTATTAATAGTGTGAATGGAGGAAGGAGTGATGTAGCATATAGTCGAGTTGGTGGAGGTCAGGGTTCTAATGTTGTAGGTGGGAGGACCTTAGATGAACAACTTCGGGACCTTAGAAAACTTGTTACTACATTAGCAACGAGGATTGATAGGATGACATTGCCACCACCACCAGTGGTACACCTTCAGGAGCCACCTAGAGCAAAGGAAGATTATCATGCTCTTAGAGAAGATAGAGTTGATAATTTTGGGCTTAAACCATTTCCAGAAATGGAATTTAGACCACCTAGAGGCTCAGAGTGTGCAGAGCTACAAATGCTTTCACTTGAAGATAAGGGTTCCATAGATGAAAGATGTCAAACACCACTGTGCCAACCTTCAGAGGTTTTAGAGGATACTAATCAGTTGGACCAACTATTAGAAGACTCTGGGGATCAGCATAACATGGATGAGTCAGAAAAAGAGGAAACAAACTCGTTGGAAAGTGTTGAGATAGAGGAAACATCAATAGATAATGAGTCCTTGTTTTCGTTACAGGAGAGATACATCCTAGAGATGGAGGAGAGAAAACATTCATCTACTATAGTATTTCAGATATTGGGATTTTGTAGAGATACTCCTCCAGATGGATTACTTTTGGGAAACAGAGTCTCTGCTGCATTTGAACTACAAGATTTGAGGTCAAATCTTTTTGAGGTCCGAGGAGATGATGGGAATCAAAATCCGATAAGACCTATCATTAGGACTAAAATTGAAGGAGTTCAAATCTTGGCGATGAGGGCCCATGTCGAGCAGATCAACCTCGGAATAAATTATTATCTAACCTCTTTTATCTTCTTCATGAATTATATATTCCAACAGGTATGCTTATTTGGTTTCACAAGGCGATGGACAAACTCACTAAGACTCAGGTTGTGGGTTATCTATGGACCGACTTGAACCGGCGATGAGTTGAACCGACGGATTCCATCTTGAAGCTAGCCTACTGAAGATTATTTTCTTTACTTGTAATTTATGTTTGAACCATTTATTTTGTAAGCTTTATGGGATATTTTATTTGGTTGTAATCTTGCTTTAGGACCGGCCACCCTATAGTGGCATAGTTGTGATTTTCTAGTCATTCTAACCCTAAAGGGTGCAAGTATAAATACTTGGAAATTAGGGTTTTTGAGGAGCTTTGGAACATTTGAGAAAATACACCCCCTTTGCCGTGAGAGAGAGTGACTCTTTCAAGCATTTTCTCTTATCAATTTCCTTAGTGAAATTGTGGTGAGTTGGCTTGGATTTGTTGTGTGTTATATCAACAAATTACAAGTTGATCCTAATTCCAAACTAGTGAGTCATATCTGGTGAGGATTTAGTTATTTTTATGTACTTTTGTTCTTATGAAATTAGGGTTCTAATTTCGAAATTTGAAAGCAATTTTGAATTGAAATTGAATCCCATTTCATTTTTATTCTTGCAATCAACGTTATATCATATATTGTTGTTCATCAATATTTCGATTTCTTGAGGAATTTGAGTCTTTTTCCTTCTTGTGGCGTGGATCTTCATAGTACTTTCATCCCTTCTTTTGTATGTGCTTGAATCCCCCTTTTAGGCACATCATAATTTGGTATCAGAGCACATCATCATTGAAAATTTGGTTACAAGTGTTAAGGATTTGCGCCATTTGAGGACTAGATTGATTGGCATTGTTTGTGTGTCTTTTAATCTTGTTTGCATGTGCTTAATCTTGGAAATAGGCACATCACTTAGAATTATTTTTCCATTTTACTACTTTGGTAGGTGATAGGAATTAAAATCCTACAAGACTTATCATTAGGGCAAGAGTCAAAGGATTTCAAATCTTGGCAATGAGGGTCTTCTTTGACCAAACTGACCCTAGAATTATTTGTATACTAACCTTTTTTCCATTACTTATGTATTGTGTATTCTAGTAGGCCTACTTGTCGGGTTTTACAAGGAAATAGGGAAACTCACTAAGACTCAGCTTGTGGGTTATTCATGGACTGACTTAAACCAAAGATGAGTTAGACCGATGGATTCCATTGAATAGCTAGCTTGTTGAAGACTATTTTTGTATTTGTTATTTTCCTTGAACCATTTATTTTGTAAGCTTTTGGGACATTTTATTTGGTTGTACTTGTTGGATTTAGGATCGGCCACCTTTTAGTGGCATAGATGTAATTGTTATGTCATTTTAACCCTAAGTGGAGCAAGTATAAATACTTGCTAAAGTAGGGTTTGTGGAGTTAGTTGAGAGATAAACAAAGTGCTACCTGTTTTTTGTGAGAATTAGGGTTCATACTCCAATATTCATAAGACTCTTATCAATTCTTCAAAGATTGTGGTGAGTGGCAAGTTAAGGATTTGTAAGTCATATTAATTCCTTAGTTGATTCCATTTCATGCTAGTGTGTCATATGTAGTTTGATTTGGATTGTGTCCTATTTGTTCCTGATTTCACGTCATTTTTAGGGTCAATTTTATCATTAGATTGCTTGCAATTTAGTGAAATTAGATCCTAAATTGTATTGTCATTGTGAAGTATTCAATTCTAGTGGAATTTACTATTACTGCATAGAAGCTTTTGCATAAGGGGTTCACGCCATTTTTTGTATTCTTGATCATTAGATTTCCATTTGTTCTTGTATTGAGTGCTTAATCCAATTGAGTACATCATCATTTAGTGTTAAGGTTATTTGATTTACAAATTGAACTCAAAAGGGTTTAGGGTTCACGCCACTTGTAGTGGTTGTTGTCTGAATTTGCTTCAATTGTTTGTGTGCATATGCTTTTGTCAAATTAAGCACATCATCATTTGGTATCATAGCACAAGTTAGGAGAAAGGATTAGTGTTGGTTGATTTCATGATCTTCATTATCAATTAGGGTTCTTCACTTTGATCCGAAATTGTATGTGTTGAGGATTGAATTACGCAATTGTATTGTTGAGGAGTTGTAATTGTTATATGTTGAAGTAGAATTTGAGGTCTTGTTATAGCTCCTTGTTGTTGAGGATTTCCGTGAAGGGAAGGAGTAGAAGTTCATTTTCTTGATTCAAAATTCAGACTTAGAAATTACCTCAATTGTGAAGAAAGTGGAAGTGTAATCCTTGCTTGTTTGTTTTCGGACATAGGGAATACAATTGTGCATTTTCATAATTGAATTGCCTGGAGTATATGGAAGCTATTTGATTTTCAAAACACACATTAAGTGGTAGAAGTTATTTTGTGGTCATTTGAATTTGAAAATTGCTTCTTACTAATTGTGGAAAGGTTGCAATAAGTGAAACAATTTGAATTTGAATTGAGCTGCCTTTTGTATAAGTTGCGGTTTGCAATTGTATTTGAAGTGGAAGAATTTGCAACGTGGTATCCTTAAGCTTGCTGTGAGGAAGAGTACTATTTCTTTATGATCATTTGTGATCACTTGGAAAAAGTAGAAATTTGAAAACAAAGAAGAATGAATGGAGTGTTGATGAATTTGGAATTGTGGTTATCCTTTACCATTTCCAGATTTGAAGTGTGTGGAGAAAAGGAAATTATTTCAAATTCAAACACCACCTTTAAGTTGAAGAAGTTATTGTGTGATAATTGAGTGAATGACTATTTGAATTTGAATTTGCTTCTTACCATTTGTAGAAGAGGTTGCATTTAAAGTGGAATTTGAATTTGTTGCTACCTTTGTTTGTATGTGGTAGTGTGAAGTGAGTTGTTGTGAGTGGCAAATTGGAGTTGTATTGTGAAGGAGTGTTGCAACGTGAAGTGTGTGTGCGTTAAGGTGAAGGTGCTGTACGTGAAGTAAAGTTGTGGTGAAGTTAGTGCACCATAAGTGAATTGTTGATTGTGTGTGTATGTGTAGCGGTGTGAATGTGTAGTGAGGGAAGTGCCACTTGTGAATTTGTGGAATTTTATGTGGTGTAAGTTGATGCACATTAACACTAATTGTGAGTGTGAAACCGTGACTAAAAAAGGGAAGTGAGTAGTAGAATTTAAATTCAAAAACAAACATCAAAGTGTGAAAGTAATTGAACTCATTACTTAAACACTTATTAATTGAATTTAATTTCTTAACTACTAGGAAGTATTTATTTGTGCTTCAATTATTTTACTTAACTTTACTTGAAGTGACGATAAGTATTTATTGTATTGGTTTTGTGTTGCACCGTGGGTGTGTGAGGGTGTGTTGTTGTGGTGCATGTATTGAAGTATGTTGTTAACTTGTTAAAATTAGTTAGCAACCATGTCAAATGATGTATATACTTCTACTAATTTAGTACATCACGTATTGACTTCTTCTCCAACCATTGATGATGGACAAAGAGAAAATTTGTTCCATACTTCTTGTAGGGTACAAGAAAACTTATGTGCCATTATTGTTGATGGTAGTAGTTGTACTAATGTTATAGCTGCATCATTAGTATCGAAATTAAAACTTATAACTACCTCGCATCCTAAACCCTACACATTGCATTGGTTAAATGATCAAGAGAGTCTTTATTTGACCTAAAGGGTTAGGGTACCTTTCAATATAGGGGATAAGTACTGTGATGAGATTGAATGTGATATTCTTCCTATGTGTGCATCCCATATATTGCTTGGTAGGCCATGGTAATATGACAGGAAGGTCTTACATGATGGCTTCAAGAATACATATGTATTCCAGAAAGAGGGAAAATGCATTATTCTGAATCCGACGTCACCTTTAGAGGTTCAAAAGGTTCAACAACAAATCCGTAGGCCATCAGAGATTCCCGAGGATCATAACCACATGAACCAACCATTAGAGGACCAAATTGTGTAAAAGCAGATATGTTAACCTTTAGAAGTTCCTGAGGTTCCTAGTTACATGAGCCAACCTACAAAAGACAAAACTTGTTAGATACAAATGTGTCAACCTTCATAGGTTCCTGAGGGTCATAGTTAGATGAGCCAACCACTAGAGGACCAAATTGTTCAGAGGTCGTTGTGTCCACCTTCAGAGGTTTTAAAAGTTCATAAGCAATTGAGCAAACCATTAGAGGGCCAAGAGGGTTAAAGACATACAAGTGAATTAGGAAAGGAGGCAATAATATAGGTAGAACGGGTTAAGATAGGAGAGGTCTTAGTGGATAATAGACCATTACATGTGTTGTAGATGAGGTATATCCTAGAAATGGGGGAGAGAAAGCAATCACCCCCTGTGGTATTTCAGATACTAGGATTCTGCAATGATACTTCTTTAGATAACTTGCTAGGAGGATATAGAGTCTCTACTACATTTGATCTGTCAGATTTGAGGATAAATCTTTTTGAAGCCCGAGGAGATGATATGAATCAAAATCCTATAAAACCTATCATTAAGGCAAGAGCCAAAGGATTTCAAATCTTAGTGATGAGGGTCTTCTTTGAACAAACCAACCCTAGAATTATTTGTATACTAACTTAGTTTCTATTACTTATGTATTGTGTATTCCAGTAGATATACTTGTCAGGATTTATAAGGCGATGGGCAAACTCACTAAGACTCAGCTTGTGGGTTATTCATGGACCGACCTAAACCGAAGATGAGTTGGATTGATGGATTCCATTGAAGAGCTAGCTTGTTGAAGACTATTTTTGTATTTGTTTTTTTTCCTTGAACCATTTATTTTGTAAGCTTTTGGGACATTTTATTTGGTTGTAATTGTTAGATTTAGGACCGGCCAACTTTTAGTGGCATAGATGTAATTGTTTTGTCATTTTAACCCTAAGTGGAGTAAGTATAAATACTTGCTAAAGTAGGGTTTGTGGAGTTAGTTGAGAGATAAACAAAGTGTTGCCTATTTTTCGTGAGAATTAAGGTTCATACTTCAATTTTCATAAGACTCTTATTAATTCTTCAAGGATTGTAGTGAGTGGCAAGTTAAGGATTTGTGTCGTATCTGGTTTTGATTTGGATTATGTGTATTTGTTCCTGATTTCACTTCATTTTTAGGGTCAATTTCATCATTGGATTGCTTGTAATTTAGTGAAATTAGATCCTAAATTATATTGTCATTGTGAAGTATTCAATTCTAATGGAATTTTCTATTACTGCATGGAAGCTTTTGCATAAGGGGTTCACGCCATTTTTTGTATTCTTGATCATTGGATTTCCATTTGTTCTTATATTGAGTGCTTAATCCAATTGAGTACATCATCATTTAGTGTTAAGGTTATTTGATTTACAAATTGGACTCAAAAGGGTTTAGGGTTCATGCCACTTGTAGTGGTTGTTGTCCGGATTTGCTTCAATTGTTTGTGTGTGTATGCTTTTGTCAAATTAAGCACATCAGTAGGGGATTCCAATTCTCTATGATCTTAGTCAACCGTGATACATGAGAATTCATAGTAATATTCTTATTATATAATTATATGTAATATGATTAGTTGTGATTGTTAAAATAATTATTTAAAGTCTTCTGACCTCTAACTTGCAAGGCAGTTATCATGTAATAAGTGCACACATGATATAATAGCTTTTAGTGAAAACTTCTAAGCCCCCCTTTTGGTCATGACAAGGTGGCCGAAGTTGATGGATATGGGTGTTTGTGGGTGGAGGTTTTCAAGGTGCTATTGGGTTGAAAGATGGTTTTTCTAGCTCTAGGGGTTGTTAAGAGTCAGATGTTACCTAAATGAGGGTGTGTCGTGGTGTGTGTGGGGTATTTCGGGTAGAGGTTTCCAATGACCAGTGGTCAGAATAGGAGGTTTTTGGGAATGCAATCTCTAATGTTTCCTGGTGATTTTTTTGGCCTTTTTTAGCTTCTAGGGACTACAACATTTATAGGTGGCTTGGGTGAGCTCAAAAGACTTTAGATAAGCATGGATCGGTTCATGAATAATGCCCCCAATGCAATTAGATTTGATTCTTTTTGTTTAAATTTATGCTTATCTAGTGATGTTTATCCATTTTTTAACTAAATCTCAGTGGATCGCACCAAAAATAACAAGCTCAAGATGTCTAGATTCCACCTTGTCTTCTACTCGTAATCACAGGCCAAAGGTTAAGATGATCATGTGCTGAGCACATGATCTAGGTCTAGCCAATCGGAAGCTACCATGTGGCAGTAAAGATTGGCAAAATAAAAAATGGCACAAAGTGCCTTTTGAAGGAATTGAACCCACAACTTGCATGCTACACATTTCACACAAGCATGGACACATATTAGCTGGGTTGGCCCTTTTTTTCATTTTTTTCCTTGCAATTAATTTGCATGTTAACCAACTGTCATAGTTAACTTTTATTGATTTGAGATGCTTGGTTTTAATTTAGAAACCCTTTTTTCCTCGCTTTTCTAAAAAATATTTATATTTTTTACTTGATTTTTGTTATTAGTTATTTTTTTTATTATTATTTACTCTTTCATAATAATTTTTCATTTTATTATTTATATATATTTTTTTATTATTACGTAAACCCAACTTTATTTTTAATTAATATAAACAAGAGAAAAAATGAGGTGTTTATAACTATGTATTGTATTTGAGGAAAAAAAAGGTTCCACTAGTGACATTTTTAAAGCGGTGTTAGCAATATTTTAGATTTTTAGAATTTTTTTTATAGTTTTAATAATTTTTAAGGGGTCTCAATAAAATTTACCCAAATCCAATAATAATACAATATATTGATCACAAACTAGGAAAAAAATAGGTGTTTCCTGTTTTTAGCATTAGCAAGCATCTATTTTTAGTAATACCTTTCATTAATTATGTAATACATTAGAAAGTGATCTCACATATAGATCCTTTTATGTATAAATTTCTTGTTGATATATCATATCCTTAATGAAGGGCATTGCTAAAAATACGAGCTCCGAAGCCTCACCTACGTTTTTACTCCACACAATTACTTAAATGCATATATTTGAAAGGTTATATAAGGTTTACTTTTTGTTCATTTTTGTTTAGCTCAGTAATTTGCTTGCCCAAATTCGGAACCCTTGACAGCATAATAGCGAAGCGATATCTACCTCTTCTTGGTACGTACTTTATTAGGAGTAAATATGGACTAATTTTTCCAAGTCTGGTTTCAATTATCTTATATGTTAAATAGTTAATGCCAGTTACGTGCAGAGATAAGTTCAATCGGTTGTATTACCTGCTGCCCCTTGTAAGATTTGAATTATGTTGTAACTTGAAGCAATTATACAAAGTGAAAAAAAAATCATATATACTAATAATAATCTATCTATTATATTACTTATAGAGTATTTACAATTCAAAACTTTAGAATACTATAAGAATTTTGACATTTGGTAACATTTATAAATTTTGTAAACGTTATTAATTTATATATGATGTAGTAACATTTATTAAACGTTACAAAAAAATATGATTTAGTAATGTTTAATTTATAAATAAAAATTAAAGATAGATATATATATAATTTGATTTATAATATTTTTCTAAAATTAACTACAATTAATCTTATAAAATATTTTCTACTTATTATATAAAAATTAAATAACCTTAAAATTAAAACAAAAAAATTAATCAAATAAATTACAATTTTTTTCTCTTAACCTGCCTCCATTTCCCTACGGTATCTTGTCTTATGCTTTGTTTTTTGTTTCTTTATTAGTTCCATATCCCTCTTTCCAAGTGAAAATATTGGTTCTCTCTCCCTTCATGCTAGACATCACCGCCCGTACTGTCTTTCTGTCTACCATCACCCCGGAGCACCACCATCGCCCGAACACCGTCTCTCTCCTATTACCCTATAAATACTACCCATCGCCCTTCTCTATCCTCTCTGTGTAGAACACCCATCACGGCGAGAACACCTACCCTTCGCCCCTCTCCATTGGCTAAAGGGAAAACTCATCGCCCCTAAAACACTAACTCATTTGGGAAGCTCTTTCTCACCATTCTTTGATCACCAACAAAGCACAGCTTGCAGGTATGATTTTGGAACCCTAGTGCATCTTAATCTTTCCCTTTCCATGTTTTTCCCTTTCAATTTTTATTGGATAATTCTATGGTTCTTATGAACACTGCATTCTTATATTTCTTGTAAGTCCTTATGAACCTATGGTTGTGGTTGCTTGAGATGCTGCAAATGGGTTTGTCGCAGTTTGGCTATCTACATTAGTATGTAAAGTTTACAGTCTTCATAATTGTTCATATCTATATGGTTATTGTTTATTGGGAAGATTATAAAGGGAGAGAGTCGTGTTCAATAAGGAATCAATTATACCTTGTACATTGAAACAATTTGCATACATTGTTCCACTAGTAGGTTTGCTTACAATCTTATAGTAGATGTTCAATCCTCTTAAAAAAAATTTTGTCAGTTGTTTCTCTTTTATTATAGTGTATTTAATTATCCATGATAAAAAATTTGGATTAAATCCTTCATAAATTCTCATAGTAGAGTTGTACATATTATATTATAGTAGCATAAAAGCTATCCTATTTATGTTAAAATTAGGCTTATTAAGAAATGATACATTATGTGAAACAACAAGTAAGAAACAAGTATAAAAACTAATGGAATTTACTACCAAAATTAATGGGTGAAGTTGAGTGTTTAAGTTGTTGTTTTCATCTTCGTGTAGTGAATGACATCAAGTAAAGAAGGAATACCTTATATCATCTACTATTATGTTGGCACATAGTGTAAATTTTGCTTCTCTTTCATTGTTAGAGGTACTATTGATGGTTGATAGTGTCATTCGAACTTTGTAGGCTCCATTTAGTCTACCTAAATTGATTGACAAGGCTGAAACTAAAGACAGGGTTGCATACTATGGAAGCTTTGTAGGTAAAATCAGAGGTTTGTATTATTTCAAATATTTCCATGGTATGATCAATATGGCCTAAATTCTTCACAACTGCCTAGTGTAGGCCTAATGTTGATAAACACATTGAAGGAATTTGATGGGATATGCTTTAGAGACAAAGTTTCCCTTCCAACAATAGAGATTCAAGTAAGATTTTTATATGCGATTAATTAGTAAGTGCATCACAGTTGAAACTATAATGCTATGGTGTCTTCATTTCTATGTCACGTAACTTGTAATCTTCTCTTTATCATAACTTCTTGGTGAAATCGAAGTGCTGTTATGGTTTGCTATTTCATTAAATCCAATGCATTTTGAATCCATATGAGAAATGTACTCATTCTTTCTTTTTTCTTCTTTCTTGATGAAAGAACTAGTTAGTGGTTTACTGTTTCATTAAATGTAATGCATTTTGAATCCATACGAGAAATGTACTCATTCTTTCTTTTTTCTTCTTTCTTCATGAAAGAACTAGTTACACTTACAAGAAAATATGACTTAATAGTGATATTAAGGAAATGAAAGAACTAGTTACCTTATTAGCCATTAAATTGATTGCAGATTGGCTCTTTAGAAATATATAAGAAGAGATAGTATAAAAATGAGGACATTACATTGGAGAATGCCTTCTCCCGATATAAGCACCATGAGCCTGGCATAATAACATTAGCAAATTCTATGATGAGCTTGCTTTTTACATCAACGTTAAAGGTGGAATAAATAATCTTATTAACTTAATGTATGTAGATGATCTCATGTAGAAAAAAAGAGACAATTAGGACTTCTTTTTTTTTTTCATCTCAAAGTGTGTAGTGCTACTTTGCTTTGATTTTCTTTGCTTTGTATTGTATAAGTAATGTTATGTTTGCTTAAGCTGAGCTAAAATCCACCTCACCCCCCAATAACGTGAGAACATAAAAGACATAAAAAGTTGACAATAGTAGAAGTTTTCCTCCTGAGAAATAATTCCTTCTCCTTTATTTCTTTTGCATTCTTGTTTGCTCTCAAGTAATCAATAATACTCTCCCTCTATACGGCATAGACCTTAAAGAACTAAAATTGTTTTAAAAAGTTCATGTTAAATCCAAGAACAAATTGAACAACAAAAGGAAATGTTTTCTCATCCTCACCATGATGGTATGAATTCAATTCCAGTTTAGCTAGTTAGGTGCTAAGAGAGTTAGGAAAAGTGGGAATTTTTCTATCGTGTTTCTGAGCTATTGAACATTTAAAAGAGAAATACATAATTAGGTCCTAATCTAAGTGAAGTATTATTTGTTTAGTTGAAGATGAAACGGGGCTTTTCCACATAGTTGAATAGAACTTTCACACTTAAGGGAGTCGTCGTCCTTTGGATATTAGATATGGCACAGACTTTGTTAGTTAATTGATTAGCTTGCCATGACACCCTTGGGCATGAAATTTATCTGCTCCTACTTAGAGAACATGTTATCTTTGGCTCCAGTTCTTGAAACTATCCATTAACACTCAGAGTAAGAGCTTGCTACCCTTTATCTAGATGTATCTTTTTTGCTTTAGACTAAGGTATTGTGCTATTAGCAAGTTTTCAATCCATAATATCATCTTTTATCCTAGATCATAATTTGTTTCAAAAAAATTCTTTAAGGTAACCGATTCATGTAGTTCTAGGATCTTATGAGAACCTTGCATATGTTAAGTTAGTATGTATTTTAATAGTTTTAGCCAGCAAGGTCCTTTAAGCTTTCTATTAAATCTAATGAGTAAGATAATCTTTTTACTATGTTGAATATCCTACTGAAACTATAGTTGAAATTATCAAATCATAATACATGATTCATGGTGGCAAGACAATAGGTTTCTTCCTATGCTGAAAATATTTTGGATTCTAGAAAAAGCAATCCATTTGGTCGCTCTTTTTTGAGAAAAAAATCCTCTTTTCTCAAAAGTTAAGAACTCTCCTCTGCCTCAACTACTTACCTCAAGAAGGATGTTACTTGTGTTTGTCTTTTACTTTGTTTAGCTTGATTAGAACACTTTCCATATACATAATTATATGGTTTCATTTTTCTTTTCCAATTTAAGAAGTTAAATTAATTTCATGTTTACTGTATCATTCACTTATCATTCACTTTAGGGAATGTCCTGAAGAATGCAAAGACGTGATTTTGTCTATCATCAATTTAATTTTGCAGTTCCTATTCATGCATGTAGTTCCTCATTACATGGTTTTCTAACTTATATAGTCACTTTCATTTCCAATTGATTAGAGAATCAAAACAAAGCAACATAGTAAAGCCCTTTCATCATTAAGTAGAATAGAGCACTTACCTTCCATCATAGACTAGAACAGAGCAATCATAAACGACATCATTGAGCCTCTCCTCTCTACTCCAACTATCAGCAGTACACGTTGCCTCCTTTGAAAGTTTCCTTAAGTAAGTTACTATGTCTTAAATAATGTCTTCATCATACATCATTGCCTTCATGTTAGCACTTTAAGATATGCAAGATGGCATTGGAATATATAATTTACAAGGAGTTGATATTGAAATTAACTCATAATGCAATAGTAATAATACTAGGACATAATTTATGATGAAATCTACTAGCACACTCATTAGGTAGAAAAACATCAAATAACTCTTTCTAAATGTTGGCATACATCAATAGTTTTAATAACATAAAATGCATAGACTGTCAAACTCTAAAGCTAACAAATAAAACTTTGATTCATGTGTGTATTTAGGAAAAAAGAAAATAAAGGCTAATCTAGATGTTAGATAAAATTGTTAAAATATTTTATTGTAATTTTATATAAATAAGTTCTGATGAGAGCCATGATGGGAGCCAAGCTAGAAGATGGAATGTGGATCCTCTTGAAGTGCCACCTGGACCAATCACAAGAACTCGAGCGAAACGATTCAAGGAAGCACTTAAGGGGTTGATAAAGGATGTCTACGAAGCCGGAAAGGATTGGGGCAACCATGAAGCCGGAAAGGATTGGAACAACCATGAGAATGCCCTTACTCTTGTACAAGTCATAACGGATACGGGTTGAAAAGGGCGTGTCTTTACAAGGCACGACCGTGTAGTGAGTTTGGAGGCTCCATAGAAACATGCATGGTCGTATACACGGTTCAAAGGCATGGTCGTGTATACACTCTACGCCGGCTCCAACGCCACCGGCCTTTAATTCCCTGTTTTGTTATTTTTCTGCAACTTAATGATGTTATGTCGTTTTGGGCTTTTATTATTACGAATTGTAAACCCTACTATAAAGCTTCTAGGGTTGAGAACAGAAAGATACAACATACAAGTTTGAATAACACTTTTGAGAGAATTCCTCTCTTGGTTCTTTAAAGAACTTCCCTTAAACTTATCGGATTTTCTTCTGTAGCGTTCATCCCAACTTATCAATTGGTCTTTCATCCCGATTGTAGTGTCCACATAATATACTAAGGTTCTTGCCTCACTTATAGGCAACAGGTCGTGGTTTCCACTCGATTGTTTGGCATCTTGGGTAGCAATTCCGAATGTATTGGTATTAGGTTTTGTCACACGTGGGCGTGGTTCGTATCAGTTTGGTATCAGAGCCTAGGTTTGTTAAACATCAGTTTGGTTTGAGGAAGGTAACATCAAAACCCTAACTCCAATCGTTCATATCAAGTTCATAGTGTTAATTGTCTATTGAAAAGTGTAGTGCCTTCTATTCAATTTTGTTACAAACAAAAAAAAAACAAAAACAAAGGCAACAAAAAGGAAAGAAAAAGAGGAAAATTCCGAGCCCCTAGAGTTGTTTTGAATTCTACGGAAGGGATTGGTGTAGTTTGGGTTAGTTCCAAGAGAATTGAGAAGAGGAATTGGTGAATTGATATCATCATTGCTTGTGAGAATACACGAGTGACTATGTGATATCATCTTTTGAGTGAAAACACGTAAGGGAGTGTATCGTGAGGCTTAATCATATATATATATTTGTGTTAGTACTAACCTTTTTCTACAGGAACTATGTCGAGGCAACATTCTCCTGAAGGTGAGAGGGGAAGGTTTGATGCTAGGTTAGAGATTGAGGCGTTGAGGGGTGAGATGAAGAGGATGTTTCAGGAGGGCATGGAACAAATTCATGAGACGGTGGAACAAAAACTAGAGCAATCTAAAAACGTCTTCCAAGGGCGTAAGAGGGAGAGTTGTTCTAGGAGAGTACAACGGGGTAGAGATGAAATGTCTGATGATGAATTTAATGAACCTTCTGTCGGGAGTTATAGAGGTTATAGTGGTAGGAACAGAGGAACTAGGGATTGGGAAGACAGAGGAGATAGGAATAGAGAGGATAATCAATTGAGTAGTATAAAGATGAAGATTCCTCCTTTCCAAGGGAAGAATGGTCCCGAGGCGTACTTAGAGTGGGAGAAGAAGGTAGAGATGGTGTTTGATTGTCACAATTATAGTGGGAGAAAGAAAGTGAAGCTTGCTGCCATTGAATTTTCGGATTATGCCATAGTGTGGTGGGATCAACTGATGTTGAATAGAAGAAGGAATGGCGAACCACCTATTGAGTCTTACGAAGAGATGAAGAGGGTGATGAAGAAGCAGTTTGTGCCTACGTATTACTATCGTGAATTGCACAACAAATTGCAAACTCTTAAGTAGGGAAGCCGAAGTGTGGATGAGTATTTCAAGGAGATGGAGGATACTATGATTAGGGCGAATGTAGAGGAGGATAGAGAGGCTACCATGGCTAGGTTTCTTGCTGGATTGAATTGAGAAATTCAAAATGTCATAGAACTGCAACATTATGTAGAATTGGAAGATATGGTTCATATGGCTATAAAGGTTGAGAACCAACACAGAAGGAAAGGTAGCAGTACTGCACAGTTTCAACAGGGTGCTGGTTCATCTACCTGGAAGACTAACCAATGGAAGAAGGAAGAAAAGCCTTTACCCACCAAACCAAAAGGAGAGTAGAGGCAAGCGAGTTCTACTCCTAGTAACCAAGGTAAACCCGATTCTTCTACTCCTAGAAATTGTGACATTCGATGTTTTAAATGCCAAGGCAGAGGCCATATTGCTAGTCAATGTCCAAATAGGCGTTTTATGATTCTGCATGATGATGGTGAGTATGAGACTGAGGGGGATAGTGAAGAGGATGATATGCCTCCATTAAAGGACGCTAGTGATGACGAGGAGCCTGCAGTAGGGAAGTTAGTGGCAATAGTGAAGCGAGCCTTGAATGTGCGGGTGAAGGAAGAAGAGGAGGTGCAACGAGAGAATATCTTTCATACTAGATGTTATCTAGGTGATCATATTTGCAGTTTGATCATTGATGGAGGGAGTTGCAATAATGTGGTGAGTACTTTTATTGTTGAGAGGCTGGGAATCAAGACTACTAAACACCCTAGTCCATATAAATTGCTGTGGCTGAATGATAGTAGCGAGACTAAGGTGAGTAAGCAAGCCTTGATTGCTTTTCGCATCGGTAGTTATGAGGATGAGGTGTTATGCGATGTAGTGCCGATGCAGGCGTGTCATTTGTTGTTGGGGAGGCCATGGCAATTTGATAGGAAGATTGTTCATGATGGCTTTTCTAACAAGTATACACTTGTTCACTAGGGGAAAAGCTTTAATCTTAAACCCTTAACACCTAAACAAGTGTATGAGGATCAGTTGCAGCTACAACAATCTTTTGCAAAATATAAGGTGAGTGAAAAACAGAGGGAGAGTGAGAGAGCAAAAGACAGCGAGAAAGAAAAGGAACACAAAAGTCGATATCAAAAGGAAAAAGAGAGGAAGGCTGGAATGAGCGTGAGAGACTAAGTTGAGGGGGGATCAACTTTGGTGGTGAGTGAAAAGGAGAGTACAGCCTTGCAAAAGGAGAGTTGTGTGACAAGAGCGAGTGTAGTGAGGAGAGCGTTAGTGATGAAGCAACCTATGTTGTTACTGATTTTTAAGGAAACTTGTTTAAATACTAAGGAACTTTTTAACTCTTTGCCTAGTGTGGTTGTGTCTATTGTGTAGGACTTTGAAGATGTCTTCCCTGAGGAGATTCAAAAGGGTTTACCACCTATTCGTGGTATTAAGCACCAGATTGACCTTGTACCCAGAGACAAAGGAACTCCAAAGGTAGGTGATGAGAGCCATGATGGGAGCCAAGCCAGAAGATGGAATGTGGATCCTCTTGAAGTGCCACCTGGACCAAACATAAGAAATCGAGTGAAACGATTCAAGGAAGCACTTAACGGGTTGATAAAGGATGTCCATGAAGTCGAAAAGGATTGGAGCAATCATGAAGCTGGAATGGATTGGAACAACCATGGGAATGCCCTTGCTCTTGTACAAGTCATACTGGATACGGGGTGAAGAGGGCGTGTCTTTACAAGGTACGACCATGTAGGAGTCTGGAGGCTACACAGAATCATACACGGTCGTATACACGATTCAAAGGCACGGTCATGTATGGTGTCAAGAATTTCCACAGAAAGATACACGACTAGAAGTACACGGTCATGTATATTGTCAAGAAGTTCTATAGAATTATACACGGCCAAAGTACACGGCCGTGTATCTCCCCGACGCCGGCCTTCATGTCTTGTTTTGTTATTTTTACGCACTTATTGAAGTGATGTCGTTTTGGGCCTTTATTATTACGAATTGTAAACCCTAATATAAAGCTCCTAGGGTTTAGAACATTTAGAATATAGAACATACAACATTGAAGTTTGAAAAAACACTTTTAAGAGAATTCCTCACTTGGTTCTTTAAAGAACTAATCTAAAACTTATCGGATTTTTATTCCGTGGCGTTCATCCCGACTTATCAATCGGTCTTTCATCCTGATTGTGGCGTCTTCATATTATACAAAGGTTCTTGTCTTGCTTATAAACAATGGGTCGCGGTTTCCACTTGAGTGTGTTTGGCACCTTAGGTAGCGAATTCCGAACGTATTGGTATTGGGTTTCGTCACATGTTAGCGTGGTTCGTATCAGTTAGGAATCCAATCAAACCGATTTCGCATCAGTTTGGTATCAGAGCCTAGGTTTGTAAAACAACAGTTCAGTTTGAGGAAGGTAACATCAAAACCCTAACTCCAATTGTTCATATCAATTGTTAGTATTCAATTTCATAGTATTAATTTTCTATTGAAAGTGTAGTACCTACTATTCGATTTTGTTACCAAAAAAAAAAAAAAAGGAAGAATCACGACATAAAAAAAGGGAGCATAATCAAGAGCAACAACAAAGACAAAAAAAAAAATCGAAAAGAAAAAGAGGAAATTTACGAACCCTAGAGTTGTTTTGAATTCTACGGAAGGGAATTGGTGTAGTTTGGGTTAGTTCCAAGAGAATTGAGAAGAGGAATTGGCGAGTTGATATCATCATTATTTGTGAGAATACACGAGTGATTGTGTGATATCATCATTTGAGCGAAACACGTAAGGGAGTGTATCGTGAGGTTTAATCATATATATATATTTGTGTTAATACTAATCTTTTCTACAGGAACTATGTTGAGGCAACATTCTCCTGAAAGTGAGAGGGGAAGGTTTGATGCTAGGTTAGTGATTGAGGCGTTGAGGGGTGAGATGAAGAGAATGTTTCAGGAAGGAATGGAACAAATTCATGAGACGGTAGAGCAAAGACTAGAGCAATCTAAAAACGCCTTCCAAGGGCATAAGAGGGAGAGTTGTTCTAGGAGAGTACCAAGGGGTGGAGATGAAATGTCGGATGATGACTTTGATGAGCCTTCTGTCGGGAGTTATAGAGGTTATAGTGGTCGGAATAGAGGAACTAGGGATTGGGAAGATAGAGGAGATAGGAATAGAGAGGATAATCAATTAAGTAGTATAAAGATGAAGATTCCTCCTTTCCAAGGGAAGAATGATCCCGAGGCGTACTTTGAGTGGGAGAAGAAGGTGGAGATGGTGTTTGATTGTCATAACTATAGTGGGAGAAAGAAAGTGAAACTTGCTGCCATTGAATTTTCGGATTATGCCATAGTGTGGTGGGATCAACTAATGTTGAATCGAAGAAGGAATGGCGAACCACCTATTGAGTCGTGGGAAGAGATGAAAAGGGTGATGAAGAAGCGGTTTGTACCTGCGTATTACTATCATGAATTGCACAACAAATTGCAAACTCTTAAGTAGGGAAGTCGAAGTGCGGATGAGTATTTCAAGGAGATGGAAGTAACGATGATCAAGGCGAATGTAGAGGAGGATAGAGAGGCTACCATGGCTAGGTTTCTTGCTAGATTGAATAGAGGAATTCAAAATGTCGTTGAATTGCAGCATTATGTAGAATTGGAAGATATGGTTCATATGGCTATAAAGGTTAAGAACCAGCACAAGAGAAAAGGTAGTAGTAATGCACGGTTTCAACAAGGTACTGGTTCATCGACCTGGAAGACTAACCAATGGAAGAAGGAAGAAAAGCCTTTACCCACTAAGCCGAAAGGAGAGCAGAGGCAAGCGGGTTCTACTCTTGGTAACCAAGGTAACCCTGATTCTTCTACTTCTAGAAATCGTGACATTAGATGTTTTAAATGCCAAGGTAGAGGCCATATTGCTAGTCAATGTCCAAATAGGCGTGTGATGATTCTGCGTGATGATGGTGAGTATGAGACTAAAGGGGATAGTGAAGAAGATGATATGCCTCCATTAGAGGATGCTAGTGATGATGAGGAGCCTGCAGTAGGGAAGTTAGTGGCAGTAGTGAAGCGAGTTTTAAATGTGCAGGTGAAGGAAGAAGAGGAGGTGCAAAGAAAGAATATCTTTCATACTAGATGTTATCTAGGTGATCAAATTTGCAGTTTGATCATTGATGGAGGAAGTTGCACTAATGTGGTGAGTAATTTTATTGTTGAGAGGTTGGGACTCAAGACTACTAAACACTTTAGTCCATATAAATTGCAGTGGTTGAATGATAGTGGCAAGACTAAGGTGAGTAAGCAAGCCTTGATTGCTTTTCGAATTGGTAGGTATGAGGATGAGGTGTTATGCGTTGTAGTGCCAATGCAGGTGTGTCATGTGTTGTTGGGGATACCATGGAAATTTGATTGGAAGATTGTTCATGATGGCTTTCTAACAAGTATACGCTTGTTCAGAAGGGGAAAAACTTTAATCTTAAACCTTTAACACCTAAACAGGTGTATGAGGATCAGTTGCAGCTGCAACAGTCTTTTGCAAAACATAAGGTGAGTAAAAAAAAGAGGGAGAGTGAGAGAGCAAAAGACAATGGGAAAGAAAAGGAATACAAAAGTCGAACTCAAAAGGAAAAAAAAGAGGAAGGCTGGAAAGAGTGTGAGAGACCAAGTTGAAGGGGGATCAACTTTGGTGGTGAGTGAAAAGGAGAGTGCAGCCTTGCAAAAGGAGAGTTGTGTGGCAAGAGCGAGTGTAGTGAGGAGAGCGTTAGTGATGAAGCAACTTATGTTGTTGCTGGTTTTTAAGGAAACATGTCTGAATACTAACGAACTATCTAACTCTTTGCCTAATGTGGTTGTGTCTATTATGTAGGACTTTGAAGATGTCTTCCCTGAGGAGATTCCAAAGGGATTACCACCTATTCGTGGTATTGAGCACCAAATTGACCTTGTACCCGAAGCATCGATTCCAAACAAGCCAGCTTATAGGAGCAATCCGAAGGAGACAAAGGAACTCCAAAGGCAAGTCGATGAATTAATGGAGAAGGGGTACGTGAGGGAAAGCATGAGTCCATGCGCAGTGCCTGTGATTTTGGTGCCTAAGAAGGATGGGTCATGGAGAATGTGTGTTGATTACCGCGCCATCAACAACATCACGCTAAAGTATCGTCATCCCATTCCTCGCTTAGATGACATGTTAGATGAGTTATATGGGTCTAGTGTCTTTTCCAAAATTGTTCTGAAAAGTGGATATCACCAAATTAGAATGAAAGAAGGTGATGAATGGAAAACCGCATTCAAAACGAAATATGGATTGTATGAGTGGTTAGTAATGCCTTTCGGTTTAACTAACGCACTTAGTACTTTTATGAGACTTATGAACCATGTTTTGAGGACTTTTATTGGCAAATTTGTGGTTGTCTATTTTGATGATATTCTCATTTACAGCAAGAGTTTGGAAGACCATATATCTCACTTGAGGGATGTTTTAGAAGTGCTTCGAAAGGAGCAATTATATGCTAACCTCAAGAAGTGCACTTTTTGCACAGACAAACTTGTGTTTCTTAGTTTTGTTGTTAGTGCATAGGGAATACATGTTGATGAAGAAAAGATTCGTGCGATCCAAGAATGGCCTAGTCCAACTACTGTAAGTAATGTGCGGAGTTTCCATGGACTAGCGAGTTTTTACAGGAGATTTGTGAAGGATTTCAGCACTATTGCAGCACCACTTACTGAGGTAATTAAGAAGAACGTAGGGTTCAGATGGGGAGAGCAACAAGAGAAAGCCTTTCAGACGCTTAAAAATTAGCTGACTCGGGTGCCATTACTTGCTTTACCTGACTTTGCTAAAACGTTTGAAATTGAGTGTGATGCTTTAGGATTAGGTATTGGAGCAGTGCTCATGCAGGAGAGAAGACCAATTGCATTCTTTAGCGAGAAGCTAAGTTGGGCAACCTTGAACTACCCTACTTATGACGTGTTATATGCATTGGTTCGAGCCCTGGAGACTTGGCAACACTATCTTTGGCCAAAAGAGTTTGTGATCCACACTGATCATGAATCCTTGAAGTACTTGAAGGGGCAACACAAGCTGAACAAAAGGCAAGCTCGTTGGGTGGAGTTCATCGAAACATTTCCATATGTCATCCACTACAAGCAAGGTAAAGAGAATGTCATTGCTGATGCACTTTCTAGAAGGTATACTCTTATCTCTACTCTTAGTTCTAGATTGCTTGGTTTTGAGCACATTAAGGAATTATATGCTGCTGATCGAGATTTTTGTGAGGAGTATGTGCATTGTAAGAAGAGTGGGCATGGTAAATTTTATAAACATGAAGGATTCTTGTTTAGGGAGAGTAAACTATGCATTCCAATTTATTCTTTAAGAGAATTATTAGTGAGGGAGTCTCATGGAGGAGGTTTAATGGGACATTTTGGAGTAGCTAAAACCTTAGGGGTATTGCAGGAACACTTTTATTGGCCTCACATGAAACGAGATGTTGAAAGGATTTGTGAGCGATGTGTTACGTATAAGCAAGCAAAATCTAGAGTCCAACCTCAAGGGCTTTATACCCCACTTCCCATTCTTCATGAGCCTTGGGTAGATATTTCCATAGATTTTGTGTTAGGATTACCTAGATCTAGACATGGTCGGGATTCTATTTTTGTAGTTGTGGATAGATTCTCCAAGATGGCACATTTCATTCCTTGTCACAAAACGGATGATGCTTGCAATATTGCCAATTTGTTCTTTAGGGAAGTTGTGAGATTACATGGTATGCCTAGAACAATTGTATTGGATAGAGATGCTAAGTTCTTAAGCTACTTCTGGAAGACCTTGTGGGCTAAGTTAGGAACTAAGTTATTGTTTTCTACTACTTGTCATCCACAGATTAATGGTCAAACTGAGGTAGTAAATCGAACTTTATCTACTTTGTTGAGGGCTGTCATTAAAAAGAACATTAAAAGTTGGGAGGATTGTTTGCCGCATGTTGAATTTTCCTATAACCGTACAGTGTATTCTGCTACTAAATTTACTCCTTTTGAAATTGTGTATGGTTTTAATCCACTAACTCCTTTAGATTTATCACCTTTGCTTATTTCTGAGTATGTTAATATAGATGGCAAGAAGAAAGCAGAATTTGTTAAACAGATCCATGAGAAGGCAAGGCTAAACATTGAGCGAAGAACAGAGCAGTATGTGAAACAAGGCAACAAGGGTCGTCGACAAGCTGTCTTTGAACCTGGAGATTGGGTTTAGGTTCACATGCGTAAAGAGCGGTTTCCTGTGCAGCGTCGATCTAAACTACTTCCTAGAGGCGATGGACCATTTCAAATCCTTGAGCGCATCAATGATAATGCATACAAGATAGATTTACCTAGTGATTATCAAGTAAGTGCTACATTTAATGTTACCGATTTGAGTCCTTTTGATGCAAGCGATGATTTGAGGACAAATCCTTTTCAAGAGGAGGGGAATGATGAGAGCCATGATGGGAGCCAAGCCAGAAGATGGAATGTGGATCCTCTTGAAGTGCTACCTGGACCAATCACAAGAAATCGAGCAAAATGATTCAAGGAAGCACATAACGGGTTGATAAAGGATGTCCATGAAGTCGAAAAGGATTGGAGCAATCATGAAGCTGGAATGGATTGGAACAACCATGGGAATGCCCTTGCTCTTGTACAAGTCATACCGGATACGGGGTGAAGAGGGCGTGTCTTTACAAGGCGCGACCGTGTAGGAGTCTGGAGGCTACACAGAATCATACACAGTCGTATACACGATTCAAAGGCACGGTTGTGTATGGTGTCAAGAATTTCCACAGAAAGATACACAACTAAAAGTACATGGTCGTGTATATTGTCAAGAAGTTCCACAGAATTATACACGGCCAAAGTACATGGTCGTGTATCTCCCCGACACCGGCCTTGATGTCTTGTTTTGTTATTTTTACGCACTTATTGAAGTGATGTCGTTTTGGGCCTTTATTGTTACGAATTGTAAACCCTAATATATAGCTCTTAGGTTTTAGAACATTTAGAATATAGAACATACAATATTGAAGTTTGAAAAAACACTTTTGAGAGAATTCCTCTCTTGGTTCTTTAAAGAACTAATCTAGAACTTATCGGATTTTTATTCTGTGACGTTCATCCCGACTTATCAATCGGTCTTTCATCCCGATTGTGGCGTCTTCATAGTATACCAAGGTTCTTGTCTCGCTTATAGACAACGGGTCGCGGTTTCCACTTGAGTGTGTTAGGCATCTTAGGTAGCGAATTCCGAACGTATTGGTATTGGGTTTCATCATACGTTGGCATGGTTCGTATCAGTTAGGAATCCGATCAAACCAATTTCGCATCAGCAGGTCAATGAATTAATGGAGAAGGGGTATGTGAGAGAAAGCATGAGCCTATGTGTAGTGCCTGTGATTTTGGTGCCTAAGAAGGATGGGTCATAGAGAATGTATGTTGACTGCCGCGCCATCAACAACATCACGGTAAAGTATCGTCATCCCATTCCTCGCTTAGATGACATGTTAGATGAGTTACATAGGTCTAGTATCTTTTCCAAAATTGATCTGAAAAGCGGATATCACCAAATTAGAATGAAAGAAGGTGATGAATGGAAAACCGCATTTAAGACAAAATACGAATTGTATGAGTGGTTAGTAATGCCTTTCGGTTTAACTAACGCACCTAGTACTTTTATGAGACTTATGAACCATGTTTTGAGGACTTTTATTGGCAAATTTGTAGTTGTCTATTTTGATGATATCCTCATTTACAGCAAGAGTTTGGATTTATCACCTCTGCCTATTTTTTAGTATGTTAATCTAGATGACAAGAAGAAAGCAGAATTTGTTAAACAGATCCATGAGAAGGCAAGACTAAACATTGAGCGAAGAACAGAGCAGTATGTGAAACAAGCCAATAAGGGTCGTCGACAAGCTGTCTTTGAACCTGGAGACTGGGTTTGGGTTCACATGCGCAAAGAGCGGTTTCCCGTGCAACATCGATCTAAATTACTTCCTAAAGGTGATGGACCATTTCAAATTCTTGAGTGCATTAATGATAATGCATACAAGATAGATTTGCCAGGTAAATATCAAGTAAGTGCTACGTTTAATATTACTGATCTGAGTCCTTTTGATGTAGGCGACGATTTGAGGATAAATCCTTTTCAAGAGGAGGGGAATGATGAGAGCCATGATGGGAGCCAATCCAGAAGATGGAATGTGGATCCTCTTGAAGTGCCACCTGGACCGATCACAAGAACTCGAGCGAAACGATTCAAAGAAGCACTTAACGGGTTGATAAAGGATGTCCACGAAGCTGGAAAGGATTGGAGCAACCATGAAGCCGGAAAGGATTAGAACAACCATGAGAATGCCCTTGCTCTTGTACAAGTCATAACGGATACGGGTTGAAGGGGGCGTGTTTTTACAAGGCACAGCCGTGTAGTGAGTCTGGAGGCTCCACAGAAACATACACGGTCGTATACACTGTTCAAAGGCACGGCCATGTATGTTGTCAAGAATATCTACAGAAACATACACGTCTAGAAAGGCACGGCCGTGTATACACTCTACACCAGCTACTACGCCGGCTCCAACGTCGCCGGCCTTTAATTACCTGCTTTGTTATTTTTCCGCAACTTAATGATGTTATGTCGTTTTGGGCTTTTATTATTACGAATTGTAAACCCTACTATAAAGCTTCTAGGGTTGAGAACAGAAAGATACAACATACAAGTTTGAATAACACTTTTGAGAGAATTCCTCTCTTGGTTCTTTAAAGAACTTCCCTTGAACTTATCAGATTTTCTTCCATGGCGTTCATCCCGACTTATCAATCGGTCTTTCATCTCGATTGTGGCATCCACATAATATACCAAGGTTCTTGCCTCACTTATAGGCAACAGGTCGCGGTTTCCACTCGATTGTTTGGCATCTTGGGTAGTAATTCCGAACGTATTGGTATTAGGTTTCGTCACACGTAGGCGTGGTTCGTATCAAGTTCCTTGAATAATTAGTCTCAATAAAGAATGCTGGTGAAACCTAAAGTTGTAGACTCTAGAGAGAAAACAAGATAAGAGAAGAACAATTACAGATAATTAATCAAATGATTAAATGCTAGAATATCACTCTATTCTCATTCGTTATTTGCCCATTTTCATGTGTCATAGTTTTATACGTTCTTTTGGAGTCATATTCCTGTAAGCATGGATAAGAGTTGGATGACTACAGACATCAAGTCTAAGGAGTATCAACATGGTGTGGTGTACTTTTTTGTGTACGTGCACTTGAAGTATGGGTTGAATGCGAGAATAAATTGTCCATGTAGGAAATGCTTGAATGATAAGTTGCATCCTCTACATGTGATCAGAGCTCACCTACTTGTAGATGGGGTAGATATAACCTATCGGTGTTGGATTTATCATGGAGAGAATCCAAGTATTCAATTACCACTAGTACATCGAGGTAGAAGGCGAGATAGAGAATGGGAGGCAAGACCACCCATGGAAGAGGAATGTCTAGGGGTAGGATATGATGATAAAGGTGGACATAATGAGATGCTAAAAGATGTAGAAGCCTTCATCAACAATGAAGATGAAGAATCATCCCCTGGAGGTGGTATTGATGTTCCATGGGATTTTCTAGATGGGCTAAGAGTTAACTCACGAGAGGAGTTTTATTTAGGTTGCAAGTTGTCTAAGTTTGAATTTATAGTGAAGCTTCTCCACTTGAAGGTGTACAATAAGTGGAGCAACAAGTCCTTCGACTTGCTTCTTTAACTTCTACAAGATGCAATCCCCAACGGCCATTCTCTTCCTAACTCTTATTATTTTACAAATAGATACTTGCACAAGTTAGGCATAAGCTATCATTACATTCATGTATGTAAATATGATTGTTGCTTATTTTGGGGTGATGATGAGCTTTTAAAGTAGTGTCCTACTTGTGGTACTTCGAGGTATAAGGTGTGTAGTGGATTTGGGAAAGCTATTCCTCATAAAGTTTAACGTTACTTTCTTATAAAGCTTAGGTTACAATGCCTTTTCATGAATTCTAAAATTGCCCAGAAAATGCGTTGGCATAAGGAGGAGCATGAGAGAAGGGAAAATGTAACGAGTCATCCTACAAATGGGTTAGCATGGATGAATTTCAACATTAAGTTTCTTAAGTTTGCGATGGATGCTCAATATGTTAGATTAGGGCTAGCTAGCGACGGTTTCAATCCATTTGGGAATATGAGTTAATCGTATAGTATGTAGCTGGTTGTGCTTTTGGCATATAACTTGCCTCCTTGGATGTGTATGAAGAAAGAGTACTTGATGATGTCAATGTTGATCCTAGGACCCAAGGCACCTAGCAATGAGATTGACATTTACTTATAACCATTGATTAATGAGTTAAGGGATCTTTGGGATAATGGGTTGCATACATATGACGCATTTTCGAAGACGACATTTAACATGTGTGTAGCCTTAATGTGGACTATAAATGACTTTCCAACATATGGAAACCTATCAGGATGGAGTACGAAGGGGTATCATGCTTATCTAGTATGCCAAGATCAAACACCATCAATGAGACTCAATGGAAAGGTTGGATACACTGGTCATAGAATGTGGCTTCCTAAGGACCATAAATGGAGATGTAGCTTAAAATTTGATGGAAGTCGTGACACTCGTGAAACTCTACAAGAATATTCTGGTGAGGAATTTGTCCACCAATTGCAATTCATAAGTGACGTGTGCATAGGTAAGCATCCAAGGAAGGTTAGAAGGGTTCATCGTCCTGAAGACCTTAATTGGGAAAAAAAGGTCAATATTCTTTCAACTTCCATATTGGTTAAAGCTAATGTTGCGACATAATTTAGATGTTGTACACATTGAGAAGAATATATGTGACAATGTTATTGGTACTATACTCGAGATTGATGGCAAAACAAAGGACACCTATAAGGCTAGACTTGATATGGAGGATCTTGGTATTAGGAAGGAATTACATTTGGTGAAGCAAGGTAATGACAAGTATTCAATGCCATTTGCTAGTTATACATTGAGTCTTACAAAAAGGAGAAGATTCTATCAATTCCTAAAGGGTGTTAGCTTCTTGATGGAGTTGCACCACATATCGGTAGGTGTGTAAATGAGCTGAGCACAAAGCTTTCTGAGATGAAGAGCCATGATTGCCATGTGATGCTTCAAAGGTTGTTACCTGTGGGTGTTTGTGACATGTTGCTGAATGATGTTGCGACGGTTATAGTTGAACTTGGTTCATTATTTGAGAAGGTATGCAAGCGAATTCTCAATGTCAATGAGGTAAAGCAAATGCAAAGCGATATTATTACCATATTGTGCAAATTAGAATTGATCTTTCCTCCTACCTTCTTTGATGTGATGGTACATTTAGTTGTACACTTGCCTAACAAACTATTGCTTGCCAGACCTGTTGCATATTGATGGATGTATCCCATAGAATGGTATGAGTGTATAAGTATAATGTAATCTTTTATAAGTGTTAGTCAACCCTTCATAATTCATTTTTTTTTTGGGTTAAATTTAAATACTTAGGCTCTCTCAAGGAGTTTGTTAAAAACAAGGCTTTTCCAGAGGGCTCCATAGCAAAAGCTTACATTGTACATGAATGCTTGATATGGTGCTCCCTCCACTTACAAGGTGTTGAGATAATTTTCAATCGTCCTGATAGGAATTGTGATACCATGGAAGAAGGTGGCATAGATGTCTTTAGAAATAGGGTTGGTTTTATTTCTTCTTCCACATACGTGGCCTTATTGGATGAAGAGGTAAAAGTAGCAAAGTGGTATATCAATAATAATTGTTCTGAGGTTTAACCTTATTTAAAGTAAGCATGGATTACTGTATTTTGAACTATGGGAATAATGTGAAATATTTTTGCAATTAAATTTCACTGTGTGTTATAGGGAACATGTAAGTATCCTATGTGCACAATATGATGATGATAGTGATCAACACCACAAATGGGAATTTAGTCAGTGGTTCATGAAAAAGGTAAATGTTACGATTACTCAAGAGAACTTCTTGCAAGTGAATTATGATGTTAAGTTGCTTGATATTATTGCAAATGAGCACGTTATACGAAATTTTTTATCTAGTTGAAAGTACCTTATATGCATTATCAGTTGGATATGACTCGTGTTTCAAGAGATACAACGAATTAATATATAATGGCATTCGGTATCACACTTTTGATTTTGATAGTTGAAAGAAGACCCAAAGCAGTGGAGTGCTTGTAGAAGGAAACCAAGGAGACATGCATTTGTTAATGAAGTTTTACAGTGTTTTACTTGACATATATGAGTTTTCTTATATTCGAAATGAACGGGTTTTCTTTTTTAAGTGTAAGTGGTGCGACACCATTGAGCACCATCGCAATGTAAGAGTTGATAATGGATTCAAAAGTATCAACGTAATTGTACATGGTATGAAAGTGTTCCATATGTGTTGGCATCACAAGCTCAACAAATATATTACCTAGAAGACTTGAAACTAGGAAATGATTGGCGTGTGGTGCAGCACTTTGAGCATCATCATATTTATGACATAAGTTGTCTTACTGGTACTATGAATTTATTTGGTGATGTGGAAACTCATTTATGCAATGAAAATACAGATGATCTACTCTTGTAAGATGAGGATAAAGGAAATCTAGTGTCTCCTATAATTGATTGTGATATAGATGTGTTGTTGAGAACAGATGTATGCCTTAAGACTATTGTTGGAGATGTAGAGAGGGTTATCTAAGTTTTAATTGGCACACAACAAGATGATGATTTTGATTATTATGAAGATGAAGATGATGAAGTCGATGAAACACTTATGGATTACAATAATAGTGACTAGGATTTTAATTATATTCATGTGAATTAGATGCTACTCCAATGATATTTGTGTCATCACCATGCTACCAGATCTTGCCTAACAAACATAATTAAGTTAAATACAATGTTACTTTATCTTTTTTTAGTCGTAATTTTATTTTTTCATTTTATAATCTTATAGAATCACATTAGCTGTTCATTTCATCTTTGTGTCATGTTTTTACTATAGGATTATCATGGCTAGAACACAAAAGGTTGGATAAAGAAGGGGAGGAAGGACTATATGAAAGGCTCGACCCATTCTGAATACACCATCAAATTCTTAGGATGTTAAGGAAGAGCAACATCCATCGCCTCTAGTCAAGCAACATCTATTGCCTCCAATCAAGCAACACCCATCTCCTCAAGATATTGAAGATGCTATAAATTCCTTAGCTCGTGATTTAGTTGTAGAAAATGCTCCCTCAAAGCATGCTCATTTCATCCCCAACAATCATGTAAATAAAAATCCATTGGATAGTTGTCCACCTACTTCTATTCCAGGCTCAAGTAATTGTGCATAGCTTAATTGTTCATATAACTAGTTACATAAAAGCTAGTAACTGTTACTAAAAAGTATTTCCTTCTGTTGTAGTTAATGCTTACACATCATCACATTGCAATAGGAGAGGTATATATAGAGGACAAGCACTAGAGAAGGAAAACAATAGATGGAAGGGTAGGATGGTAATAGAGTTTGATGCTAATTACAAGAGACCAGTCAGCTAAATTAGCATATGAGATTAGGAAAGCTTGTAGGGACTTATTGCCACTATATCTTAAGGGTGATTGGAGAACACTTCTAGTATCAGAGAAGAGGCAGGCTTAGGCAAGAGTACAGGTTATGAGATCTTTATATCAATCAAGTACGATGTAGAAATTATTCTCTATTTGCAATTGTCATGACTAAAGCTTTGCTTTATAAAATTGACTTAATATAGACGATATTATGAGCGATCTAAATAAATTTAATGAGGTTGATAGATGGATAGGACGTCTCCATAGGAAATTCCGATGTGATGTTCATAAAAAATGGAAAAAGGAGGGTGACAATGCACGACCAAAGACCTACAGTGATGAGGGTTAGAAAATGGTCACAGAGATGTGGAATCTTAAGGCCTTAGAAGAGATGATTATGCTAGAATCAGATGATCCACATGAAAAGGTAAGTTCTCATTAAACAATTCTTCTTTATAATATCAAAAAATGATTTCAATAATTTATTTCTTATTTTGACGAACAGAAAACAAAGTCAATGAATGGAAAGTATGTGATACGAACCACGCCAACTCGTGACGAAACCCAATACCAATATGTTTGGAAGCCAACCCGTGACGAAACCCAATACCAATACGTTCGGGATTCGTTGCCTAAGACGCCCAAACACCTAAAGTGGAAACCGCGACCCGTTGTCTATAAGCGAGACAAGAACCTTGGTATAAAATGAAGACGCCACAATCGGGATGAAAGACCGATTGATAAGTCGGGATGAACGCCACGGAAATTAATCCGATAAGTTCGATTTAGTTCTTGAAGAACCAAGAGAGGTGCCTATCAAAAGTGTTTAATGTTCAAAGATGTAAAATTCTTAGTTGTTCTAAACCCTAGGAGCTTTTATACTAGGGTTACAACTCGTGAAAAATAAGTCCAAAACGATGTAGCTTAGATAAGTTGCGTAAAAACACGAAATAGAAAAAAGCTGGCCGGTAGGGGATACACAGTCGTGTACTTTGGTCGTGTACTTTTCTATGCACATTCCGGTCACATACATGACCGTGTACTTTTGGTCGTGTATCTTTCTGTGGATTTGCTTGTCTCCATACACGGCCATGCCTTTTAGCCGTGTATGATTCTGTGCAATCTTGGAATTCCTACACGGCCGTGCCTTGAACATACACGCCCTCTTCAACCCGTATCCGGTGTGACTTGTATAAAAGCAAGGGTCTTCCCATGGTTGTTCCAATCCGTTCCAACTTCATGATTGCTCCAATCCTTTCTGACTTCATAGACAACCTTTATCAACCCGTTAAGTGCTTTCTTGAATTGTTTCGCTTGATTTCTTGTGATCGATCCAGGCGGCACTTCAAGAGGATCCACATTTCTTCTTCCGGCTTGGCTCTCATCATTCCCCTCCTCTTGAAAAGGATTTGTCCTCAAATCATTGCCTGCATCAAATAGACTCAGATCAGTAACATAAAATGTGACACTTACTAGATACTCACTTGATAAATTTTTCTTGTAGGCATTATCATTGATTTTCTCAAGCATTGGAAATGGACCGTCTCCCTTAGGGTTCAACTTGGATCTCCTCTGCAATGGAAAACACTCCTTGCGAAAATGCACCCAAACCCAATCTCCAAGCTGAAAAATCTTGGGTCTCCTGTCCTTGTTCACCCTTGAAGTGACCCTGGCATTTTGTTTTACAATCTTAATCATTACCTGTGCATGTAGCTTTCTCACGAAATCTGCCTTAGAATCAGCATCAAAACTCACAGACTTGTTAAGTGGCAATGGCAATAAATAAATAGGAACCAATGGGTTAAAACCATACATAATCTCAAATGGTGAACAATGAGTAGTGCTATATAAAGCCTTATTATATGCAAACTCCAAAAATGGTATGCAATCCTCCCAAGTCCTAATGTTCTTCTCTATGGTTGCCCTCAACAATTGAATTAAAGTCCTGTTAACCACCTCAGTTTGCCCATCAGTTTGTGGGTGAGAAATAGTTGAAAACATCCGTTTAGTTCCCAACTTTTCCCACAATACTCTCCAAAAATGACTCAAAAAATTTTCATCTCGATCACTAACAATGCTTCTAGGTATACCATGCGGGCGCACTACCTTTCTAAAGAACAAATCAACAATGTGTATAGCATCATCAGTTTTATGACAAGGAATGAAATGAACCGTTTTAAAAATCCTATCCACAATCACAAAATTAGAATCTCGACCATGCCTAGGCCTAGATAATCCTAACACAAAATCTATGGAAATGTTTATCCATGGCTCACAAGGAATGACACTATACTCATATAACCAATCTAAGAAGTCATCTAAACAAGGAATGGGATGACGATACTTTACCGTAAAGTTGTTGATGGCGCGGCAGTCAACACACATTCTCTATGTCCCATCCTTCTTAGGCACCAAAATCACAGGCACTACACATGGACTCATGCCTTCTCTCACGTATCCCTTCTCCATTAACTCATCTACCTGCCTTTGGAGTTCCTTCGGAAAGACATTTTCAAAATCCTGCACAAGAGACACAACCACACTAGGCAAAGCATTAGATAATTCGTTAGTAGTCAAACATGTTTCTTTAAAAATTAGAAACAACATAGGTTGCCTCATCACTAACGCTCTCCTTACTACACTCGCTCTTGCCACACAACTCTCCTTTTGCAAGGCTGCCCTCTCCTTTTCACTCACCACCAAAGTTGATCCCCCTTTAACTTGGCCTCTCACACTCTTTCCAGCCTTCCTCTCCTTTTCCTTTTGATCTTGACTCTTATATTCCTTTTTCTTCTCATTGTCTTTTGCTCTCTCACTCTCACTCTGCTTTTCACTCACCTTATGTTTTGCAAAAGACTGTTGTAGCTACAACTGGTCCTCATACACTTGTTTGGGTGTTAACGGTTTAAGATTAAAGCTTTTCCCTTGGTAAACAAGCGTATACTTGTTAGAAAAGCCATCATGAACAACCTTCCGATCAAATTGCCACGGCCTCCCCAACAACACATGACATGCTTGCATTGGCACTACATCACATAACACCTCATCCTCATACCTACCAATGCGGAAACCAATCAATGCTTGCTTACTCACCTTAGTCTCTCCACTATCATTCAACCACTGCAATTTATATGGACTAGGGTGTCTAACAGTTTTTAGCCCCAGCCTCTCAACAACAAAATTACTCACTACATTGGTGCAACTCCCTCCATCAATGATCAAACTACAAATGTGATCTCCTTGGTAACATCTAGTATGAAATATATTCTCTCTTTGCACCTCCTCTTCTTCCTTCACCTGCACATTCAACGCTCGCTTCACTACTGCCACTAGCCTTCCCATTGCAGGCTCCTCATCATCACTAGCATCCTCTAATGGAGGCATATCATTTTCTTTACTATCCCCCTCAATCTCATACTCTCCATCATCACGCAAAATCATCACACGCCTATTTGGACATTGACTAGCAATATGGCCTCTACCTTGACATTTAAAACATCTAATGTCACGATTTCTAGAAGTAGAAGAATCAGGGTTACCTTGGTTACCAAGAGTAGAACCCGCTTGCCTCAGCTCCCCTTTTGGTTTGGTGGGTAAAGGCTTTTCTTCCTTCTTCCATTGATTAGTCTTCCAAGTGGATGAACCATTACCCTGTTGAAACCGTGCATTACTACTACCTTTCCTCTTGTGCTGGTTCTCAACCTTTATAGCCATGTGAACCATATCCTCCAATTCTACATAATGCTACAATTCAACCACATTTTGGATTTCTCTATTCAACCCAGCAAGAAACCTAGCCATTGTAGCCTCTCTATCCTCCTCTACATTCGCCCTAATCATAGTGACTTCCATCTCCTTGAAATACTCATCTACACTTCGGCTTCCCTGCCTCATAGTTTGCAACTTGTTGTGCAATTCACGATAGTAATACGCAGGCTTCTTCATCACTCTTTTCATCTCTTCCCAAGACTCAATAGGTGGCTCGCTACTCCTTCTCCTATTCAACATTAGTTGATCCCACCACACTATAGCATAATCCGAAAATTCAATGGCAGCAAGTTTTACCTTCTTTCTCCCACTATAGTTGTGACAATCAAATACCATCTCTACCTTCTTCTCCCACTCTAAGTACGCCTCGGGATCATTCTTCCCTTGGAAAGGAGGAATCTTCATCTTTATGCTACTCAATTGATCATCCTCTCTATTCCTATCTCCTCTATCTTCCCAATCTCTAGTTCCTCTATTCCGACCACTATATCCTCTATAACTCCCAACAGAAGGCTCATCAAAGTCATCATCCATCATTTCATCTCCACCCCTCGGTACTCTCTTAGAACGACTCTCCCTCTTACGCCCTTGGAATACGTTTGTGGATTGCTCTAGTCTTTACTCTACCGTTTCATGAATTTGTTCCATTCCCTCTTGGAACATCCTCTTCATTTCTCCCCTCAACGCCTCAATTACTAACCTAGCATTAAACCTTCCCCTCTCACCTTCAGGAGAATGTTGTCTCGACATAGTCCCTGTAGAAAAGATTAGTACTAACACAAATATATATATAATTAAACCTCACGATACACTCCCTTACGTGTTTCGCTCAAATGATGATATCACACAGTCACTCGTGTATTCTCACAAATAATGATGATATCAACTCGCCAATTTCCTCTTCTCAATTCTCTTGGAACTAACCCGAACTACACCAATTTCCTTCCGTAGAATTCAAAACAACTCTAGGGTTCGTAAATTTTCCTCTATTTTTCTATCCGAATTTTTTTTTTTTTTGTCTTGGTTGTTGCTCTTGATCACGTTTTTCTTTTCTTTTCTTTTCTCTTCTTTTTTTTTGTCGTGATTTTTACTCTCTTTTTTTTTAACAATCACCTAGTCGATATTACACTATCAAAAGACAATCAATACTACAAAATTGAATACGATAATTGATATGAACAATTGGAGTTAGGGTTTTTGATATTACCTTCCTCAATCGAACTTAATGTTTTGACAAACCTAAGCTCTGATACCAAACTGATACGAACCACGCCAACCCGTGACGAAACCTAATACCAATACGTTCGGAATTCGTTGCCTAAGACGCCCAAACACCTAAAGTGGAAACCGCGACCCGTTGTCTATAAGCGAGACAAGAACCTTGGTATAAAATGAAGACGCCACAATCGGGATGAAAGACCGATTGATAAGTCGGGATGAACGCCATGGAAATTAATCCGATAAGTTCGATTTAGTTCTTGAAGAACCAAGAGAGGTGCCTCTCAAAAGTGTTTAATGTTCAAAGATGTAAAATTCTTAGTTGTTCTAAACCCTAGGAGCTTTTATACTAGGGTTACAATTCATGAAAAACAAGTCCAAAACGACTTAGCTTAGATAAGTTGCGTAAAAACACGAAACAGAAAAAAGCTGGCCGGCAGGGGATACACGGCCATGTACACGACCGTGTACTTTGGCCGTGTACTTTTCTGTGCACATTCCGGTCACATACACGACCGTGTACTTCTGGTCGTGTATCTTTCTATGGATTTGCTTGTCTCCATACACGGTCGTGCCTTTTAGCCGTGTATCTAGCCGTGTATGATTCTATGCAATCTTGGAATTCCTACACGGCCGTGCCTTGAACATACACGCCCTCTTCAACCCGTGTCCGGTGTGACTTGTATAAAAGCAAGGGTCTTCCCATGGTTGTTCCAATCCGTTCCAACTTCATGATTGCTCCAATCCTTTCCGGCTTCATGAACAATCTTTATCAACCCATTAAGTGCTTCCTTGAATCGTTTCGCTTGATTTCTTGTGATTGGTCCAGGCGGCACTTCAAGAGGATCCACATTTCTTCTTCCGGCTTGTCTCTCATCATGGATCTCATCAGTATGCATGCAATTGTGTAAAATATCTGCATAGGGCAGGGAGTAAGTCCTTTGAAAGTAGGAAGCTTGAGTATGTAAGTATTATAGACAATGTTATATATTTGATGGTGAAATGGGTTAGATATTTAATATTTTGTTGTTTATTCAATTAGATTGAGCAACACAAAGAAGCACTTGATGCTATTAAATTCTTCAAGCAAACTCAATTTTGTGAGATTAGATCGAATGGTACTGGTGGTTAGGTCTCTCAGCAAGCTGTAGATGATTATGTTAGTATAAAGAATACATTTTTTACATTACATAGTTAGAATATACTATGGGGTGGAATGTTTTTAACATTTGTCCTTATTATTAATAATATAGGCTAAAATGGTTCAATTGTTTAAAGAGTCACAATGCTCAAACACACCAAAGTTTGCTTCAGAGATTGTTGATCAATATATGAATGTAAATTCTAGGACAAATTACCATCTCAATCGTGGTTATGGAGCACCAACTATAGGTAAATCAATGTAGAATCGGGTGTCAAAAAATGATGAAAATAAAAGATTGTGGGAAGAAATTGAAGTAGAGAAACAACGAAGCTAAAAGCGAGATGTTCAGCTTGAAGAATTAAAGAATTTAAAGCGGGGTCAAGAAGATAAGGTACACCTTCTAATTTGGCCCAATTTAAAGTTCATTTTTTTCAATTTTTCTCCAAGGCTTATTTTATTTTTAGAATGGTGTCTTAGTTGTTATGTTGTTTCACTAAGTTTTTTCTTCATAAAGACTTCGTTAACTTACAATCCTATTATTTTAGATGATGTTGACATTTCTATTATTTAAGAAGTAATGATATTTGTAGCTGATGGAATCTTCTATTTTCCATGTATCTATATCTCTCTTTTTCCATAAGATTAGTTTTTTACTACATTTTTATCTTCTTGTAGCTGAATAGTGTATTTCAAGTTTTGTAAAGGTTTCTTCTAGGCTTCTCATCTAATTCAAGTGAACTATTAAACGTTACAATCATATTTACTGCATTGTTATATTAATTAAGTTACCTTTTATACATTTATGTGACAGGATCTCCAAGCAATGGGGAGTTTATTATGCCTTCTACAATTCCCCCTGATCGTCATGATGATAGTGAAAGTAGCAAAGAGGATAGCTTGTGAAAGGGAGTTTATTTTGGTTTTAACCTTTTTTAAGAGGGTGATGAAAGTGGGGAAGAAAGTAATTTGTGAAGGATGGTTTATTTTGTTAGTGACTTTTTTATAGATGATAATCAGTTTGAGTAATAGAATAGCTAGTTTATGAATTACAGTTTAATGTATGGTCACTTTTTGGAAGTTGATTATCAATTTAAGCAACAGTAGGTTATCAATAAAGAGTTTATTTTACTACTAAGTTCTGTAAAATTTGGATAATATTATTTAGGATATGTTAATGTCTACTTTTGTAAAGTATAGTTGATGATGGATGTGGACAATTATAAGCATATATGCAAATGTCCACTTTTTTCACCTTTATTATTTTATTGCATACTATTTTATTACAGGCTTAAGTTGTTACATTTATAAATAGACTTATTATATCATTATAACAATCATTTTTTGTGACATTTAAACATTACCAAAAACATTTTAGTCACACTTAAACGTTACTAAATATTAGTTATTTATGGCATTTAAATGTTACAAAAAATGCTTATTAGTAATGTTTAAACCTTTTTTTTTTACGTTTAAATGTCACCGATTTTTTACGTTTTTGTGATGTTTAAACATTACTAAAAAATGAATTTTAGCAAAAAAAATTGGCATCAAATTATATACTTTTAGTAACGTTCAAACATTACTAAATGTCGCTTATTGGTGACATTTAAATGTTACTATTATCAATTTATTGGTGACGCTTATAGCATTGGTGACATTTACCTTTCAAACGTCACCAAATACTTTACATAACAAACTTTTAGTAACGTCTATTTGTAACATTTAATAAACATTATTAAATATCTTCTATAACATTTATTTAATTTTGGGTGATGTTTATTAAACGTCATGAAATGTCAAAATTCTTGTAGTTGAATTATTAAAGAAACTAAATAAAAAGAAAGTAGGAAATTGTGTGAATTTAACACTAGAGATGGACCCAAACGTGAAACCATTTCCTTTGACTCAAAATAGATTTAAATCATTTTTATTGACACATTATAAGCTCTGTAACTCTTTATAAGCAAAAAATATGAGTTTCAAAGCTGACCATCCTCCACTAAAGCCACTTTTTCCAAAGCCGCAACTTTTAACTCTTTTCAATGGTTTTTGACAACTTCTAACCTCTTCAAAGCCTAACTAATGTTGTTTTCAAACAATTTCTAACTTTTAATTTCTATGTGACACCTCAAAACTTGAAACGAATACAACTCGCCATGTGTCTTCATTACGTGATGACATGTGAAGACTCAGTCACTACAATTCTTCAACCTTTACATTCAAATCTCCATAATGATAAATAAAATCATCTTCTACATATAAGAGGTTAGAAAGAGTATGTATCCTCATACATACATCACAAATAGTCTCCTCAAATTATTATAGTGGAAGCAATCACAAACTCAAATACTACAATAACATTTGAAGGAAACATATGTCCTCAATACATAACCCATATTCAATCTGATGGGAATCTACCTTGTGATCCCAATAGTCAGGGAACCCGATTTGGATGTATGATCTGAATTGCTCACATGTATCCATTTCCTTATCTAATAATGTTTGAATTTCATTATAGAAAGTACAGTGATTGGTCTTTACAGGATGCTAAATAACCTACACTATTGACCGAATTGGGAACATCATCGGACTCACATCCAATAGCTTGCAATGAACTCAATTGGCTCAAAGAATCGACTCTTTAAAGACCATCTTTATATTTGTTATTTTATTATTGAACCGGTCACTTTGTAATCATTTTTTTGGGACTTTTTGAACATCTCATTTTTGAAAATTTTGGCCATGGAAAGCTTACCTCTTTCATGTCTCAAACTCTTATCAATTTCATCCTTAGAATTGTGGTAAGTTGACTTGAGAAGTATTGTGAGTTACATCAATTTCTTCTTAAGTTGCTTCCAATTACTTTTAGTGCATCATATCTATTTGTAAATGGTTGTGTTCTTTTGTTCTTGTTTACGTGTTAAGGGATCTAAATTTTCAGATTTCAATTTAATTCCAATTTGATTGGAATTCGGTTCATCTTTATGTGACCCTTAACATTTATTACAATTGCAAGTGATCTTCATTATAATTTGTCCTTATAATCATTTGAATTCACGCAATTAGGGTTCATTTGATTATGGATTTCACACCATCTTGTTGTGGAATTGGAAGTAGATTTAGTGTTCTTGCAATCTTATTGAAAGGCACATCATCATTTGGTATCAAAGCAAATTGTTACATGCAATTAGAGTTCATGTGGCAATTGGAATCACGTCATTTGTGGAATTTTTTAGTTCATTCTTCAATTACAATTCATTTGGATTCATTTTTAAGCACATCATAATCTCTTCAATTTAATCCAATGGAAGCTCTCAACAACATTAAATATAATAACAGTCTAAAATCACATTTACAAGAATATCTAATATCTTTCCTTCCCCCTCATCAGAATACTACTCATGATAGTATACGTATTCCACATTTTCCTCAGTATCCTAAATTGTCTCTTCTAAGGTCTCATCATACCCTACAATTTCTCCTATGGTACTTGCAACTAAAAAAAAAAAAAAAAGTCCCACAAGGGACGAGCTAATGCCCAACACTATTTATACCTACACACATATATGTATGCCATGATAGAAACAATAACACATACATGATACAACATATTATTCATTCACAATTTATACTCTTTCACAAACACTTAAACCAACACACAAGCTCATCATCAAAATCATCATGCAATCCTTCCACAAATAAATATATATACAACAAATGGTACTCTCCTTTATCCATGAGTCTATTCCATACATAACAATAATACATATACGACAATAAGTACTCTCCACTATCGATGAGTCCAGAGTCATTTTACAACATCCTTCCACATACATAAGTCCTTCTACATTTTACCCTAATAATTTCGGCATACAACTCTACTAGAGACAATGTTACATACCAATCATCGGGGTGCCACCTTGAGAACATCAACCTGCACTCAATTTCTTAGACCTAGCCAATCATAATCACATGAGCAAGCAATCAGATTCATTTATAGAAACTTTTAATCCATACACATTTCTAACTTAGTAATCACAAGTAACAAATATGGTATACACGTACCTTAATCTCCAAAAGTTGATTTCCTTACACTTACATTCTCATAGATCCTCTAAACCTACACAGTCACCATTTTGTATCCTTAAGTTGCATTTGATTGAAGTAAAATGGAATAAGAAGTGTTTTAACTCAACATAGCCATGTAGGAGGCCATGTAGAAGAATATGAAACATAACACAGTCGTACTAGAGACCATATACCTTTCTGTGTATTTTTAGTTTCTAGCACACTTAAGTACATGGTTATGTATGTAAGCATGTAATTTAGCACGATTAGGTACATGGTCGTGTATAGTAGCTATGCATCTTTCTGTAAAATTTTGCAATTTGACACACACAAGTATATGGGCATATTAGTGACCATGTATCTTATTGTACGCTTTCATATTTCAACACGTGATAAGTACATAGGCGTGTACCTGGTTGTGTAGTCACTATTCATCTTGCAATCCATTTCCAAATTGCAAAAATCTTAAATCTTGCTAATCCTAAACCAAATCCAATACTTATAGACCTAATTCTGAATTATTTTTCATAGAAAATACTAATTAAGGTTAGTCTAATGATTTATCGATTTGAATCATTCCAATGCTCGAATTCCCATCCCGAGCCTTTCATCACACAATTCGTTCTATAAGGAATTCTAAAAGGGTTAATTACTTATTCCTACTATATGTACATTAGTGATGATCAATTAGTATTGATTTGTTACTCGCCTTGATCTAATAGGCAAATAAAGGGCATAGTCATCTTCTTCTCTCTTAGCTCTCTTAAAAGAGTGTTTAGGGTTCTATAGCGAACGAGGGAAAAGGGTCAATAGGGGTACATTATCCTATGATGTCTAATCAACCAATTCGTCCCCAATATTACATCAAAATCTATCATTTTTAATACTAGGAGATTTGCAACCAGTATTCTACCCTACTCTTCTACATGTTTTATTTAGTCCTCTACCCATACCCATAAGTGTACTCAAACTCAATACAACATTCAACGCCTGAGTACATATATTCTGCCTACTTCTAAATGCATAAAACATACATGAATGTGATGCGCCAATATCATATAAAACATACACTTTAGTAGAATGTACTAATAACGTACCTACCAATGTCTCTATATCTAAAGTATCTTGTCGTTGTAGTGCAATCACTCATGCTGGTGCCCTTTGTCTTAGCCTCATAGGCTGAGGTCTACCACCATTCTTCCTAGCTTGATTTCTTCTTGTTGGTGTTGGCTGTACATTTTGTGCTCCAGTATTTGGGCAATCAACCATTCTATGACCCCGCTGTTTATAGGAGAAATAGATTATCAAAGGTATTGATTTCTCTATACAAGGTTTGCTATTGTGCCTTATCTTTCCACTAGAAAAATAGGCACCCACTAACCATTTACATTCATTTATCTTATGTAGCCCATAACATCTTACACATCTGTTTTGTTGACCCATTATGAGGTTTTAGTTCAAGAGGAGGGTACTACAATGACCATAGATCTAATCTACACTATATGGTGTTTCTTGCCCTTCTCTTAAATCATAATACCTTAGTTAGATCTTTTTCCCAATATCATTCTAATTCCCTGAGTCTTCACCTCTTTAGTCGTTCTATGACTCTGTTCTAAGACCTTGACTTTGTTTACTACTTTAGAATAAGTGTTTGGTTGAAATATAACCACTTTATTCTATACGGTGGGTTTCGGCCTCAACACAAACTGATGAGCCATAGACTTCTCATCATTTTTTAAAATAGGTAAAATGAATTTTATCAAGTGATTGAGGTTTACCTCAAACTCATCTACTAACATCTTTCCTTGATAGCAGCTATAGTATGCTACCTACATCCAATCCCTTATACTACTAAGGAAATATTGTTCATATAGCATCTTCTTGAACCTCACCCATGTGGTTGGTCCTACAATGAGTCTTACAACACTCGACCACCTTTTAGAAGTCGTGCCCCTCAATAGATAAACCACTTACTTCACCTTCTTATCTTCAAAAGTTCTCAATGCTTCAAATGTCTTTCCTAACTCATTAACCCATTGTTTAGTATCCATTGGATCATCTACCTTAAGCTTGAACTCCCTAACCATTTTAACAAAATGGTCTAAACCCACTTGTCTAGTAGGCCTCTCTCCAATCTCTTTCATCATCTGCGCCTATCTAACATTTAACACTTGTAGCTCTTATATTTGTTGTTGCTGCTATGTCACCGCTCTTGCTATTGTATTGATAGCTTTTAGCATCTGCAGAGCATTGATTTCATTTCCTCCCTATCCATATTGAGGAGGTATGGGTGGCATTCTATTATTAGGAGCATCACCTCTAGCTTTTGACGATGATCTTGGTCCCAAGATTCTCCTAGGCATTCTATAAAATACATTACAATAGTTAGGAAAGATATAATAATACAAACATTCCTCAGAATATGGAATATTAAACAAAAAAAATGGCATTTTAAATATTGCTAAAGGGATTCATTAATCAGCAATATTAGTCCCATTTACTAACCACTCTCGTCATGTATCATCATCTTATAAATTTAATGCCTAATCAATCTAAAGATCACAACTTGCTTTGTACTATTTGAAACTTATACCTATTGATCCTCACCTAGTTTTAAGGATAATCAAACCTAGACTCTAATACCACCTAAGCTATAACGCCTTAAAACCCGAGACGAGTATAGCTCACCTCATGTCTCCATTATGTAAAGATATGCAAAGGCTCAAACACTATAATTCTTCAACCTTTACATTCAAATCTCCATAATGATAAATAAAATCATCTTCTACATACAAGAGGTTAAAAAGAGTATGTATCCTCATACATACATCACAAATAGTCTCCTCAAACTATTACAGCGGAAGCATTCACAAACTCAAATACTACAATAATATATGAAGGAAACATATGTCCTCAATATATAACCTACATTCAATCTCTTTAATTTAATACAGTGAAAGCTTTCAACAACGTTAAATATAATAACAATCTAAAATTAGATTTACAAGAATATCAAATATCTCTCCTCTCTCCTCATTGGAATACTACTCATCATAATATACATATTCCACATTCTCTTCTATATCCTGATTTATCTCTACTCATGATGAGGATCAGCTAGCATCTAAAAGGAAGGAACCAAAATCTCATGATCCATTACATGGTATTGGAGGCCCGTGACCCAAGCTAAAGCTAAGAGGATGAATGAAGCTCTATAAGGATTAGTCATGGACCTATAAGCTAAGGAATCAAGTTGCACTAAAGGAGAACCAACACTTATCAACTTGATTCACATTTCCATGGAGGGATACAATGATTTAGAGGCCTTTAAATAAATTCATTTTATTGATTCGAAAAAGGAGAAGGACATTCGGTTTTATTATTTGTTATCTTTTGGTTTTATTTGTTTGATTTGTAATTTATATTATTTAGATGCCTACTCGGTTATATGAAGATAAGGATACAAATAGATTTGGCAACTTAAGTTTTCCATATTGTTGCATGTACTCTATATAAACCATGTAAGGGGTTGGCTATGGGATATCTTATTATTCAATTGAGAAAAAACAATTTTCATGAGAGTACAAAAACCCCTTTTTGTTCTTTTGCAAAAGAACTCTTCCACGGGAATTCTTAATCGAATTGCTTGGAAACCGTTTTGATAACTTAGGTTTTAGCCAACAAGTGTGATTAGGGTCTAGTTACATAATATTTGTTGGAGACGGTCCTCGGGTAATCGATTCAAATAACGTCGTTGGGGTTCTAGGTTTAATATACTTAGGGTTTCATGCATCATTTGGTATCAAAGCTTCGGCTTCTTGAATCAAGTAAATTCTATCCCTTTTTCATTATTCATCTGTTGTTATTTTCCATACTCATATCTGGAAATTCATATAAAAACAAATCTTGTTCGGTTACTAAAATCCCTTAGAGATCGACGACATTTAGGTTTTTTTAGCTAGTCTTTGAGCATTCCATTGTTGTTCAATTCATAGTTCATCTTGAAAGCATACGTACAAAAAAAAAAATCAATTTGGTTGCAAAAGAAAAATCAGGAACCAAAATCTCCCAAAAAGAAAATTCTAGTTTTGGCAAGTTACAATTCAATTGCCAAATACACTTTCCAATTCCAACAATAATAGATACTTTGTGCTTTCTAATTGTACATCCGAAAATTACATTCCATAATCATTAAATATATTTCAGTACAAATTGTATCCTCTTGAGATTGCATGCAAAGGAATTAATTGTCTTGTTTCTGAGTTCACATTGTGTGTTGTAGCTATTAAAGATTGCTTCTATTTTCCAAGTGTTACCATGATTAGAAAAAAACCAAGGGAGTCAATTAGGTGTGACTTAGTAAATTATGTTGAGAAATTTCCAATCCGAGTTCCTAGCAAAGGATTGTAAAAGCGGGTTGTGAGGACATAATTTTGAGGGACATACACGAGTGAAATTGTGAGCATATCATTAATTGAGAGCAATACACGAGTGAGTGTTACTTTTGATCTTACTTTATTGAAAAAACTTTAAAAATATGTCGAGACAAAACACAAATGGAGGTGAGAATAGGGTAATGTTTAAGGAGTTGATGGGAGAGATGAAAAGAATTTTAATGGGTGAACTTGAACAAATCCATGAAAGAATGGATAAGATAGAGAGGAGTAGGGAATTGTATAGCAGTACCACTGTCTAGCAGTACCACTGTCAGGCGAGGAGTAGGTAGACCAATTAGAGGAGGAGTTAGGATAGAAGAAGGTGAGGATTCTGATTTTGGAGATTACCAACACGTTAGGAATAGGGGAAGTATCCAAAGGCGTGATAGTAATTTGGGGGAGTATTAAATTGAAAATCCCAACATTTTAGGGAAAGAATGATCCAGAGTTGTAGTATTTAGAGTGGGAGAGAAAAATGGATCATGTGTTTAAATGTCACAACTACAGTGAGGAGAAAAAGATAAAACTGGCTACAATAGAGTTTTCATATTACACCAATGTATGGTGGGATCAGTTAGTGCATAATAGGCGTAGGTATGGAGAGTGACCTGTTAGCACTTGAGAGGAGATGAAAACTATTATGCAAAAGCATTTCATTCCTAGTCACTACCATAGGGACTTACTTAGGAAAGTCTAGGGATTGACACAGGGAACCAAAAGTGTAGAAGATTATTATAAGGAGTTGGAGATAGCCTTGATTAGGGTTAGAGTTGAGGAAGATGATGAAGCCACTATGGCTAGATTCATCAATGGGTTGAATAGGGAAATAGCTGATGTAGTAGATCTACACCATTATTTAGATATGGAAGAACTGCTGCATAAAGCTATTAAAGTAGAGCGGCAATTAAAATATAGGAGTGAGTAAAGGACTGGTTCGACTTCTAAATCTCTATGGAAGTCTACTTAGAAGAGAAACTCCATCAATTCAAATCTTAAGGAGGACATGAAGGCTAAGAATCCAGTTGTTGCACCTAAGGGAAACACTAACACTAAAACCCCTTCTAGGACTAGAGATATCAAATGTTTTAGGTGTTAGGGATTTGGGCATATTGCATCCCAATATCCAAATTAAAGAGCTATGATTGTCAGTGATAGTGGGGATGTAGAGAGTGTGAGCTTTGAGGAGGAGGAGGAGTCACCATCGCAGGAGTATGAGGATGTTGACTTAAAGGGACCCGGGAGTGGCGAGTTGTATGTCACAAGGAGAGTACTTAATGTGCAACCCCAGGAGGATGGTGAGGGGATCCAATGTGAACATATTTTTCATACATGGTGTCACGTGCAGAGTAAATTTTGTAGCTTGATAATCGATAGTGGTAGCTGCACTAATGTTTCTAGCACCTTGCTGGTAGATAAGATACAGTTGAAAGTTGTGAAACATTTGAGACCATATTGATTACAGTGGTTGAATGAATGTGGGGAGGTTAAGGTGACCAAGTAGGTTCTTATAGCCTTTTCCATAGGGAGCTACAAAGATAAGGTTATGTGTGATGTGGTACCTATGCAGGCTAGCCACATACTATTAGGGCGACCTTGGCAATTCAACAGGAAAATTACATATGACGAGTACAAGAACCAGTATTCCTTTGTACTAAACAAAAGGAAAGTGGTTCTCACACCACTAAAAACCATGGGAAGCTTATGAGGATCAAGTGAGGATAGCAAAAGAATTTAGAGAGAAACACGAGAGTGTGTGAGAGAAGAACGAGAAAAAGAAGAAGAGTGAGAAACAAACACTAGTGAGTTATGAGAGAAAAGATTTTAAAACATTTAGAGGAGAGGAAATTGTAAGAAAAAGTGAGTGTAAGAGTGCAATGTTGGCAAGAAAACAATTACTTGTACTTATGTACAATGATGTTTGTTTTACTTATACTGACACTAACCTTTCATTACCTAGTATGGTGTTTTCTTTTGGCTTTATTACAGGTACAGATGTGATAGCCGTAGATGAGGAGAAAATGGAGGTGATACGGGAGTGGCCAATACCAAAGGGACGTGTCAAGACCGTGTTTTATCCAGGAGAAGGGATTTTGGTGCATTTGAGAAAAAGAACAATATGTTAAACAACATAAGTCTAAATTGCATCTAAGGGGCGATGGACCTTTGTAAGTGGTGGAGCGCATAAATGACAATGCCTACAAGATAGATTTGCCAAGCTACTATGGTAATGTAAGTGCTACATTTAACATTTCTGATCTTACTCCTTATGATGCAGGTGATTCATGGATGAATCTTTTCGAGGAAGGAGAGAATGATGAGGATCGACTAGCATCTAAAAGGAAAGAACCAAAATCCCATGATCCATTACATGGTATTAGAGGCCCGATGACCCGAGCTAGAGCTAAGAGGATGAACGAAGCTCTATAAGGATTAGTCATGGACCTACAAGCTAAGGAATCAAGTTACACGAAAGGAGAACCAACACTTATCAACTTGATTCACTTTTCCATGGAGGGATGCAATGATTTAGAGACCTTAGAATAAATTCATTTTATTGATTCGAAAAAGGAGAAGCACATTCGGTTTCATTATTTGTTATGTTTTGGTTTTATTTGTTTAGTTTGTAATTTATATTATTTAGTTGCCTACTCGGTTACATGAGGATAAAGAAACAAATAGATTTGACAACTTAGGTTTTCCATATTGTTGCATGTACTCTATATAAATTGTGTAATGGGCCGGCCATGGGATATCTTATTATTCGATTGAGAAAGCACAATTTTCATGTAAGTATGAAAACCCCTTTTTGTTCTTTTGCAAAAGAACTCTTCCATATGAATTCTTAACCGAACTGCTTGTAAACCCTTTTGATAACTTAGGTTTCAGTCAATAGTTATGATTGGGGTCTAGTTACACAATATTTGTTCGAGATGGTCCTCAAGTAATCAATTCAAATAACGTCGTTGGGATTCTAGGTTTAATATACCTAAGGTTTCACGCATCAACTCATGTTTCATCATACTCTACAATTTCTCTTGTAGCACCTACAACTAAAAAAAAAAAGTCCCACAAGGGGTGAACTAATGCCTAATACTATGTATACTTACACACACATACATATGCCATGACAAAAACAATAATACATATATGCTGCAACATATTATTCATTTACAATTTATATTCTTTCACAAATGCTTAAACCAACACACAAGCTCATCATCAAAATCATCATACAATCCTTCCACAAACAAATATATATACATATATATAGAACAAAGGGTACTCTCCCTTGTCCATGAGTTTACTCCATACATAATAATAATACGTATACGACAATAGGTACTCCCCACTGTCCATGAGTCATTTCATAACATCCTTCCACATACATGAGTTCTTTCACATTCTACCCCAATTATTTCAGTATAAAACTCCACTAAAGACAACGTCACATACTAATCATTAGAGTGTTACCCAAAATCACCGACCTACACTCGATTTCTCGGATCTAGCCATTCATTATCACATGGATAAGCAATCAAATTCATTTACAAAAACATTTATTCCACACACATTTCTAACTTAGCAATCACAAGTAACAAACATGGCATACATGTACCTTAATCTCTAAAAGCTAATTTTCTTACACTTACAATCTCATAGATCCTTTAAACCTACACATAATAACAATTTTGTATCCTTATGATTGCATTTAATTGAAGTAAATTGGAATTGGAAGTGCTTCAACTTAACATGGCCATATAGGAGGCCATGTAAAAGAACACAGGGCATAACACAATTGTGTTAGAGACTGTGTACCTTTCTGTGTATCGTTTGTTTCTAGTACGCCTTAGTACATGGTACATGGTCATGTATTTGGCCATGTACTTCAGCACAATTTGGTACATAGTCATGTATAATGGTTATGTACCTTTCTGTAAATTTTTGTAATTTGGCATGCATAAGTATATGGGCATGTTGGTGACCGTGTACCTTATTGTATACTTTCGCATTTCAACATGGATAGGTACACGAGCATGTGCTTAGTTGTGTAGGTTACTACTCATCTCACAATCCATTTCTAATTCACAAAATTCCCAAATATTGCTAATTGTGCATTGTTTTCCATAGAAAATACTAATTAGGGCTAGTCTAATGACTTACTGACTTGAATTGTTCCAATGCTCAAATTCCTGTCTTGAACCTTTTGTCGCACAAATCATTCTGCAAGGAATTCTAAAAGGTTTAATTATTGTTTTCTGCTATATGTATGTTAGTGACGATCCATTGTTATTGATTTATTACTCACCTTGATCCAATAGGCAAATAGCAAGTGTGGTCATCTTTTTCTCTCTTAATTCACTAAAAAGAGTGTTTAGGGTTTTGTAGTGAATGAGGAAAAAGGCTTAAAAAAGGTACATTAGCTTATTTATACCTCCTAGTCAAATTACTAAATTGCCTCTTATTTTCTTTAGGTTATTTATCACATTAACCTTAACTTATGTTAATTATATATTCACATTTATATATATGAATACTTGTATATTTATAATCTGATTTTATCTATATTTTTTAATCTTCTTGTTCTTTTGCTTTTAATACTTTAATGATTATATTATTCTATAACTTATAATCTTAATTTATCCACGTCAAATTACAGTTCCAGGTTCAACTAGTTGATGGATCTAATCTTTCTATTTTCCTTGGAAATTCTTAAGTTCCCTAATTAAAACTATGAATCACCACCTAGATTCGCGATTGATCCTGACTCAAAATTGCAATGAACACCTTCAACAATTAGAATAGATTTGTGCTACATATCCGGGTTAGCTAGTAAATTTTTCAATTTTAAATTTGATAATTTCTGCATCTATAAACTACGATACCATTTAAATTTTATTATATGAAAATAATTAAATTGGAGCCAAATGAAGAGGCCAGGTTAGACAGATAAGCCAATTTAACAGAACTCTATTATCACAAAAAAAAAAAAGAAAAAGATTACTGTAGGGAATTCCAATCCCGACAAAAAGGGGAAATCCCGTTCAGTGAACCATCGATAGGGAAGTAATTTCCTACTGGGGAAGGCATCCCCTCGGAAGGTAGGAAGCAGAGAGGTCGACCCTGCAGAAAAAGTTAAAGTTACCGCAGTGAACTGCTCCGTGCAGAAATGTACTGACAGAACGTCAGCGACTTTCTACAGGAACGTGTTCCCTACGAAAAAGGCACATGTGGCCGGGAGCTAGTCATTGTGGTAGGGCTTTTTTAAACGAGTAAAAAAAAAGCTAATAACTTTTCCGCAGACGTGAAAAGTAATATTACATGATAGCAATTAATGCCACAATTGAAATATTATATTGTAATAGAAAGGAAAAGAGCGTCTTTCTATTTTAATATAAAATTATCAAATGACATAATTTCTATTTACTATTACATGGTGGGTTGGATCATCAGAGGTTTCTTTTTTTTACCAATTAAAATTGGTATATCAAATTCCTTCTTCACTTTATTTAGATCCTTTTATTGTAAATTTACATTCATTTTATGTTTTGTTAACAACTTCGTATCAATTGTTCAGGCATTTGAGAATATGTTATAAAATAAAAATTATTTCCTAAGGCTAGAATGCCTTCGAGAGTTGGTCCAATCCGTCGTGCAGAGTTTAACGAGTGAGAAAGATTAAAAAACCACACCAACAAAACAGTTTCTAAAGAATTCATGAAAACGCATGTCCACCATAAAAACACCCATTCAAACATGTTGACTGCTGGAAAACGTTAACTATATGATTTATGAAATTCAATTTGATGAGTCCTTCCTTTTCGTTATTGAAGTTTATTGAAACAAATCTAATTTGTATTCTTCTATGGTTCAATGATAAATCATATCCAAAAGAAAAAAAAAAAAAAAAAAGAGAGATAATGACGAAAAAGAGAAAGCAAGAGAATCTATGAGATACTAAGTAGGTCCATAACGAGAATTGACAATATGGTCCCAAACCGGAACCCCGGTAACTACTCCAACCCTCTCTCTCGTCTTCGCCACCGGAATTCCCAGTCCTGACTGCAGCGACGACGTCGAACAGCCATCAATCGATGACGTAACTCTTACAGAAAGATTAACAATGCCATTCTTATATCCATTGGCATCTCTCAACCTATAACTCAAAAAATGCAAGTAATTCTCAGGTGTATAGTCCCCAATAAAATCCGACACCGGAACTCTGGCCGTCCCAATGATTCGGTCACCGGAGGACGATCTCCGGTGCACTTCGACGATTAGATAGTATATAGACACTGGTAAGTCCAAGTGGAGCTTCTCGTTCCATGTGGGGTAATTGTCACCTTTTGCGTCGATTTTGGTGGCGCAAGTGTTGCGAGAATCTGTTTTCACGACGATGAAAGCGTTGTTTTTTATGGGCTTGCCGTTTACACGAAGGTCTTCGGCTGATATTAACGCCACCTCTAGGGTTCTTGTATGAGGGCTAGTCTTACGCGCCATGATGGGGAGTTGGAGGACAGTTTTCTCAAATGAATATTTGATGCATATAAGCTTTTATTTTAACAAACAATGAGAAAAAAAAATTAAAATACGTATTCCGTTTAACAAACATCTCCATGATCTTACGGAGAACACAATAATATATAGACGAGTGAGAGCTCAGAGGGTGGGATAAAGTAAAATATAGGATTATTGTATGATGACGATACATCACACAAGACAATTAGAATACTCTTTTAAGGCGGAAATTTGAGAGTATTTTGAGGGGTTTGACAATCATACGCATGGTGCCATGATTAAATAAATGACGATGAAAATGCTGGCCGATTTTGTTTTAGACGTCGACGTTCAATCGATGTGGATGTTCGTAGTTTGCAAGGCGAACATATGGAGATAATATCTGCTCACTTCATTTTAATATTAATTCCACTACATTGTTATCCCTTTATTGAAAAGCTATTACAACACTATTTCAATATTTAATTATATTGTGGACTGTAATATCAACCGCAGAAACTTTTATAAAAAATATTAAATATTCATTCATTACTTAAATGTGTGTATAACAATTTAATATTAGAATTGTTTTTTCTCTTAAAATATCTTAATTAAAATAAAAATTAATAAATGACAATTTGATTGTAGTTCTATTATATTCTTTTTAATAATTATTATTATAAAATAATTATATTTCATTCGATAAAATAAAAATGACGTTAAGCGTGTGTTTCCCGTGCCTTCATAGCAAATAGCATGCATCTGCAAAGTAGTAATTTAACACGAAAACAACTCTGAGAAACCCACTGATTTCATTGGATTGCGATAACACGTTGCGTAATGGAAGACTCGTGACCATTTGGTGAACTTTCGTGTATATTTTAAATTAAACATTAGAACTTATCCAGAATTCTCCTTGGCAACACAAAGTAAATGGTAAAAACCGCAAACCCTGCTGTTTTCGAACAGCGAGGAGGAAACCTTGGTATTTCTGTCAACCAAGAGGACTTGGTGGGTTGGAAACCATTTACTATAGAGTTATTGCAATGGCGATGGAGAATGTGGTGTAAATCTGTCATATCCTTGTAAAAATAACTGTATGGAACACATGTGGGACAAACTTGATTGCTACTGCTATTCAAAATATTATCTATTAGTAGGCTATTTTGAATGTTAATCCTTATATTTAGGTCGGCTTATTACACACTAAGGATCTACCAACAATTTGAGCCTTTAGGCCCAAGTTGTTTCAACCAAGCCTAGGCTAATTGGTTTAGCCTACCATTCGAACAAGACATAAGCAAATAGAGTTTAGATAGATAAAACAAGTCAACTATCTCGTAACTTCCTTGATTCTTATCCATAAATCTCAGAGTTAAGGAAGACTAGGCTTTAACTACCTTTCTTATTTTTCCCTCTCCCTCTCTATAAATACCAAATTAAGACTCCAAGTAGGGATTCTACATTTTATTATCTTGAACTTTCCTTGTTACTTTGACTTTCCTCATATTGACTTAAGCTTCGGAATGGCCATACTGAATACAACTCTGGCACCACCTTACTTGCCTTTCTTGTATTGTGTAGGTCACCTGCACCCCCTACTAGGATCAAATAAAAACAGTTAGCATCATTTGTTCAAAAAAACCTTGAACCATCACAATGGCTTGCAAGAATGTACAGTCTAAAAACACTAAAACCTCATACATTGAACAAACATAAACCTAAAACTCAAGCAATACCTCTACCTCCTCACCTTTGCTTCAACAACCAATGAGGCTATAGGAAGATGAGGATAAGCTGACATGCCTTAATTAAATGCTAGCCAACATCATGGCTAAAAACATGCAACTCTGTACCTATGTTAACAAGTTGGAGTAGTAGCAACACAAACTTGCTCCACTTGTAGTGGTGTTGGACAATGATCATGCCTACACTCACTTACTCACCACCACCACCACAAGCTACTAAGGAACCTAATAACCTTTCTACTCTCCTATAGCTTTCCCTTCTAGATGTTGCATGTGGTCGAGGTGAACCTTAAAGCAACTGACCTGAGCTATGTGAGGTCCAATCTCATTATCCCTTAAACAACGCCAATATTGGTGAACTAGAGAACTAGATCAAGTGGTTATCTGATCTATGGCACTCCATGAAAGCCAATCATCGATATTAGTTTTCTTTTGGCCAATCTCCTTTCACACAAGAGATCCAAGATGTGGTGCTCCCCTCCCCTCTCTCCCCCCAACATGGATCCTATGCTAAAGTTTGAAGATGGGACAACCAACTTGCTCAACCATCTCAACTATTTTATGGCCCAAACGAAGTTCCTAAGCTATAACGATGCCATAGCCTACAAAGCCTTCTTAGGCACTCTCAAGAAGGTAGCCCGGGTGTGGTATAATAACTTGAAGTCAAACTCTATTTCTAACTTCAAGGAGCTTGGCAAGTAGTTCCACTAACAATTCCTAGTGAGCAAAATGCTAGCGAAAGACTTATCCTACCTAAACCTCACTAGTCAACACTAGGATGAGTCCATTAGAGATTACCTCTCCCATTTCACAGTGATAATGTTGGAAATCCCAAATGTCAACATGAAAGTAGCACTCAACGTCGCGATCATGGGTGTTCGACCTTCGAGTTGTTTCTTCATCTGCTTGACAAAGAGGAAGCTTGAAAACTTTAATAAATTTCATATAAGGGTCGCAAAGTTCATCATAATGGAAGATAATATCATGGTTGATAAGAAAGTCAACCAAAGCATATCAAACAATAAGGATCGACCTTTTCTCGAAGAACAACTCGATTTAAATAATAATGAGGGGGTAAATACACCCTTCAATTGATTACAAGGCTAGATACTCTTAGAGGTTGAAAACAAGGGTATCCTCATCTAGCTTGAGAAAATGAGGGGCAATCATGATAGAGCTCGAATAAGTACTATAAGTTCCATTGAGATAAGGGAAACAATACTAAAGATTGTGTCTAGCTCAAGAATACCCTTGAAGATACTATTTGTTGCAACTACATCAAGGAGTACATCAACAACCGAGGTGAAGAGGTAGAATAACCTACCCAAAGATGAAGGACAAAAGTCAACGAGTGGGTTGGCACCTCAAGCAATAACAGCAACATGACTCCTAGCAATGTTGTTAATAGCGTTATGAGGGCCTCATAGCTAAAGTGCAACTAGGCTTCTAAAGTAAATGATAGGAATCAAAATCCATCAAGACCTATCATTAGGGCAAGAGCTAAAGGATTTCAAATCTTGGCGATGAGAGCCCATTTTGAGCACATTAACCTCAGAATTATTTGTTTACTAACATCTTTTCTCTTATTCATGTATTTTATATTCCAACAAGCACACTTATCATGCTTTATTGGGCAATAGACAAACTCACTAAGAATCAACTTGTGAGTTATCCATAAACCGACCTAAACTAGTGATGAGCTGGGCCGACGAATCTTATGGAAGAGCTAGCATGATGAAGACTATTTTTATTTATAATTATTTCTTTAGACTATTTATGTTGTAATCTTTCTTTTGGGACACTTTCATTTGCTTGTAATTGTCTTTTAGGACCGGCCACCCTAAAAGTGGCATAGTTGTAATTTTATGGACTTTTTAACTCAAAAGGGAGCAAGTATAAATACTTGCTTAAGTAGGGTTTTAGGAAGCCAAAATTTTCAGAAATAGAACACATTTCACATGTGAGGTTAGCGTTTTTCCTAAAATCTAAATTGCTCTTATTAATTTCAATACCAAGAATTGAAATTGTGGCAAGTTGCAACAAAGAGAAATTGTAAGTAATATCAATTCTTTTTTGTTATGTTTCCTTTTCATCACTAGTGAGTTATATCTAGGGTTGATTAGGATTGTTCTTAGTCATATTTTGATTTCATTTGAAATCATTCTATTATGTTATAAAATTGATTAGTTTTAGCATTTGTTTTAACCATCAATTTTGCTACATGTTATGGCGTAGATTACCTTGTTGGGAAGGAGGATCACAACCTTGTTTTTTATTGTTGATGATTGTTAATCACGTGGGATTTCAAGTGTGTTTAGTGTTGCAATTGAGGATTTCATCATTGTAGTATTGTTTCCTTGAAAACTATAACATTCAGATCATCTTACATCATTAGGGTTCACACAATTCTTGTAACTTTTGAACCAAAATTGGATTAGTCATTTGAAGATTGCAATTGATCCAATTACATGTGCTTAAACCCCCTTTTAGGCATATCATAATTTGGTATCAAAGCTCAAGTTAAGAGAAGGGATTAGTGTTTGTTGATTTCGTGATCTTCATTATCAATTAGGGTTCTTCATTTCTTTTGATCCGAAATTGTATGTGTATGGAGGATTGAGTTACTTAATTGTATTGTTGAGGAGTTGTAATTGTTATATGTTGAAGTAGAATTTGAGGTCTTGTTGTAGCTCCTTGTTGTTGAGAATTTTTGTGAAGGGAAGGAGTAGAAGTACATTTTCTTGATTCAAAATTCAAAACTTAAAAATTACCTCATTTGTGAAGAAAGTGGAAGTGTATTCCTTGCTTATGTGTTTTTGGAAATAGGGAGTATTCTTGTGCATTTTCAGAATTGAATTATGTGGAGTATATAGAAGCTATTTGATTTTCAAAACACACATTAAGTGGTAGAAGTTATTGTGTGTTCATTTGAATTTGAAAGTTGCTTCTTACCAATTGTGGAAAGGTTGCAATAAGTGAAACCATTTGAATTTGAATTGAGCTGCCTTTGTAAAGTTGCGGTTTGAAATTGTGTTTGAAGTGGAGGAGTGCAACATGTGGAAGTATGTATGTGTGTGTGTGCTGCACCGTGAGTGAGGGGAGTGTGTGTGTGGCGTTGTGTTTGTGTGTTAATTGAAGGGTATGTATGTGTGGCGTTGTGTATGTATGTTGATTGAAGGAATTGCAATGTAGTGTCCTTGAGCTTGCCGTAAGGAAGAGTAGTGTTTCTTTGTGATCATTTGTGATCACTTGGAAAAAGTGGAAAATTTGAAAACAAAGAAGCGCAAAAGGAGAGTTGATGATGTTGAAATTGTAGTTTGAATTTTGAAAGCAAAGGAGAGTGAATGGAGTGTTGATGATTTCAGAATTGTGGTTGTCTTTTACCATTTCCAGATTTGAAGAGTGTGGAGAAAAGGAAATTATTTTGAATCCAAACACCATTTTTTAAGTTGAAAGAAGTTATTATGTGATAGTTGAGTAAATGACTATTTGAATTTGAATTTGCTTCTTACTTTTTGTAGAAGAGGTTGCATTTAAAGTGGAATTTGAATTTGTTGCTGCCTTGTTTGTAAGTAGCGGTGTGAAGTGAGTTGTTGTGAGTGGCCAATTAGAGTTGTATTGTGAAGGAGTGTTGCAACGTGAAGTGTGAGAGTGTTAAGGTGAAAGTGCTGAACGTAAAGTAAGTTGTGGTGAAGATACTGAACCATAAGTGAATTGTTAATTGTGTGTGTATATGTGGCGAAGTGAATGTGTAACTAAGGGAATTGCCACTTGTGAATTTGTGCATTTGTGTGTATTGTAAGGTGCTACACATTGTGGTTATTTATAGTGTAAAACCGTGGCAAGAAAAGGAACGTTTGAGTAGTAGAATTTGAATTCAAAAACAAACATTAAAGTGTGAAAGTAATTGAAACTTATTACTTAAACACTTGTTGGTTGAATTTAATTTCTTAACTACTTTGAAGTATTTATTTGTGCTTCAATTATTTGATTTGACTTTACTTGAAGTGACAATAAGTATTTCTTGTATTGGTTTTGTGTGTATTGTGGGTATGTGAGGGTGTGTTGTTGTGGTGCATGTAGTGAAGTGTGTTGTTAACTTGTTGAAATTAGTTAGCAACCATGTCAAATGATGTGTATACTTTTACTACTTTGGTACATCAAATATTGACTTCTTCTCCAACCATTGATGATGGACAAAGAGAAATTTTGTTCCATACTTCTTGTAAGGTACAAGGAAACTTGTGTGTAATTATTGTTGATGGTGGTAGTTGTACTAATGTTGTAGCTGCATCATTATTATCGAAGTTGAAACTTGTAACTACCTCGTATCCTAAACCCTATACATTACATTAGTTGAATGATCGGGATAGTCTTTGTGTGACCCAAAAGGCTAAGGTACCCTTCAGTGTAGGGGATAAATACTATGATGAAATTGAGTGTGATATTCTACCTATGTGTGCATCCCATATATTGCTTAGTAGGCCTTGGTTATATGATAGGAGGGTCTTACATGATGGCTTCAAGAATAATTATGTATTCTAGAAGGAGGGAAAACATATTATTCTGAATCCGATGTTGCCTTCAGAGGTCCAAAAGGTTCAGCAATAGATCCATAGACCATTAAAGATTCTTGAGAATCACAACTACATGAACCAACCTTCAGAGGGCCACATTGTGTAGAAGCAGACATGCCAACCTTCAGAGGTACTAGAGGCTCATGAGCAGTTTAGTAAACCATTGGAGAATTCTAAGGTTCAGAGTCAGATGAGCCCATCATCAGAGAGTCAAACTGTTTAGAGATAGTTGTGTTCACCTTTAGAGGTTTTAGTCGGACTAACCATTAGAAGGCCATGAGGGTCAGCGCCATACAGATGAGCTAGAGAAGGAGAAAACAATTTCAGCGGAACGGGTTGAGACAGGGGAGACCTCAAGGATAATGGGTCATTATTTGTGTTGCAGATGAGATACATCCTAGAAATGGAGGAGAGAAAACAATCACCCCTTGTGGTATTTCAAATATTAGGATTCTGCAGTGATACTTCTTCAGGTGGCTTACTGGGTGGAAACAGAGTCTCTACTGCATTTGATCTATCATATTTAAGGACAAATCTTTTTGAGGCCCGAGGAGATGATAGGAATCAAAATCCATCAAGACCTATCATTATGGTAAGAACAAAAGGATTTCAAATCTTAGTGATGAAGGCCCATTTTGAGCACATCGAGCCCAGTATTATTTGTTTACTAACCTCTTTTCTCTTATTCATGTATTGTATATTCCAACAGGCACACTTATCATACTTTACAGGGCGATGGACAAACTCATTAAGAATCAGCTTGTGGGTTATCCATGGACTGACTTAAATCGGTAATGAGTTAGGCCGACGAATCCTATAGAAGAGCTAGCATGATGAAGACTATTTTTATTTATAATTATTTCTTTGGACTATTTATGTTGTAATCTTTCTTTTGGGACACTTTCATTTGCTTGTAATTGTCTTTTAGGACCGGCCACCCTAAAAGTGGCATAGTTGTAATTTTGTAGACTTTTTAACCTTAAAGAAAGCAAGTATAAATACTTGCTTAAGTAGGGTTTTGGGGAGCCAAAATTTTCAGAAATAGAACACATTTCACATGTGAGGTTAAGGTTTTTCCTAAAATCCAAATTGCTCTTATCAATTTCAATACCAAGAATTGAAATTGTGGCGAGTTGCAACAAAGAGAAATTATGAGCAATATTAATTCCTTTTTGTTTTGTTTCCTTTTCATCACTAGTGAGTTATATCTAGGGTTGATTAGGACTGTTCTTGGTCAGATTTTGATTTCATTTGAAATCATTCTATCATGATATAAAATTAATTGGTTTTAGCATTTGTTTTAATCATCAATTTTGCTATATGTTGTGACGTAGATTGCCTTGTTGGGAAGAAGGATCATGACCTTGTTACAACGCTGTAGGTTATGAACTTGCATAGGAAAAAATCAAGAATAGATACATCCATCTCATTCTTAGACGGAAACTTAAAGGGTTTTCAAACTCCCCGTGATGTTGCTTTGGTAATTAAAGCAAGGATCGTTGGATTTGATGTATGCAAAGTCTTGGAAGACATAAGTAACTCAATGGACATCATCTTCAAGAGCATGTGCAATAAGATGAAGGATAAGCTAACAACTAAGTTGAAGCCCTACAACCACAACCTCTTTAGCTTCAGCAATTAGCCTATCCATGTAGAAGGCATCATTACCCTCCCCATGGAGCTCAATGATGATAATAACATCACTAAACAACTCATTGAATTCTTGGTGGTGGACTAATGGTCACCTTATAACATTATCTTTGGTTGACCAAGCCAGAATGTTATCAAAATGACCCCCTTTACAATTACGAGAAGGCTAAATTCCCTACACCAATAGGGGTTAGCATTTGTTGATGGGACAAACAATTAGTAAGGTCTTACCATTTACAAGCCCTTACCAGGGGGAGGTACTCACTATTAAGTTGGGGCCAATGGAGAAGCTTGATACTAAGGGGATATCAGCTAAGGAAAGTGAGATAATCTAGCTTGGTAGTAATGAAGCAAATATGTGGGTAGGGATGTCAATACCTGTAGAGCTCAAGCAACATCTCATTAACTTCCTCCAATTCAACAAAGACATCTTTGCTTGGTCCTCGTCAAACATGCTAGGTGTCATGCCCCTAACTTCCTATGGTGATGAAAGTTCGTTATGTAACCTACTTAAGTAGAATACATAAGACTTAAATTTACTAAGTGAGTTTTTAAATCAATGTTAGGACTTTAAAAATCATTCAGTTAATTTTGTAAAAACATTTAATGATTTAAATGATTGGAATGGTTGAAAATTGGCAAGTTACACCTATACTAAAAGTATGTCATAAAATAAAAGTCATAGGGCCTATTGGGCTTAAATTAAAAATCTGCATAAAGTCCATAAATAGTCCATGTAAAGTCCTCATGACAAAAGTTTATAAAAAGGAGAGATAGTCTAGAGATCTAAAACTAGCTAATCTAATAGTCCTCTTCATTAGCTTTGTCACTTGCATACGCTTAAAGCTTCTCCCCGAAGTCGTACCCCATGGAGTCATAAAGTGGATCCAAACACAAATATTAAGCAACTACTTAACTGATTTTAATTACTAGTTAGGTTTAATATTTTCTACCTTAGTATGCAACCACTATAAGAAATTTGAGTTTTAAAGATAGAAATTTCGGTCTCTAAAAAAAAGGATTCTTTTTTTTTTTTTTCTTTTGGCAAAAGACTTTTAGAGACATAATTTTTGTCATTAATTTAGGTTTCAAAAATCATCTTCACTAATTCTATTTAACAACAAATTTCTAATCTATTGCAATGCAATTGAACTTCTATCTCAAATTTTAGTGGTTTCCATTGCAAATCAACCATGGAAATTTACAAAAAAAAAAACATTCTAAGACAAAATTTCCACTGCAAAACAATTCCATACAAAAGACAAAAGACTTTGGTTTAATAAAAAAATTCCATTACAAATCTCTCTTTATTTTGATTATAATTCAATTAAATTTTATTTGTTATTAATTCCATCACAAATTGTCTCTAGTTTAATAGTGAATGCAATTAAATTCTTAGTTATTAATAATTTTCATTGCAAATCTATCTCAAATTCCATAATCATTGCAATTAAAATTCAATTTCTTGATAATTTCCATCGTAAATATGTCTTTGTTCCTATTGGGTACTATAAATGTTCATTTGTAACCATTTCAAGTAAAATAGATAACACATCATTTTCATCCATCCAAACTCTCATAAATCTAGACATCATGTCCATGCATCCAAAACTTCAACCCTTCCATCAAATAAAACACATGAGAATTTTTCTCCATTATGTCATTTGTCTAAATAAAAACGACATTTATCTTATTTTGATAAATATCTAATCTATGAAATATAAAACTTTAAACAATGAAGCATGGGGTTACATACTTGAATATAACACTTTTTGAAAAAGCTTTCGTAAATATTGTACCCGTAATAATTATTCCTAAAATGGGTTTTAAAGATGTGGACCGCGTTTGTGACTTTAGGGACATAAAATAACTGAAGGCGCAGACTAGCTTCGTGCCTTCAAGCAAAATGCACTACAACCCCCCCTCAAATCCCACCATCCAATTTTGTATTCCTTTTACATTGATCGTAGATTAAAAAAAAAAAGTCATGTGATAACAATACACAAAATAAAAAATATAAATATAGTTATAGTAAAAATTTCCACAGAAACACTCATATTAGATCTTTTTTTTTTTCTCTTGTTCACATGCAGGAAGAAGAGGAAGAAGAAGATGTGATTCTGCATAGGAAAGAAAGGATTTGAAGTAATCTACTCAAATCTAAGAGATTTCCCAACAACTAATCAATTGTTGTATTTTTTTAGAAAAGTTGAAGTTTTTTTTATCAATGTTTGATATAAGATTTTAGGAAAATATTACTATAATTGTATATTTTATAGAAAATATTAGTAGTTATTGTTAGATTGTAATTTGTTAAATATGATTTATATAGATGTTGTAATATGTAACATGTGATGTTAATTTTTGTATTAGAATGAGGATTTGTTGTTATGAAGAATGTGAAATATGTAGGATACAAAATAATTCTTATAGCATTATAAAATACTACAAAAATTATTGAAATATTTAGCAGAAAAAATATTATTAAAAAATAATTTTGAATAAATATTTAGAAAAAATTTGTTTAGAAATAATGGGAGAAAAATTAAAATTAGAAATGACATGGAATTTTTTGTGTGTGTAAATATTAAGAATGTTATTAAATATATAAAAAAATATTGTGATGAAAATTTGTAATATCTGGAATGTGAAATAATTTTTGTAGTATTATAAAATGATACGAAAACGATTGAAATTTTTAGCGGCAAAAATGTTATTAAAAAATAACATTTGACACATTTTTAGAAAAAATTCATTTGGCAATAATGGGGAAAAAATTTTAAATTTGAAATGTTACGGTTTCTTTTTTTTTTTTTTTGGAAATTTTTAGAATGTTGTTATTGGAAATTGTCATATTTTTTTAAAAGCTTATAATTTATATATACTGTGAACAGGGAAAGAATGATTGATTACTTGAAGTTAATGATCTATACATTTCGAAATATTATGGCTAGTAACTTAGGGCTCTAGTATGATAGGGATCCGATAAAGAAGTTGAAAATGAAGAAAAACATCAACTACAACAAATTCTTATACAAAATATGTTGCAGCATCATAGTTAATCTAATCAAAGTAGGGGTTGAGATAATTCATAAGCATCTTATGTTCCATGGGGGTAATACATGTTATGCGTTGATGACAATTAGAGACGATGAAGATGTTGAAAAATTTATTAAAACGGCTAAATCATATGGAGATCGTGACATACAACAATTGTTCATTAGAATTTTTGACAATTTGAGGGCCCCCCTTGGTAAGGTAGACATTTGATATGAGCATTCAAGCACATTTGTCACATGACATTACAGAAATGCAGCCGGAGCTGTTGACATTTCAACCCTCAATTCTAACCTTGATGGAAGTGAATGATGAAGATGAAATAGATAGAGCAATTACTCTAGTATTATAATGACTAGACACATGGGATTCATATATAGTTCATGTGGGAGCGGAGACCGTAATTGACACCGATGGTGGAATGGGTGTTAAGGAGGAGAATAACGATAACAAAGAGAGTTCCAATGAGGAAAATGAGGAAAGTGAGAACGAGGGAGATGAAGTACGTGAAGAAGACTCTCTAACTATACATATCTACTCGAGACAGCCAATATATCAATCAGACTCTCTAACCATGATAGTTAGAGATCTTATTCCGTATTTCAATTTTGGGGGTGATAGTGGTTACATTTATTTTGAGCAAGAGCAAACTGATATTTGTAGTGGTTTGAGCAGTAATGGCGATTTCAACAAAAGTATGAGATTCAAAACAATAGCAGATGTTATTCAAGTAGTGAGGTATTACTATGTGAAGAACCATTGCAACTTTACTATTGTAGAGTTTATTCCACTACTATGGTCTGTTTATTATTTAAGAAGGGATGATGGTTGTAAATGGAGGCTTTAGGCTCTGAAAGAAGAAGTTGGAGGGCATGCTCATGGTGATGAGATTCGAGGGTCCTTACGCATGCAATAACCTGCTAATTAGTTAGGATCACTTATAGTTAGATTGCAATCTCCTTGCTAGCCCATTTGTAAATCTTCTTAGGGATAATCTTAATATGAAGGTGGTTGAGCTAATTTTTGTTATCGAACATAAATTTGACTATAAGATCAATAGGAGACGTGTTTAGGAGGGAAAGAAACAAGCTATCGAGCACATGTACGGGAATTGGGAGAAGTCTTACAATGAATTGCCTAAACTTCTCAATGCAATAGAAAATACAAATTCCAGAACACGAGTAGATTAGGGAAGGAGCAGATCAAGTACCCCCATAATGTCTACTTTGAAGTAGGTATTCTAGGCATTTAGGTCATGCATCACAGCATGGAGATTCCTTAAACCTGTTGTTACCATTGATGTCACTTTTTTGTATGAGAAGTACACCTACAAGTTGCTTGTTGCTTGTGGCATTGATGGCAACAATTATATACTTTTGTTGGCATTCACTCTAGTTGATCAGGAGATAGTTGAGATATGGGGTTACTTTTTTAGGAAACTAAAGGAATATGTTGTCGGTGACCGTAAAGGTCATGAAACCATTTGCCTCATATCCGATATACACGTAGACATTAGATCTATAGTCCAAGAAGAAGTGAATGGATGGTAGCCTCCATTTGTGATTTGGCAGTTCTATCTCGGCACATTGCGAGCAACTTCAACTTGACACATAAAAACACCTAGTGTAAGAGGTTAGTCACATATACTAGGTTGCAAGCATAATCTCGCAGGTTGAATTATGTGATTGAGCAAGTGTGGATGATTAAGTCGGATGAGTTGGATTGGTTTGAGGATGTACTATTAGATATGTAGATGCTAGCTCATGATGGTTGCTATTAGATTGGGTATATGACCTCTAACATTGTTAAAAACTATAATTCTATGTTGAAGGGGGCTCAAGGTTACCTGTGACTATTTTGGTGAAGAAAACATTCTACAATTGCATGGCATACTTCATTCAGAAGCATATAAAGGCATTGAAGAATATGGCGAAGGGTAGAATTTTCACTAAATATACAACCTAAAAAATCGACCGATGGAGTTTACGAGCTAGCAACCATAAGGTTATCGACTACAGCAGACACGATAAAGTTTTCGAAGTCCTCATCGATAGTCATCACATCCTTAGCGAGTTAGGGGAAGGGGCTATACACACATTGTTGACTTTGCCCACAACACATGTAGTTTCCGAAAGTGGCAAAAATATAAAATTCCATGCTTCCACGCATATGCAACAGCTGCCTCACTTAAGCTTAATATGATACACTTTATACCTAATTAGTACAAATGGACACATTAGAAGCAAACATATAGGATGCACTTCATGTATATAGGGGATGAATTGGATTGGGAGCCAGTACACTTCTTGTCACTCCATCCAAAGGGAAACCTCACACGGAAGAAGGGGAAGCCGAGGCAAAAAAGATATCACATGGAGATGGACATTGGGGAGCGTCAAGATCAAATCACATGTGGACTCCACGGAGCGAGGGAGCATAATAGAAGAACATGCTCATATCGACGCAATAATGGTAACTGATGGATACCAATACATATTTCATTACGTTCGACATCGTATTTATGATGCTAACATTATCTTTTTCCCTTTTGTAGGTTAAGTGAATCTTCAACCACTTCATGCAATTTGTTTTGGCACTACAGAAGGTGGATGCTTGATATTCTGTATATATATTTGCAATTTTATAATTTATTAACAAGTTATATTATATGTTAATTTATTTAGACATTTGTTAATTTGTTTTGAAAAATCGAAGTTGTAAATTGGTATATGTACACATTGTATGTGAAAATACATCTACTTAATCATCTCAATTAAACATATAGATCCTATCCCCTCCTATCTCCTTCCCTTTATGAATTGTCTAGCGAGTCGAGTGATGGCATTGGTTAGCCTTAGACATGGACCTAGTGGAGCTTCAGACTCCTGTGTTGAATGTTGTTGGGGAGTATCGCTGAACAATAGTCGAGGCACAAAAATCCACTCTGTAGGCTGACTTAAAGATGGTTCATGAAGGCAATTGATAATAGGAGCAAGCGGATATAAGGTGGTTAAGATATGAAAATCACCCCAACCCTATTGTATAAGGTATAGATTCCAAGTTTTTGTAATTGAAACCTATCTCGTAGTGTCGTAGAACCACGTTATACCCTATACGTTGTAAATCTCATAAGGTACAAGATACCCTATGAAACCTATAAATTTCATCTTTATTCCCATAAATTTTAAGTTTATGTAATATTAAAGAAGTAATCTATATGTAAATTATAAATTCTTAATATACAAAATTTATTAAACCTATAACAAAATATGTGAAATTAAAAAAATTCAACTTTAATTATTCTAAGTTCTATGATGTTACTATTTAGTAAATGGGAAAGAATAAGACCAAAAAAAATAAAAAACGTAAAGTTAGAAAGGAAAATGGTAAAGAATAAAGAAAAAAGAGAGGATAGTATTCAAAAAATCTATAGCTAGAATCTACCCTATCACCCTTAAAACTTATTTAGAATCTATCCAATTGAGTAGAGTATGAGTAGGTATCATGTACAATAAGGTTACCCACTCACCCTTAATTGAAAGTTATATCCTTAGTCAAATAAGATTTTCACATTGGAAAAAGACTTAAAAGTTAAGATCATAAAATTACAAATAATAATTTTACAAAAGTACTTTAGTGGCTTTGGCTTAGACAATATAAGAGATAAGATTTAAACTGAAATTTAGATTAATAAGTAATAAAGAAACAAGATTGCAATATAAGAAAAGGGAAATGGCATTTAATTATTCTTATTAATAAATTATTCTATTTATTTATGAGCAATAAAGTTCCTATTTTCAAATAGAAAATGAATCGCCGCAAATGTTTTATTTTTTTCTCTCCTTGCAATAGATGTTAGAATTAACTGTATTTAGATTCTTTAGGGTATTTGCTAAGCTCTATTAACAACAAAGCTAATATTATAAAATCTCTAAATCATAGTAACAAAAAATGTTCTTTTAAACATAAAAAAATTTCTTTACCAAATAGAGTTAGAGAAAGAAAAATATGAAAATGTAGCTTGCAAAACATACTCATATAAATCATCAACATAATAAACATAATAAAGTAAGTGTAACTACACAAAATTCACGTAATTTTGTTTTCAAGTTTACCGAGCCATAGAATTGTCTATATAAATTTTTCGTGCTCTCACTATAATACTATTGAAATCATAACAAAAACATTAAAGGAGACATTTCAAATTTTTGTTCAATTGCTTGATATAAAGGTTTTATAATTGTTTTTATGTAGTAATTGCTTAAAGAAGTCCAAGGGTTTTAACATTATGTTGAAAGGTTAATTATAGCTTAATAATATAAATTTGATCAATAATAATTGCTTTTCAATTGAAAATTAAAATTAACAATTAAAATAGTTTTAAAAAGAATACAAATCCCTTATAAAATAAGCGATTACCGGTTGGCCCTAATAGACTTGATTCAATGATTAATACAAATAAAGTAATAAATACGGTGTAAGTAGCAGAGTAAAAGAGAGATTTTATGAAGTTATTGTTCTCTATCTTAAAATTATTAAACTAGACTATAATTATACATATTTTAATAGATTTTTCAATATTTTTTAAGGGTATCTCAATGAACTAAAAAAAGATATCAAAATAATAACTAACTACTTAAATAATGTAGATATTTGAACTAGAAGGAAACCTTATGAAAAAAAACACGACGACGAAAAAAATGAATTGCTAAAATTTGCGGCATATACACAGATTGACCGACTTGATTAGCATTTGCTGAGAAAGTATGTAGATAGTCTTGGCCAATTTTAAAAGGAAATTTACACAGCAAAATCGTTTTGGAAAAATGTAAACAAAAAGAAAAGTCTTGTAATATAAAACAAGATACGGAGGTGGACAAATTAGAGCGAGTTTAATGGAGGTGGGCTCGCCGTGGATCGCGACCATTGATTGTATTGAATATATATTGTGTCATATATCAGATTCAATTCCTTAACTTGCACTAAATGGAAAAAAAAAAAAAAATACTCCAATAATGGAATTCCCATGTAGGATTGCTTCCGATATATTACACTCCTAATAAAGGATGTAAGATAAATAGAACTACCTATCTTTGTTTCCTTCCTCAATCAAGCGATCATAAATATGTACTCCCCAGTTTAGGAGATAATTGAAGAGCATTCCTTAGTTATTTTATCTTTACTATGCTTTATGCTACTGGGGAATAAGAGTACAAATCTTGAATAAGACTACAAGTTGGTGGGCAACCATCCAAGGTTACCAGTGGGTCAAGCGATCCATTTTACTTTTTATGTTAAAATTCAGTTATTCTCTACACTTGGGTGGCTTGATTTTTTTTTTCCATTTTTTATTTTTCTTTAATTTTCTTTAGTTTTTTATAATCTTATTATACTATTTATTTTATATAATTATGTGGACAAATTAAAAGTTATTACGTGTCACATGCTAACAAAAAAAATTAATGGTGTAAGAAAAAGGACTCATTTGCATTGCAACTACCATAAAAATATAGTAACCGAAAGATACCATTGATAAATTTTATTGTATCTTTTCTACGGAAACAATTGTAGAGATGTAAATAATCTTAAGTTGCATGAATGAAATTGGTTCCACACTTTTGGAGCTCAATTTCAGTGCAACGAGTGAGAGCTCAATTAGCTTATCATGTTAGACTGAAGTATTTGAAAATTTAACTAGGAGAGTTGTGCTCAGGATGCGTTTAAGCATAAACCAAATAGGAGTCAGTTCAAACTTTGATATAATTTTAATCTATTGTAAAGTAATTTATTTGAATTTAAACTATTTTAGTCATGCTAGACGATTATCACCTCAAGTTGTGCTCAAGCTAAAAATATATATAAATTTAATTAAGCTCGAGATTAGGATTTCTATATTAAATTAAATCCAATACTATATTATCATAACTTAACTTGATTATACCTCTAAACAGCTAAATATACGATGACAATCTATCCTGATCTGCATAGCAACAATATGATATTCCACAACTTGATTAACTTGTCAATATGGCTGGTATGTATTTTCAACCTGTCTCCTCAATCAAAGGCAAAAGAGAGGGACATCAAATGTCCACTCAAGAAATATCTTAAGTTATTATATGAGATACACGACAAATTTAACTCTCTTTCTTGGAATATTTCAGCCCCCTTGTCCAAACGGAGCTCATGCTTTTGGAAAATTATCACAGGCATTGATTGTGATGTGCTTAAAACCAAGCCCAATCACATGCAAATAAATCAAATAAATAAACCCCAACTTACATACAAAACCGGTCTAATGGAATTAATAAATTGCGTGATCCTAATGGAATTTTGATGAAAATTTGAAGGTCAAATGATGCAATTAACAATCCATATATGTAATCTTCACTAAATAACAACAATTATAAGTGAAATCCACGTGAATCAAATCAAGACGAATAGATCAAAACCGTGATTTCAACTTCTTCCTACAATTCCCAATTCACGCCACCAATGAAGATGATGATATCAAGTACTAAAGCAATCAATCTTATAACAAGATAATTGATCACAAATGCAATAAAAAATCTAACCAAGAAAAATCCAAATCAACCCTAGATATGACTCACTAGTGATAAAATGGAAACACAACAAAAAAGGAATTGATACTACTCACAATTACCCTTTATTGTACTCGCCACAATTTCAACTCTTGGAAATTGAAATTGATAAGAGAAATTGGATTTAGGAAACCCTAAGCCCTCTCACGAAAAGAGATATTCAAATATGAAAAATTTTGGCCTCCTCAAACCCTACTATAAGCAAGTATTTATACTTACTACTCCTAGGGTTAGAAAATGGTAAAAAATTACAAGTTTGCCACTTTTAACATGCCCGGTCCTAAATGGAAATTACAATAAAACGAAAGTGTCCTAAAAGAAAAATACAACATAAAATAGTCCATAGAACAATTACAAAGTACAAAAATATCATAAGTCTTCATGAGCTAATGCTTCGAAATGGAAACAATCGCAGTGGGTCTTTGATTGTAAATCTAAAAATGTCTCGTGTTCATCAACTAGTGTAAGGCATATTGGCATCCCATGGAGAATTATTCTTGTACCTGTAAAATTATTTCTCAAATAGTTATTAGAATATAGGACATAAAGTGAAAATATAAGCGATTTGGACCATCAACCAAATCCAGTTCTGAAGGCATAGGTGGTGCTGGAAAATTTCTCATCATCTCCTCAGGCTTCTGAAAGATTTGCCCTCAAATCTAGAGGATCAGTTTTGAAACTGAACCCTGATGTCTCTGTTGTCCTACTCTTCTGGCTATCAAATGTAGTGGATGTAGTTCCGATCTGTTCCTAAAACTGATGTACCTCAGATGGAGTCATTGGCGACAGAACTATGCGAGACTCGCCTATACTGAACATGTAGGTGTTTCTAAACCCATCATGTAACACCCACCGATCAAACAACCAAGGTCGACCTAACAGCAAATGGAATGCATGCATAGGGACTACATCACACAGGATCTCATCATGATATTTTTGCCCAACACTCACAGGAACCTTAACCCTAAGTGTAACATACATAGTACCTCGATTATTCAGCTAATGCAAGTTATAAGGGCTAGGATGTAGAATAGTAGACAGATGTAAATTTTCTACCAGTGTAGCAGATATAACATTCATGCAACTACCACTATCGATGATGAGTACATAAAGGTTACCTCTGATTCTACAAGAGATGTGAAATATGTTCTCCCTCTGAATGTCTCGAGTATCAAGAGATATAGTTAGAACCCTACGTAACACATTAATGTGTAGATATTGTTCACCTGTACGCTCCTCATGTGTCTCTGCAGTTTGGTCATCATAATACTCCTGCAGTGCCGTTGGTAATTCTGTAGGTTCGATCTGTTCATTGTCATCCTCAACATCTTCCCCAGTGCTCTCCATAACAGTCATCACCCTCTTATTTGGACACTGTGCTGCCATATGCCCAAATCCCATGCATTTAAAGAACTTGATCTGACGTGCCTTTCCATTAGTAGATCCGGGAACAGTCTGCCTCACATCTGGCGTTATTACCTCTTTACCCTTCCCAGTAGGTAAATTTTCTCTAATAGTATTTAGGGTAGTTTTTTCCACTACTTTCACTGCCTCACCTACCACCTATATTCCCCTTAATCGACTGTCAGTTGCTATGGGTCTAGTAATAGCATTGGGCCTATTGCTCGGAGCCCTAAACAAGTTGGACTTGCTTTGCCTCTCCACTTTCAAGGCCAACTGAATAGCCTCATCAAGTGTAATATAACGCTGCAGCTCAATAACACACGCTATTTCATATTTCAAGCCTGAGACGAAGCGTGCTATAGTTTGTTCTGGAGGTTCAACGGACCCACACCTAATCATGAGGGTTTCAAATTCCTGCACATAATCATCCACTGTCTTACCTCCCTGCCTCAAGGTCTGCAGTCGCATAAACAACTCCTGTTTGTAGTGCTCAGGAATGAACCTTTTTCTTAATACCCTTTTCATATCCCTCCATGTTTGAATCTCAACCTCTCCATCCCTACGCTTGCTGATAATCAGATTCTTCCACCATAATGCAGCGTACCCTATAAACTCGACAGCAACCAATCGGACCCTGGTATTATCATCGATCTCATAGCATTCAAAGAGACCCTTAACCTTATCCTCCCAATCTAAATAATCATTAGCTGATCCCTTGCCATCATAAGAAGGCATCTGCAGTTTCACATACTCCAAGCCTAGAGACGGCTTGAAATCCCTATTCTGATATGGATTAGCCCTAAAATTGTCATCCCTTTCTTCCCTGTATGGACTCACCCATCCTTCTATTCAGTTTTCCATCTCCCACTACTCTGTCTCTATGAGGATTCTGTGGAGCTACCCGAGGTGGTCCCTGATGGTTTACCACTGGTGGTTGTGGTAATGTCATTCTATCAATTTTAGTTACCAGAGTAGCAACTATGGTAGTAAGATCCTGGAGCTGTTCTTCCAAAGTCCTCCTACTTGCAACATTATGACCTTAACCTCCACTAACCTGACTATTGGCTTCATCACCAATTCCCCCATTCACGCTATCATTCGACATAGTTGTAGACTCGGTATATTGAACCTCAAAGACAATTTGAAGCAAAGGAGCACACCTCACAAGCACACTTCCTTTAACGCCACACAATAGCCACTACAAAAGGAAAACAAACAACTCCACTTAACTTCACTCAAAACACATGTATGCTATTACAATCCACGTGTAGCACTCTGCTCTACAACACATTAACGTATCACGGTGCAACACTTCTATAATTCACCACCACATGCAACACTTGCAATCCCCCTTTTAATCAGCACACACAATGCCTACACGCACCATTTGCTTAACACACAAATGCAATGCCACACACACACACATTTTCTATATACGGTGCACAACAAATTCAATCACCACAACAATAATATTCCCCACTCCTTTCAAATCACAGTGCAACAATTTTTTTTTTTTTTCAAATTCCACAAGACACTCACTTCACAAACAACTCCACGCCAATTTGACTCACACCGCCACTTACACAATACACACACCACACTTTATTTCAAACAACAATAACACACTCACGGAGTAAGACTCCACTTCTACGGCAACAACAACAAAATGTACTCCACTTCCAACACAAGTTCTAACCGCAACTTCACACAAAAAAAAAGGTAGCAATTCAAATTTGAAAATCAAACCACTTTACTAATTGCAACCCTTCCACATTTGGTAAGAAGTAATTTTCAAATTTAAACAAATACTCATTAACTCCTCAACTTAATAGATGTGTTTGAATTCAAATAAATTCCCTATTATCCCACACAATGCAAATCTGGAAAATTGCAAACTTCCACTTCTGAATTGCATAAGAAATCACACAACACACTCCACAAGCTTCTTCAAACAACAAATCAATCACGGTATGGATGAGGTAATTTTCAAATTCGGAAATTTGAATCAATAACACACTTCTACTCCTCTTCCCTTCCACGAGAATGATCAACCACAAGAAGCTACAACAAGCCTTTCAATTCAACTTCAACAAGCAGCAAATTCACTTCTCAATCAAGACAATTTCGCTACCTCAATTCTCAACACACAATTTCGGATCACAATATGAAGAACCCTAATTAAACATGAAGATTAAGAAATCAACCAACACCAAATCCCTTCTCTTAACTTGTGCTTTGATACCAAAAGATGATGTGCTCAAAACCAAGCCCAAGCACATGCAAATGAATCAAATAAACAAACCCCAACTCACATACAAAACTGGTCTAATGGAATCAATAAATTGCGTGACCCTAAAGGAATTTTGATGAAAATCCGAAGGTCAAATGATGCAATTAACAATCCGTATATGTAATCTTCACTAAATAACAACAATTATAAGTGAAATCCACATGAATCAAATCAAGACGAATAGATCAAAACCGTGATTTCAACTTCTTCCTACAATTCCCAATTCACGCCACCAATGAAGATGATGATATCAAGTACTAAAGCAATCAATCTTATAACAAGATAATTGATCACAAATGCAATAAAAAATCTAACCAAGAAAAATCCAAATCGACCCTAGATATGACTCACTAGTGATGAAATGGAAACACAACAAAGAAGGAATTGATACTACTCACAATTACCCTTTGTTGCACTCGCCACAATTTCAACTCTTGGAAATTGAAATTGATAAGAGAAATTGGATTTAGGAAACCCTAAGCCCTCCCACAAAAAGTGATATTCAAATCTGAAAAATTTTGGCCTCCTCAAACCCTACTATAAGCAAGTATTTATACTTGCTACTCTTAGGGTTAGAAAATGGTAAAAAATTACAAGTTTGCCACTATTAAGGTGGTCGATCCTGAATGGAAATTACAATAAAATGAAAGTGTCCCAAAAGAAAAATACAACATAAAATAGTCCATAGAACAATTACAAAGTACAAAAATATTATAAGTCTTCATGAGCCAATGCTTCGGAATGGAAACAATCGCAGCGGGTCTTTGATTGTAAATCTAAAAATGTCTCGTGTCCATCAACTAGTGTAGGACATATTAGCATCCCTTGTACCTGTGAAATTATTTCTCAAATAGTTATTAGAATATAGAACATAAAGTGGAAATATAAGCGATTTGGACCATCAGCTAAATCCAGTTCTGAAGGCATAGGTGGTGCCGGAAAATTTCTCATCAGATTGTCTTCTAAATTTTCATGCTTATGTACACTTTAGTGTCTAGAAAGCATAGTTCTATAATATGGTGACATAGATCTTTTGGAAACCTTTCTCAAACGTCATTTATTGGATGCTCGAATGTTTGAAGCCTCAAGATGAGTAGATTGTAAATTAGACAAGTTTAAGAGATGTGTAATATTGTAAAACCTTTCAATCATCATCTTATTGCTTGTTATTACACTGTTATATATATATAGTCAACAAGTATTCATAGCTTTTCATTGAATTTCACATTTTTAGGAATACCGATGATTTCATTTTCATTTTTTTTCTGCAAAAATCAATTACTTTAAAAAACATGATAAAATGTTTTAATTATAATAGCATTAATTTATTTTTGAATAAAATATGAAAATTGAATATGCCAAAGAAAAAATCCAAGTATTTAATTAGAAAAATTAGGAACTTTTTTTGAAAACAAAATTAGAGAATTAATTATTTTTGAAAATTTGGAAAATCAATTTTCCAAAAATTTTGAAATTTTTTCAAAAAATATCAAAACATTAATTAATATATGAAAATCTAGGAAATTAATTTAAATTTCCAACGGGGCCTTTTATAAAATTACATTTTTTTTAACATTTGAAAATATAATGAATTGTTTGATTCTTTCAAAAAAAATAATGAAATTGGATTCCTTTTAAAAAATAAAAAAATCCATATTTTGCAAATGTGGAATTCATTTTATTGAGAAATTTTAGAATTTTTAGAAATTAAATTGGAGAAATGTAATTTTAAAAAAATGAGAAATTTTTTCCCCATTCTACAAAAAATATAAAAAATGTTCTTTTGTAAAAATAAAATAGTGAGTTTGAAAAAGTGAAAGGTAGAAGCTTTTTTTTTTTTTCTGAAATAAAATAAATAAAAATATTTTTAATAATAAATGATTAAACTATCACATTATTTTTTATCGCAATAGTGATATGTCGACATATTCTACAAAGAATTAACGAGAGCATCCATAAGAAATAGAAAAGTTTTCCTTTATGGCTGTTTTTATGATAATAACCCTCAAAAGAGAAGATTTTATTTGATAACGAATTTTGTAATAAAGCAAATGTCTTTGAACCAAAACATTTTTCTAAAGGCCAATGCAAATATGTTAAAAATAATCCATCCTATTAATTTTAATAGACTTTCTAGCTTTTGGGTCGAAACTATCCCAAAAATTTTCTTTTAAAGATAAAATTTATTTTTCTTAATTTTTCTCAAGCAATCTATTTACAATGGAAAGCACATATAGCATAACGCTTTAAGTCAAAAGTAATCAATAACCAAACTAACAAACACTAAATGAATTTTTTTATTATTTATTTATTTATTTATTTTGCAATCACTTGATTCAAAAGCTTCTAGTTAGTGTTGCACATATTATTTACTACTTTGCCTTATATACCTGTTACAACCCATGCAAGGAACACAAGAAAGAGTCACAAATTGCCAGCTAGATTTCAAGATTATGTCATGTAACTATGTAACTAGAAATTAGTTTACATAACAAGATTTGGATGTAACAAATAAGGAACATATAAATAAACGGCACAAAAGGGAAAAGGGTTCTTTTACCCCCCTTCTGGAAATCGAATATCGATTGTGGAGCTCAGGACTGCTCGAAAGTCCCACCTGCATAACCAACACATTCACAAGTTAAAGATTACCATAATAAGAATAACATGAGAGACAAATTAGAGAGGAGGATAGAGAGCATAGAGTTTATCCGAAACCCTAACGCGAGGAAGAGAGTGTAAGGCAGGATGAAGCTACTGGAAGAAATCAACGCTCCGGAGTAAAAATAGGCATGGGCTTGGGCACGAGTTAAGACAGTGTAGTGGGCTGGGCTTGGCTTGGAGAGTTATATAAACCCAACATTTTTTGTGCTCTCGTTTGTTGCTCACGTTATGGCTTCAACAAGATCATCGGAGGAATTTTCCAAATTGCAATCTTTAGTGTTTTCATTAGTAGAGACTATGAAGGGAATGCAATCACAGATGCAAGATTCTATCAAAGCCAATTTGGTTACTCAACAATCTATGAATGATTTGAATTCCACTATCAATACTTCTATTTAACAATTTTCAGAGAAAATGGATAACTTTCAGAATCAGAATGGGATTTCTCAACAGGAGGCAACTCAAGTTCATTCAGATTCTAACCATTCATCACATTCTGCAATGAATTCCTTGTTGAGAGGCATCAAATTAGAAATTCTCAAATTTTTCGGTCAAGATGTTTTGGCATGGATCTATCAAACTCAAAAGTTTTTTTACTTTCATAACGTACCAGATGGACAAAGATTGGAAATTGCGTCCTTTGCCTTAGAAGGAGAAGCCTTACAGTATTTGCAGTGGCTTGAGCAAAATAGCCAGTTAGGTTCGTGGCAAGCTTTCTTGCAAGCTTTCAAGACTAGATTTGGACCTTCAGAATATGATGATATTCAAGGAGCCTTGGCAAAATTGATGCAAAAGAAATCAGTAAGTGAATATAAAAAAGAATTTGAATATTTGTCTAATCAAGTTGTAGGCATACCTCAATCTTTCTTGCTTTCTTGTTTCATTTATGGCCTTAAATCTCACATTTGCAAAGAGGTTCAGATTTCTCGCCCCACATCATTACCTCATGCAATTTGGTTAGCAAAAATGCATGAATCCAAGTTTCAAGACCATTCTTTCAAACCTCAATATTCTATACCTACTTCTTCCAATCCTACTTCTTATCCATTACAATTTTCTAAACCTCATCCTTCTACAGTCGACAATTCTAAAACCACATTACCTATCAAAAAACTCTCTAAAGAGGAAATGCAAGTTAGACGAGAACAAGGCCTATGCTACAACTGTGATGAGAAATATTCCAGGAATCATAAATGTAAGGCAAAATTTCTCTTGTTAATACAAGATGAAGAAGATGGATCTGCTAGTGGTCCATGTGAAGAGCAGTTGGCAGAGGATTCGGGTTGTGGGTATGAAGGTGAACATGATAACGGATTAACTAGTTATCATGCAATGTCAGGACATTTGGTGCCTCGTACCATTCGATTTTTTGGAATGGTGAATGGCCATCAAGTGACAGTGTTAGTGGATTCCGGAAGTACACACAATTTTGTGCAAACAAGAGTAGCCAAATATTTTTGACTGACAGTAGCTTCTACAGCCAATTTTGGTGTTATGATTGGCAATGGTAGTAAGCTATGTTGTGAGGGTCAATGTTTCGATGTTGTACTGGAAGTTCAAGGGCTGGTTTTCAAGGAATTGTTCTATGTTTTGTCAATTCAGGGTGCTAATTTTGTTCTTGGAGTGCAATGGCTACAAATGTTGGGACCCGTTACTATTGATTACACAAATTTGACTATGCAATTTGTGTATCAAGGAGCTACAGTGACATTGCAGGGAGTTAACAATGGTGCCTTAGCTCAAATTTCGCATCACCAGTTTCAAAAATTACTGAAAAGTGATTCAATCGCTTCATGTTTTCAATTGATGGCTCGGGAGGTTAGTTCTAATTCATGCATATCTACCAACAATAAAGATATTGATTTGTTATTGGGCAAATATGCTTCTATTTTTCAAGCACCTTCATCATTGCCACCTTTACGATCTGTCCAGCATAGGATTCATCTTATTTCTAATAGTAAACCAGTGAATGTTAAGCCCTATAGATACCCGCATTTTCAAAAGAGTAAAATTGAAAAATAGGTGAAAGAAATGATGGAGTCAGGCATCATTCAACATAGTACTAGCCCATTCTCTTCACCTGTACTTTTAGTTAAAAAAAAAAGATGGTACTTGGAGATTCTGTATAGATTATAGGGCTCTAAATCAAGTTACTATCAAAGATGAGTTTCCCATCCCAACTATTGATGAACTTTTAGACGAATTATATGGTGCTGCATGTTTTTCGAAACTGGATTTGCGCTCAAGATACCATCAAATTAGAATGAGGTCGGAAGATGTCTTTTAGAACTCATGAGGGACATTATGAGTTCTTAGTAATGCCCTTTGGCTTAAGCAATGCACCAGCCACTTTCCAGGCTATTATGAATAGGATTTTCCAGTCGTTTTTACGACGTTTTGTGGTGGTTTTCCTTGATGACATATTGGTTTATAGCAGGGATGTTACTGCACATTTACAACAATTGGAGTTAATATTACAAGTGTTACAGCAACATCAGTTTTATGTCAAGGCTTCTAAATGTATTTTTGCAGCATCTACTATTGACTATTTGGGTCATATAGTATCCGCTGATGGAGTGAGTCCTGATCCTTCTAAAGTTCAGGGTGTTCAATAGTGGCCTATGCCTATGACTCAAAAACAGTTAAGAGCTTTTTTAGGATTGGATGGATATTATAGAAGATTTGTCAAGAATTACGCTGCCATTGCATCACCTCTGACGGACTTGTTACAAAGGGACGGGTTTCATTGGAATGCTCAGGCTCAACAGGCTTTTGAAGCTCTTAAAGCCGCCTTGTTACAAGCCCCTATTTTGAGATTACCGGATTTTTCAAAGACTTTTGTCATTGAAACTGATGCTTCTGGATTGGCTGTTGGAGCAGTACTCTTACAAGAGACTCACCCTATTTCATATTTTAGCAAAAAGATCCCTTTACATTTGTGCAAAGCTTCTGCCTATGTAAGGGAGCTTTATGCTATTATGGCAGTGGTACGCAAGTGGAGACAGTATGTGTTAGGCTCACATTTTTTTATCCGGACTGATCATAGAAGCCTTAAGGAGATTCTAACACAAGTTATTCAAATACCTGAGCAACAACAGTATCTTTCTAAGTTGATAGGATATGATTACACTATCACTTATAAATCGGGACAAGAGAATGACGTAGCTGATGCTTTGTCTAGACAGTTTACAGAGGAGGGGCAGTTTTGTGGATGCTCTTCTACACATTTCTCTTTCATAGAGACACTAAAGAAAGAGTATCAGACCATTCCTGCTTTTGTGCAAATAATTTCTGACCTTGCACATGGACACACAATTAAATATCTTATAGTTTAGAAAAATAATTTGTTATACTATCATAACAGATTGTTTTTGGTGCCACAATCTTCTATGATCCCAACTTTACTACAGGAATATCATGTGACTCCTAGTGTTGGTCATTTTGGATTTTTGAAGACTTACAAGCGGATTGTGGGAGAATTTTTTTGGGACGGCATGAGGAAACAAGTTTATGACTTTGTTCGGAGTTGTATGGTTTGCCAACAGGTGAAATATTCTACTCAAACACCTACTGGGTTGTTAGCTCCACTTCTTATTCCAGACCAAATTTAGGAAGACATTAGTATGGATTTTATTACATGTCTTCCTAAATCTGAGGGCTTATCTGTTATTTTGGTAGTTGTTGACCGGTTGTCTAAATATTGTCATTTGGGTGCTTTGGGATCTGGATTTACAACCACTATAGTAGCAACCTTATTCTTGCATATGGTGATTCGTTTGTATGGTATTCCAAGGACCATTGTGTCGGATAGAGACCCAATATTCATGAGCCATTTTTGGAAAGAACTTTTCAGATTGAATGGGACTACTTTAGCCATGAGTAGTGCTTATCATCCTCAAACGGACGGGCAAATCGAAGTGCTCAATAGAACTATTCAACAATACTTGAGGTGCTTCGTGATGGATACACCTACTAGTTGGGTAAAGTTTATACCCTGGGCTTAATTTGCATGTAATATTTCTTTTCATGATGGGGCTGGTATGACACCATTCGAAGTGGTTTATGGTAGAAAACCACCAGCTGTGCCAGCATATATCAGGGGCAATTCCAACATACAAGCTGTTGATCAGGACTTAATTGCTAGAGATGAGGTGCTTAAGTTGCTCAAGATAAATCTACAGCAAGCTCAGAGTCGTATGAAGCAATTAGCTTATAAACATCAAAGGGATGTCACATTCGAATTAGGAGACATGGTATTTGTAAAGCTCCGACCATATAGACAACTTTCTTTAACGCAAGGACAACATAAATTGTCTAAGCGATATTATGGTCCTTATAAGGTGCTTAAGAAAATTGGTTTTTCGACCTATGAAGTGAAGCTTCCACCAGCCTCAAAGATCCATAATGTTTTTCATATGTCATGTCTAAAAAAAGCTTATGGAGTAGATTTTCCATCTTTAGATTTACCTACGGGGTTTGTCAACAATCAACCCTTGTTGACTCCATTAGCTATTGTGGATACTAGAGTTATTCGAAGAAAGGGTCAGGATTGTAAACAGCTATTAGTTCAGTGGTTGGGATTACCACGGGAAGACACGACATGGGAGGATTTCGACTCTTTCGTTACAACCTATCCGGATTACAACCTTGAGGACAAGGTTGCTTTTCCAGAACGGGAGAAAAATGTTACAGCTCATGCAAGGAACACAAGAAAGAGTCACAAATTGCCAGCTAGATTTCAAGATTATGTCATGTAACTAGAAATTAGTTTACATAACAAGATCTGGATGTAACAAACAAGGAGCATATAAATAAACGACACAAAAGGGAAAAGGGTTCTTTTACCCCCCTTCTGGAAATCGAATATCGATTGTGGAGCTCAGGACTGCTTGAAAGTCCCACCTGCATAACCAACACATTCACGAGTTAAAGATTACTATAATAAGAATAACATGAGAGACAAATTAGAGAGGAGGATAAAGAGCATAGAGTTTATCTGAAACCCTAACGCGAGGAAGAGAGTGCGAGGCAGGAAGAAGCTACTGGAAGAAATCAATGCTCCGGAGTAAAAATAGGCACGGGCTTAGGCACGAGTTAAGACAGTGTAGTCGGCTGGGCTTGGAGAGTTATATAAACCCAACAATACCACTACTCAATATTTTTCACATTCCATATGAGACTTCATTTATATAAGATATCACAATCTTCTTCCATGAACACATAAGGTATTACAACTTTCCCCCTTTAAATAATGTCACGAGACCCTACAATTGGCCCTGGATCTTTTCCCTTTTTTTCATCCTCAATTGGATACCTATGGCGGTCAACTTTGACACCATTTATAACACTATAGTTAAAATGTAATTAATAATCAAGTCAATAAATACTAAAGAACCTTTTTTAACCACTTGGCTCAAATGTTTTTAGTCGTGGTATGTTATTCACTGCTTAACCTTATATATCATTACGTATCATTTATCACAATCCATGTGAGACTTGTTTATTCATATGAATTATCATGATCTTCCCTCCTAAACACATGGGATATTACATCTAGTATAAATTTAAATTAAGAAAAATATATTTTTAAGAAAACAAGGTTTGATAAAACACGTTATTTTTTTTTTAAAAAAAGAAGAAGAATAAGAAAAAATTAGCTAAAACCTTCAAGCATACGATTAGTAAAGTAATATCCGATAAGTTAAAGTTAGTTTACTCGTGATATACTTCAATTATATTTAATACGCTTTATTTCTCTAGGATATTTTAATTTTCTTTTCCTTGAAGTTTTCCGTATCCTATATAAATATCCTGTTGTACCAGTGTTCATCCATATCCATCTCCAAGTTTCTTAGACATTGCTTATGATTTTGTATTATTATTATTATTACTATTAAATCATTAGCCTGTTGCATCATATATAAATTTGTATATTTCTATTTGATTCAGGTGAATCTCATGGGAAATTCGTCATATTATATGCTATACACCGGATGTAAACGGACGTTTCTGAGTATTATTGTGACGTAAACTTCGTGTTGACCGCTGGCCAAAAAAATAAAAAACGCTTCGTATTGGCCGGACTTTGCGACAAGTATACAATTAAAAGCATCATTGAGACATTCTTGGTCCGTCCGTTTTGAAGATGAATAAATATTAACAATATTTAATTATGCTATGCAACAATTTCTTTTAGTATATATAATTAACACTGACGAAATTTGAAAGCTTTCTATTAAACCTTGATGTTTTCATTCAAAGATGTTTACCGAAAAGAACCACCGTATTTCTTTCTTTCTTGTTTCCTCAAAACCCCTATAAATTCAACATAGCAACATTGTCTCTCTTCATTCGCAACTTTTTTTCTCTCTAAATCCCAGGAGACACATCACATACACGCAAATATACATTATATAGTTTGGCCATTCTTGCTAAAATAACGTTTTCCTCCCTTCTTTCCCTTCAAATTGATTAACCAAGTACATTTTCTTTAGATAAAATGATGCATAGATCAATGCACATCAAATTGATACCCAGTGAGGATCTTACGGTTAACAAAAAACCCGTAACGAATGACACCTTTGTTATCATCGAAACCGATTCTAACACCACAAGAAAGGTCGAGACAGGACCTAACTGGGGCCATTCGAAGCACGACATGATCGAAGTGGAGTTGCCAATGCACGTAGGTTTTCTTTCGTTGGAGGTTTACTGTTACAAGAGGAAGAGCCATGGTAACAGTACACTCATTGGTGTTGCGAGAATACCGACTTCGGATTTTCTTGGTAGCTTTATCCCTGATAATTATTTGCATTTTTTGTGTTATAGATTAAGGGATGTCAATGGTGTACGCAATGGGATTGTTAACCTTTCGATTAAAATGGCGTCATCATCGGGATATGCCGTCCCGAAGGTGTCGCCGGCAATGCCGCTGGAGTTAGGAGTTCCGGTCTGCCGCAGCAAGATGAGTCCGAGGATAGTGACCGGAGTTCCGGTTTGGTATGCACAACCTGCATGAGCCTATTGATGGAGTCTCGACATGTAAAACAATATTTGAAATATTTAATACGTAGCTTTTGTTCATGGAATGATGTTTTGCCATTTGGATATTGTGTGGGAACTTGTCCTTTTTAGTACTTGTCAGTTTACATTTGTCTAAAAATGAGAAACAATTACACCCGGACGGAAACGGTCGAAGCATTCGTACCATTGCATCTCCTACTATGGCTAGGGAACTCGACCTAATTTTAGATTTTTTTTTTTCAATATTTCTAACAGGAGAAAAAAATGTAAAAAAACCAAAAAAATTATAAAAAAGGAGAAAGCACAGACATGTAACCTTGCTTCTCTATCTCCTCCAAAAACACATACATTGACTTCTCTCTCATAAGAAAAGTTTGTAGCATCACTTTAATGTTCATAAATTGTGTCATGAGAGTTTGCAATTTTACTTAAAAGGTTCGGAAAAATATTTAGTTCCTAAAATTACTTAAAAGTTTGTGAAATCATTCAACACTTCGCAATGTTATTATGTTAATAAATAGGAAACATACATATATTTATCTATTTTCTTATTTTAATTATTCACGGTCTTTTTTTTTTTTTTGAACCTTCAGCATTTTAAAGCCTTTTTGTTTAAATTTGTCCATTAGTTCCAATAAAAAATCCGTTTAGAGTTGACACGTATTAGTTTTTGATGGGCTTGCTATAATTAATTTAAGAATATAATATCATTGAGTATAATAAAATAAATAATATTACAAAAATAAAAAATTACAAAAAAGAAATAAAAATTAAAATTAGAAAAAAAATAAACTTCTTACATTATCTGGTCCAAAATATGAGGAATTGTATTACCTAATCTAGTATCTGGGAACTTCATTTTATTTTTTTCCGTTCCACACCACCACCACCACCCAACACCCCCCACACCCTTATCTCTCTCTCTCTCTCTCTATTCTTTCACCTTATTCCTTGCTTCTTCTTCCAAATGCTTTCAATTATTTCCTTATTTACTTTGGTATTTTATATTCTGCTCTTAGTCTAAAACATGTACATGAGTAAGTAAGTCCAAGTATCTTGAATAAGTTCTGAAATAAGCCTGTTCTTCATTTGGGCATTGATCTTTTAATCATTAAAGTATGTTCCCTTTTCACTTTGTTTAAAGGGGTAACAAAATTTCCGTATCAGATTTCCGCTTTCACTTTTTTTTTTTTTCCTAGAGATTTTCTTGATTTCAAAGAAACTTTTGCAGTTTTGATCATATCTAGAGCTTGCATTGCTGAAAAATGGAACTTTATTGTTTTCACTCACCATAACAATTGATGTTGTTTATTCATAAGATTGGATCACTGGATTTATTTGTTTTGCTATTTTTATTTAGTAAAATATGTAAAAGTTAAAATTTTGAGAGAAATATATTTTTAGTTATCAATATTTACTTACTTTTCTATTTGAATACTCGACATATTTTTTCTTCTATTTGAATAATTAATGTTTTTAAAACTTTATAAAAATAGGATTTTTATTAAATACATTAAATTTCCTATTCATCTTGAGTATGTATTAGTTTCAAATTAACCATGAAGTAGTTGACCAAATTGATTATGGCATACACAAATTTTTTCATTCCCTTTTTTTATTTATAATTATTATTTTTGTGTGTTTTTTTATTATATTATATCTTTATATATATATTTAACATTATTTTTATTAGATTATGTAAGTAAATATATTTAATATTATTGTTTTATTATTTTAATTAGTTTGGACCAATTTGAAGTTGATATGCATGACAGGTAGATAAAAAACTTAATAAATTTGATGGAGGTTTTTTTATTTGTAAGGTTTTAAAAATATTAAGGATTTAAATAAAAGAAAAACAAAAAAAAAATTGAAGACTCAATAGAAAAATAGATAAATATTTAAGACTAAAAGTATAATTTTTCCTAAATATTTTTTATGTCTTTGTTATGGGCGTTCTTGTGCGTTAGTCTTAAGGCACCCTATCTTTGAAATTTATGTCTTTATTTGTTTCCTTTTATATATCTTTGCAAATCTATAGTTAGAACCTTTACGCTCTATTAGTTGATTCAAACAAGTGTTTTTGTCTTTTTTTTTTGGGTTTATAGTTTCAATGGGACTTTGTTGTGAAAAACCTACTACATTCCCACATAATCTGGTTGGAAATTTAAGAAATTTAATTTTTTTATATATATGATTTTTTCATTTTCTGTAAACTCTTTGTAGTTTATTATTATATTGTTTAATTTTATACATTCAATAACAATAATTTATTTGATTAATGATTATAGGCTATTGGAATTGATTTGTGTCTAATAGTTAAATAATTTTTTTGTAACGTTCTAGAACTCGGGATACTACAACCTACCATGTGTCCTTACTAGGTAAAAAGGTGTTAAGGCTTTTAAACACTCCAATTCCATATAATTTGTAATGCTTACTAACTACAATCAAGATAAATATATGGCATTATGAATAAGTGGCTCAATTGAGTCTCATTCACAAACTACGCAGTTCTTCAAGGTTATCTAAATACCTCAATATAAAATAATCCGAATGCTAAACTATTCTTAGAACTATAATCCCCCATAAATAAACAAACTTCTAGCAATGCTCTAAGACATCAAATGATAATATTTACCTAATCATCATAATGGTAAAAGTACTTTACATCATTTCTATCCTCTACATATGATCCTAGATCCTCATCATTGAAGGTGTAATCATATGTACCTAAAGCCAAAAAAAATGATTCTTAGAGGGTGAGTAAATGCCCAATACATATACTCCACAGGCACATACGCATCATCACCATATCTTGAATCACATGTATCGATGCAAAAATCAACAATCAAATAATGGATTATTATCTTAATTAATCCTTAGATAATAAAGAAATGCTCATGACCCCGCTATACTATATATAGATATATTACATAGTATAGTAATGCAAACTGCCACTTTAGGCCTTAATACCCATGAGTCCCTAAATCTATCGAATCATCTTAATATGCAACTCCACAATGCACATCGCTACATACTGATCAATGAGTGTTCCTAACAAACATAAGAAAAAAATAATATTACACATACTTGAAATGGCAATATCCAACACAACTGATCCTTGCCTAGAAATTACTTTAGAATCTATCAAGTTACGAAACAATTGATCTTAGTATTAGTCTAGATTATCACCTAGGTACTCAATTTTTTGTTACCTATTTGTTATCAAATCAATTCCCTTGCTTTGGTAGAGTTTCTAAAGTTGTACTAGTTGCTTGAGATTAATGAAATTCAATTAATAAGGAAATGAATCGAACAAAAAGCTTTTTAAGGTACATGATCATGTATTAGGCCGTGTACATGAGCACAGTAGAGAACACAGCCGTATACTGTGGCCGTATACTTTTTTGTACACTTTCATCATTCTACACGCCTAAGTATATGGTCATGTAACTAACTATATACAGTTACATGGGCAAGTGTACAATTGTATACCTAGTCGTACCTCTTAACATGTTCTTTTCTTTTCTAAAGAACATGGGTAAGTATATGGGCATATACTTGATAATGTACCCCACTGTTCCACTTCAAATTCTTTTCCCCATTTTCCAATTTCAATTTCTTCAACCCTAATTGTAATCCAACACCTTTAAATCTTAATTTGTGATACTCAAAATATGAAGACACTAAATTACTTCAAATTAAACCACTTACATGTAAAGATTTGTCCAATAATCAAAGTCTTGTCGTAACCCTTACTCGTCTAATTCATTATGTAGTGAAATTCCAAAGAATCCAACCATCAATCGTATTATACTTATGTCACCAGTGAAAAGGAACATTAACTTGTATACTTTACCGTATGGAATTGTACTTAGAGTGCAAAATCTTGGCAGTCGTCTTTCTCTTCTAGTGATTTTCCTTACTCTAATGGTATTATAGTGCAGAAAGTGAAAAGGGTCAAATTGACCAATGTTTGACCCCTTTTATACTTATCTCATAAAATGACTAAATTATCCCTTAACTTAAATCATTATTACATTTATTTTCCCTGACCCTTTTATTATTTTATTTTTTATTTATTTTTCTTGAGTTTTACATTCTTGCCCCTTACAAAAAATTTCTTCCTCGAATGTTACTTGAGTCTAAAAAAAGGTTTGGATATTTAGTCCACATTTCTCCTTCCAACTCACAAGTATCCTCTCTTTTTGTCTGGTTGGTCTATTGTACTTTAAGATGAGGAATGATTCATCTTCTCAACATGTACTGCTTAGTGTCCACAATTCTAGCAGGTTGTTCTATCGTTATGAGATTTGAATGCACTTTCAATGGCTCCAAAGTTGTTACTTCATCCAGATTGTGCACAAACCTTCTCAACTTGGACACATGGAAGACATTATGTACTTTAGTTAGACTTTGCAGTAAAGTAAATTGATATGCTATACTACCAATCTTCTCTACAATCTTGAAGGGTCCCATATATCTGAGATTTAACTTTCCCCTCAATCTACATCTAACTACCCTCTTTTTGAGTGATATTTTCAACAACACTAGTTCTTCCACTTGAAATTCTAATGGGCATCGCTTTTTAACAACATAGTTTTTCTAGCAACTTTAGGCTGCCCGCATTCTTCATTTAATCAGTTTTGCCTTACTAATAGCCTCCTATACCAATTTAAGTCCTAATGCTTGTCTTTCTCCTACTTTATCCTAATGTCATGGGAATCTACTTTTTCTACCACACAAGGCTTCATCAGGGGCCATTTGTATAGTCATTTGATAATTGTTATTGTAGGTGACCCCTACTAGCAAAAGGTGTTTATCCCAATTCCCACCAAAATCCAAGACACAAGCCCTCAACATATCTTCAATGATTTGTATAGTTCTTTCTAACTACCCATCTATTTGGGAATGAAATGCAATACTAAAATTTAGTTTAGTCCCTAATGCCTTTTGTAAACTTCTCCAAAACCTTTTAACAAACCTAGTATCCTATTAAACATGATACTTACTAAAACTCCATATAATCTTACAATCTCCTTTATATACATTAATGCCAGCTTGCTTAATGTATAACTAATATTAATAGGCAAGAAGTGAGTGGATTTAGTCAATCTATCCACTATTACCCATACAAGATCATTCTTTTCTTTAGTCCTAGGGAGAGTTGTTACAAAATCCATAATGTTGTGCTCCCACTTCCATTCTAGTAAAGGTAAAGGTTACAACTCACTTACTAGCCTTTAATGTCTATCTTAACTTGTTGACATGTTAGACATTAGGAGACATATTGCTTCATGTTTTTCCACCAATAGTGGCATTATAGGTCCTTATATATCTTTGTACTCTTTGGATGTATTGAGTACCCAAAATAATGTGCTTCTTTTAGGATCTCCTTCTTCAATTATGAATCCTCGAGCATACACAATCCAGTTCCATACCCTAATACTCCATCTAGATCAGTATTAAATTCAAGAGTTTTATCCTATCCTAATCTATTTTTGATCTCTTAAATGCCAACGTCTTCTACTTGGGTTGTTTTAATTCTATCCACTAGAGTTGGCTAAATGCGTAAACTGGCCATCTCTACTCCAATTTCTTGAGACAAGATCTCTAGTTCCAACCTACACATATAATCAAGCAACTTCTATTGTAAGGTAATTAAAGTTTCAAGATTGCCTTTTTTTTTTTTTTTCTGCTGGGGGCATCTAGCACCATATTAGCCTTCACGGGATGATATTAGATCTCAAGATCATAGTCCTTGATCAATTCCAACTATCTCAACTACCACATATTTAGTTCTTTTATATAAAGATATACTTCAAACTCCTATAATCAGTGAAAATTTTGCATTTCTCCTTATACAGGTAGTGTTCCCACAATTTTAATGATAGTACTATTGTTGTTAGCTCCAAGTCTTGAGTCAGGTAATTTCTCTCATATGGCTCCAATTGAAGGGATGCATATGCTATGACCTGCCCACCTTGCATCAAAACACATCTTAAACCTTGGACTAAAGCATCACTATTAATAGTAAATTCTTTCCCACTCTTGGGTAATGCTACAATTAAGGTTGATACTAGCTTCTCCTTGAGTTTTTGGAAACAAGCTTTACACTTATCATCCTAATCAGACTTCACCTTCTTTTGTGTTGACTTGGTGAGAGGAGTCGCTATTTTAGAGTCTCTCTACAAACTATTTGTAGTAACCTGCTAAGCCTAAGAAGCTCCTTATGCCCATCACTACCTTTGGTTTAGGCTAGTCTATTACAACTCTCTCCTTTTTTAGGTTTATTGAGATTCCATCTTTGTTAATCACATGACCTAAGAAAACTATCTACTCTAACTAGAATTTACATTTCTTAAACTTGGTATACAATTTCTTTGTTTGTAATCTACTTAGCACCACTCTTAAATGCTCTTCATGTTCCTCCCTACTCTTGGAATATATCAAGATATTGTCTATAAAGACGATTATGAACTTATCCAAGAAATCCCTAAATACTTGATTCATTAAATCCATAAAGGCTACTAGAGCATTCGTCAAACTAAAGGACATCACCACATATTCATAATGCCCATACTTCATCTTAAAAGTTGTCTTTAGGATGCCCTCCTCCTTAATCCTTAATTGATGGTATTTTGATCTCAAGTCAACTTTAGAGAATACCTAAAATCCTTGTAACTGGTCAAATAGATCATCTATTCTAGGGAGAGGATACTTGCTCTTGATGGTGACATAATTCAGCTCTCTATAATCTATACACAGTCTCATGCTTCCATATTTCTTTTTGACAAAAAGGATTGGCCTACCATAGGGAGACATACTAGGTCTTATGAATCTTTTATCTTGTAGATCCTACAACTGTTTCTTCAACTCTTTTCACTCAACTAGCATCATCTTATGTACTAGATTCGATAATGGTATAGTACCAGGTACCAAATCAATGTTGAACTTAATTTCACTAATTGAGAGTAAATGAGGAAAGTCTTTTGGAAAGACATCGAGAAAGTCCTTCACTATTGGCACCATCTTCAATCGTACTAAATCACTTACTTTAGCTGTCATAGTGGCCAACATACTCTTTGCCAACAACTCAAAGGTAGGTAACTCTATTGGTCTCTATGCTTCCATCTTAACTTGAAAGAATTTACCCTTACCCTATATCTACACTCTTATATATTTGCAAATCTTATTTTAAACCCTTTTAACTCCTAAGAGAGTACTAACATTCAAACAATTATCGAAACATTTAGGAATCAATCCACAATCATGTATAAAAGACTTAGACATGTAGGAATGAGTGGCACCAATATCAAATAAAATATAAGCATTATAGGTGTGTTCTTGAACTGTACTTGCAATAGTATCCATATTTAGAAGGTCTTGGTGCTAGTGCTATCGAAGTGCAAATACTCTGGCAAGAACCTATTGTCTAGATCCTCCTGCCTGTGGTATACCAGCCTGCACCCATGTTAGAGGCCTTGTTGCTTACTGAGTAGGGACTATTTGATTCCTCGCTTGACTATGAGTATAGTCGACTGCTTTATGTCCCCTCTACTTAAAGACTTGGTAGAATACTAATGGAATGGATCTCTTAATGCAATTTTTGCTTATGTGACCTAGCTTCCCATAGGAGAACCATGCACCCTCTAGCCATTTATAGTCCATCTACTCATGGGGTCTATAACACCTAGTACATTTGACTGAAGGGTTTGCTAAAGAAAGTGCTACAAGCATTAGTTGAATATGTAGAGGAGGAACTACAGTAACTAGGGGCTTGTTTTGGACTATTTGGGGCCTCTTGCCCTTATCCTGCATTACCAAACTGGAAGCTAACATCCTACCCAAAGTCACCACTAACTTATGGGCCAAAAAGCTGCTTTGTCCTTTTTTTGTTTTGCTCCATGAATTTAGCCTTATCTACTACCTATAGCATAGGTAGTCGGCTAGAAAGATTCGACTTTATGTTGGAGATTTAGCTCTAATCCCCTAACAAATCTCCTTGCTTTAGATTCATCATCATCACATATTACTTTAGTTAGGAACTTAATTATATGATTCAATTCCACCTCATATTCCTCTACTAACTTGTTCCCCTACTCATAATTATAATATGCAACTTCCATCCTATCACAAATGTTATTAAGAAAATACTTTTGATAGAATAACTCTCGAAACCCCCTCCAATCCACATATCCTCCTATTAGCTTGGGAATTGATGCCCACTAACCTGCTATAGTCTTTTTTAGCATGAATGCAACATAATCTACCTGCTTGTCTTCTAAAATTTGGAAGGCAACAAAGGTCTACTCCATCTCCTACATCTAGTTCTCTACCTTTCATGGGCAATCAATCTTAGGTTTAAACTCCATTGCCACCCAAACATACCTATCCAAGCTTATTGGCTACTTAACTACTTTAGTTTGTTAGTTATTTTGCATTCGCTGTTGCTATGATATCAAACCCACTAAGTTCTTCATAGTCTCCAAGAGTTAAGCAGTCTGGTCTACAACTTGACCTTATCCCCCTTATAGTCACTAACCATGGAGATACCCCTCATCTGAGTTGTCATGCCCAACACTTCTTGATGATCTTAACTTAGTAATTCTTCTCAGAGGTATTCTATTCAAGATGTGGAAAAAATGGCAATCTAAAGAATCAGACAAACAAGTCTAAAATAATAGGTACATATTTTACATAGATTGGAAGGGAAAATAATTGATTAAAGGAAACAACAAATAAAATAATGCAATAGGTAAATTACATATATATATATATATATATATAACACAATTGGTCAAAATATTCTACCTAATCTCTTCACAATCTTGCCATCCAACACATTCAATGCTTAATTCCTCTAAAGGTCACAACCTACTTTTTATTGATTAAAGCCTATACCTATTGGTACCATTTAATCAATAACGCCTCAAAACCTAAGGCACCATAACTTATCACATGTCTTTACTAGGTAAAGACACGTTAAGGCTCTTAAACTCTAATCCCATATAATCGGCAAAACTTGTTAACCACAATCAAGATAAACAAATGACATTATAAATAAGTGGCTCGATTAAGACCCATTCACAAACCACACACTTCTTCAAGGTTATCTTGATGCCTTGATATAAAATAATCTAAATGCTAAACAATTCTAAGAACTATAATCCTCCATAAATAAACAAACTTCTAATATTGCTCTAAGACTTCAAATGACAATCTTCACCTAATCATCATAATACTAAAAGTACTTTACATCATTTCCATCCTACACGTATGACCTTAGGCCTTTGTCATTGGAGGTAACGATTCTCAGAAGGTGAGCAAATGCCTAGTATGTATAATCCATAGGCACACATCCATGATTAACATATCTTGAATCACATTTATAAATGCAGAAACCAACAATCAAACAATGGATTATTATCTTAGTTAGCCTTCAAACAACAAAGGGGTGCTTATGATTCCACCACACCATATATAGATATATTACATAATATAGTGTTAAAAACTACCATTATGGGCCTCAACACCCATGAGTCCCTAAATCTACCAAATCATCTCAATATGCAACTCTATAGAGGACACTACTAGACATCAGTGGGTGCCCCTTAAGGTTCTACCCCTATGGGTCCTTAGGCTAAGCCATACACAATCAGTAAATAAATTAATCAAATTCGATATACTAATTATTCCAATCACTTAACCATCCTAACAAACACAAGCAACAAACAATATTACATTTACCTAAATGGGCGGTATCTAACATAATTGATTCTTGCCTAGTAATTACTTAGGAATTTATCAAATTATGAAACAATTGATCTTAGTACAATCTAGAGTGCTACCTAAGTACTCATTTTTTTGTTTCTTAATTGTTATTAGATCAATTTTCTTACTTTTGTAGAGTTTTTAGAGTTGTACTAGCTATTTTGGAAAAACGAAATTCAAATAATAAAAAAAGAAATTGAATAAAATGGTTTTTAGGGTAAATGGCCATGCATTAAGCTATGCACATGAGCACAATAGGGAACACAACCATGTACTGTGGCCATGTATTTTCTATACACTTTCATCATTCTACACTCTCAAGTATACAGTCATGTACATGATTGTGTACAGTTACACAAGCAAGTATACGAGCATATACTTGGCTGTGAACCTCCCAACATGTTCTTTTCTTCTCTAAAGCACACGAGTAAGTACATAGGCATGTGCCTAGCCATGTACCCCACTATTCCGCTTTGAATTTTCTTTCCAATTCACCAATTTCAATTTCTTCAATCCTAGTTATGATCCGGCAACTCTATATCTTAATTCATGATACTTAAAATATGAAGACACTAATTTACTTCAAATCAAACCACTTACTTGTAGAGATTTGCTCTAACAATCAAAGTCTTATCATAACCCTTACTCGTCTAATTCATTTTGTAGTGAAATCCCAAAGAATCCAACCATCAATTGTATTATACTCATGTAACTAATGAAAAAGAACATTAACTTATATACTTTACCATATGGAATTACACTGAAATACAAAATATCAACAATCGTCTTCCCTTTTTAGAGTTTCTCCTTATTCTAAGGCTACTGTAGTGTAGAAAGTGAAAAGGGCCAAACTAACTAGTGTTTGATTCCTTTTATACCTATCTCATAAAATGACCAAATTACCCCATAACTTAAATCTTTATTACTTCTATTTACCCCAACCCTTTTACTATTTTATTTTGGGTTCATTTTTCTTAGGTTTTACATTTTTAAGTAAAAGTTAACAAAAGGATTCAAACAAAATAATTTTAAATGTTAATACTTAATTAGAAAAGTAGACAAATATTACGCATTTAATATATACTTTTCTCTTAATAAAGCATTGGTGTGACAATCAATGTGTGTCACTTGATCATTAGTCATTTTGCAAAAGTTGGTAAATGTACTTCAAATATCTTTTAACTTTATAACATTCTACATCACTTGTGTCATGATATTTTTTCTTAAATTGCTGGAAAATTAAATTGTAACTAGCTTAGTTATTGAAACTTTGCAAAGCCATATAAACTTGCTTTAACTTCGTAATTTCACTCTAAATTAAAGTCTGTCAAAATACAATATGTTTACGAATTTGCTTCAATTGTAATGAAGTTACAAGATGTATAAAGTGTCTCAAAAGTTTGGAAAATCTTTCAAGTATTCATAATTTGACTTACAACATTTGCATCTAATTTTTTGTAACATAACTTAAAGTTCAAGATTGCTCATTTTTTCATAAATACTGCAACCTTTCATAACTTTGCCCATGATTTGTAACTATAGAAAAAAGTTCATAAAAGCCAATAATATGGTTACATCTCAAATCTGTAAATTTACAATTCATAAAAATTGACTTTTCTGCCACAAAATCTCTCTACAGTTTGTAAATGTCAATACGTTCATAAAATCACATTAGTAATTGTGATTTTTTTTCTTATTTATTTAAAAGCACTCAAAGTTTGTAAGATTACTTCAACTCATGAAAATACTCTATAAGTAATTTATCTTAAATGCCCATAATATTAATTTTGCTATGAACATTTTGTTACAAAGGCTAATAAGAAATTAGAAACTTCAAAGTGTAGATGTAGGGTTTCGATTGAAGTAGTCACATGCATCCTGTGTTTGAGTCTCACATTACACATAATCTCAAAATAGTGATGTGGAGATGACATGTATTGAGATAATTAGGAGAGAATGATAGGGAGAAGTAACAAATAGTCTAAGTACCTCAAATATGAAAGTGATAAACAAGGAAGCCTAAGAAACCGTAGGCTTTAACCTTACAGCTTATGTAGTTGAGATCCTTAATTGCTTGATTTGCTTATTTAATGTTTAAGAACAGAGACTATGCACTAGGATTTCCTTTCTCTTGTCTTTGGAATCTTATTGCAATGTGCTAAATAAGGAGTGACTTACTATTTATAGACTTTTAAGTTTGAAGACAACCATTAGATCACCTCAGTGATTGATGAATGAGACAAAACTTGATCATTTCATAGTTATCCTAAATAAGTTACTAATGCGCTAAGGTCAATAACCATTCTTATGAGAGTATGAGTTTGTTTGAAAAAGGTTGAAGGTAGATGAATTAGTCTAATAATCCTTATTCCAAACTTACCAAGCCAATTCTTCATAAGTTATCCTAAATATGAACTGTATTCCTTGGACCCTATCATCTAATCCAAGGAATTAAGCCCAAACAAATAATAGTAGGCTTACCCAAATATTTAGCATAAAAAATTTTAGCCATCTAAACAAAGTTTTGTAACATCACACTTTATTTTTATTAAATTTATTTAAGTTTATAAATTTATTTAAAGTTTGTAATAGTGATGATAAGTTCTTATAAGTACTCATAAATGTTCACAAATGCTTTCTACTTAGTAAATTTATTCACTATTCTTAAAACAACTCAAAATCAGTGTTAAATCACTCAAAAATTTGTAGCTACGCGATGGACGTTGAGTTGACAGAGTAATAAACCGTATAGTTTCTTAGTAGCTTTAGCCTAATCTAATATTTCTATCCATTTTTTAAAGTGTTGTACATCTAGATTTATTTCTCATCAAGCCAAGTGAAGTACCCAGTTAAAGAAAATTCTATCTGATTTCTAAATTACATCGTTACATAATTAGGCAATATGACCATAAGAATTTGCTAAGTCCTATAACTAAAGCAGAGAGTGTGAAGGAAGTTGATTAAAGGAACCCGAGTTTCAAGTAAAAACAACCCCAAGTAATGCTATATCTTTAAAAGTTTAAGGTTAATATAGTTTTATTACCCAATAACTATTATTAGTGATATCAGTAATTAATTAGCCAGTGTATTAGCTAACTAATGAATTTATTAGTTATAAAATTGTATAAGTGGATGATCGTGTATTCTCATAGACATACCATCCTAAGCGGATCTTACGTTGTTAGCCTTACGCACCTTCAAAGCACTGTTGAGGACCTAGACCCGTAAGAGTTCTTCGTAGACTTATGTTGCTTATCCACCACATTCCATCTAGAACTCACAATCTCTCTACTCCCCACATTTATTGGCGCAGAGCTTTCACAATCCCTCTAACAACGTGTCACTCTCTTCTGTCACTGTAAAACGAGAGAATATGATTTTTTTTTAAAAATAAGATGTAAATAACCGTGTGTATATATGTATATAATTATTTAATATTGATTAAAATTAATCCAAAGTTCAATGGGTAAATAACTTAAAAAGTTGGGGGCAATTCAATCATTTAATTATGAGATATAAATAGTTTGATATATAACGTTCTAACCCTTTTCCCAAGTGCACACTATAGAAACCTAAACACTATTTACAAAACCCTATGAGACAAAATGACTGTTACATCTTGTGATTTAAAGAATTAATCACGGTAAGTAAACTGTTCAATAACTATTAATCATTGCTTACATATGAATAAAGTACATTGTGTTAATTTCTTGGATTTCATTGTAGAACAATTAGTGCTACAAAAGGTTCAGGATGAGAATTTGATTGTTGGAATGATCTAAGCCGGTAAGTCGTTAAATTAAACCCAATTAGTATTCTAATGTGAAAAACAATGCACAATTAGGCTTAGAAGTGAGGAATCACATTTAAGGTTTGAAGAATTGGTAGTTGGCGAATTGGAAAAAGGATTTGCGATGGAACAGTGCACTATATGGCCAGGTACATGCTCATATACTTATTTGTATCGAAACACGAATGTGTAAAATGGTATACAATTACTAGACATGCCCGTATACTTAACCATATCAAATTACACAAATTCACAAAAAGGTACATTGCTACAATACATGACTATATACCTAACAGTATCTAAGTATATGGCCAAATACATGATCGTATACTTAGGCATGCTAGAAAACAAAAATACACAGAAAAGTATATGGTCACTAACACAGCTGTGTTCTACCCATGTCCCTCTACACAACTACCTACACAACTATGTTGCTCTAGGACACTAACTATTCCATTGTATTTAGTTCACTTGCAATTCTAAGTGTATATAATTGTGGATGTGAATAAGTTTGAGAACTGGGGGATTACACAAGTGTGGAGGAATCATTTGCTGATTTTCAAGTATATGTATACTGTGTTTATTGCTTGTGCGTGTTAGGTTAGAAATATAATGTGAACTAAATCAATATTGAAAATGAATGTGATTAACTATGTGTGACTGTGATTGGCTAGGTCTGATAAATTGAGAGAGAGTCAGTGTTCTTGTGGTTAAACCCTGATGATTGATATGTGATATTTTCATAGTGAAGTTGTGTACCAAAATGATCCGGATAGATTTAAGATTATTTGATATGGATGGACTCATGTTCTGGTATGGAAGGACTCTTGAACTCATGATAATGGGGAGTACCGATTGTTGTATATATATAACCTAAGTATGGAATAGACTCATTGATAAAGGCGAGTACCATTTATCGTGTATATAAGTATATAGATGTGTGGAGGGTTTGCCTGGTGATTATGATAATGAGAATTGTGTCTTGGACTAAATGATGTGAAAGATAATAAATTGTGTTTAAATATCCCATTGCATTATGTTTGTGTTGGTGTTTTTAGCATAGCATGCATGTGTGTGTGTGTGAGTATACATTATAATGGACATTAGCTATCCTCTTATGGGACCATTTTTAATTGCAAGTACATTAGGAGAAGTTGTAAGATATGACGAAACAATAGTAGAGACAAATTAGAATTCTAAGGAGAATGTATAGTATGTTTACTATGAGGAATAATAGTCAGATGAAACTAAAGAGGGATATTAGATGACTTTGTTTAATCAATTGAGACTATTATTGCATTTAAATTTCAAAATACTTTCACTGTGTTGATTTTGAGGAGATTAGATGTAGTTTATTCATTAAGGACAAATGTTCTTTCCCATATCTTTTATATGGAGAATGCTTTTATTAATTGTTGTAAATAATTGAATATTAATGGTGAAATCAGTAGATTTTGAACTTTTACTGTCTTTACCTAATGAGGATACATAGCGAGTTGTATTTATCTCGGGTTCTAAGACGTTATATGAGAAATGTTATGTGAATTAGCTAGTGATAAATATAGACAATTAAAAACTTAATATCAGAAAAAAATCACTAATTAATGATATATTATGAGTTTCTCTTTTTTTCTTTATACATGGTGATAGTATATTTCACATATAACTTATCATATTAGAATCTTATTCTCTTACGTAATAAGCTTTACAATTTTAATCAATTGATACACTTGCTTTACTTCTGTTATAATGTTCAAATCTGAAATATCAACCTTGAGCTGGGTATTATAATATGGAAAAATTGCGTATTACAATGTATTTAGCAATATGAGTGCAAGAAAATGCCTTTCTCACACTATTTTAGGTCCGACAATTAATTTTGCGGCTGCTAAATTAGACTTCGCAACATCTTGACTAATTGGACAAGAAATTTTCTCGAAATTTTACATTTCAAGTGCAGGAGAACGTTGAAATGTAAATCTAAGCGAAACCAAGACCTTAGTGGTAATTAAATAATTTATTTTACAAAATTAATATTTTTTTAGAAAAAGAAAATCAATCTTAGAAAGATAGAAGGTGAAAAATATAAAAATTTTTGAAACACGTGAAAATAACTTATTAGAATAAAGACGTGAATCCATAATCCCACGTGCGAATCATGAGGCCGGTTGCCAACAAAGTCAAAGAGAGAAAAGTAGTTTTAAGTAGTTGTTGCATTGCAAAGCAATGGAAATTGCTACGTGCACGTGCTCGTTCCATGCCGTCGAAATGGAACAAACTTTCGTACGAAACCACGAATATACTATGGGCCGTCGGAGAAGAAAGAATGTTAAGTATAATGAATATATTCTCGTTTATTTTTCAATGGTTTGACTATGTGTAAATACCCGAGTAATATTATATATATATATGTGTGTTTAATTAACAATAATAATAAAAAAAATTGTTAAGGATAATACGAACAAATAAGAATTATGATTGGGGATAAGATAGTCATTTCATGACCTAGGTATATAAGTTCCTTTTACCTAAGGCTAACACTTTTTTCCTCATTTGAATAACTCGTAGAACCTTAGATACACTCTGTAAAAATCCGATAAGAGAAAAGGACAAACAAGTGCTACGATTCACCAAATAGTTTAAGGTGAGTAGATCGATCAATAACAATTGATCTTTGAATTCATGTATATCATAAGTGGGAATTAACGTATTGAGATTTACAGATCTAGATCAATCCGTGATACACAAGGGACACAACAAGCGATTTACTCATCATAATCACAAATTGGGTCAAGTAAGTGTATCTACTAGTATATTACATTATGAATTTTATGTTAGATGGATCAATTAGGTTAAATTGAATAGAAATTGAGCTTAGGGATCGATTTACAAGGTGTACAATAAGATACACAGCCCCCCAATATGACCATGTTGAAAACTAAAAGTGGATCGAGAGATACATGGCTTCCTAACACGACTGTGTTGAAAGTGAAAATGAGTAGAGAGATACACGACCTCCTAACATGACCGTGTTGAAAAAGAAATTTCAACACAACCATGTTGAGGTCGTGTTGATGAATAATGAATAGAGAGATACATGACCTCTCAACATGATCATGTTGAAGAAAAAACAACTTAGTGATTAGAAAGAGATACGTGACCATGTTAAGACCATGTTAGAAAAAAAAAAGGGGGGCGGGGGAACAACATGACCATGTTGAAAAAAAAGAAAATTGTATATAGCCTTTGGCATGGTCATGTACTACCCTGCACTCAATTACAAGGCTCCCAACATGACCAAGTTAAGTTGAAATGCGTTTAGTATCCTTTTAATATTTATAGGAATACAATTTTAAAGTCAAACCATTTGAATCATGTATAGGTTTAGAAGAGTTGTGAAGTTAGAAAGGTATAAGAAAAACCAAGTATTACGAGTTAGGTACGTGTATACCATGTTTGTTGCTTGTGTTTGATAAATTAGATTTTATGTGTGGGTTTAATGATATTGTAAATGAACCAGATTGAGTGTGCATGTGATTGTAAATTGCTGGGTCTAAGAAACAGAGTGTGGTTCGGTGTTCTTAGGGTGGCACTTCAATGATTGGTATGTGACGTTGTCCCTAGTGGAGTTGTGTACCAAAATGATCTAGGTCTTATGTGAAGGGTTGTGTTGTGAAGTGTTGTGATGTAGAAAGTTATGATGTGTATTGTGAAAGTGGTCGTGTATGGACTTATGGACTCATGGACAATCAGGAGTACCCATTTTCATATATATATATATATATATATATATATATATATTATGTATGGATGTGGAAGGTTAATGTATGATGACTCATGGACTCATGAATAGTGGGGAGTACTTACTATCATATATATATTATTATTATGTATGGTAAGAGACTCATGGACAAAGATGATTACCTTTGTCATATATATTATTATTATGTATGGAAAGAGACTTATGGATAGAGGATTACCTTTGTCATATATATATATATATGTATATATTATTTGTGGATGGATTGTGAAAGGATGTTTAGGGATGTTATGTATGAAGATGTTTATGTTGTGATTGTATATCGGCTAAAGATTGTGAAAGATAAATAAAATCTTGAATGAATGTTATGGTGCATTTTGCATGTGTTACTCTTTCTAGCATGGCATGTGTGTGTTTGTGTAGGTATGCATTGTACTGGGCGTTAGCTCACCCCTCGTGGGAATTTTTTTTTAGTTACAAATGATACTGGAGAGATCATAGGATATGTTGAAAATTTAGGGGAATCAGCTCAGGATCGGAATAATGAAGAGAATATATAATACGTCTATTACAACGACTAGTAGATAGACTAAGGAAAGACATGTTAGATTTTTATTTAATCATTTTGGGAATTTCTATTGTAAGTGAATGTTAATCGCTTGCGTTACTTAAATTGAGAAGATTGTTCATGACTTATTGTTGAGGATGGAAAATTTCATTAATTTTTATTATGTAGTAGATGATTTAAAACTATCATCAAGAGTATTTGAAGAATAGTAGTGAATAAGCCTTTGTGTGTCTTTGAGAAATGAAGACACATGACGAATCATAGCGTACTCGGGTTTCGGGACGTTACGGCTTAGGTGGTATCAGAGCATAAGTTGATGATCTTTAGAAGCTTAGGTTTTTATTAAAAGAATGTAAGTTTGTGATCTTCAGAGTTTAGGTTGATGAATTTATAAACTACCAAAGCTTGATGAACTTTAGAAATAAGTGAGGATCAATAGTATAAGTTTCAAATAATAGAAAGTAAGTCATGACATTTGAATGAATTCAATATTGGATCTGTAAGATGAAAATACATATTGGTAGTGGTATGAAAATGGGATCAATATTACTAATTAGTGAACCCCCTTCAATAATATTTAAAATGACATCTTTAGATGTCCCTTACTCTGAGAAAATGTATATATTTTTATATTATTCCTCAAAGCTTTAATATATTTAATGAAATGTCTAGGAGAATCTCCAGATGAAGGTTATTCTCAAGAGCTAAAGGTGATGCTTCTAATAATAGGAGCCCACCCAAACTTCCTTAACATGGATAGGGAGAAAATGAAAGCAATGCTGAATAGATTCTAGAGGCCATTAATACTCTAGCAAGAATGGTGCCATGACAACAACAAATACAAGAGATGTAAGTGTTGATTATGAGACAAGCACAGATGATGGGGGAAATTAAAGAAAGAGAGAGGCCAGTTGAGGAAGTAAGTTTAGATCATTTTGTCAAAAATGGTCAAAGAGTTCAAACCTAAGGTAAATGATCCAATAGATGTTGAGTAGTAGGTTGATGAGTTAGAAAAGACATTGAGGCACTGGGAATTCCTAATGATACGAAGGTAAAATATGTTGTTTATTTGTTGAGAGACTCAACTTCAGAAGGGTGGTCAAGTGTTTCTAAACTTAACCTAGGATTAATCACATGGGAAAAGTTCAAGGAATTGTTGTATGAGCATATATCCATGCAACACAAGGAGAACAATTCCATTTTAAATTGAAAGCACATAGGTTAACAAGATTGCCAACATATAAACTATAGGATAAAAGTATGATAGCTTCTATAGTAGTTGAGGCTAAAGATTTGATGAAAATTGAGAGAGTAAGAGTAGTGAAGAAATTTATTAGAGTATTCTCGAATGACCTACCTAATTTACCTCCTGTAAGGGAGATTGAATTTAGGATAGATACAGTGCTTAGTACGACACTCATATCAAAAGCCTCATACGTATGTCACCCGTAATGTTAAAAGAATTAAGGGATCAAATACAAGAGTTGTTGGATAAGAAGTTTGTCAAACCATGTGTCTCACCTTAGGGTGCACTGGTACTATTTGTAAAGAAGAAAAACAATACTATGCGGTTATGTATAGACTATTGGGAGTTGAATGGGGTTATAATTAAAAATAAATACCTTCTCCTAAGGATTGAAAACTTGTTTGATCAAATACAAAGAGCTCAAGTCTTCTCAAAGATAAAATTGAGATCCAGGTAACATCAATTGAGGATTAAGGAGGAAAACATCAAACCGCTTTCAGAACTAGATATGAACATTACGAGTTCCAAGTAATGCCTTTTGGACTCACAAATGCATTGGCAACGTTCATAGATTTAATGAACCACATATTCAAGGAATACTTGGACAAGTTTGTCATCGTATTCATAGATGACATTTTAATATACTCCAGTCCAAAAATGAAGAAGATCATGTACTGCACTTAAGAGTAGTATTAAGTAGATGGTAAGTAGAAAAGTCATACACTAAGTTTGAGAAATGTGAGTTTTGGCTGAAGCAAGTCACTTTTTTTTGGGACATATGATTAGTAAGGATGGATTATTTGTAAATCTTGAGAAGATAAGAGTTGTAAATGAATGGCCCAAGCTAAAGAATGTAACAGAAATTAAAAGCTCGATAATCTAGTAACGAAGATCACAACTCAAAAGAAAACATTAAAAGATATGCAGAAATTAGACTTGGAGGTTATGACTCATGAAATTGGAGCCAGACTCACCAACCTACAAATATAGCTAATGTTAATCGATAGAATAAAAGTTGCATAAGCTGGAGATAAGGGAATACAAGAAATAAAGAAAAGATTGGAAGAGTAAAGAGTTATAGAATTTATTAAAGATGTAGAGAGGGTATTGAGGTATGGTCACAGGCTAGGTGTGCCAAGTATAAATGAACTGAAGAAAGAGATATTGAAAGAGGCATACTATCCTAGGTACTCTATACACCCTAGGAGTAACAAGATGTATAAAGACTTGAAGAATCATTATTTGTGGAGAAATATGAAGAGAGAAGTGGTTGATTATTTATTTAAGTGTATGACTTGCCAATAGATTAAGATAGAACATTAGAGGATCATTGGCATGTTACAACCTTTACCTATATAGGAGTGGAAATGGGAACATGTGACCATAGACTTTATCACAACACTACCCCGATTGGTGACTAAATTGGACACTATTTAAGTAATTGTTGATCAACTTACAAAAATCAGCACACTTTATACCAATAGGTATTAGGTATAAACTAGAGAAGTTAAGACAAATTTACAACAAAGAAATTGTAAGGTTGCATGGGATATCGGTCTCCATAGTGTCAGACAGAGATATAAAATTTGTGGAGAGGTTTTAAAATAGTTTGCATAGAGCTTTGGGGACAAAACTACAATTTAATATGGCTTTTCACCCATAAATGGATGGTCAATCGGAGCAAATGATTCAAATATTAGAGGATATGTCAAAGACGTGTGCATTAGACCTTGGTGAGAATTGGGATAAACATTTGCCTTTAGTGGAATTTGCCTACAACAACAGTTATCAATCTATAATCCAAATGGCACCATATGAGGTGTTATATGGAAGAAGTGCTAATCACCATTGCAATGGGATGAGGAGGGTGAAAAACAAATATTAGGACCTGATCTAGTACAAGATGCAATAAACAAAGTGAAATTGATCAAGCAAAGGATGCAGCCAGCCCAAAGCCATCAAAAGTCAAATGCAGACAAGAGAAGATGCCTATTAGAGTTTCAAGTGCATGTGTTATTTAAGATTTCACCTGCAAAGAGAGTGATAAGATTTAGACTAAAGAGGAAATTGAACACTAGATATGTGGGACCCTTTGAAGTCTTGGAGATAATTGGGTTAGTGGCATATAGACTGGCATTGCCACCAAGTTTAGCTGAAGTACACAATATATTTCACATTTCTATACTAAGGAAATATGTGCCAAACTTAGATCAAATCACTACGCTGGAATCTTTACAAGTGCAACCAAATCTTACAACCATGGAAAGACTCATTAGAATTGGGGATATTGAAGAGCAAACTTTGAGAAGATGGGTTATTAAGTATGTCAAGGTGCAATAGAACAATCAAATCGAAAGAGAAGCAACCTAGGAACTAGAAGAAGAGATAAGAAGAAGATACCTAAAACTCTTCAGTGATCTAGGTAATTTTCGAGGACGAAAATTCTTGTAAAGGGGAGGGGGGGGAATGTAAATACTCAAGTAATATGTTATATATATGTATGTATAATTAATAATAATAAAAAAAAAATTCATCAAGGATAATATGAGAAATAAGAATTATGATTGGGGATAAGATAGTCATTTCGCAACCTAGGTATATAAGTTTCTTTTACCTAAGGTTAACACTTTTTTCCTCATTTGAATAACTTGTAGAACCTTAGATACACTCTATAGAAATCCAAAGAGAGAAAAGAATAAGCAAGTGCTACAATTCGCCAAATAGTTTAAGGTGAGTAAATCGATCAATAACAATTGATCTTTGAATTTGTATATATCATAAATGGGAATTAATATATTGAGGTTTACAAATCTAGATCAATCCGAGATACATAAGAGACGCAACAAGCGATTCACTCATCATGATCATAAATTATGTCAAGTAAGTGTATCTACTATTATATTACATTATGAATTTTATATTAGATGGATCAATTAGGTTAAATTAAATAGAAATCGAGCTTAGGGATCGATTTACGAGGTGTATAGTAAGATACATGACCCCCCCCCCCCCCCCCCCAATATGACTGTGTTGAAAACTAAAAGTAGACCGAGGGATACACGACCTCCCTACACTACCATGTTGAAGACCGTATTGAAAATGAAAGATGAACAGAAAGATACACGACCTCTCAACATGATTGTGTTGAAAAAAAAAAAAAACATTTCAACACGACCATGTTGAGGTCGTTTTGATGAATAGTGAATAGAGAAATACATGACCTCTCAACATAATCATGTTAAAGGCCATGTTGAAAAAAAAAATGACTTAGCAATTAGAGAGAGATACATGATTATGTTAAGACCATGTTAGGAAAAAAAAAAAAAAAGAGGGAGGGGGAAGAAACAACATGACCATGTTGAAAAAAAAAAATTGTATATGGCCTTTAGCACGATCATGTACTACCCCGCACTCAACTACACAGCTCCCAACATGACTATATTGAGTTGAAACGTATTTAGTATCCTTTTGATATTTATAGGAATACAATTATAAAGTCAAGCCATTTAAATCATGTATAAGTTTGGAAGAGTTGTTAAGCTAGAAAGGTATAAGACAAACTAAGTATTATGAGTTAGGTACTTATATAGCATGTTTGTTGCATGTGTTTAATTAATTAGATTTTGTGTGTAGGTTTAATGATATTGTAAATGAACTGGATTAAGTGTGCATGTGATTATAAATTTCTGAGTCCAAAAAATCAAGTGTAGGTCAATGTTCTTAGGGTGGCATCTCGATGATCGGTATGTGATATTGTCCCTAGTGGAGTCATGTACCGAAATAATCTAGGTCTTATGTAGAAGGTTGTACTATGAAATGTTGTGATGTAGAAAGTTATGACGTGTATTATGAAAGTGGTCATGTATGGACTCATGGACAATGGACTCATGGTCGTGTATTATGTATAGATGTGGAAGGTTGATGTGCGATGACTCATAAACTCATGGACAGTGGCGAATACCTACTATCATATATATATTATTAGTATGTATGGTAAGAGATTCATGAGCAAAGAGGATTACCTTTTTTATATATATTATTATTATGTATGAAAAGAGACTCATGGATAGAGAATTACTTTTATCATATATATGTATATATTGTTTGTGGATGGATTGTGAAAGGATGTTTAGGAATGTTATGTATGAAGATGTTTATGTTGTGATTATGTATTGGCTAAAGATTGCTAAAAATAAATAAAATTTTGAATGAATGTTATGGTGCATTTTGTATGTGTTACTATTTTTGGCATGGCATGTGCGTGTGTATGCAGGTATGCATTGTACTGGGCATTAGCTTACCTCTCGTGGGATTTATTTTTTAGTTACAAATGCTACTAGAGAGATCGTAGGATATGTTGAAAATCTGGGAGAATTAACTCAAGATCGGAACAATAAAGAGAATATATAATACGTTTATTATGATGACTAATAGATAGACTATAGAAAGACATGTTTGATTTTTATTTAATCATTTTGGGAATTTCTATTATAAGTGAATATTAATCGCTTCCGCTGTTTAAATTGAGAAAATTATTGATGAACTATTGTTGAGGATGGGAAGTTTCATTAATTTTTGTTATGCAATAGATGATTTAAAACTATCATCAAGAGTATTTGAAGAATAGTAGTGAATACGCCTTTGCGTGTTTTCGAGAAATGAAGACACATGGCGAGACGTAGCGCACTAGGGTTTCGGACTGTTACACTATGTCTCTAATATAAAGAATACATATCCTAAATTTAGTTAAGCAGATTTGAGCTCTTGACTAAGAAAGGGTACATCTACATATTGAAAAATAATAAATAGTGATGAAAAAGAAAAAGTTAAAATAGTCCATTAAGAAATATATATTGCTAGGTTTATTTTGTAAATAAATGGTATAAGTTTATATGTGTTAATAATAATAATTATATAATAAGGTTATCTATTTATATAAAGTCCTAAAGTCCAATAAAGTGATCTAACAAAATTATGAACTTTAATGCATTTAATTAAATATGGATTAATATGTGTAATGATCGAAATATTGTTTCCAATTTTATCATGGTCTAAATTGGAAATAGCAATAGTTAAAAGGCAATTAACATATATATGGTTGTGGTCCCTAAGTCACATGATACTATTCTATTCTATATATTTTTTTTCATTCATTTACTCAAATACTAATTTATATGTATATATACATATATTATATACATTGATGTGTGTATATATATATATAATCAAATTTTTCTACTTTTTTCCTTTCTTTACCTTTTTTCTTATTTTTTAAATTTTTAATTAGTTTTGTTTAATTTCTATAATTTTATTGTGTTAATATTATATAATTACATGAACCAATTAAATTGTGTCACATATCAATCTCTAGCAAAAAAAAGTTAACGTCATCATTAAAAGGACTTATTTACCTATTATTTTTTTCTTTATTTTTTATCTATATCTATTTTATATTTATTTGAAGTCTAGTACTTGAAAAACTATTTAAATTACATTTTATCTAATTTATTTCATGATTATGATAAAGATGGTGATATGGATAAACACTAATGATATTTAAACATATGCTAATAACAGTGGGTAGATTTAAAAAAAAAACTAATATTTATGTTTTTACGTGTTAAAACTATTATAGTACTTACACACTACTAATCTATTTACATGATATACTAGTACTATTAAAGTTTTTCTCAATGGTGACGAAGAATGAAAATTGAGAAGTAAAAATTCATGTATTTTTTAAGAGAAAATGTTTAAAATATATATTTTATATAATGTAATAGGAAATTTTAATTGGTAGTAAAGGGCAAATAATTTTTTTTTTATAAGGATCTATTAAGTATTTAATTTTATAAGAGAAGTATATATGTATTTATATTTCTATATATTTAGTATTTTATTTTGACAAATATATAATTTGAACAAAAGCAAAAAAGATACCAAAAAAAAAAAAAAAAACAAGAAGAAGAGAAAAGGAAACAAACAAACATTGAATACATAGAGGGTATAACTATAATTTACATTTTAAATTAAATCATCTTTCATCTGAACTCAGTTAAGCCCACAGAAAGAATAAAATAAAATAAAATAACCCTCCTAAGGCTACAAATAAGCCTAGCTACTCACCAGCTATTTGAGTGCGGCTTGCTTTAAACTCAACTTGACTTGAGCTCAACTAAAAACAAACTGAGCTTAAAATCAAAATAAAACTCATTTATTTAAACTAGTTGAGCTTGAACTTCAATTTAGACTTATCAGTCAGTTCAAAAGTACGCTTTTTTTATATTGTTAGCAAGTCAGCATGTAGACTTGTTTATATTATTAATGAGTTGGTTTACAAATAATCTTGTGAGTAGGTTCGCAAATAAGCTAATAAGTAAACTCTCATTTATATGATTAATAAGCCAACTTGTTAACACGCATATGAATAAACTCTCATTTATAGTATTAACAAATCAACTTATGAATATATTTGTGAGTAAGATCTTCTTTATATTGTTAATAAATAAACTTGAAAATGAGCTCATAAGTAAACTTATTTATTTAAAAAAAATTCTAACTTAGGCTCGTTTATTTAAACAAACTAGAGTTTAAGCACTACAAGAATTTTTATATTTGGCGACATTTGCTTATTTTTCAAACATTACTGATTTTAATATACTTTAATCATATTTATTAAGCAATGCAAAAAATATATCATTAGCGACGTTTATAACTAAAGTGAAATATATAAACTCTAATTTAATAACTTTTGCCATAATTTTTTTCAATGAAAAAAAAAGAATTTCGTTCCCTTTTTATAATAATCCATTTTTTTAATTTGATTGTGCCTTGCTAAAAGAAAAAGAAATTGTTTTTATTAAAAAGAAAAAAAAAAGAAAAAGTTGTTGCGGGCCAAGCTGGGTAAAGGAGAAAAATATACTAACGTTGAACTGGTTTGTTGCCAAAACACCGTGCAGCAATCCCATTTCATCCCTCGACGCATTCCCAAACCCCTTTCCTTCAACTTGCTTGGAAGATTGAAATCAACAACCAACTCATTTGGAGAGTGAAAGGACTGCAAGCCAACGTTATCTCTTGGTTGAGGATTGAAGATATCGAGTAGGAAATGTGAACCCTAGTCCTATTTTCGTATGAAGGTATGATTTTTGTTATAAAGCATTCACAAAAATTAGGGTTTCGAAGAAATTTTTTGGGTAATTGTAATTTTTTTTTTATGTTTAAAATGTAGCTTTCTGACATTACTAATAGGATTCTTCTCATTCAATAGCATGCTGCTTCTTCTCTGGTCATTCATTTTGGTTGAATAGCATCTAGCATCCAATAGTAGCTTTGCTCTTTAGGTAAGTTGTCTACTCCTTTCCCAATTTAATCAATTGAGCATAGGGCATGATTATGTGCAAAATGAAGCTGTGCTATTGTGTTGTGTGATGTTAGGATACCATGTTGTCCTGTTATGCCTTGTTTAAAGGATTGTACGATGATTCCTAGTACTCTAGCCATAGAATACACCTCTTTGGGTGTTGTATATGCATGTACAACATGCATGAGCTTGAACCTAGTGGAGTTAGAAGAGGGGTCATGTGAGAGTTGAGAATAGGTGTCACAAACGTGCTTAAACCTACACCTCCCATCATCCTCTTCTTCAACTTATTACTACTATTGAAAGTATTAGCTTAGAATGTGCATTGTTCAGATGGAGCACTTAATCCTTTAAAAATCTTAACATAAAGTTGTTTATGGTCTCCAAATATTTTAGCCATTTGAATAAGATTGTCATTAGTCAAGACAGATGTTAGTTCCTTACTCAAAACAATAATGGAGAAAACGGGATTTGGTTTACTTAAAGTGCTTGATCTTGAAGGCATTTACAAGCCACAACTTCCTAAGTTGCTCAAGAAATTGCTTCTTCTAAATTCCTAAGTTCCTTATTCAATTCAAAAAAATTTAGTGAGTTGTTTCATCATCTCTAAGAATTCTCAAGCTTCTTGCTGCTTTCTATGTAGGAGCACTTTAAGCACTAACACCTTGGCTCCTTCTCTTTAGCAACTACTTAACAACCTTAGGTTCATTTTGCTTCACTTTATTAAGCTCCCTTCTTTAAAGCTTCCTTTTGATCTACTACTTCTCTTTATACTTATCATGTCTAAGACCAAAGGATATATATGGTGATGTTATGGTACTCTAACTCCCCAGTGCTTGTTGCCTCTCTACCCTCATAGTTGATTTGATTACATCCTCTAAAGAAGTGTAAGATTCAAGTTTAACTACATAGGTAAACCATCATGAAGTTTACTAAGGAAATGAGGTATAGGTTGCTCAATGGATTCATTCAACTCACATAAAGTTAGTAAAGTCTAACATTCTTTGTAATATTCCTCAATATTAGCTTTTCCTTCCATCAATGTCTATAGTTTAAAGAACATATCTTTCTTAAAATAGTCATGCACAAACCATAGTCCTTGATTCTCAACCAAAGCTTCGTCATCTAACTTTTCCTAAAAACTAACCTCCAGTTAGAACTACTATTGCTTCTCTCATCTACTTCTTGTCTTTCACCTCTTTACACCCTCCTTCCCCCCATACGATATTGCATTTAGTTCTTGCAAGGAGTTGATGATATTTTTCAATTAATATTCAATGCGATACACTCTTCATTGCAAACTTCCCATGATACTATCTTCTCCATTACTACTCCTGGTTGCAAACTTCCAATGATACTATCATCTCCATTATTTATAATTTCATTAGACATCTTGATAATGCTTTAACAATTCACCATTTTGTTTTGAGCAATTTATCAAACAACTTGTCTACTTACTATACCTTCTATGCACATACCTAACAATCAACAAAATCGGCCTCTTCCTAATACAACACAACTATCATGTCATTAACAACTTCACAACACTATAATCAACTTATCAACACAATGATTCATATTCAAGCTTTTATTCATATCTTGATTTGTTGCTAGCAAAATCAAGTTTGCCAACATTATAACGTTTAACTATCCTGTGGTATTTTGATCGAGGTCATATCTAAATTTTTAAAGTGTGCCTCAATTTGAAACCTTTCTCACATCCTATGCCAAAATAGTGCTTTACCTAAGATTTTTGGCTAGTTGTTGCACCCCAAGGCATCTTAGGGGGAATTAGCTAACTCTATGTTCAAGTCGACATTTGCCTCTTAGTTAGTCTCCAATTACCTTACAAACCATCCACAATCACTCCTTACCTTCTACTTCTATATTATTCAATTACTGTTAAGTAAATAAACATAAAAGGACACACTAAACTTATCATGGTTTCAAAGAAAAAAAAACTTTTCTACTTTTGATTGAGGTCATATTTAATTTTTAGAGTTTTCCTCAATTTAGTCCATTTCTCATAACTTATGCCGTAATAGTGCTCTACCCTTGGATGTCTAGTCAATTGTTGAACCTCAATGCATTTCAAGGAGAATTAGCTAGCTTTGGGTTTAAGTCGACATTCACCTCCTAAACACTCATCAATTGCCTTATGAATGATCCACAATCATTTTCCACCTTCTGATTCTACATTACTTAATTACTGCTAAGTAATAATTGTTGAGGCAAGAACAATGTTCCTCTATTTCCCCTTGTTTTTATGTGTGATGCAAGTACTATGTTCTATCTTTTCCTTTCATACTTTTTGTAAAAATAGAACATCCTCCATTTCTAAGTAGTTGATGTTTAGTAAGGAAGCATGGAGGCACTTAACTCTAGTCATTGTTTAGTTGATAAACATCCAAGAAATCATGGATTTTTGGTTAGCAAACCGTGCACTTATGTATAAACTTGCAAAATCAATTAATGAAATTAGATCCTTTAGATTTCCTCTATGAAATTGCTTTTCCTTTCTCTCCTTTATTTTATCTGCTACTCCTAACTAGTGGCATTAGAGCTATTTTAATCTTGAGGGACTATGTAAGTGTCTAAAATCTTGAGGGCTTACCATTTGTGTTCTATTCTATAGCTTCTAAAGGTCAAAGAGCTCCTTCTTATGTGTTGTTCTGTGTTATTTAGACATTGAATTGATGTAACTATGTGAACCTATATAGGAAATCATTGAATTGCATTTACGTATACTAATTGTGCTGCTATTAAATCACCGCAACTTTTATGAGGTTAAAAATTGCGATTTAGCTCTTCTAGTGCAGACTCTATAGTTGCTATATGTAAAGAAGGTGTTGTTGATGTTGTTGTTGCCCTTGTAGCTGTTTTTGTTGATAAAATTGAATTAGTTTGTTCTTTAAGACCATTAAAGAATTCATTTTGATTATAACCATAAGTATAATTGTCAAAATATTCCTAAGAGCCAAACAATCTTCACCCTAAGATTTTCATGATACATTTGTGCTTAAATTGCCATAAGCTAACCTTTTCTTTTGGTATGTGTTGATCGCACTTTTTTTCCCTACAATCTTATTATAAAACACTTTTTTGTCTTATAATTCGATTTCCTATGGGATTCTTCTACAGTCATGGATAAGAGTTGAATGAATTGTCATATTGAAAGCTAAGAGTACCTATAACACGTAGAGTTTTTTATTAAATACTTGCACATGAAGTATGGAATGGACAAGAGGTTAAGTTGTCCATGTAGGAAATGCTTAAACGTCAACTCACACACTATGAATGTAATAAGAGCATACTTGCTTGTAGATGGGATAGATGTCACTTACCGTTGTTGGATATATCAAGGTGAGGGGTCGACCATTGAATTGCCAACAAGAACTCAAGGTAGGATATGCCATTAAGAATATGATTTGAGAACAAACAGAAGTGAGGGGGTTCAATGAGGCAAATGATGATGGCATTGATGGACTTGATGAGATGTTAGAAGAGTTAGAGGCATTTATTGACAATCAAGCTGAAGGTCCAACTCCTACAAATAGATTTGATTTTCCACCAAATTTTGTTGATGGGCTAAGAGTTAACTAGCAACAAGAGCTTTATTCAGGGTGTAAGTTATCAAAATTCTCATTTATCATAAAGTTACTACACTTAAAAGTATACAACAAGTAGAGCAATAAGTCTTTTGATATGCTTCTCTAACTTCTTCATGATGCGATCCCTAATGGAGAGTCTCTTCCTAAGTCATACCATCATGTAAACAAGTACTTACGGGGATTGGGCATGGGTTGCCATTATATTCATGCATGTAAATATGACTGTTACTTGTTTTGGGATAGTAACAAGCACCTCATACAATGCTCCATATGTGGTACCTTAAGGTATAAGGTGTGTGGTGGATCTAGGAAGGCTATTCCTCACAAGGTTTTGCATTATTTTCCTATGAAACCAAGGTTGCAACGTTTTTTCATGAATGCTAAAATCGCTCAAAAAATGCGTTGGCATAAAGAGGAACATAACAAATAAGACAATTTTATGGGTCATCCTGCAGATAGGCTATCTTGGGTCAATTTTGACATTGAATTCCCTAAGTTTGCGAGGGAATTTTGCAATGTCAAGTTATGGCTTTAATCCCTTTGGATCTATGACCCAATCATACAACACGTAGCCTATGGTTTTACTTACATATAACTTACCTCCTTGGATGTGTACGAACAAAGAGTTTTTAATGATGTTATTGTTAATCCCAGGACCTAAAGCACTAGGGAAGGAGATTGATGTCTACTTGTAGCCTCCAATCAATGAACTGAAAGATCTTTGGGTTAATGGATTATGGACATATGATGCATATTCCAAGTCTTCTTTCAAAACGCATGCCTCTTTATTGTGGACCATCAATGACTTTCCCGTGTATGGGAACTTGTCTAGGTGGAGTATAAAAGGCCACAGTGCTTGTCTAGTATGTAAAGACCAAACACCATCAATAAGGCTTAACAATAAGATTGGGTATGTTGGTTATGGAATGTGGTTACCGAATGACTGTCGGTGGAGACATAGCTTAAAATTCAATGGAATGCGTGATAATCGTGAAGCCTTTAAAGAATATTGTGGTAATGATATACTTCACCAATTACAATCTATAACAAATGTGTATAGGAAAGCATCTAGATAAAGTGAAAAGAATCCATTATGCTTATGGGTTTAACTAGACAAAAAGATTAATATTCCTTCAATTGCCATATTGGTCAAAGTTGATGCTTAGGCATAATTTAGATGTTATGCATATTGAGAAGAATATTTGCAAGAATGTTCTTAATACAATTCTTGGGGTTGAGGGTAAAACAAAAGACACCTACAAGGCTCGGCTTAATCTAGAGGACTTTAGCAATATAAAGTAATTACATTTGTTAAAGCGGCCCGATGGCAAGTATTCCATGCTACATGCTAGATATTCATTGAGCATTGGCAAGAGGAGATCATTCTGTCAGTTTATAAGGGGAGTTTAATTACTCGATGGTTATGCATCGCATATTAGTCAGTGTGTCAATAATTCAAACTCGAAGCTTTCCAGTCTAAAGAGCCATGATTGTCATGTTTTGCTTAAAAGGCTATTCGTGGCATATTGCCTAAAGAAGCCACCATGGCCATAACCAAGCTTGGACCCTTTTTTCAAAGGCTTTGTGGATGCATTCTAAATGTTGAAGAGGTATAAAAGATGCCCCCACCCCCCCCCCCCCCCCCCCCCCCCCCTGCATTTTTTGACATAATGGTGCATCTAGCTATCCACTTACTTCAATAAGCATTGATGGCTGGACTAGTTGCTTATCGATGGATGTATCCTATTGAAAGGCATGATATTGGTTTTCATATTAAACAATTATGTGCCAATATTAGTCTACCTTCTTACACTCCATGTAAATTTATGAGTGTAGATACCTGGGTTCGTTAAAGCAATTTGTTAGAAATAGAGCTTATTCAGAAGGCACCATTACAGAAGCATATGTTGTTAAAAAGTGCTTGACTTGGTGCTCACTTCACTTACAAGACATTAAAACAACATTTAATTGTCCAGATAGGAATTTTGATTCCTTAGAAGAAGGTGGTGTTGATGTTTTCCCAATAGAGTTGGTGTCGTTTCCCTTCCTACATATATCATGTTATCGAACAAGGAGGTTAAAGTCATGGCATGGTATATCATCAACAATTGTCACAAAATTCAACCTTATTTAGAGTAAGTATGAATTGGTGCATCTCGAATGTTACAATATTGCTATAAATTAATAACTAAACAAAGTTGAAAACTATGATGTAGGGAACATAAGGTCATTTTAAGGGCACAATGCTTTCATCAATGGTTTATGAATAAGGTAAACACAATAATGTAATGTTGTACGTAATTGAGAAGTTAACTTTTTTTTTTTTTTTCAGATAAGCATTCACTTTTTAATTTGTGGATGGTGTAGATGAGACCATCATATGACAATTGTGACCCAGTCATCAGTGCATTATATGCATTGTCCATAAGACTTGATTCATGCTACAAGAGATACAACAAGCTAATATATAATGGTGTTCAGTTTCACACATCAAACTTGGATAGTAGGACGAAGACTTAGAATAGTGGAGTTCCTATAGAGGGGAATCATGGGGATGCGCAAGTATCAATAGAATTTTATGGGGTTGTAACAGATATATATGAGTTCAGTTATATATAAAACAAGATAGTGTTCTTATTTAAATGTAAGTGGTGGGACATGGAAAGTTAACATCATAATGTTAGAGTTGAGAATGGCATTAAAAGTATTAAGGTCACTCGTACTTGGTATTTAAATGACCCATATGTGTTAGCATCACAAGCTAAACAGATATATTACTTGGAGGACATGAAATTAGGAGTTGATTGGCATGTGGTGCAATGTTTTGAGCATCGAAATTTTTACAAATATGGACTATTTAATTGGTAATGTAAATTTTTTTACTGATGTGGAGGCCCAATTAGCGAATGAGAGCTTGGACGATCTATTCATAAAGGATGAGGGAAGAGGAAATGAGCGACATCCAGTTGTCGATTGTGATGTTGATGTGCTATTAAGAATTGATATGTGTCCTGATACGGTTCTATGAGAATTAGTAGAAAGGACAGTTTAAGCATCTGGTGGAGTGCAGCACGATGCTAGTATTAAATCTAATGATGATGAGGATATAGACGAGGTACTCGATGATACACTTGTTGAATATGATATGACTAACGATGATTGTATAAATGTTATTTATTTTTCTTCTACATGAAATTTCTAATGTTGTTTCCATTTTATTCACATACTCATTAATCATATATGCTTTTACTATATTTTACAAAACTTTAATGGTGGGGAGATGGAGGGAAACCCAAAGAAGGGGAGGAAAGGTTAGTCAAGGCACTCAAGATGCGATTAGAGATGAGTCAAATTTACACCATAGTGATGGGGAGGTGCATGATAATGCTACAATAAATGCCTCCATAAATCAACAAAGGGAGCCCATAATTTCGTCTAAGGAGCATGCCATACCAAATGCACCCACACAAAATGATGCTTTGACTAATAATGCAATTGATGTGTCTACACAGGCCGGTGGCATTCCCTTTAACCTTACTCGATCCTCAGGTAATCTAAATAATTGTGTATATGAAACTAGAATCAAAGTTCTTCGCTCCTTCATAATCATGGACTTGTTTTTCAAATATTTGCACTAGCGGCGAGCTTAGTGTCATATATAGGCAAGAGGAGTGCATATCGGGGACAAGCATTAGAAAGAGAAAATAGAAAACAAATGTGTAAAATGGTCATTCAATTCACGACATCTAGTGATTGGAGAAAATTTTATTTATCACAAAAACAACGTGCTTGGGAGAGAGTATAGGTGAAAGCAACAATGAATTTAGATTGTCTCTATTTCAATTGTTTTCTCAATAAAAAGTGAATATGTCATATTGCCATTGTCTTTGTTATTATAAGCTATTGCAAGGTGTTTCTAACATGTATATTACACCCTTGTCCCATTTTTATTTGTAGAGTTGTTTAAATATTGATGACATCACAAAAAATCCTGAGAAGTTTCGTGCTATTGATCGATGGAAACATCCATAGAAATCATCGAAGTAAAAGTAAAAGTTCATGGATAAAGATTGGTGATGCAATCCGACCCAAGGGTTTAAGTGATGATGACTAGAAAAAGAAAACAGAGGAATGGAGGAGAGAGATTGTAGAAGAGAAGGAGATTCTGCAATCAGGAGATCCATCTACAAAGGTAAGCTAACTTAAGTCATTTTTTTTTAAGGTTTTGACTAAGTGATGTCATTAACTTGATGATGTCTTGATAAATAAAAGACTAGGGTAATGAGTGGGAAGGTTGAACTTAGGAAAGTAAAATATTTACATAAGTCTGGATCTAAATCATTTGAGAGCAAGAGGAATGAATATGTGAGTATTTCATTTAATTTAAGAATATAAGACTTAAATTGATAAATTCCTTAACTTTATTTATATTATGTGATTAGATTAAGAGGAATCACCGACCACCGAATGCATTCGAGTTCTTTAAGGTCAACCGATACAGTGATCCAAGGTCTGATAGTAGCAGTGGTTAGATTTCCCAACAAGCTACTTAGGATTATGTAAGTTGATGGGTTAATTTACAAATAAGCACTCTCACTATGTTTTATGTTTCTATCTACATTTTTATTATGTTTGCATTGTATATTGTTGTCATCATTAATCTAGGAGGATATGGTCAAGATGTATCAAGAATCTCAATCCTCGGACAATCCTAAGATTATAGAGAAGATAGTTGATGAATTTATGGGTATAAACACGTGAACTGACTATCATCCTGGTAAAGGATACGGGCCACCAGCTATTGGGAAACCTTGACATATATGAATTTATATAGAAAAGATGGAAGCAACACTGCAAGAGACATAGGGAAAGCTTGAAGAAGAAAGACAACAATGTGAACAACTGGAGGGAAAGTTCAATGACCAACATCAACAACTATTATCAATGCTTCAAGAAGAAAGGGATCAATGTATTGCCCAAGTTAAAAAGGTTGGTTTAAACTTGTACTTTGTAAATATTATATGTGTTATGTTGTAAATGCATGTATATTGCTTCTATGTATAAAGTAGGAATGTTGTGGGTTTTGATGGTGTAGTGGTTGTATTGATGTGGCAGACTCCTTTGGTATGTGGTGTTGTAGTTTTTCATTGTGTAATATAGGAGTATGCTGTGTAATACAAAGGTAGTGTGTGGGTGTACTATGTTCTACAAGGAGTGTTGGGTAGGGAGTAATGTTGTCATTGTGCAATATGTGTTAAGGGACAATATTCTAGAATGTTGTAGAATCTATATGGATATAATTCTTTTGGGGAAATATTGTAGAATATTGATATTTTGCTTATATGTTAAGGATGAAAACTTCGTTACTTTGTAAAAATCTTACAGCTATCTAAGCTTTCTTAGGCAATTGCATAGCTTGCTGGGAATTTTCCAAGTACTTCAGGTAAATAATCATAAATATGTGATAGTATTCTATCCCCCCCATTCTCTCTATTTCTCTTTCAATTTCAGAAAAAAAAAAAAAAGGATATAACTGTATGCATGTGTTGTTTAAAGGTTTAATATTTTGTGATAGGAACAAAAATGCACAAGACCTTGTTCATTTACCAAGTTCATCTAATAGTGATACGAAAAGTAGTGAAGAAAAAAATGATAGCGAAGATGATGAAAGTAGTAATGATGAAGGTTGACGCGAGAAATAGGATGTTAAACGAGTTCATGTAATGTTTAAGTTTAAACCTATTGAAGTTTGACATTTTTTTCATCTTATTTAGATTTTTTTAGTTAAGGATATTGCTCCCAAGTTTTGTTGATGTGAAAACATCATGTTTATGGGGTTCATTTGAATATGTGAGAAAGAAATGTGCATGGTATATATAATTGTATATAAAGTGAATAGGTGTATATTGGCTCATATGAAGATTGTGAAAGCAGGTCGAAATCTATGCCTATTACAATTACCACGTTTAAACGTTGCTAATTTAGCTTTATAGTGACGTTTTAATGTTGCTAATATACTACTTCACAACATTTAAATGTCATGCATAATTACCTTTGGCTTAGTCTAAATGTTGCCAATGTTATTCTTTTACCACGTTTAAATGTCACAAATATATATTTAACCGCCATTTTTTGCTAACAATATCTTTATTGTTGGTTTATTATGTTTAAACATCACATATAATAACTTTTAGTTACGTGTAAACGTTGCTAATGTTATTCTTTTACTATATTGAAACATCACCAATACTACTTAACTACATTGCCTTTTTGTTTCCATTAATTTTTTTTAATTGAGGTTTCACCACATTTAAACGTCACATATAATAAATTTTAGTTACGTGTAAACGTTGCTAATGTTATTAATTTACTACATTTAAATGCCGCTAATATTACTCATTTACTACGCTTTTGTATCCATAAGTTTTTTAATTGTGATTTTACTACGTTTAAACGTCATTTATCATAACTATTAGTTACGTCTAAATATTGTTAATCTTAGTCTTTTACTACGTTTAAACGTCGCTTGCATTACTCATTTACCACATTTTTTATTCTTTTAAAAATTTTAATTATCGTTTTACTATATTTAAACATCGCGTATTACCTCTTTTTAGCAACATTTAAGCGTCACCCCATATAACACATTTAGCTATGTTTCTAAATGCCATAGATATTTTTTGCAATGGACTTTTGGCGACGTCTATTAATAATGGTTATTAAATGTAGCTAAATTTTTTTGGTTACATTTATTACATGTTTAACAACATTTATTAAATATTGTCTGATATTGAATTTATTATAATGAAGTTTGTTTAGATAAACAAGCTTTTCAAACTCCTAAACATGCTTTTTAAATTCTTTAGTAAGTTCAAATTTAAGTTTATAATTTTTAAATTTGATAAAAATCCGAGTAAACTCAAACTGAATAGCTTTTTTAACTTATAATTTGGAGGTATGCCTAATGCTCAACCTCCAATATGCGTAAATTTCTCCGTGGAATTCGCTCCCGTTCAATCATTGGCGGTGCCTGTCTCCATGACTCTTGTGGGGATATTTATTTTCCTTTGCCAGCTGCACCGCATGGGCAATTCCCACCTCACATTTAGTACGTGACAATGAGATATTTTTCTGTCATTGTATATCCTTTTTTTTATCTATATAAATAATATATTAGCCAAAAATAAAATATTAAAAAAAATAAAAGTACAAATGCATATAAATTTCTTTTATAAATTTAAGTAAATAATAAATTGCTACACAATTGACTTATTTATTATTTATTTTATTCGTTTCTACAAAAACATATTAATTAATTTTTTAATATTTAAAATATATTTTTAAATTAAAAAATGCTAATTTACACTCTTAATCACCATTTCATCAAAATTGTATAACAAAAATAAATAAGATATAAACAGGATATTTCTAAATGTCAAGCTTTAAACAATTAAACATTAAATATGAATTAAAAAAATCTAAAAAAATTCAAAATATAAAAAAAATTATAGATTGCAAATGTCTGAAGTGCTTGTTAAGCTCTTACTTTATGTTTTTTTAATATTAGTTATGTATATCAAAAGAAAGACTAATTTTTTTTTTTTTTATTCCCTATCTATCGTGGAGGAGAAGTTCGTTTGTAATTTATTAATATTAATCCACTGATCTCTTGGATGCTTTTGACTGTATACTTTCCACGAACTCCGGTCAACGCGAGTCAGTCAAATCAAACGTACGTTTAACACCAGAATATTTTATATAATATATGACAATAATAATATTAATTGCAAAAACGCAAAAGCAATGTCCAAGCAACTTGGACACGGTCATATTCACGGATATGGAGCAAGAATACACACGATATTTATATAGGATATGGATATGGATATGGAAAACTTCAAGGGAAAAAAGATGGAAATACATGTCGGGAAATAAAGAGTGTTAAATTTGATTGAGGCATATGACAAATTAAATAACTTATTTATCAAGTATATATAAAAAAATATGTCGTGCTACTTATAAGCTTTAAACGCTTTATCAATTTTTTTTTTATTTCTTTCATTAAAAGAAATAAAAAAATTAGATAAATGTCTTTCCTTCTAATGGAAGCTGCTGGATAAAAATTAAAAATAACTTTTACTTTTAAAAAAAAAATGTTGCAGTAACACTAACTGAAGACATTTTTATATAAAAATTACTCTGAGCATTTTTATAGAAAATCAAACGTATTAATTGTGAAATTGAATTACGAAGATCAGATTCACGAAACTTTTGAGCGAAATCAGAAACTCAAAAATCAGTCATTAGAATTTATTGTAGAAGAAAATAGTACGTTTACACTAAACAGCAAATTTTACGTAATAATGGACACAGGTAGGTGATTAGGTTAGAGGTTTATCATCTTGTTAACGTAAGGTTATGTGTATAATCCTCACCCAAGCTATTTTACTTTTTCAAGTTATATTTATTTTTATATTAATTTGAACAATAATTTTTGTTTGAACTTTTTTCTTTATAATAATTAGACATTAAATTTTACTCTATAAATGTTTTAGTCTCATCATATAAAATATCAATAAGTCATAAAAACCATATGCTATTATATTTATATTTTGGGATAATTATTAGTATAAAAATGAATATGGATTATTAAATGAATGATTATCTAATCTTTATATTGAAAAATAATATATATATATATATATATATATATATATTTCTAACATTGCTAATAAAATGATCTTACAAATTCATCATAAAAAAATGAGAATACTTATATTTGTATCATACTCAAAAGTTACATAAGATTTATGCACTAATATTATTTTTTAAATAAAATTTTAGTTGAGTTCAAATAATATATATATATATATATATATCACATTGAAAAGGTAAAAAAATTTTATACTTTTAACGTCTTACAAATATACCAAATAGCCTTAATTATTTTATAAAAAAAAAATTAAAGTTTTTTTTTCTTTCTATTGAGTATTGAAAAATGTCATGAATATGTTTGTTAATAAAATCATTTTATATTTATAAGATGTAATATAATTGGAATAACAAATTGATATTTCATTATGGGTAATTTTAATATTTACTTTAATGAGGTATAATCCCCCCCCCCCCCCTTTGCAGAGTTTTGTGTCCATTGCTATACACAATTAATACATTAGGATTAGACAGTGCCATATAGCCGCGCTACACCACATGGCCACATTCATTCAGCCGGCTCCAATTTGTCCACGTTCGATGTATCTTGTTGGCCACATTCATTCAACCGGCTCCAATTCGTCCACGTCCGATGTATCTTGTTTCTGCTTATGCATTTCCAAAACAACGTTGTTGAGTAATAAAGGGTTTCAATTTGCCAATTGCTCAAGTCCATATCTGTGGGTATAGCTGGCAAACCAAAAAAAAAAACCTTTACTTATTTATTTATTTCTAAAGTACCCGTTGATTCTAACCCTACGGCCACCCTCAACAATAATGGAATCATCAATTTCTACGTAGCAATATGTAGGCAAGAAGTTTAGGAAAACATATATATGTCTTTTAAAACTGGCCAAGACTTTATCTTCGTACTTTCTCAGTAAATGCTAATTAAGTCGGTCAACCTGTGTATTTAATTTGTTTATATGCTGCAAACGTTATCTATTCATTTTCTTTTAATGGTCGTACTTTATCCATAAAGATTCTTTCTAAGTCGAGTAAAAAAATACATATCTATATAAACTTCACGAGTAGGACGTAGCAGATGTGAAATATATCATACGATAATATAGATGATAGTACGGTGGATTTATTTGATTAACACGTCATGTATTTTGATAAGTGGTAAATAAATATCAATTAATTTTAAATACTTGATAATAATGATAAATATATTTTTTTATAAATTACTTTTTATGTTTTCACGTTGTTGGCTCCAAAAGGCTACCAAGAGGGCGTGAATTGTTAGTTTAAAATTTTAATTAAAACAAAAATCACTTCCCCACTTAGTTGTGTATAAAGTATGGCTTTGAATTATTTTGCAATCACAATAAATAATTAAATGTGTAAAAATAAAATATTAGAGTAAGAATAATTTGTGCAATTATTTATAGAAGTTCTATGTTGAACGTACATCCTCTTTTTCAACTCTAAGCTAGGGTCTTGATATTTTATAACGGTATGTTCCACTATATTCAATCACAAAATAAGAATTATAAATAGTGATCTCAATTCACTCTGTTAGACTCCTAACTAACTCTTAGCTATTTTTTAACTCAAAGCCTATTTGTAATCTAGCTCGTACAACAACTTTCAAAGACGATGAGGAATAAAGAAAAATAGTCCTTGCAAGTTCAATACAAAAAATAAATTGAATAAGTGATTTTTGAAATTTTGTTATGTTCTCTATAGCTCGTGTTGTGTTCTCTTTTTCTTGTTGTTGTTTTTCTTTCTTTTTTTTTTTTTCTTGTCTCTCGGGCTACCAAGGATAAGCTGAACGTTGAATCTATTCCGAATATCTAGTTGAAGATCATAACTTTCCTTCACATTCAAGAAGCCGGTTCCATGTCATTCCTATAGATTCTGGATAGTTTGAACGATTCATATCCCTTAAAGATAGAAATGGATTTTGGTTGTTATACTTTTTGAATGATTTTTGCTCCTCAAATATAGATTTAAAATTTGAAAAACATACTTCCTTGCCGTGCATACTTTGCTCAGTCATATCAACATCAACAATAATTATAATTATTAAAATTTTTACAAATATAAATCCCTAGAATATATTAACCAATTTATGTGGAAAAATTTGAATGCATTATCCAAATACATTCACTTTGGAGCTAGGCCTTCAAGTTAATTAAACATTCAAATATAAACTTATCTTGTAGCGCGTTGTTCATTTCTTGATGCAATAGATCTATTCTTTAAGTCACTTTCTACGTTACTCTCTGAGTTACCTTGTAACTTTTTCTAATTGAAAGATTGAAAGTCATACAACAAATCTACTTTCTAAGTCAGTCCCTAAGATATTTCATGAGTTACTTTCTAAGCTACCTTCTAAGTTACTTTTTGAGTTATCTTCTAAGTTAATTTATGAGTTACCTTCCAACTTAAGAGCTTAAAATAGATTAGTTTAAAATTCATGTTTATTATTCATCTGCACACTTAATAACATAGTTAGTAAACTCTTAGCTTTTGTTATCATCAAAATTATTATTAAGAGAACTTAATATTCTTCCTCTTTTTTTTAATAACAAAACCCTTTGATAAAAAAAAAAAAAACTTTTTCTTTCCTTCTCAACACATTCCCTTTTTACACATATTATGTTTTCAATTTTTTTTTTTTTACAGATATCATAATTCTAGATTCCTTTTTCACACAATTTTGTCACATATAATTCTCCCCTTTTTGTTATCAATAAAAAGAGAAAATAAAAAATATAAAAATTAATAACATTAATAGATAATCATGAATCCAGCACTAAAATATGAAATAGACGTGAAATTGAAGCAAATGGCATAGTAAAACAAATAACAAAACAATTTGAATAGTACACATTTTAACTCTTTTTTTTTTTTTGTCTTTTCAATAGATTTTCTAGTTCATCTTTTAAGTCTTCTAGTTTTCTTTAAAGTAGAAGCATCTTTAAGTTGTTAAGAAAAAAATTTCTTCAAGTCTAGAGGTTGATACATAATAAGCTGTAGATTGGGTGTTGGCTCTTCTAGATTTTCTTGAGTGAAGGATAGAGCTTCTAACGTTTTAGCATTTGAGGCATTAGGAGAAGTTGGTATAGCTCATGAAGCAGCAGGATTCTATTTTAGAGTTGATGATTTGATTGGTTCTAGCAGCGATCTAACTAATGATGGATTGTGTTCAGGGTCTTTTGATTAGGGTTTTTCAAAACCTTTTAGTGTATCAAGCATCGATTTTTGAAGATCCTTCTTCATTTTAGTGAATTTCTTCTCCATTATATCAATAAGGTCTACATGAAGGTTCGATTTTGAGGATTCTTCGAGTGGTCTACTCAGAATATCTTCTAAGTCACTTTTTGACTCATCTTTTTCAAAAACCTTCTTACCTCCATTTATTTCAAATTTCCCCCCAGTTCAAGCATCATATTTTTCTTTCTTCTTTTTCTTCTCCTTCATCAATTCCTTCCCTGCTCTCCCATGGGGTATGTTTTTCTCTTTTTCAAATTGTTTAGAAGTCTCTGAACCACTTTTTGAATTAAACGTAAACTCCCCCTCAAAAATTGCTCTTACCTTCTTCCAGTCAAACTTCACCTTATTAAATTTCATATTTCAGTACCACGCTCCATCTTTTGAGAACCAAAGTTTTTCTTTCACTAAAATGTTCATATATTTCAAGTTTATTTCACCAATTCTTTTTAGTTTGATTGGTGTTTTGGTCTCCTTAGGTAGACTAATTTTCTTGAACTTAAACATCTTCATCAAAAGATTTCCATGTGGTCTACATCCTCTTATTCTCCACATATGCTTTTAAATTCTAGTTGGCATATCAATTTTCAAAATTTTCTTAATTGCTAAGATTACTACTACCTCTTCTTTAGAGATTAACATCTTACTTCCATGCTTAGGCAGTATGCAATCCATCACAATTTTATGCCAAAGCCTTACTAGCAACTTAAAATTTGTAGAAAATATATCCTTTTCTATGAAACTTTCTACACCATCATTTATTTCCTTAAAAATCTCATTTCAAGAACGGTTGATTAACATTCCATCATCATTCTCGTTCTACATCTCAAAACACTTTATGAGATCTTTTTGAGTAATCTTGATAATTTTTCCTAGTATCCTTGATTTAAAAACTAACTCTTCCACCATTTCCAAATTGTCATAAAATTCTCTAACTACATCACCATTTACTCCATCATCTTGACTACATATATTTTTACATCCTTTCTTATTCAACTGATGATCCTAGCAAAAACCATTATTTTGAAAAAATTTAAAATTTAAAAAAGAACATTCTAGTAAAATACTCAAAATTCTTTTCATTCTTTTGTGTTGAAAGTGATCAAAGGTTATCTTGATAGAAGATTTCCTCTTCTTCGTTCTTCCCTTTGTTTCCACCTCTAGTTCCTTTTCTTTAGTCTTTTCAAAGTCGGTCTTAGTGACAGAGTCTTCATTTCCACCAAGCTCTATTTCACTCGCTACTTCCTCACTTTCACTTTCTCCGTTATCAAACTTTTCTTTAATCGGGTTGTGTAGTTTCTTTGACTTGATTTCTCTTCTTGTTTGTTCACTCTCATCTATAGATACCATCTTCGCTTAATCAGTTGATTCATCTCTAATGGTGATTGTTTCTTTGATTTCCTTATATTTGATGCCCTTAGTCGATATTCTAGAGGATCTTCTTGGAGCAATTCTAGGGTTTTGAAATTTGAAATTGAAGAAAGTTTGGAGTTTCTTTTTCAAAGTTTAAATGTGATGATGTTCAGAATTTAAACAAATTCTATTTATAGTAATGAGAGATATTGAGTACTTTCTGAATCAGTTTCTAATCTAGAAGAATTGGGAAGTGTGCTACAATGACTATGTAAATCCATTGACTTCCATTTTTTTCAAGAAATAATGTATATATATTTATTATAAAATTTTTATCATTATTTCTACAAAACAAAAAAATACAACACATGATAAAACAAACACATTAAAAATAATCACACATACCAATCTCATTTCTAAAAAAATTGAATCTATTTTTATCTAAAGGTTTTGTAAAAATGTTTGAATACTGATTTTTAGTAGAAATGAATTTAATATTAATATTTCCATTAGCAACATAATTCTTAATAAAAGTGATGCTGAATTTCTATATGTTTCGATCTTGAATAATACACAGGATTTTTTCGTCAAATTTATAGCACTAGTGATAGAGCCATTTTATACTCAATCTTTATAGTATAAATTGTGTTAAATTATTATTGATTTTATAGAAATCATAAGGAAATGGTACTTTAATTCTATCATCGTGATAAATCAGGTTAAATGGAGTCAAGGATGCTAATTCAAGTATTTTAGAGAAGTCATCTACAACTTGGATCAAGACAAGGAATTACACCACCGGAGGAAGCACGGTTTGAGGCACGGCCAAGGTTCAAACCATGTTACACACTGGACAAGAAGGCGAAAATGAGGACTTTCAACAGAGAGAGACACGGCTTAAGGCACGGCCGTGGTGGAACCCGTGCGATAAACCGTGCTTGAAGCCGTGGTGGAAGCCAGGACTAAGGAGAAGAAAGTGTAGAACATCAACCAGATGAAGGCACGGCTTGAAATCTAGCCGTGGGTGTAACCGTGGTACACACTGGACACGGATGAAGACTTGAAGATTATGCACAGATGAAGGCACGGCGTGAAATCTAGCCGTGTGTATAACCGTGGTTCACACTGGGCGCAGATGAAGACTTGAAGAATATGCACAGAGGATGGCACGGCTTGATCCATGGCCGTGTGTTTGGGCGTGCCAGGCAGACGAATCTTCACTTCTCGAAATCTACTTGGAAAAGGAAAGATATTTTCGTATCTTGCTAGCAAAAGATCACATGCCATCTCCCTAACAATATAAATAGAACCAACCCTAGAGGGTTAGGACAACTTTTGAATCTTTGGATCTTGAAGAACCTTGGATCATCTTCGAGGCAGAGCAAGCAACCGGGTTCATTATGTTTTTACTTTTTATTTTCGTTTTGTTGATGAATATGAGTAGCTAAGCTACTTTTCTAGCCAAAGGGTCATAGATGTTTAATTCTCCACGAATTGTGAGGTCTAATTGACTTGTATTTATTCTATTCTTTGCTTTCGGGTATTCATATATCTTCTGATCGTTTTGTCATTATTATCTTTGTTGATTGGTATGAATAGAGCTCTTCTACTCAATTAGCAAGTTAATATATTGTCAACTAGCACGTCAAATCCGTAATTGTTTGATTGTTCTAGTCTTAGTGACGTAATAACATGTTTGGTTATAAAAGAGATGATCGAATTCATGTTATGGAGGTGTGTGATCATGTTTAAATAGGTTATCTTATAATCTACTGGCATGAATTGGTGGTCTCTCTAGATCTTAATGCTATTGATAGATTAAATCCTAAGCGCTTGTCTAGGGTTGTTTAATCAATAAGAGAAATAATTCAAAGCGCTTGTCTGAGGTTATCGAGGAAGTAAGGAGAGATAGGTTGTTAGAGCTTGTTAATAACCATAACCAGTTTATCTAGAACTAAGAATAGAGAACATTTGCATCGATGATCAATTCCTTGAATTAAACTATCTTGATTCCTTTGGCTAGGCTTTTTATCAATATACAACTTTCTTATCTTATTTTAACTTTATTCGATTCACAAACCAAACCCCCCATTTTCCTTTTCCTTTTATTCTCCTTGAATAGAAATAAGTTTAACCAATCTCTGTGGATTCGACCCTACTCACCACTATATGCAAATCATATAATTGTCTAGGAGTAGGTTTTATTTTTGTTGGATTTGACACCCATCAAATTTTGGCGCCGTTGCCGAGGATTGGTGTCAAATTTATTTCTATTCTTGTATGACTCGTTCTTCTCAGACAGGTGAACTAACTTATAATCCGGAGATTGAGAAGACTCTAAAGAGGTTGCGACAAGAAGCTAGATCATCCCCCGGACCGAACTTAGTATCGGACTTGTCAGATTCATCCTTTGATTCTGAAAAAGAGGACGACATGGCAAATCTCGAGAGAACCTTAAGGGAGTTGGCTGCACCGGATGTGAATCAACAACCACTTTGTATTCACTATCCCGAACTAGCTGTGGAATTCGAATTGAAATCTGGGTTGATACATCTGCTACCTACATTTCATGGTCTTGAGAATGAAGATCCTCACAAGCATTTGAAAGAGTTTCATATAGTGTGTTCTAGTATGAGGCCGCAAGGAATAACCGACGATCAAATCAAGCTACGTGCTTTTCCATTTTCTTTAAGTACTAAAGCTAAAGATTGGTTGTTTTATTTGCCTCCAGGTTCGATAACCACTTGGACAGATATGGTAAGACTCTTCTTGGACAAATTCTTCCCCGCATCCAGAGCCGCTGGTATAAGAAGAGAAATTTGTGGTATAAAACAAAGGGACACCGAGACTCTTCATGAGTATTGGGAGAGGTTCAAGCAATTGTGTGCAAGCTGCCCACAACATGGGATATCCGAACAACTCCTCATCCAATATCTCTACGAAGGCCTACTTCCGATGGAAAGAAAGATGATGGATGCTGCAAGTGGAGGCGCCATAGTAAACAAAACCCCTGGTCAAGCTAGGGAATTGATCTCCATTATGGCTGCCAATTCGCAACAATTTGGGTATAGGCATGATGCATCTTCAAGGAAGGTAAATGAGGTAAGTGTGTCTAACCTTGAACATCAAATTTCTAATCTTACCTCCCTTGTGCAGCAGCTAGCTCTTGGGAAAACGCAGCAGGTGAAGGCTTGTGGAATTTGCGCTGCTCCTAGTCATCCGACCGACATGTGTCCCACATTGCAAGATGACAACCATGAACACGCTAATGCTGTAGGTGGATTCCCAGGACAGCCACAAAGGAAGTATGACCCCTACTCGAATACTTACAATCCTGGATGGAGGGATCATCCTAACTTCCGATATGGCAATAACCCACAAAGTTTCCAACAATTCCAGCCTAAGCCATCACACCACGTACCCCAAGCTCCTTCCACTTCAGGTATGCCCCTTGAGTATATTGTTAAGTCTCTAGCTGTGAATACCAAACAATTTCAGGAGGAAACAAAGCAAAGCATTCAAAACTTAGAGAATCAGGTAAGCCAACTTGCTTCAGTCGTAAACAGGTTAGAAACTCAAGGTAAGTTACCTTCTCAAACTATTACAAACCTGAAGCAAAGCGTTAATGCAATTACCTTGAGAAGTGGAACAGAATTGCAGGGATCAAATAAGAAAGGACATCCGTCTAATCTTGAGGAAGAGACCAAGAAAGAGACTTCGACTCCGAGCCAGCAGGGTGACCAGATTAGCAAGTCTCTAGTTGAGCCATCGAAGGTCACATTGATACCACCTCCTTTCCCCTCCAGATTAGCGAAATCCAAGAAGGAAGCAGAAGAAAAAGAGATTCTGGAAACGTTTCGTAAAGTCGAGGTAAATATTCCTTTACTTGATGCAATTAAGTAAATACCGCGCTATGCCAGATTCCTCAAGGACTTGTGCACTAACAAAAGGAAGCTGAAAGGCAATGAAAAGATTAGTGTGAGTGAAAATGTTTCAGCTATTATTCAGAAGAAGCTTCCTCCTAAATGTAAGGACCCAGGTATGTTCGCCATTCCTTGCAAAATAGGTAGTCTTGGAATCGCTAGAGCCATGTGTGATCTAGGAGCTTCTATTAATGTCATGCCTTTGTCTGTTTATCAACGTTTAAATGTTGGTCCTTTAAAGGAAACGTGTATTATTGTTCAACTTGCTGATAGGTCCAATGTTTATCCTGAGGGAGTTCTAGAGGATGTTTTAGTTCAAGTCAATGGGTTGGTTTTTCTTGCTGATTTTTATGTGCTTGACATGGACGATAGTGATTCTCATACTTCATCACTGATATTATTAGGGCGACCATTCCTTAAGACTTCTAAAACGAAAATCGATGTAAATGATGGCACCCTCACTATGGAATTTGATGGTGAAGTGATTAAATTTAACATTTATGATGCCATGAAACATCCTAACGATATCTCTCCTGTTTTTGTTACAGATGCTATTAACCCATCACCACAAGCACCAAGGCTGGAATCAAAATCCTTATCCGAATATTTAGCCAGGAACGTCTAGCCAAAGACGTTAAAAAAAGGCGCTTCATGGGAGGCAACCCATGTAAAAAAAAAAAAAAGTTTTGTTTTGCATTAGTTTTGGTTTGTTTTAGTTTTGTTTTGTTTTAGTTTAGTTTGTTTTGATTTTAGTGTAGTTTTGAACTCTTTGGATCAGCTGCAGCAAGGATACACATAATCAAATGACACTTTCCAGAAGCTTAAGGGGAGAACTCCAATACCAGGGAAGTACCGGTATTTCCTTTCTCTTATTATCTAATGCTCCTTGAGTTGATAATTCCTTTTCAATTGTGCTAAATTAGGAACAGTGAGGAAACTGTTCAAGCTAAGTGTGGGGGAGAGGATAATAAAATATAGAGAATAGAGAACTAACTTATACTTTGAATGTTTGTCCTTAAGCAATTTTAAGCCAAAATTTTTCAAAATTATCATGAAATCTAGAGATTGTACTAAATGTTGTAATAAGCATCTACAAAATGTGAAATTGACCTGTTCAAATGTTTTACTCACCCACTGCTGTGATTAGAATACATGGTTAAAATTAAGTAGTGAAATCTTTAAGAAACAAATTTACCTTGTGGTTAACTTTAGAATTTGAAGTCTAAGAGTAAGTCGAGTCCCTAAGTGAAAAATAAACAAGTTTACTTCTAGGTTATATTAGCTACTGTATACTCTTTGAAGTTGTTTGTAAAGCAATCATAACACTTAGTGAAAAAAAAAAAAAATCAAGCATAGCCATTACTCCAATGATTCAACTAATTGAGTTAAGAGTATTCAAACTTGAATGTTAGAGTGAGGAAGAGTCCGTAGGGGTATCTCAAAACCCGGTCACTTGAGTGATGAGCTCGGGATGTTGCCGACTCAATGAACTCACTATAACGATAAGGGCGAAAAAGGCAAAAGTTCATGAAAAGAAGCGGGCAAAAATCCGTCAAAATAGATGCTTGAATAAATCAAAAGAATATGAATGTGAACATTCATTGAATAAAACAAAGACGTATAAAAGGGAGAATACCTAGCAAAGAGCTTATACCATATGCTTTTACTTTATACTGCAAGGATTATATGTTTGCTAATATCCAATGAAGTTTAATTGGGTGTTTTTTCCTTAGTGGATTAAGTATTTACTTTTGGAATAAAAATTCTTTTGCTAAACATGAGGATTAAAGGTTGTTTTGTTTAGATTAGCTATTGAATTTTGTCCATAGTAATTTGATCACAGGAAACCAGTTTGGTTGAAGTAGTAGACATTAAATTACAAGTCATGAATTACAAATGAATAGATGCTTGGAATGATGAAAAGAAAGTTTGTATAATCTATGATAGATTTCTCAATTGATTTGATGCAATTGCTTGCGGACAAGCAAGTGTTTAAGTGTGGGGGAATTTGATAGAGCCGTTTTATACTCAATCTTTATAGTATAAATTGTGTTAAATTATTATTGATTTTATAAAAATCATAAGGAAATGGTACTTTAATTCTATCATCGTGATAAATCAGGTTAAATGGAGTCAAGGATGCTAATTCAAGTATTTTAGAGAAGTCATCTACAACTTGGATCAAGACAAGGAATTACACCACCGGAGGAAGCACGGTTTGAGGCACGGCCAAAGTTCAAACCGTGTTACACACTGGACAAGAAGGCGAAAATGAGGACTTTCAACAGAGAGAGACACGGCTTAAGGCACGGCCGTGGTGGAACCCGTGCGATAAACCGTGCTTGAAGCCGTGGTGGAAGCCAGGACCAAGGAGAAGAAAGTGTGGAACATCAACCAGATGAAGGCACGGCTTGAAATCTAGCCGTGAGTGTAACCGTGGTACACACTGGACACGGATGAAGACTTGAAGATTATGCACAGATGAAGGCACGGCGTGAAATCTGGCCGTGTGTATAACCGTGGTTCACACTGGGCGCGGATGAAGACTTGAAGAATATGCACAGAGGATGGCACGGCTTGATCCACGGCCGTGTGTTTGGGCGTGCCAGGCAGACGAATATTCACTTCTCGAAATCTACTTGGAAAAGGAAAGATATTTTCGTATCTTGCTAGCAAAAGATCACATGCCATCTCCCTAACAATATAAATAGAACCAACCCTAGAGGGTTAGGACAACTTTTGAACTTTAGAATCTGGAATCACCTTGGAGACAAGAAGGAAACGAGGAGGCAGAGCAGGCAACACGGTTCATTATGTTTCTATCTTTTATTTTCGTTTTGTTGATGAACATGAGTAGCTAAGCTACTTTTCTAGCCAAAAGGTCATAAATGTTTAATTCTCCACGAATTGTGAGGTCTAATTGACTTGTATTTATTCTATTCTTTGCTTTCGGGTATTCATATATCTTCTGATCGTTTTGTCATTATTATCTTTGTTGATTGGTATGAATAGAGCTCTTCTACTCAATTAGCAAGTTAATATATTGTCAACTAGCACGTCAAATCCGTAATTGTTTGATTGTTCTAGTCTTAGTGACGCAATAACATGTTTGGTTATAAAAGAGATGATCGAATTCATGTTATGGAGGTGTGTGATCATGTTAAAATAGGATATCTTATAATCTACTGGCATGAATTGGTGGTCTCTCTAGATCTTAATGCTATTGATAGATTAAATCCTAAGTGCTTGTCTAGGGTTGTTTAATCAATAAGAAAAATAATTCAAAGCGCTTGTCTGAGGTTATCGAGGAAGTAAGGAGAGATAGGTTGTTAGAGCTTGTTAATAACCATAACCAGTTTATCTAGAACTAAGAATAGAGAACATTTGCATCGATGATCAATTCCTTGAATTAAACTATCTTGATTCCTTTGGCTAGGCTTTTTATCAATATACAACTTTCTTATCTTGTTTTAACTTTATTCGATTCACAAACCAAACCCCCCATTTTCCTTTTCCTTTTATTCTCCTTGAATAGAAATAAGTTTAACCAATCTCTGTAGATTCGACCCTACTCACCACTATATGCAAATCATATAATTGTCTAGGAGTAGGTTTTATTTTTGTTGGATTCGACACCCATCAACTAGTATTATCACATTTTATAGGAATATTTTTATAAATTAATTCATAATCTTGTAATTGCTATTTTATCTAAAGAATTTGTGTACAACAATTTCCAATTGAGACATATTTAACTTCTATCATTGAAAGAGCAACTAAATTCTATTTCTTAGAAGACTAAGAAATCAGTTTATCTCCCAAGAATTAACATGTGTTGGAAGTACTTTCCCTATCAACTTTGCATCCTGCATAATCAGCATCTATGTATTCAATTAATTCAAAACATTGATTTTTGGGATGCCAAATTCCTAATTTTGCAGTGCATCCAATATACTTGAAAATTCTCTTAATAGTTTTTAAATGTGTTTCAATTTGATTACTTTAAAACCTTGCACAAATACAAATAGAAAATAAAATATCTAGTATAGATGCAGTTAAATATAAAATTGAACCAATTAAACTTCGATAATATTTCTCATTGATTTTCTTACCTTGAGAATCAGGATCTAACTTAGTAGATGAACTCATTGGGGTAGCTACTTCCTTTGTATTTTCATATCTAAACCTTTTCAATATTTGCTTGGTATACTTCTCTTAATGAATGAAAATTTCTTCTTTTGTTTGCTTAATTGGTAGTCTCAAAAAGAAGTTTAATTTACCCATCATTGACATTTTAAATTTTTCTTGCATAAGCTTTGCAAACTCTTGACGATGTTTTTCATTAGTTGATCTAAATATTATGTCATCGACATAAATTTTTACAACTAATATATCATCATCATAGTGTTTTAAGAATAAAGTTGCATCAATCATACCTCTTTGATAATCACTGGAGATCAAATACTCATTGAGTCTCTCATACAAAACCTTTGGTGCTTGTTTAAGTCCATATAAAAATTTCCTTAATTTAAAAATGTACTCAAGTTTAAAAGGATCCTCAAATCTAGAGGGTTGTTCAACATATACTTCTTCTTTGATATAACTATTCAAGAAAGCACTTTTTATATCCATTTGACATAATTTAAAATCTTTAAAACAAGCATAGGCAGCAAGAGTTATATAACTTCAAGTCTAGCAATAGGAGCATAAATTTCATCATAGTCTATGCTTTCCTCTTATGGGTATCCTTTAGCTACAAGCCTAGTTTTATTTCTAGCAATCTTTCCATTTTCATCTAGTTTGTTTTTGATAACTCATTTAGTTCCTATTATTGATTTATTTTATCGTCTACGTACTAGATTCCAAACATCCTGTCTTTGGAATTGATTTAATTCTTCTTACATTGCATTGATCCAATTGCTATCATTTAATGCTTCATCAATATTATTTGGTTCAAATTCAGACAACAAAGCAAATTGATTTTCAAGTTCTTGAAATTTGCATCTAGTTTTTACTCTTAAATCTACATTACCAATAATTAAAGTAGAGGGGTGATACGATTTATACTTCCAAGTTTTTGAACTCTTGGGATTATATTATAGATTACCTTCTAAACTACCTTTTGAACTATCTTTAGACTTATCTTCTACTTTAGTTTTTGAGTTATCAGATTTTAATACTTTAGTAGATGATTATTTCCTTTTATTTGTATCAAGTTTAGATTTATTATTCTGTTCTTCCTCTACTGGTAGAAACACTTCATCATCATCAAAATCATCTTTCATCTCATCTACAAATAGAACATAATTGATTCTTCGACTACTTTTGTAGTTTTATCAAAAACACAATATGCTTTACTATTTTGTGAATATTCTAAAAGGATCGCTTCATCTAATTGTTCATCAAACCTTCTAAGGTTATTCGCATTCTTTTTCACATAGCATGTACATCTAAACACATGGAAATATGAAACAGAGAGTTTTCTACCACGAAATAGTTCATATGAAGTTTTCATAGTACTAGGTCGAATATATATTCTATTCATTATATAGCAAGCAGTTGCTACAAGTTCTACCTAAAAGTATTCTACTACTCTACTCTCATTTAACATAGAACATGTCATTTCTTAGATTCTTCTATGTTTTTTGTTCAACTACTCTATTTTGTTGAGGTGTATAAGGAGCTAAAAAATTATAATTTATTCCATGTTCTTCACAAATGTTACAAATGAAACATTATTGAACTCTTTGCCATGACAGTCCTTAAAGAAACAAATTAATATCCCTTTTCATTTTATATTTGTTTAGCAAAACTTTTAAATACATCAAAAGTTTCAAACTTATGTTTTAAAAAGAATACTCACATGTATCTTGAAAAGTTGTCAACAATCACAAGTTCAAATCTATCTCCTCATAGACTTAATGTTTTTGTAGATCCAAACAAATCAAGATGTAATAATTCAAGTGATCTTTTTGTAGAAATCATATTTTCACTTTTGTGTATAACTAAAACTATTTTGTTCTTTAAACATGTTGTACATTTAATATCGTTCTTTATGCTAATTCCAGGTAGACCAATAACAAGAGTCTTTCATGAAAGCTTTTCTAGTTGATTAAAATTCACATGTTCAAGCTTTTTATGATAGACATGTATGTTCTCACTCATAGTTAGGAAGTAATACTCATTATTCATATTAGAAAGTATAATCAGATTTATGTTCCTTTTCCTAAGTCCGTCAAACAATTTTATTCCATTAGCATTATAAGCAAAACATTTATTCTTTTCAAAGATCATTTTATAACCTTTATCACACAATTGACTTATGCTTAAAAGATTATATTCAATCCTTTCACCAAAGAAACATTTTCAATTGAATATGGAGAATGACTAATCATACCTATTCCTATAATTTTACCTTGACGTCATCTCTGAATCTTACATATCCTTTTTCTTTCCATATGATGCTAATGAATAAGGATGTATCTCTTGTCACAAGGCCTGAACACCCACTGTCCACATATCGGATGCCTTTGATTTTAGTTCCTTGTTCTTGCAGTCATACACAGAGTAATCAATCCCTTTTAAGAACCCAAACCAACTTGGGTCCTTAATAAGTTAAGCTCGCCTTTTCTTGTTTGTTAACTCAATGTGTACTGAGTTTGTTTCTTTTATACAAGTAGTATTTTTCTATGTGTCCTACTTTATTACAAAAGAAACATGCATAAGAAAATCTATTATACCTTTGATTTACCTAATAGTTTTTCCTTAAATACTATTTATTATATCTATACCTGTAATTTCTAAGATATCCTTTGAGTGGATACTTATGCTATTGAGGGTACCATTTAAAGTATCCTCTGCTGCTATTGTTTGAATTCTTTTAAATAGATTCTTTATTTTTAATAATTTGAACATTTATAGATTCACTTCCTCTAACAAACACAATCTTTTTCATATCATTAGATGAACTACCATGTTCAAATCCAAATTATGATGTGCTCAAAAGACCAAAGCACATGTACAAATCCAATTAAAGAATTCAATTAAACAAGTGGTCAATGAAACATAAAAATTAGCGTGATGCTTGACTCACGTGAACCCTAATTTACGTTATCTAAATTGGGTGAACTACAAAATTCCAACACCAATCAAATTACACGTAACATGCAACTTATAAACATTGAAGCAATAAGAACCCTAATTGCGTGACAACAAATAATGGAAAAACAACATATTATCACTAGATATTACACACTAGTAATAATAAGGAAGCAACTTAGAAGATCTTGATATTACTCACAAGATTTTCCAAGCCTCACTCACCTCAATTTACAAGAAATTGATAAGAGTGTGTATATTAGTAAGAGGACTCCTCACTCTTACGGCAACAAGAAGTATTTTCTCAAAACGTCAAAAGCTCCCTAAAAACCCTAATTAGCAAGTATTTATACTTGATCCAATTAGGGTAAAAATGTTCAAAAAAATTACAAATATGCCACTAAGTGGCATGTTCTACAACAAATTATAAGTCCCAAAATTGAACAAAAATGACCGATTTAATGATGAAAAATACAAGTACAAAAGATAGTATTCAAATGGCCGGTTTTTCAAGTCAAGTAGATACATTATGGATTGTTAGATGTGAGTCCAAGAATGTCTCCAATTTGATCCTTAGCGTGTTTCTACTTGCCATCCTATAAAACTGATAAATATACCTGTTGGATTGCACAACAATTATGTGATATAAAAGTAGATACTAAATTAACATCCTCAAGGTTTAGTTATTCATGGAAGATCCTTATAACTAGATTTTGTAAACCCTTAGCTCAAGCTCTAGTGATTGGTCCTATAGGAATCTGATTCCTATCATCTCCTCGGGCTTTAGGAAGATTTGCCCTCAAATCTGATAGGTCTTCATGAATGTCATCTGGTAAATATGGTGATAGATTTGCAACATTAAAAGTAGCTGATACACCATACTCCCCTGGTAGCTCTATTTTGTAGGCATTGTTGTTGATGCGCCTGACAACTCTAAAAGGTCCATCTAATCTAGGTGATAGCTTCTACGATTTCTTATGTGTAAATTGCTAAGATTAATCTAGACTAAATCACTTAGATTATAAATGCTGGTTTTCCTATGCTTGTTTCCCTGAAGTTTCTGTTGCTCCTAAGTCTTCTGAAGGCATTCAGCTGTCTTCTCATGAAGTTGCTGAATCTCTTTAGCTCGCTCCACTCCACTTATACTTGCTTCCTTTGTTGCTGGTCTTGCTATAAAATCCAATGGAATAGTAGGATTATAGCCATACACAACTTCAAAGGGAAACTTACTAGTTGAATTATGAGTAGACCTATTGTAAGCAAACTCGACAATAGGAATACACAAGTCCCAATCAGTAAGATTCTTGCCAACCATTGTTTTTAGTAGTGTGCTAAGAGTACGGTTAACAACCTCAATTTGGCCATCGGTTTGTGGATGGCATGAAGTACTATACATAAGTTTAATACCAAGTATTTTCCATAGTGTCTTTCAGAAGATGCTAAGAAACTTAGTGTCTCTGTCAGACACTATACTATGTAGAACACCATGCAATTTAACAATCTCCTGTACAAAAAGGTTAACAATAAAAAGAGCATCATCTTTTTTGTGATATGGCACAAAATGGGACATCTTGTTAAATTTGTCAACAACCACTATGATAGAATCCTTTCCCCTTTGCGTCCTACACAGACCCAACACAAAATCCATACTGATATTAGTCTAGGGTTTGGTAACCTCATCCTCATAACTCGTTTCATTTCCTACCAGGTATGTATCTCAACATCACCATCCCTTCGTCTACTAGCTACAAGATTCTTCTGCCATAAGGCAGCATAGCTTGTAAACTCTACTATTACAAGACAAACCCGAGTGTAATCATTAATTTCATAACACTCAAATAGGCCCTCTACCTTATCTTCCTAATCTAAATAATCCTCTACAGAACCCCTTCCAGCAAATGAAGGCATCTGCAACTTTACATATTCCAAACCCTAAGGCAGCTTGAACTCATGGTTTAGGTAAGGCTCATTCTCAAAGTTATCATCCCTTTCCTCCCTAAAAGCATGATAATCTCCTTCCATCCTCCTACCCCTATTTCTTCTAACTGCTCCTTCCCTATATGCATTATGATGGGCTACTTAAGGTGGGGGTGCCAGTGGATTTGCCACTAGTGGTTGCAGCAATGTCATTTGATCAACCCATGTTGCTAATGTAGCAACAATAGTGGTGAAATCCTGCAATTGTTCTTCTAAAGTTCTTCCACCTACAGTATGACGTCTTTGACCTCTTCCAACCTGACTGTTGGCCTCATCCCTAATCCCACCATTCACACTATCATTTGACATGGTTTCTGAATTACACCTTAAAAATTTTCTTTTCTTTTTTTTTTTTTTATACAATCACACTTTCACAACACCAATTTGTTCCAACTCAAAGTACACTTGTGACTCCACACACAATTCATGGTACTCCAACACACACTCATAACATAACATCTTCACAGCACAACACAATCACACCCACGGTACACACACACCACGGTTCAAATACACACACACTCCCACAATATAACATAACCTTAAGCATCAACACACCTCACAGCACCACAAACATCTACGGTATCACACCTTAATGTACAATACATACACAATCTAGGCACCACACACTCACGACACCACTTGACTCACGGCATAAATTCACATCTACACGGTACAATTTCCTCAATGCTTAACACATTCTCCACGGCACAAGTGGTCAACACACTCTACACACAAAATCCCTTCAACACTCCAAAACATACACATGGCACAATACCCTTACAGTACAATACACACACTCATGGCACAAATGCTTCCAATCTCAAGTACAATTATGGAATCAAATTATGATATGCTTCTAATCTCAAGTCAAAAGTGCATTCATAGTAATTTAATTCATAATTAATACATAAGTACAATTATGGAATCAAATTAAAATGATCTCTTAATCTCCCAAGCAAGGATCTCACGGCAAGAAGAAGAAGAAAATTGCAAATCTGATTTCCACAACTTCAATCCACTAGAGTCAAATATAATCACAGCACAAACAACACAATGTCTTCAATTTCACTTCTCACCACAACAAACTATCAATGTAAATTAAAATAATGAATTTCCTTCCTCAAAACCGTGTTCTGATACCAAATTATGATATGCTTCAATTCCAATTGCAAGATTAAAATAATGATAGAAGAAACAAGATAACAGTCCTCAATCAATTAAGCGTGAACCCTAATGGACTCTAACCCCAATTGATGTGAAATGGAGAGAAAATAAGGATCCCAATTACTTACCAAATGTAACACACTAGTAGAAATTAGGAAATTGACTTGGAATTATTGATGTTATGCACAACAAAAAGCAAGTCTACTTGTTACAATTTTAGGTTGAATTGATAAGAGTGCTTTGCATGAAAGATGAAACCTTTACATGAAAAATGGAAGCCAAAAGAAATGAAATCCAAAAGTCCCTTTAATCCCCTCTTTTACAAGTATTTATACTTGTTTTAAATAAATAAAAATTAACAAAAGAAAAATGCTTCAAGCCAGTTCTCCCACATCTTGGAATAAGTGTCAACCAGTTCTCCTATGTTTGGAACAATGTATGGCCAGCTTCGAGATTTTTGTAGGTCCATGAATAACCCACACACTAAGTATTAGTATGTTTGTTCGCTAACCTGTAATATTGACAAATGTGTCTGATGAAATGTAAAACAATTATATAAAGTAAACGAAGACACTAAATGAATGTCTTCAAGCTCTAATTATTCAAAAAGTATTCTCATTGCCAAGTTCTGTAATCCTTTGGCTCTTGCTCTGGTTGTAGGTCCTGTAGATGTATGATTCCTATCACATACCCTCTTAATAAAAATCCACTACAATCCATTTATAAGTCTTCAATACACTAAAATGTTCTACACTAAGAGCACCATGAAATTCTTTTAGAACTAATGGAATAAGAGAAGACTGTGGAATAAGAAATAATCAATGATGAAAATACAAAAGCCTATTCTTCCAAGAGAGCTGCCACTTCATAGGATGCCCAACAACTAAGTTTGTAATAATAGTCTAAAACTCATGTAAGTGGGTATATTCATGTTTTAGAGAGTCCACAAGAGATACAGTAAAAGAAGAGAAAGCCAAACAAGTATAATCAACTTCATGTTGTCTAGAAAGAATATCAGCATTAATATTTTCTATGCCTTTCTTATAGACGATTGTATAGCTATAACCAAGAAGTTTACCTAAGTATTTATATTACTCTGGTGTTTAAATGACCTCAGTCAATAGTTCCTTAATACTATGACAATCAATATAGATGAGAAAATGCAATCCCAATAGATATTGCCTCTACTTCTGAACTATCTCCACAATAGCATGTAGTTCACAAACATAAGTGGAGGCTTTAAACAAATGAGATGGGAACTTTTTACTAAAGAAAGAAACTAGATGATTCCCTTATAACGACATAGCTCTTAAACTTGAGCTAAAAGCATTGGCCTCAATAACAAATTGCTTAGAAAAATCAAGTAACATGAGAATTGAGGCTAAAAGTAAAGCCGCTTTAAGTCGTTCAAAAGCATTTGTAGCCAAATTTGACCAATGAAACCTGCCCTTCTTTAGGAGGTCAGTTAAGGGCGCAACAATAGAAGCATAACCCTGAACAAAGTGGTAATAATAACCCGATAGGCCTAAAAATGCCCTCAACTATTTCAATGTTGATGGCACTAGCCATGTCGATATAGTTGCAATCTTAGATATATCTAGTTGAACCCCATCCCTAGAAACAACATAGCTTAAGTAATCAATAGATGATTGCCCAAAACAACACCTAGTCTCCTTTAAAAAGAAAGTGTTATTAGCTAACACCTGTAACACTTACAAAAGATGCTCTACATGAGAGGCCATATACTTATTATAAACAAGAATATTATCAAAAAAGATAATGACAAGCTAGCATAAAAAAGGTTTAAAAATCCTATTCATGATGGCTTGAAATGCAGTAGGAGCATTACTTAAACTAAAGGGCATAATTAAGACTTTGTAATGGGCTTTGTGTGTTTAAAAAGCAATCTTCACTACATCATCCAAATGTATATGAATTTGATGATACCTAGATCATAGATCCAATTTGGAAAAAACACAAGCACCAAAAAGATCGTCAAAGAGTTTGTTAATAGTAGAAATAGGAAATTCGTCCTTTGTAGTAATCTAATTGAGTGTCCTGTAATTTATACAAAAATGCCAACTCCTATCTTAATTCTTAACAAAAAAAACTGGGGAAGAAAGAGGACTATTACTATATTGAATGATCCCTTGAGTAAGCATGTCCTAAACTTGCTTCTTGATCTCATTTTTTTTAAAATGAGGATAACAATAAGGCTTGACATTGATGGAAGAGGTGCCTAGTGAAAGGCATAAATGATGTTAAATATCACTATACAGTGGTAATGATGAGGCTAACTTAAAAACCTGATGGAATCTATCTAATACCTTTGATAAAAGAGGATTGTTGGTAGTATCCATGATGATAGAATAAAGACTCTCTTCCTGAACCACCAAGTGATAGTGATAAGCAATCGCATCTATCTAGATAAGCCAACACATTTGATGATGTGAAATTTGGCTTGCTAAAGGAGAGATGTCCCCTTGTAAGGTAATTGCAATCCCATTTTGCATAAACTATATCAAAAGTGTAGAGTAGTCAATAGTGATAAGGCCCATGCTCTGCAACCATTGCCCCCCTAGAACCACCTCCGCCCCATGAATGGGTGGAACATATAAAGTTTCTCGAAAATCCACTCCTTAAATCATCATGGACACACTAGAACAATGACCTTCTGATGTGCTCAAAACCAAGTCCAAGCACAATCAAATGAATCAAAGAAAACAATCATCAATTCATAATCAAACCGATCCAATTGAACTACAATTTACGTGAACTCCTTTGGAAATTTGATGAAAACCAAAGATCAAATGATGCAATTGCAACCCATATATGTAATCTTCACCATATAATAACAAGAATAATTGAATTCCACGTGAATCAAACCAAAAAGGATTGATCAAAATCGTGACATCAACTTCCTCTTCAATTCCAAATCACGCCAACAATGAAATGATCTTGATTTCAAGTACTAAAGAACAAACAATCTTTAACAAATAATTGTTCACAAATTGCGATCATAAATATGTCCAAAAAACTCCAAATCAACCTTAGATATGACTCACTAAAGATGAAATGAAAAACAACAAAGAAAGAAATTGATATGACTCACAATTTCCCTTTGTTATACTCGCCACAATTCCAATTCTTGGGTTGAAATTGATAAGAGAATTAGAACTAGGATGAACCCTAATTCCCACACGTTAAGTGCTTGAGTCTAATCTGTAAAATGGCCTCCTCAAACCCTACTATAAGCAAGTATTTATATTTGCTACTCCTAGGGTTAGAAAATGGTCACAAATTACAAGTTTACCACTTTTAAGGTGGCCGGTCCTAAAAGACAATTACAAGCAAATAAAAGTGTCCCAAAAGAAAATATAACATAAAATAGTCCAAAAAAAATTACAAAATAAAAGAAAATAGTCTTCATCATGCGAGCTCTTCTATAGGATTCGTCAGCCCAACTCATCACCGATTCAGGTTGGTTCATGGATAACCCATAAGCTAAGTCTAAGTGAGTTTGTCCATCGCCCTATAAAATATGATAAGTGTGCCTGTTGGAATATATAATACATGAATAAGATAAAAGAGGTTAGTAAACGAATAATTCCAGGGTCGATTTGCTCAAAATGGGCCCTCATCGCCAAGATTTGAAATCCTTTGGTTCTTGCCCTAATGATAAGTCTTGTCGGATTTTGATTCCTATCACCTTCACACAACAACTTACCACCATTCCCAATCATCACTTGAAAGTTAGGAGAGTGGGATATAGTTAAATTGAAATGTTTAACCAATTGGGCTTGTACCAAATTATGAGTACTACTCAAGTCCACCAAAATAGATACCACTTGATGAATGATTACCCCTCTAAAACATATATTGCATGGTAATGAAGCACCAGAAAGAGCATGATAACCGATGGCCACAAAATCATCATCTATTGGAGCAAAATTGGGAAAAGGATTTAGGGTAAGTGATTCAAAATCAGCACTCGAAATAGCATCTGTGGCATCCTAGTCTTTACAAAGCAAAGACAAAAATTTGGCTTTACATTTGTGATTACAATGAAATTTCTTATCGTAGTTAAAACATAAACCTTTCTCTTAGTGAAGCTGCATTTCCTAAGCAGTGAATTTTTTGATAGGAATATAGGAAGAAGGAGAAGAGGGTGAAGGAAGGGAAATGGAAGGATGTGGTTTAGAAAATTGCAATTTAGATGGTTTACTAAGGATAGTGGAAGGAGGGAGATTAGAACAGAAAAGAAATTGCTCACGAAATTTTGCTTCATATTGATTGGCTAACCATACAGCATGCATGAGAGAAGTAGGCTTAATAATCCACGCATCCTTTCTAATAGTAGCCTTTAACCTAGAAACAAAAAAAAAACTAGTTAAAAAAGACTCTAGCATCCTAACAATGCGATTAGAAAGTGACTCAAATTCAATTTGATACTTAGAAACCGATTTGTGCTGCACCAACTTGGATCACAACCTCTGAACATCCTCATATTTGGAGGGACTAAAGTGGATTTCCAAATGCCTTCATACAGGCCAACCAAGAAGAAAGTTTATTATTGCTAAACATCCACTTATACCACTACAAAGTAGGGGCCTCCAGTGTAAATGAAGCAATAGTTAAACGTTGACAATCCGAAATCTTGTGAAAGTTAAAGAACTTGTGAGATTGAAAAATCCATCTAAGAGGATCATGACAAAAAAAATTAGGAATTTCCAACTTAATCCCTTACAAGAAAGTATCACTAATAGAACTATTGTGATCTATAGGAAAAGAAGGGTTCACAAGAATAGTAGAAGCCGATGATAAAGTGGAAAAAGTCAAAGGTTGATGTTAGGAAAGTTCAAGATTATCAACTCTAGTTGTCAAGGATTGCAATTGAGAAGTAATCACTGATAAAGAACGTTCTACACCTTAGGTGCTCTACTATATAGTGACAAACATGCTCTTGATGGCATCCATGTCCATGAAATGTGAAGACAACCATAACTCTAGCACCATAAGAAGGACGAAAGCACCAAATTGTTGGGCCTTTTACCAAATACTAAGCCTAGCCCATCAAAACAAAAGTAGTAAACTGTCTACGCTCCTGAGTAAACCTACTACCCCTCTTATACAGTTTGTCACTCCTCTATCCTTTCGTTGCTTTTTTGTTCATGCAAAATTAGGGTTTGTTGTGTTTGCTCTTTAATTGCTTTTGTTTGGTGTTTATGATAGGAAATAGATATAGGACTACTTAAAGTGAGTCCTCAACTCCTTGAGCTAGAAATTGGGAAATGCAAGGGTGCCCCTTTTCCTCTTATTTCCCTTATCTATATGTCAAAGTACAACTGTCATCTAATAATATATAATTGTTTTCCTGTTACAATGTTTACTATTTTTGCTATATCTATCTATGCTGGAATTTGTTGCTTTGGAAATACCATCTATTTACCATTTTGTCCCAATAATGAGTCATATAGTCTCTATGCTACTTTGGAACCCTCTTGTGCTTGAATGTGTTATGACAAAATGGTCCTCACATTCTCATCTTTTGAGAGAACATCTATTGCTCTAATATAGATTAACTTTTCCTATTTTCTTATGCATTGTTATAAAAGATTCATGCTTTTTGCTCTAACATCAACCTGTGGTATGCGACTAAATCTTGATGAGCTTACTGCTAATTTTTTATGGCCTTTTGGTTCTTGTATACTTGTTGCGTTTGATGCTTCTAAAACTTACAAAGAACACATGTGGATTGACAACGAAAAGTACAGATTTTTTCAACTTGTTGTGTTTGATGACATGCCAAAATTTGTTCCTTCTCTTTCAAAATGGTTCATTATATAGATGAACGCTACCCATTTGAAAGAATCTGATCAAAATAATGCACCCACCTAAAAAGACTCGTTATAAAAAAAAAAAAGAGAGAGAAGCTAAAACTAATAAAAGATTGATGTAGTATGAAGTGGTATCTACACAGTTTATGTAAGAAGCAACTCGTAATATAATAAAAATTCGATAATCCTCTTTAGTAGCATTGTTTAATAAGTATTTATATACTAGAAATCTTAAAACTAGTAAGAAAACTAAATAAAAATAGAATAAAAAATTAAATCAATAAAAATAGATATTTCTAATCTAGACATAATATGAAAGTAAAAGATTTTGATCATATTCTTATACCAAATGGCAAAGTTGTTTGCTTTAGGTTAAAGTAGACTTAAATTAATTTTTATTGACATATTATGGACTTTAAAACTTTTCATATATAAAACGTTATAAAGTTTTAAATTTGAGCATATAAAATTAAGTTTTTCTCATAGAATACTTGATTCCGACAACCTCTAACATGTTCAGAGTAGTATTTTTAAATGCTTACTAGGTCATAACTTCTGACTCTGATGACTTATTCTAAAGTCTTTGATTCTTTCTCTTCTATAACTTTTGATAGTCAAATTATTTTTAACTTGTAACTTTAACTCATTTGCATAAAAAAGTCTCAAAATTCAAATCGATTCAATAGAAATATGTTTCTAAAATTGGGTTATCTAGGATGGATAACAATAAAGCAACTTACATTGATATTACTATTGTTAATATTGCTCTTTCTAACAATGTTGGAAATGTTATAAATAAAGTTGGTCTTTCTAGAATTGAAATAGTAGATTCTAAGAATGAGAAGGATATAAAATCAACCTATGTTGTGAAAAAGAATTATTATGAGGTTGGAAGTACTACCTTAAGCTCTCTTGTTAAGGAAAATGTTGGATTTCCTAGAGTTGCTTTGAACAACTTTGTTTCTTTTAGGGAACTTGTATAATTATCACTAAAATGATTTTCACCCCTTCTAATGCAACAAAATTCACCTAATGAAATCATGACTTCTTGAATAAGTCTATTCCTTCTCCATTCCCTTTCCTCTCTTTCCCTTTCCATATCTTGCACATTAACCACTATGACCAACCCTTTCCTAAAGCAATTGCTAGCTAAAATAGGCAAAATCATACTATCCCTCTTCAATAGAGAGATGGTATAATGAAACCAAAGAAAAAGCTTAGATTTTTAATTCTAACCTTTTATAAACATAAAACAAATGATACATACATCTTGCAGATGACTCTAAATTTCTAAAATGTTACACTTATCCCTTGAAAAATGCTAATGTATTGAAAAACTTTTCCTCAAATGCAATTCCAAATCAGCCTTTTATGCAAATATGTACTTTACAATTATTTTTTAGCCCAAGTCATCACGTGATTTGCGCGTTTTGTTAACGTAGCTAATATTCATCGAGCAACATGCGTCTAATCATATAATAAACTGATGTGATTTTCCTAGTTTAAATTTGATACTTCTCGTAGGTGTGAACTAAGATTGATCAAGCTTCATTGTATAAAAATAATTAAATAGGAGCCAAATAAAGAGACAGAGGTTAATAAGGTAAGCTAAATGCAGGCATACTAACTTTAAGGATATGATCTTAGATCTATATGTCAAATTCAGTTCTAGATTTCTTTTAAATTGGATCCACCTTATCAAAGAACTGGCTTAGGACTGAACCCATTGGTTCCATACCACAATTCCCAATTCTACCTTAAAATCTGCTGCTTTTGCAAGTTGGCAACGATGGGTAGCTTCGAACTAATAACGCATAAAAATTTATTAAAGAAGAGCTAATGAATATGTCAGAAGATTTCATATTACTTGTATTCCCAAAGGATGTCTCAATGATGAGGCCATCCAAATTACCTACGCGACCACGATCAATTTTGCAAAGATGGCAGGAGCAATAAAATGGCCTATACTTATTACCATGATTCAACTCCTCAATTCCTAAAGCCGATTTTTTAAGGTTGTTTCAATGGGTACATATACCAACAATTGGAGAACAAATCGATAGTTGCTGATTACAACAGTTCAAAATTGTGAATTTGATTTGGTTTTTCAATTAAACCTTCTAGGCTTATCCTTTGCGGCCTAGTCAGTTTACTATAGGTTGATTGCTTTCTTATTCACCTATAACTCCGATACCATATTAGATTTATATAAGTATCCATAAATTTAGAAGATTTAATCTAAAAATCACAATGAGATTTTTTTTCTTTTTATCTTTTATGTTTCAACGTTAAAAATATATTAGAACTATTACTACTATTCAGTGGATAAATACTCCATCTAATCTTAAGAAAAATATAAAATAAACTATTATGCATTTCCACTGTCTTTTTTCTTTTACATTAAATATGTCTCTGTAACTAGAGGTTCCTTTTCCATAAGCAAATCAACATCTTATTTAGGTGATAAAGGAGAAATGTTTTGCATAAATTATATATGGACTAAATTAGAAGGAATACTTCTTCAACTTGAAGAATCTTCCTTTTTGTTATTAAAGATAAATAAAACGGATTTGTATTATTCCATTGATCAACAGTAAATCATGTCCATAAGGAAAGAGAAAAATAAGAAACCAAGAACACAAAGAAACTAAGTACGTCCATAACGGGAATTAATGTTAACGTCCCAAATAGGAAACCCAGTGACTACCCCAACACTCTCCCTCCTCTCCACCGGAATCCCCATTTCTGGCCGCAGCGAGGACATCGAGCAACCGTGAAACGACGACGTAACTCTTACAGAAAAATTAACAATGCCATTCCTATAACCATTGGCATCTCTCAACCTATAACTCAAAAAGTGCGAGTAATTCTCAGGACTATAGTCCCCGATAAAATCCGACACGGGGACTCTCACTGTCCCGATGATACGGTCACCGGAGGATGATCTCCGGTACACTTCAACGGTTAGAAAGTATGTACACAATGGTAAGTCCACATGGAGCTTCTCGTTCCATGTGGGGTAGTTATCACCTTTTGCGTCGATTTTTGTGGCGTAAGTGTTGTAAGGATCAGTTTTCACGACGATGAAAGCGTTGTTTTTTATGGGCTTTCCGCTTATACGGAGGTCTTCAGCTGATATTAACGTGAGTTCTAGGGTTCTTGAATGAGGGCTAGTCATGTTTGCCATAATGGAGAGTTGGAGGACAGCTTCCCAAAGGAAATATTTTATGAATATATATAAGTTTCGATCGTCGACTCAGAAAGAAATGCAGACATTATTTATATATATATATTGAGAGCTTAGAGGGCGGTTCAATAAATTAAAATGAAGATGAAAAGGTCGGCGGATTTTGTTTTAATTTACACGCGCGACGTTCGTAGTGGATTTTCTAGGAATGATAACGCGGGAATAAGAGTCAACAAACGAGGCTTGTCGACGCGACATATATATATAGTATTTATTAATTTTTTAACTATCTCTATATTTTACATTCAAAATTTATATATAATTAATAAATATTTATTATATGTTATCCGTATAGAAAATTAATTTGAGTAAATATGAATACTCTTATTTATTACAGGTTTATTTTATGTACATCTGATACTACATAATCCAAGTTTTCTATCGTTTCCGGTTAAAATTTTATTTGGCCCGTGATTATTGCTGGTAGTTAGCAAGACGAACATGGAGCTTTTATTGTTCCTGTAGACAGGAGAACTTCCATCGACTCTATCTGATCTGCGGTTTCCGTCTCTCTACGATACAACGACACAGCAGGAATCGGAAGAATAATAATTATTCAACCTGAATGCAACTCTAAGAAATTTACCCGTTTCATTGGATTGCGATAACACGTTGCATGGGGACCGGTGGTCAGCTTGCGTATATTATATAATTAAACATGAGAACATATTTTGATTTTTCCCATGAAAACGCAAGAAATTGGTGACATATTTATAATGTATCCTCCACGTGCCGCTTATTTATTAGGTATATAAATATATTATAAGTTATAGTCAACTCATAAGAAAATATATAATAGAACCGACAAAAAAAGTACTCAAAAAGTGCTTGTTACCAAAAATTTTAGGTATGTTATTTAAAGGTTTCTAAAGTGATAATATATGGCTATCTAAATGGTCAAACTTAAAAACTATGTTAAAATTTGTGTTCGGATTTGAGTTTGGCATATAGATCTGTTTACAGACCTTTTTATTAAACAAGTTTTATAAACACATCATAACTTTGATCCATAAATTCATTTATTGTTAATAATATTTTAAATATATTTAAATTTATATTAATTTTTTTAATGACTCATACTTTTGTGATTCTAAAAATAGCAAAAGTTATTTAACTTTTTCATTCTAATATATAAAATGTGTAATTTCTTGATTTTTCCCCCATCTATTTCTTTCTTCTTTTGGTGTAACATATGTTATAATTATATCTAGAGTCATATTATAAATATATATTTGTAGTAGATATATAAATATATAATATACTTATATATATAGGATATATATATAAAAAATAAAAAAGTTACATATTTCTTATATATATATATACATATATGTGTGGTGTTATATACATGACAAAGTTACGTATTTCTTATGTATATAATATTATACAATTTATTATGTTATATATATATAAACATAATGTTATATAACCTATTATGTTATATAGATTTTATGCATAAAACAAAAATAGATTATATATTTTATTACATATATATATATATATATATATATATATGATATATATATATGTATGTGTGTTTGATATATATATATATATATATATATATATATATATATATATGATATATATACATATGTATGTGTGTTTGATATATATATATATATATATGTTTATTTATGTCATATATATATATATATATACACATATATATGTTATATATAATCAATACGTATGCATAATGTATACAATCTATATCCTATACAATATATATATATATTTATTTATTTCATATATATATACATATATATGTTATATATAATCAATACGTATGTATAATGTTATGTATACAATCTATATCCTATACAACATATATATATATATATATAAATACATGCATTGTCATATATATACAATGTTATATATATATAATCTTATATAATAAATAGATTATCTATCTATACATATGTTATATATATAACGTTATATATGTTATGTATATAATCAGTAATGTTATATATATAACAAAAAAGTCGTATTATATATATAGAAGAGGTATAAATTTAGTCATCAATGTTTCATTGTTTTTTTATTTGTCTTAAACTTTTATTTTTTACATTCAAGTACTCAATATTTGCAAACGAGTCCTTTGATTAAAAAGGTTAATTTTTTCATTAGAGAATGACATGTGATATAATTTCACTGGTCTATGTAATTACATTATTAATTTATATTATTATGTAGACTAATGAAATTGCATCATGTGTCATGCATGGATAGAAAATTTAACGCCATTAATAAAATGACTCATTTCTTAACATTTACAAACATTTAGGACTTAAATAATAGAAAAATCGTAAAACTTTCAAGACTAAATATGTTCTTTTCCCTATATATTTATATATATGTTATATGTATTATCTATTTATTATACATGTAAAGTTTTATATACAATCTATAGTTTTATGTATCTGTATGTTATATGTATGTTTCATATATATAATCAATATCTTAATACACATTGATTATATTTATATATGTGTGTATGCGATAATGCCCATTGAAAACACGGTTTAACTTAATTCAATATTATTATATAATTAATGAGTTTTTAGATTTATTATATTTGATGAGACTTCACTAAAACTATTATTTTTGTTGTAATTTTCTGTTGATATTTAAGACTTAATGATATTAGTATTTATAAAAGTTAAATTTATTATTGCCCTTTTTTATATTGAATATGTAAGTATTTTATAGATTTATTTTAACTTTTTAATCGATAAATGAATCTAACTCAAATAAGAGACATGCAAGTAAGATTACAGGTTTAGGTTTTTGTATGCGATTAATAAATAAGTCGTATTATGGGTTAAGATTTTTTAGACACAAACCTATTTAGACACCAACACAAAATACGAAATGAAAACACAAATTTTCAACCCTAACCTTTTATATGCTTTTATATTTCTTATAATTGCATACAATAAATTAGATCTATGCGCATATCGTGGATATTATAGCATGTCGCACATATAATAAGTTAATATTTGGCTATATATATATATATATATATATATATATATATATAATGCCCAATCTAGCATTTGAAATGCTCATAATCACTCTGACGGGAAAAAGCCAAAGGGAAAAAAAAAATGCTGAAAGAAATTAAGGGAACAGGAAAAATAAAAATGAAACCGCATATGGTGAAATCATTTCAATTCAAATGTTACAGTGGGAAGTACAACTTCTTCAACATTTTAGAGAATTTAAAATAATTTTCTATTCATCAAATAATGAAGTGTACATTTTTTTTTTCGCATAACTTTTATCTTTTCAAATTATATGTGCATTTGAGTAATTGGGACATCTTATTTTGGCATCAACACCAGAAATGTAGGACAGACATCCAATGTGCACATTAGATGGATAATATGTGCACGCACATGCATCGTCCAAAGACATTGATAAAATAATGAATTGACTTATAAAAAGATTCTTATTGAAAGAAAGAAAAAAAAAATATTATACAGCTTATACCTTATGTTAATATGTCATAACCTTATAAATTATTTGAACTCGTTTTAATATTTATCCGAACTTGATTCATCTACTATTGAATTAAATTCCAGTTGAGTTTATACATAGGATAGCAAACTGAATTACAGTTTAGTCATCCATATTATCATTACTAGAATAAATAAACCTAAAAGGACCTTAATGAAACTAAGATAAAGTTTATGAAGTGCCAACTAAAGTTGAGCTCAAGCTCCATATTTTCAGCTCTAAAGTTTGATTTTCATGTTATAGCTCTTGTTGGAGAATATATGTCTGAGTCAATCCGCTTGCACCCCATTACGACAAATGATTTTGGCCAACGTGGACGTGGAAAAGAGATGAGAACAGCGAAGAAACGACTGTTGATAAAGATGCACATCGTCTTGGCCACGGCCAACTATTAGTTTTCAATTTTTCTTTCCTTTTTTTTTTTTTTAATCCTTAAACTACTAATGAGGGGAAGTGATAAAACAGGATGCCAAACACGTTTTGATCAAATAGAAGGGCTTTTCTTGCCATAAAGATCTGAGGTTTAATTTAATTAAACACAGATTCAAAATATTGGAAATTATCTCATTTAGATTTAAAAAATAAAATTATTGTTAATCTATAACAAATTGATTGTCTAGATTAGTATAAAACTTTTAAGATTGAAGTAATTGGTTATTGGTATTTCTTAATCTATAACAAATTCAAATTGATTTGCTACCCTCAATTTACTAACAAATTATAAAGTATTGTATTCTCATTGTTAAAATATACACATAACTCAATCTCTTGAACCTATTATATATTCAGTTTTAACATCTGAATGATATTGGTTACTAAGGTCCTTATGGTTCATAAAACTTGAATACTATCTCTACAATGATGAATCAGTTTGATTTTTCCAGTTTCATTATCTTTAAAATGTGAACTTAATTAAATTATTTTTTCCTCAACATACATGGTATCTATTTAATTTTTTAAAGCATCTTATTATTAGGTTGGAAAGAATTTTCATTACTAAAGTTTGATCAGTCTTAGGATGATAGGGGAATAGAGGTTCTCAACATACATGGTATCTGTTTGTGGAATTCTTCAAACCACAAATAAATTATTAGTTAATTTTCCAACCTAAAATCATATTGAAAATAAAAATGAAAAAATCAAACCAAAATAATTTTTCAATTTCCTTAGCATGGTTTCAAGCCGAAATTGTTTATAACAGAAAATCATTTCTACATTCTTTACTCTTTACTTTATTGTATATTTGATAAAATATATAATATAGATATTGTGCTTTACATATAATTTATTACATTAATAAATTGAGTTATGTACATACATAAATACATATATATATATACATACATACATACATAATATATATATATATATATATAGAAATATATTATATGTTTTGACAAATTCTGCTCTACCATAGGTGCTTTCCATATCGTGAGAAGAGAAAACAAAAAGAGAGAAAAGCTGTTGTGAAAGATATTATCATTTCTTACTTCTTTATAACCTTAGTTAAATCCATTAAAACATGGTATCGGCTTAGTTTCCAACTCAAACTCAACAATTCTATCTTTCAAATCACTAGTACAATAAGCCAACCTTCCACAAGTACAATTTGGATACACATGTAATTCCTTCGGCTCATCCCAACAATGCATCAACTTATTGTAATAGATACCAACAAATTAATTATTTTTTCTAAGATTGCAAATTTCTTATTATATCTCAAAAACTAAAGGTCTACTGACTATATCATATTGCTCACCAATTTCTTGCTAGAGTTCTTGCACAAAGTGCATATATAAGAAATTTTGAGACAATTGACTCGACATTGAGTTAAGTATTGAACATCTAACCATATAGTTGCAACTAACTCATTTAACTAGATCAAGTGAATTTTCTGAGGGTTTTTGCATTATTCCATCAAAAAACCCTAATTTTAGTTTGGCTGCAAGTGCTATCTTTATGGACTGACTCCAAGATAGGTAATTAGTACCACTAAAGATCAAATTTCCAACTAACATCCTAGGATTATTAGATCCAGAAATGGATATGTAATTCCTAATTCAAATGAACTATTTCTATTTTGATTATCAAGGAGAGCCATCGATAGACTTACATGTAAGAAAATTGATTGATTCTGAGAATGATGCTAACATGATGAAAGGTCGATCCCTCATTTATAATCTGTAATCGGTTGAAAAATAATCATTGCATTACCCCATTTAACTACATAGATTGAGAAGAAGCAGAGAAGGAGTTGTTTCAAATTTCATCCCATGATTTATTCAAACTGGGCATTATACGGTGAAAAAAAAATTGCCACAAGCCTTGCTAGAGAAGTTTTGCCATTGTTGACGCTTGCGACGCGTTCTTTCACTGCATACACGAGTTTTTTTCATCACATTCACATGATTACGCAGTGAAAAATGTCGCCACATAATTTTCTTAAATAAAAAATTAGGTTCTTCATTTTTAGATAAGAATAATATAATAATAAAAATATATATATTTTCTCTAATGATATAATTTGTAAGCAAATTCAATAAATAAAAAATAGAAGTAATAAAACGAAATAACATACATAAAATTATATGTAATTACTCATAAATTATTATATATATATATGCACATTTCCTATTAATATATATGTATAAAAATCTAACAAGGACAAAATGGGGAATAAGATATATTGATAGGGACAAGATGGTCTTTTCGTGACTTGAGTATATAAACCTCTTTTACCTGGGTTAATCCTTTCCCTCACTTTTCAATCTAGAACCATATTTGCACTTCAATGAAACCCTCTCGAAACTTATGATATAACCTAAGGAAAATTTAACGAAAGAACATTGCAGACAAGCAAATTACAATTGAGTAAGAATCTAAATCTATGGTTATATGCATATAGTTGCGAAGGTATAAACCAAAGATTGTTTAATGACGTATAATCAAGATTTGAGACAAAAGATGAGGCGAAACAAGCGTAGGAGTGATCAATCCAAGGATTTAAGTCATAACCCGATCAATTAAGTAAATAACTTTTGGAATATGATACAAATAACATAAATTGGTGTTAATTCGACATAATTATTTAGAGAATTGGGTTAGAGTTAGAAAGAACGAAAGATTTCAAATTGGAAAAAGAGAGTTCACAGTGAACCAAAGGGTACATGACCTCCCAACACCATTGTGTCATACCCCGTGTTAAAACCCAAACTACTCAAAAAGGTACATGGCCTCTTAATATGACCATGTCTTGCCGATGTCAAAGAGAGAGAGAGAGAGAAGTGTACACGAACTTTAGCATGGTCATGTACTACCTTGTGCTCACCCACACGGCTTCCAACATAACAGCGTTGAGATAAAACACGTCTATTTCATTTTAATGTGTTGAGATATAATTTTATGATCGCGTAATTGAGAATTATGTATAGGTTTGGAAGATTTGTGAAGGTATAGATGTGTAAAGGAAAGTCAAGATTTGTCAAGTCAGGTATGTATATACCTTATGTGTTGTTTGTGCTTGTTAAGCTAGATATTGTGTATGGATTAATTATTATTGTAAGTGAATTTGATTGTGTGCGCATGTGTTTATGATTTGCTGTGTGAAAGTTATGTGTGATGGTGTTTATGATATGATTGTGTACTGGTTAATGATTGTGGAGGATAAATAAAATTGAATATGAATAGTGTGTTGCATCATGTATGTGATATTGTTTTTTTTTGGCATGTGTATGCGTTTATCAATATATATAGTGTTGGGTATTAGCTCACCCGTTATGAAAACCTTTTTTAGTTGTAGGTGCCATAAGAGAGATTGTAAGGTATCATGAGACCCTAGTAGAGACCAATCAAGATACTGAGGAGAATATAGAATATGTATATTATGATGAGTAGTATTTTAATGAAGTAAAAGAAGAGATAGGACATATCTTTGTAAATGTGGTTTTTAAGTTGTTGAAAGCTTCTGATGTATTTAATTGAAGAGATTGAAAATGAATTATGTTTTCTTCAAAGGTTGTTGTAATATTTGAATTCATGAATGCTTCTACTGTAATGATGTAAGAAGTTTAATTATTATTATGAATACTTTGAAGTTAATGTTTGGAGGATTGTAGTATCTAAGTCTTTGCATGTCTTCACGTTATGAGGACACATGGCGAGCCATAGCATTCTCAAGTTATGGAGCGTTACAACTTAGGTGGTATCAGAGCTAAGTTGATGATCCTTAGGAGCTTAGGTTTTTATCAAAAGAATACAGGTTTGTGATCTTAGGAGCCTAGGTTGATGGATCTATAAGCTGCTTAGGTGATAATCCTTAGAAATAAGATGATGATATGCAATGAAAGTGGTTAGAAAATGGGAATAATATTACTGATTAGTGAACCCCTCTAGTAATATTCGAAATGTTAATTTTAAATTTTTTATACTTTGAGGAATGTATATGTAGTTTTATATTTTTCCTTATTATTGTAATTTATTTTGTAGAGTGCCTAAGAGAATCTCGGGTCTAAGATCATCCTCAAGAGCTTAAGGTGATGCTCTTGATAATAGAAGACCACTCAAACCAACTCAATTTGAACAAAGATAGACTGAGGGAAATGTTGCACAAATGCTAAAGGCTATCAATACTCTAATAGGGGCAGTAGCACAACAACAGTAACAAATACAGGAAATGCTAGTGCTAAATATGAGACAAGCTCAAATGATGGGAGAGATTAGAGAGAGACTAGTTGGAGAAGTGGATTTAGATTGTTTTGTCTAAATAGTTGGAAATTTATGCCGAAGGCAGATGATCCATTGGATGCTAAGAAGTAAATTGATGAAATAGAAAAGACTCTTGAATCACTAGGGATACCTAAAGATATGAAGATGAAATATGCTGTGTATTTACCGAGGGCTTTGGCTTCTAAGTGGTGGTTAAGTGCTTCTAGACTTACTGTAGGAGTAATTACATGGAGCAACATTTCCCTGGCATTATTAGAGAAAGGATGTAGGCAACATATTACAGCTACTATCAAGGGAAAAGATCTATAGATGATTATGAGATGGAACTCAATCGTCTAATGAAGTTTAAGCCACCTGCATTTAGAGTTGATGAGAAATCAATGGCTTATCAGTTCGTATTGGGACTGGAAGTTACCCTCTAACATGAAGTAGTTGCCTTCCAACTGAAAACCTACTCTAAAGCTGTAAACAAGGCAAAACTCTTATAATAAAGTTACAAAAGAATTGATGAAATGAGAAATCTGGGAACTAGAATAGTATTAGGTAAAAGACCTATCTAAAACGTTATGACTCAGGAGAAGGGCAAAAGTCCTCACATAGTGCAAACCAGACTTGTGGTCATTATAGCACCATCCACTTAGGCGAGAACCTCATATGTGAGACAAGCTAACGGGCGTGGAAGATGTTATGGGCTACACAAATTGAACAAATGCAAATGGGTAGAGGGTACTTGTTTGTCATGTGGAAAGATAAGACACAATAACAATAGCTGTTGGGAGAGATCAATTCCATTCACATTCTACTTCTCATGAAAATAGAGGGGTTATAGAATGGTGGATTGCTTAGATAATAAAGGACAAAATGTGCAGTAAGCACCAATAGGAAAAAATTAGGTTGGTAACAATGGTGGTAGACCCTAGCAAGCAAGACCAAGACAAAGAGCATCAACACGAGTGTTTGCACTATATGGGTAGGACATTGTAGATGTAGAGACTTTGGCAGTTACACTATTGGTAAATTCTGCTGAAGTATATGTATTATTTGACACTAATGCATCACATTCATGTATATGTGATGCATTTACAAGTAAATATGATAAATGTACTGAAGTGCTAAATGTTGTATTGAGTTTGAATACCCCTATGGATGTAGATAGAGGAATGAATAAAATATGTAGAAAGGTCTATATGGAGGTGCAGGGTAGAGTAATGATTGTAGATCATCTGGTGTTCAATATGATTGATTTTGATGTGATTTTGGGAATGGATTGGTTGATCAAACATCATGCAGCAATAAATTGTCATGATATGACTATCCATTTTAATACTCTAGAAGGGGAAAATTTTAGTTTCCAATAAGAGGCACATAGACTAATAGGGTTGCCTACTTATGAATTGTGGGGGAAATGTATAATGGCTTCAGTAGCAGTTAAGGCCGAAAGTGTGATGAAAATGGATCTAGTAAGAGAGTTTACTAGAGTATTTTTGGATGACCTACTAAGTTTACCCCTAGTAAGGGAAATTGAATTTAGCATAGATCTAGTGTCTAATATGGCTCTCATATCAAAAACCCTATACCATATGGCACGTAAAGAGCTAAAAGAATTGAAAGATCAAATACAAGAATTACTGGATAAGAAGTTTATCAAACCAAGTATTTTACCTTAAGGTGCACTAGCATTATTTGTGAAAAAAGAAAAGGACAGCAACGTGCGATTATGTATAAACTACTAGGAGTTGAATAGGATTACGATAAAAAATAAATACCCTCTCCCAAGAATTGATGACTCATTTGATCAGTTGCAAGGGGCTCAATTTTTCTCAAAAATAGACTTGAGATCTAGGTACCATCAATTGTGAATTACGGAAAAAGACATCAAGAAGACTACTTTCAAAACTAGATATGAGCATTATGAGTTCCAAGTAATGTCGTTTGGACTCACAAAAGACCAGTAGCCTTCATGGACTTAATGAACGGATATTCAGAGAATAGTTAGATATGTTTGTCATTGTTGTCATAGATGATATCTTAATATACTCCAAAAGTGAAGAAGATCATGAGCAACATTTGAGGATAGTATCGAATAGATTGCATGCAAAAAAGCTATATGCCATGTTTAAGAAGTGTGAATTATGGCTGAAGTAAGTCACCTTTTTAGGTCATACGATTAGTAAGGATGGGTTTGCTGTAGATCCTAAGAAAATAAGAGCTATGAACAAATGGCTTAAGTTGAAGATTGTAACAGAAATTAGAATTTTCTTGTGGTTAGCAAGATACTATAGAAGATTTGTAGAAAGATTCTCTAAATTGGCAACCCGTTTGACCAAGTTAACTTAGAAGGGGTAAAGTTTGTATAAGATGATCGACATGAAGCAAGCTTCTTAACACTAAAGGAGAGATTGACTTCTATACCAGTGATTGTTCTACCAGTTAGTGGTGAAGAATTTGTGGTGTACAATGATATGTCTACTTAAGGGCTCGGGTGTGTATTAATGCAGAATGATAGCATAATTGCATATGCATTTAGACAATTGAAGCTTTATGAGAAGAACTATCTAACACATGATTTGAAATTAGCAGTAGTGGTGTTTGCACTCAAATTGTGGAGAAACTACTTGTATACGGAGAAATGTAGGATATCCACAGATCATAAAAGTCTCAAGTACCTCTTTACCTAGAAGGAGCTAAATATGAGGCAGATACGCTAGCTAGAATTGATAAAGGACTATGACTTAAATATTCAATACCATCCTAGAAAGGCAAACATAGTGGCTGATGCACCCAATAGAAAGAAGCTTGGTAATCTAGCAACGTTGATCACAACTCGGAAGAAAACATTAGAAGATATGTAGAAATTAGATTTCGAGATTATGACTTAGGAAATTGGAGATAGTGACTCGCTATCTTACAAATATAGCTAATGTTAATTGAAAGAATAAAAGTCACACAAGCTAAAGATATGGGCATATAGAAAATAAAGAAAAGAATGGAAGAAGGAAGAGTTGTGGAATTTAATGAAGATGAAGAGGGGGTGTTGAGGTATGATCATAGGTTATGTATGCCAAGTGTAGATGAGCTAAAGAAAAAAAATATTGGAGGCACACCATTCCAAGTACTCCACAAATCTTGAAAGTACCAAGATATATAAAGATCTGAAGAACCATTATTGGTGGAGGAATATGAAGAGAGAGACTGCTAATTATGAATCTAAGTGCTGACATGCTAACAGATTAAAATAAAACATCAGAGACTCGTTGGCATTTTACAGCCTTTACCTATACAAGAGTGGAAATGGAAACATGTAACCATGGACTTCATCATAGCACTACCCAGATTAGTGACTAAGTTAGACACTATATAGGTAATTGTGGACCTGTTTACAAAATTAGCTCACTTTATACCTATAAGTATTGGTTACAATCTTAAGAACCTCGCATAAATCTACATCAAAGAGATTGTAAGGTTGCATGGAGTGCTAGTCTCCATAGTATGGAATAGAGATAATAGATTTACGGGGAGATTGTGGAATAGTCTACACAAAGCTCCAGGGATAAAGATACAGTTTAGTACGACTTTTTACCCATAAACTGATGGTTAATGAGAGCAAACTGCTCAAATATGGGAAGATATGTTGAGGGCATGTGCATTGGACCTTAGTGGAAATTGAGATGAACGTCTACCCTTAGTGGAGTTTACATATAACAACACTTATTAAGCTACCATCCAGATGGCACCATATGAGGTGTTATATCAAAGAAAGTGTTGATCGCCTTTGCATTGGGATGAAGTAGGCAAGAAATAGACATTGGGTCCTAATCTAGTACAAGATGTAGTTGACAAAGTGAAGTTGATCCAGCAAAGAATGCAGTCTGCCCAAAGCAGTCAGAAGAAATATGCAGATAAGAGGAGACGACCATTGGAGTTTCAAGTGGGAGACCATGTGTTGTTGAAGATCTCATCTACAAAGAGAGTGATAAGGTTTGGATTGAGAGGGAAAGTAAACCCTAAATATGTGGGACCCTTTAAAATTCTTAAGAGAATTAGACCAATGGCATACAAATTAGCCTTCCCAACAAGTTTGGCTGGAGTACATAATGCATTCCACATTTTCATGTTAAGGAAATATGTGCCCAACCTAGACTAAATCACTGCATTAGAACCTCTGCAAGTGTAGCCAAATCTCACAACAGTGGAGAGATCTATTAGAATTGTTGATACTAAAGTGTAGATTATCAGAAGATGGGTCATCAAGTATGTTAAAGTGTAGTAGAGAAACCAAACAAAGAGAGAGGCAACCTGAGAGTTGGAAGAAGAGATGAAGAGAAGATAACCAAAACTCTTTAATAATCTAAGTAATTTTCGAGAAAATTTTTTTTTGTAAGGGGGGTGAAAATGTAATTACTCATAAATTATTTTATAAATATATATATATGCACATTTCCTATTAATATATATGTACAAAAATTTGCTAAGGACAAAATGGGGAATAAGATATATTGATAAGGACAAGATGGTCTTTTCATGGCCTAAGTATATAAACCCTTTTTACCTAAGGTTAATCCTTTTCCTCACTTTTCAATCCGGAACCCTATTTACACTTTAGCGAAACCCTCCCAAAACCTCCAGTATAACCTAAGGGAAATCTAGTTGAAGAACATTAGAGACAAGCCAATTACAACTAGGTAGGAATCTAAATCTATGGTTGCATGCATATAGTTGTAGAGGTATAAACCAAAGATTGTTTGATGATTTACAATCAGGATTCAAGATAAATGACGAGGCAAAACAAGCGTAGGAGTGATTGATCCAAGGATTTAAGTCACAACTTGATCAAGTAAGTACATAACTCTTGTAATAAGAAACAAATAACATAAACTAGAGTCCATTTGACATAATTGTTTAGAGATTTGGGTTAGAAAGAATAAAGGATTTTGAATTGAAAAAAGAGGGTTTATAGTGAATAGAAAGGTACATGACCTCCCAACATAGTTATGTCGTACCCCGTGTTAAAACCCAAAACACACAAAAGGTACATGGCCTCCCAACACGATTGTGTGGTACCCCATGTTAAAGCCTAGGACATACAAAAAGGAACACGACCTCCTAACATAGTTATGCCATATCCCATGTTAAAATCTAAATTACTTAGAAAGGTACATGGGTAGTATGTGGAAGGTACGTGATGTTGTCCCTAATGGAGTTATGTACTGAAATAATCTAAGTAGTATGTGGAAGAATGTTGTTAAAGGACTCGCATTCATGGAATGATGTTGTGAAAGGACTCGTGAACTCATGGACAGTATGGAGTACATACTATCACATATATATATATATATATATATATATATATATATATATATTATGTATGGAATACACTCATAGACAAAGGAGTGTACCCTTTGTCATATATATATATGTAATGTCCTTAAACACAATGTATTATAGCCCACCACGTGTCACTATCAAATAGCGATACGTTAAGGCTTTAAAACACAAAAAAACTTCCTACTTGTTTACCAAATTCATTTATGAAAATATAACCTCAATAACATAAAACAAATGACTCTAAGATGAGTCATTCAAATCCATGAGATTTAGATAACACATAAATTTTCTTTTAACATCTAGAATAAACTCTTCTCATGTCTAAATCTCTTATTATTAGGTTGGACAGAATTTTCATTACTAAAGTTTGATCAATCATAGGATGATAGGGGAATAGAGGTAGAGACGATTTCTGTTTGGGGAATTCTTCAAACCTCATATAAATTATTAGTTAATTTTCCAACCTAAAATGAAATTGAAAATAAAAATGACAAAATCAAACCAAAATAATATTTCAATTTCCTTAGCATGGTTTCAAGCCGAAATTTTTTATAACAGAAAATCATTTCTACATTCTTTACTCTTTACTTTATTGTATATTTGATAAAATATATAATATAGATATCGTGCTTTACATATATTTTATTACATTAATAAATTGAGTTATGTACATAAATAAATACATACACATATATATATATATATATGTATACATACATACGTACATACATATATATATATATATATAAGAGAGAGAGATATATTTTATGTTTTGACAAATTCTGCTCTACCATAAGTGCTTTCCATATCGTGAGAAGAGAAAACAAAAAGAGAGAAAAGCTGCTGTGAAAGATATCATCATTTCTTACTTCTTTATAACCTTAGTTAAATCCATTAAAAAATGGTATCAGCTTAGTTTCCAACTCAAACTCAACAATTCTATCTTTCAAATCACTAGTACAATAAGCCAACCTTCCACAAGTACAATTTGGATACACATGTAATTCCTTCGGCTCATCCCAACAGTGCATCAACTTATTGTAATAGATACCAACAAATTAATTATTTTTTCTAAGATTGCAAATTTCTTATTATATCTCAAAAACTAAAGGTCTATTGACTATATGATATTGCTCACCAATTTCTTTCTAGAGTTCTTACACAAAGTGCATATATAAGAAATTTTGAGACAATTGACTCGACATTGAGTTAAGTATTGAACATCTAACCATATAGTTGCAACTAACCCATTTAACTAGATCAAGTGAATTTTCTGAGGGTTTTTGCATTGTTCCATCAGAAAAACCCTAATTTTAGTTTGGTTGCAAGTGTTATCTTTATGGTCCGACTCCAAGATAGGTAATTAGTACCACTAAAGATCAAATTTCCAACTAACATCCTAGGATTATTAGATCCAGAAATGGATCTGTAATTCCTAATTCAAATGAACTATTTCTATTTTGATTATCAAGGAGAGCCATCGATAGACTTACATGCAAGAAAATTGATTGATTCTAAGAATGATGCTAACATGATGAAAGGTCGATCCCTCATTTATGCTTTGATGTCATGACAAAATTTTCTCTACTGCAAATACTTTCCATATTGTGAGAAGAGAGAATAGAGAGAGAAAGAGTAAAGTTTTCAACTCAAACTCAACAATTCTATCTTTCAAATCACAAGTATAATAAGCAACCTTCCACGAGTACAATTTCGATACGCATGTAATTTTTTCAACTCACTCCAAAAACACTTCATCTTATTATAATAAACACCAATCGGTTGATTATTTTGTCCAAAATTTCAAACATAATGTGTAGTCTTTTAATGAAGAAAGTGTGATTAGTGTGTATCACCGTTTTCTTTATACAAATCAAGAATCCTCATCATTCGGCCTTTAAATTTGCAATGTAGCATTCAGTTAAGAATTTTATTTCCTTACAAGTTTATTACATTATCATTGAGTTTTACAAACAGTACACCGATTAAGTTCATGCATGATTTTTATTTCTTGTTATAATCGGAAATAGAAAAACATTTGTATTTATTATTGATATATCTACTTAGAAAATGTAGTTTTAGAAGTAATATCGACATTTTGCCAAAAGTATTGTAATTAGTTAATATATACAACTAATAATAGAAGATTCTACTAACATCAATACACAAGGCGGGTTGAACATGTTTTGAGTTTTTTTTTTTTTATGTCAAATAAAGTTAATTTATTAATGGCTATATGTGCACATATATCATTAGTAATATATATTTAAAAGTAAATAAAATTTTGCTCAAGTTCGGTCTTTCAAACCGAAACCAAATCAAAGCCAAAATTCGAACGAAATTTCAAACCGGATTTATTCGATGAACCAAAAAAGAAAAATTCGATTTAGTTTGTTTATGCTTTTTGGTTCATAATTTCAAAGTGATGCAATATATGGGATACCTTTAATTTCAATAGAGTTCATAATATAGACTCGGACTACCTTGGAAAAGCCAATTATATGTGATATCCAATAAATAGTATAAAACTTTAATGGTGAAAACATGGCTTCAATATGAAGTAAAATTCAAACAAAATGCAGTAATATGAATCATAATACCAACCCACACATTATTACCTATCCAACGACAACCTCATGAAAAGTAAACGTCTTAAATCATAGAACATCCTAGCTCCCTGTCTCTATCAAATGATATATCCAAATCCTCGGATTTATTAGCCTTTATTTTATCGAAATCCTCGCATTTTTAGACATATATCCATACACTCTCGCGACCTAAATGTTTCTTTGCCAATACAAAGTCGGTCAATTTGGAATATCTAATGTAATAGATAAAGCATAAAAAGTTTACAAGTCATATTTTGAAAGGACGGAATTTAAATAATAGACAAAAAAAAAAAAAAACGGAAATTTGTTCGTCCAGTAGAAGGAAAAAAAAAAAATAACCATCATAATAAGAAGAAGAAAAGATCGTCCACCGAAAGGAGTTAATATCGGTAGATAAGAATAAGAAAATATAAAGAGTGAAAAGAAAACAAAACGCAAGTGGAGTAGCTATATGCAAGTAAATAATCAAAACAGGCCGTTTTCCTATATTTTATGGAATATTCTAATTATTTTTTCTGAATCTTCTCCGAAAAGTTACTCGAAGTAAAAATGTTAAATAATATAGCTACACGTTATCGCAAATAATTATAATAATTAGCCCTTTTCTTCGTTAATAATGCATCTAGCTACCTGTCAAATGAGTACATTGACCATGTTTCTGGTTTCTTATCAGCAAGCAAGCATCAGCAGGAGATAAGTATAACGCCAACACATGATGAGGTGATCGGTATAAAGTCTATCGCCTCAGCTATAATAAGAGAAGGGGATAAAAATAATTATCAACGTCTAGACAAAGTAATAGGATTGACAAAGAAATACAATGAAATGCTTGTAGCAGCGGAAATGGAAAACACATATCATGTCCAACGGACGGATGAATAAACAAATATATTGGGGTGATGTGAATCATTAATCTCCATATGTTGATTATAAAACAGCAAAAGTTGCTTGGCTTGATCCAGTCAATCCTTAGTTAGGTGTTCGAAATAGAAAATTTCCTGGACATTATAACATAATAGATATCTAGCAAGTCTATCTTATGATGTCAAGCGGATGATGTAACAAAATGAAATTCGGTGCTTTACATTTTCTATTATTATCTTGACAACATGCAATGACCGAGGAAAAGCTCCTGTTTATATGAGTAATTCCCAGTTATCTTGCTGGTTAGTTCCATCTTTTTTGGTGGGAATTGCCACAAGCCTTGCTAGAGAAGTTTTGCCATTGTTGATGCTTGCGACGTGTTCTTTCACTGCATACACGAGTTTTTTTCATCACATTCACATGATTACGCAGTGAAAAATCTCGCCACATAATTTTCTTAAATAAAAAATTAGGTTCATCATTTTTAGATAAGAATAATATAATAATAAAAATATTTTTTTTTCTAATGATATAATTTATAAGCAAATTCAATAAATAAAAAATAGATATAATAAAATGAATTAATATACATAAAATTATATGTAATTACTCATATATATATATATATGCACATTTCCTATTAATATATATGCATAAAAATCTACCAAGGACAAAATGGGGAATAAGATATATTGATAGGGACAAGATGGTCTTTTCATGACTTGAGTATATAAACTTCTTTTACCTAGGGTTAATCCTTTCCCTCACTTTTCAATCTAGAACCATATTTGCACTTCGATGAAACCCTCTCAAAACTTATGGTATAACCTAAGGAAAATTTAACCGAAGAACATTGGAGACAAGCAAATTACAATTGAGTAAGAATCCAAATCTATGGTTATATGTATATAGTTGCGAAGGTATAAACCAAAGATTATTTAATAACGTATAATCAAGATTCGAGACAAAATATGAGGCGAAACAAGTGTAGGAGCAATCAATCCAAGGATTTAAGACATAACCCGATCAATTAAGTAAATAACTTTGCAATATGATACAAATAACATAAATTGGAGTTAATTCGACATAATTATTTAGAGAATTGGGTTAGAGTTAGAAAGAACAAAAGATTTCAAATTGGAAAAAGTGGGTTCATAGTGAACCAAAGGGTACATGACCTCCAAACACGACTGTGTCATATCCCGTGTTAAAACCCAAACTAGTCAGAAAGGTACATGGCCTCTTAATATGATCATGTCTTGCCTATGTCAAAGAGAGAGAGAGAGAGAGAAGTGTAGACGACCTTTAGCATGGTCATGTACTACCTTGTGCTCACCTACACGGTTTTCAACATAACTGTGTTGAGTTAAAACACGTCTATTTCATTTTAATGTGTTGAGATATAATTTTATGATCGCGTAATTGAGAATTATGTATAGGTTTGGAAGATTTGTAAAGGTATAGACGTGTAAAGGAAAGTCAAGATTTGTAAAGTCAGGTATGTATATACCTTATGTGTTGTTTGTGCTTGTTAAGTTAGATATTGTGTGTGGATTAGTTATTATTGTAAGTAAATTTGATTGTGTGAGCATGTGTTTATGATTTGCTGTGTGAAAGTTATGTATGATGGTGTTTATGATATGATTGTGTACTGGTTAAAGATTATGGAGAATAAATAAAATTGAATATGAATAGTGTGTTGCATCATGCATGTGATATTGTTTTTGTTATGGCATGTGTATGCGTTTATCAATATATATAGTATTGGGTATTAGCTCACCCCTTATGAAAACCTTTTTTAGTTGTATGTGTCACAAGAGAGATTGTAAGGCATCATGAGACCCTAGTAGAGACTAATCAAGATACTGAGAAGAATATAGAATATGTATACTATGATGAGTAGTATTTTAATGAAGTAAAAGAAGAGATAGGACATATCTTTGTAAATGTGGTTTTTAATTTGCTGAAAGCTTCTGATGTATTTAATTGAAGAGATTGAAAATGAATTATGTTTTCTTCAAAGGTTGTTGTAATATTTGAATTCATGAATGCTTCCACTGTAATGATGTAAGAAGTTTAATTATTATTATGAATACTCGAAAGTTAATGTTTGGAGGATTGTAGTATCTAAGTCTTTGCATATCTTCATGTTATGAGGACACATAGCGAGCCATGGCATTCTCGAGTTATGGAGCGTTACAACTTAGGTGGTATCAGAGCTAGGTTGATGATCCTTAGGAGCTTAGTTTTTTAACAATAGAATACAGGTTTGTGATCTTTAGAGCCTAGGTTGATGGATCTATAAGTTGCTTAGGTGATAATCCTTAGAAATAAGATGATGATATGCAATGACTGTGGTTAGAAAATGGGAATAATATTATTGATTAGTGAACCCCTTTGGTAATATTCAAAATGTTAATTTTAAATATTTTATACTCTCAGGAATGTATATGTAGTTTTATATCTTTCCTTATTATTGTAATTTATTTTGTAGAGTGCTTAAGAGAATCTTGGGTCCAAGATCATCCTTAAGAGCTGAAGGTGATGCTCCTGATAATAGAAGACCACTCAAACCTACTCAATTTGAACAAGGATAGATTGAGGTAAATGTTGCAAAAATGCTACAGGCTATCAATACTCTAATAGGGGTAGTAGCACAACAACAGTAACAAATACAGGAAATGCTAGTGCTAAATATGAGACAAGCTCAAATGATGGGAGAGATTAGAGAGAGACTAGTTGGGGATGTGGGTTTAGATTGTTTCGTCTAAATAGCTGGAAATTTATGTCAAAGGCAGATGATCCATTGAATGCTGAGAAGTAAATTGATGAAATAGAAAAGACTCTTGAATCAGTAGGGATACCTAAAGATATAAAGGTGAAGTATGCTATGTATTTACTGAGGGGTTTGGCTTCTGAGTGGTGGTTAAGTGCTTCCAGACTTACTGTGGGAGTAATTACATGGAGTGGTATTTCCCTAACATTATTAGGGAGAGGATGCAGGCAATATATTACAGCTGCTATCAAGGGAAAAGGTCGATAGATGATTATGAGATGGAACTCAATCGTCTAATGAAGTTTAAGCCACCTGCATTTAAAGTTGATGAGAAATCAATGGCTCATCAGTTTGTATTAGGACTGGAACTTACCCTCTAACATGAAGTAGATGCCTTCCAATTGAAAACCTACTCTAAAGCTGTAAACAAGGCAAAACTCTTATAATAAAGTTACAAAAGAATTGATGAAATAAGAACTTTGGGAACTAGAATGGTATTAGGTGAAAGACCTATCTAAAATGTTATGACTCAGGAGAAGGGCAAAAGTCCTCACATAGTGTAAACTAGACTTATGGTCATTACAGCACCATCCACTCAGGTGGGAACCTCATATGTGAGACAAGGGAATAAGTGTGGAAGATGTTATGGGCTACACAAACTTAACAAATGCAAATGGGTAGAGGGTACTTGTTTTTCATGTGGAAAGATAAGACACAACAGCAATAGTTGTTGGGAGAGATCAATTCCATTTACATTCTGCTTCTCATGAAAATAGGGGGTTTATAGAATGGTGGATTGCTTAGATAATAAAGGACAAAATGTGCAGTCAGCACTAGTAGAAAAAAATTAGGTTGGTCACAATGGTGGTAGACCTTAGCAAGCAAGACCAAGACAAAGAGCATCAAAATGAGTGTTTGCACTATATAGGTAGGACATTGTAGATGTAGAGACTTTGGTAGCTACAGTATTAGTAAATTATGCTGAAGCATATGTATTATTTGACACTAATGCATCACATTCATGTATATGTGATGCATTTACAAGTAAATATGATAAATATACTGAAGTGCTAAATGTTGTATTAAGTTTGAATACCCCTATGGGTGTAAATAGAGGATTGAATAAAATATTTAGAAAGGTCTGTATGGAGGTGTAGGGTAGAGTAATGATTGTAGATCATTTGGTGTTCAACATGATTGATTTTGATATGATTTTGGAATGGATTGGTTGATCAAACATCATGCAGTAATAAATTGTCATGATATGACTATCCATTTTAATACAGTAGAAGTGGAAAAATTTAGTTTCCAATAAGAGGCACATAGACTAATAGGGTTGCCTAATTATGAATTGTGGGGGAAATGTATAATGGCTTCAGTAGCAGTTAAGGTCGAATGTGTGATGAAAATGGATCTAGTAAGTGAGTTTACTAGAGTATTTTCGGATGGCCTACTAAGTTTACCCTTGGTAAGGGAAATTGAATTCAACATAGATCTAGTGTCTGATATGGCTCTCATATCAAAAACGCCGTACCATATGGCACATAAAGAGCTAAAAGAATTGAAAGATCAAATACAAGAATTACTAGATAAGAAGTTTATCAGACCAAGTATTTTACCTTAGGGTACACTAGCATTATTTGTGAAAAAAAAAAGGACAACAACATGCGATTATGTACAAACTACTAAGAGTTGAACAGGATTACAATAAAAAATAAATACCCTCTTCTCTCCCAAGAATTGATGACTCGTTTGATCAGTTGCAAAGGGTTCAAGTTTTCTCAAAAATAGTCTTGAGATTTAGATACCATAAATTGTGAATTATGGAAAAAGACATCAAGAAGACTACTTTCAAAACTAGATATGAGCATTATGAGTTCCAAGTAATGTCGTTTGGACTCACAAATGATTTGTAGAAAGATTCTCTAACCCAGCAATGCCTTTGACCAAGTTAACTTAGAAGGGGTAAAGTTTGTATAGGGTGATCGACATGAAGCTAGCTTCTTATCACTGAAGGAGAGATTGACTTCTATACCAGTGATTATTCTACCAATTAGTGGTGAAGAATTTATAGTGTACAATGATATGTCTACTTAAGGGCTCAGGTGTGAATTAATGAAGAATGATAGCATAATTGCATATGCATTTAGATAATTGAAGCTTTCCTAGAAGAACTATCTAACACATGATTTGAAATTTCCTAGATGGAGCTAAATATGAGCCAAATACACTGGCTAGAATTGATAAAAGACTATGACTTAAATATCCAGTACCATCCTAGAAAGGCAAACATAGTGGCTAATGCACTTAGTAGAAAGAAGCTTGGTAATCTGGCAACGTTGATCACAACTCGAAAGAAAACATTGGAAGATATGCAGAAATTAGATTTCAAGATTATGACTCAGGAAATCGGAGATAGTGACTCGCTATCTTACGAATATAGCTAATGTTAATTGACAAAATAAAAGTTACACAAACTAAAGATATGGGGATATAGAAAAAAAGAAAAGAATGGAAGAAGGAAGAGTTGTGGAATTTAATGAAGATGAAGAGGGGGTGTTGAGGTATGATCACAAGTTATCTATGCCAATTGTAGATAAGCTAAAGAAAAAAATATTGGAGGCATACCATTCCGAGTACTCCACAAATCTTGAAAGTACCAAGATATATAAAGATTTGAAGAACTGTTATTAGTGGAGGAATATGAAGAGAGAAACTGCTAATTATGTATCTAAATGCTGACATGCCAACAGATTAAAACAGAGCATCAGAGACTTGTTGGCATTTTACAACCTTTACCTATACTAGAGTGGAAATGGAAACATGTGACCATGGACTTCATCACAGCACTACCCAGATTAGTAACTAAGTTGGACACTATATAGGTAATTGTAGACCTACTTACAAAATTAACTCACTTTATACCTATAGGTACCGGTTACAATCTTAAGAAACTCGCACAAATCTACATCAGAGAGATTATAAGGTTGCATGGAGTGCTAGTCTCCATAGTGTAGAACAGAGATAATAGATTTGTGGGGAGATTATGGAATAGTCTACACAAAGCTCTAGGGATAAAGCTACAGTTTCGTACCGCTTTTCACCCACAAACTGATAGTTAATGAGAGCAAACTGTTCATATATGGGAGGACATGTTGAGGGCATGTGCATTGGACCTTAGTGGAAATTGAGATAAACATCTGCCATTAGTGGAGTTCACATATAACAACACTTATTAAGCTACCATCTAGATTGCACCATATGAGGTGTTATATGGAAGAAAGTGTTGATTGCCTTTGCATTGGGATAAGGTGGGTAAGAAATAGACATTAAGTCCTAACCTAGTACAAGATGTAGTTGACAAAGTGAAGTTGATCAAGTAGAGATTGCAATCTGCCCAAATCAATCAGAAGTTATATGTAGACAAGAGGAGACAAACATTAGAGTTTCAAGTGGGAGACCATGTGTTGTTGAAGATCTCACCTACAAAGAGAGTGATAAAGTTTGGATTGAGAGGGAAATTAAACACTAAATATGTGGGACCCTTTGAAATTCTTAAGAGAATTAGACCAATGGCATACAAATTAGCCTTGCCACCAAGTTTGGCTGGAGTACATAATGCATTCCACATTTTCATGTTAAGGAAATATGTGCCCAACCTAGACTAGATCATTGCATGAGAACCTTTGCAAGTATAGCTAAATCTCACAATAGTGGAGAGATCTGTTAGAATTGTGGATACTAAAGTGTAGATTATGAGAAGACGGGTCATCAAGTATGTTAAAGTGTAGTGGAGTAACCAAACAAAGAGAGAGGCAACCTAAGAGTTAAAGGAAGAGATGAAGAGAAGATACCCAGAACTCTTTAATAATCTAAGTAATTTTCGAAAACAAAATTTTTTGTAAGGGGGGTGAGAATGTAATTACTCATAAATTATTTTATAAATATATGTATATGCACATTTCCTATTAATATATATGTATAAAAATTTGCTGAGGACAAAACGGGGAATAAGATATATTGATAAGGACAAGATGGTCTTTTCATGGCTTGAGTATATAAACCCTTTTTACCTAGGGTTAATCCTTTTCCTCACTTTTCAATCTAGAACCTTATTTACACTTTAGTGAAACCCTCCCAAAACCTACAATATAACCTGAGGGAAATCTAGTTGAAGAACATTAGAGACAAGCCAATTACAACTAGGTAAGAATCTAAATCTATGGTTATATGCATATAGTTGTAGAGGTATAAACCGTAGATTGTTTGATGATTTACAATCAAGATTCAAGAAAAATGATGAGGCGAAACAAGCGTAGGAGTGATTGATCCAAGGATTTAAGTCACAACCTGATCAAGTAAGTACATAACTCTTGTAATAAGATAAAAATAACATAAATTTGACTCAATTTGACATAATTATTTAGAGATTTGGGTTAGAGTTAGAAAGAATGAAGGATTTTGAATTGAAAAAAGAGGGTCCGTAGTGAATAGAAAGATACACGACCTCCCAACACAGTTATGTTGTATCTTGTGTTAAAACCCAAAACACACAAAATGGTACATGGCCTCCCAATATGACTATATGATACCCCATGTTAAAACCTTGGACATATAAAAAGGAACACGACCTCCTAACATAGTCGTGCCATATCCCATGTTAAAATCTAAACTACTTAGAAAGGTACATGGGTGGTATGTGGAAGGTACGTGATGTTTTCCCTAGTGGAGTTATGTATTGAAATGATTTGAGTAGTATGTGGAAGAATGTTGTTAAAGGACTTACGTTCATGGAATGATGTTGTGGAAGGATATTGTGAAAAGACTTGTAAACTCATGGACAACATGGAGTACCTACTATCATATACATACATATATATATATATATATATATATATTATATATGGAATATACTTATAGACAAAGGGGTGTACCCTTAGTCATATATATATGTAACTTCCTAGAACATGGAGTATTATAACCCACCACATGTCACTATCACTTAGTGATATGCTAAGGTTCTAAAACACTAAAAAACTTCCAACTTGTTTACCTTCTCAAATTCATTCATGAAAATATAACCTCAATAACATAAAACAAATGACTTTGAGATTTGTCATTCAAATCCATGAGATTTAGATAACACATAAATTTTCTTTTAACATCTAGAATAAACTCTGCTCATATCTAAAACTCTAAAATAAATAGAAGTTTACTGATATTTTTATCCCGGATCAATTATTAAAAATTTTGACCATAAATCTTCTAATTTCTATCACTCCTAATCTACATAGTGATAGTTCTCTCTCCCATTTTTATCTACATAATGTCCCACCGGGTTTCCATTTTCATCATAATTTGATTGCTTGTCATTCTCACCTACAGCTAAAAAGAATATAGGAAAGGGGTCGATTTAAACTCAGTATGTAAGTACCACACCCACTTGTACATGACACACTACATTAATAACACATGCATATATGCAACGTTAATCCACAACACAATCATACATCAACTTACACATCAATTGTAATCAATTTCACATCATAGTGGTACTCATAATGCTGATATACACAATATTGTCCAAGTGGAAACTACCACTACGAGCCTTATCTAACCCTAATCTACCTTAGATCATTTTGATATATGGCTCCACTAGGGACAATGCGGCATACTGATCATCATGGTACCCCTTAAGGATCTGCCATTGCAGGCCCCTAAGCCGAGCCAAACATAAGCAACATGCAACATTTCATGCATATATCACATTACATTACATAATTCTTATATCCAATTCATTTAATAACTACCTAACAATCGCAACCAACAAACAAAGTAAACACGTACCTTAAATTCTAGCCTTAAGCATGTCTAGTCTTAAATTTAAGCTAAGTTGAAATCTGTACAGCATCAATACATCATTCTTAATACTAATCTAAGAATAGTATAATTCCTCAATTCTCTTAATCTATAAGATTATCTAATGTCTTACTAACTATTTTGGTTGCATGGAAATTAGTTTAATTAAAAGTTAAATAGATATACAATTAAGTTATGTTTCATTCAACATGGCTATGTTGGAGGCCGTGTAGCTCAACATTGGATAATATATGACTGTGTCAAAGGTTACGTACCTTTCTATAAGGTTTAGGTTTAGCATGGGTGAAACACGATCATATTAGGAGGCCGTGTAACTTTTTAAAAAAAATTTGGGTTCGATAGGATCATGACATGACTGAGTTGGAAGGTTATGTATCTCCCTAAAAGGTTTTGCATTTAATATGGGAGTGATACGACCATGTTGGGTAGTCGTATATCTCTTGGTACGTTCAGGCTTTACATAGTCAAAATACGGCTATGTTGGGAGGCCGTATATCTCTCGATAAAGTCTTATAAACCTTAATTCCTCTATATTAATTCATCCTAATCTCATTTCTTTTTATTCTTAAGTTTAATTTGACCCTAAAACATGTAATTTTTAATCAATTGACATAGGCTACATTACTTACATAGGCATTTCTATAAATCGAGTCCTTGATCCATGAATTTCCTTGTTCTGCACATTCCTTCTTCAAAATTTTGGGTGAAATCATATAGCAATAACTCATTTTAACATAAATTCTGTATTTGTGATTATTTTATAAATCGTAGAAATCCTTACCTCATGTGATCAGATCGAACATCAAAGAATTCCTCTTAATCGCCTTATGTTTATTTTGAGAGTGTTTTTCCTTTTGTTTTTTGTTTCAATAGACAAAATGGAAAAGGAAGCTCTTTAAGTTAATTTGGGGTATTTATACTCTTTGCATGAAATGACCCATTTGCCCCTCATTTTACGTACAATTTCCATCCTTAGCCTTAGCTTACGCTATAACATCTATAAATAAATTATTAAAAGTCCAGGTATTACATTCTCCCCCCATTATAAAAACTTTTGTCCTAAAAAGCACCTCATTTTGGAATATCTTTAGATATTTCTTCCTCATCTCTTCTTCCAATTCCTATATTGCTTCTCGTTCTATTTGATTGGTCCATTGTACCTTGATATAGGAGATTGTTCTTCGCCTTAGCACCTATTCTTTAGTGTCCACTATTCTCACAAGTGTCTCTATGGAGGATAAGTCTAGTTGTACCTCCAAGGGTTCTAAGGCTACTACTTGATTTTGGTTTGGTACATATTTTTTTAATATCGATACATGAAATACATCATGTATCCTATCCAGACTTGGCGGTAGGGCCAACCTGTAAGCGACCGTTCTAACTCTTCCTAGAATTTCAAATGGACCCACGTATCTTGGATTCAACTTACTCCATAGTCTAAACCTAATTATCCCTTTAGTTAGAGATATCTTCAGTAAGACTTTATCCCCAACTTGAAATTCTATAAGGCATTGCCGTTTGTCTACATTACTTTTCTAGCAACTATGGGTTGATAGAATTCGTTGCTTTATTACTTTGACCTTGTCTACTATTTCTTGCACTATCTTCAACCCCAATATCCGTCTTTCTCCCACTTCATATTAATGTAAGGGAGATTTGCAATTCCTACTATACAATACTTCATAGGGAGCCATCTGTATAGTAGCCTGGTAACTATTACTATAAGTAAATTCTACTATAGGTAAGTGATCACTCTAATTACCCCCTTAATCTAATGTATAAGCTCATAGTAGGTCTTCTAGAATTTGGATAGTCCTCTCAAACTACCTCGTGGTGAAACACTTAGTCTAATAAACTCACTATCTTGTAGCTTTTGAGTTAAGTCTTTAGTTTAGATAGTTTAGTAGATACCATTCTGTAGGGTGCTTTAGATATAGGTGTCATTCCTAGTACAAGATCAATACAGAACTTTGTCTTTTGATTAGTGGTAAACTCGACAAATTCTCGGGAAAAATGTTTGCATACTCATTCACTACATACACATTTCCCAATTTCTTAACTTGTCCCGTCTTTACTGATAAGGCTGATAGTCTTCCTTTATTCCACTACTCATATGTTGGAAGAGTTGCAGGCCTCTATGGATCTAACTTGAATATAACTTGTTCCTCATTAGGAAAATTAAACATAACCAATAGATTGTGACAATCTATAGTGGCATGGTACTTAGATAGCCAGTTCACTCCTATAATTAAATCAAAATCTATCATCTCTAATATAAACAATTCAATTGGCATTTTCTTGCCATGTATTACAATCTCCACATCTTTACATATTTGATCTGATTTCCCTCCTACTCCGAAAGGAGTATTTACAATCATAGCATCACTTAATATAATAGGTTTTGTTCCACATACATCATAAACACAGGTGATATATAAGAATGTGTTACACTCGAGTCAAGCAATACAATGGCAGTATTTAAGTTTATGAGTAGTGTACTTGCTATGTTATCTTGATTAGGGGTATCCTGCTACTGCTGCTACTATTGCAATGCAACCACCCTACCAAGTGCCCTCTTTCTTGGTCCAACAATCAGATTTCTGCCCAGTGGTCCTCTAGGTGCAGACCCTGTAGGTTGTTATGCTTGTAAGGGTGTAATCGCTTAATTGCGATGAGCACCACACTCGAATGATCTATGCCCTCTTTGCTTACAACTATAGTAGAAAGTTTGAGGGAAGGTCCTTTTCGTGCAAGTCCCGCTGGTGTATCCTATCTTGCTACAAGAGATGCAAGCCCCTTCGGCCCAATTACACTACTGTAGATCATGGGGTCCCAAACATTTAGGACACCTTAGACCTGGTCTTGCCTGTGGTGGTAGAGGCAGTGCTAGAGGTGCAGGCTTAGTTTGAAGAGGCCTAAGCGCATAAGCCACAGGTCTGGCTTGATATATAACTAGCCTATTTCCCTTGTTTGTGTAAGGTATGCTAGAAATGAGTCTTTTCCTTAGAACTAATCTTAATATGTGGGATAGTAGTTTCTCTATTCTCTTTTTACTCTATTCCAAATATTTAGCCTTGTCAACTACCTCGACATGAGTAGTTAACTAAAAAGCCCCCACTTCATGTTATAGGGTAGGCTCTAATCCCCTTAAAAATCTTCTTGCTCAGGAAGTGTTATCCCCTCTCATTACTTCTAGCAAGAACTTGCTTAAGCAGTTCAACTCCATTTCATATGCCTCCCTAGATCTACTACCTTGCTGGTACTTATAATAATTCACCTCCATTTTTTCTCTAATGCTACTAGGGAAGTACTTTTCATAAAAGAGCTCCTTAAACCTCTATCACTAGTTAGGAGCTCCTGCCAATCTGGACATATTAGTCCACCAATTTGTAATTGCTCGCTTCACTATATAAACAACATATCTCACCTTCCTCTCTTCAAGGACCATGAAGGCTCTAAAAGTCCTTTTAGTCATAGTGATCCAATATTCAGCCTCTATTGGATCATCAACCTTTTGGTTGAACTCCTTATCTAACCTTACAAATTTATCCAGCCTACAAGTTTCCTCTATAGGCCTAATAGGTCTCATAACTTGCTATTTTTGTTGCTGTTGCACCAGCATTCCCACTAAAGCATTTACGATCTCTAGCAACTGAGTAGTAGTGACATTAGCCTGCTTTGGGTTTCTTGATGAGGTTCTTTGAGGGTTCCTACCCTCTAAGGCATCTCCACCCTATCTAGCATTAGATGAACCCCACATGATACTTCTCTTTGGAGGCATTTTCTGTAAATTGAGACAACAAAATGATTTTGGGGTTTCAATTTGTAAGGGAAGTTAGTGACGGTATACATCTATGTATACTTAATTCAAACATATATATATACCTATACATAATTAAATAGGAATATATAGTAAAATACAATTACATAAAATATTTGGAGTAATATAACATAATAGTAAAATCATAGCTCACCACATGTTACTATCATGTAGTAACACGCTAAGACTCTAAAACACCGAACAACTTCCAACCTATTCACTTTCTCAAATTCATTCAGGAAAATGTAACCTTAATAATATAAAACAAATGACTCTAAGATGAGTCATTCCAATCCATGATATTTAAACAACACATGAATCTTCTTTTAACATCCAGAATAAACTTTGCTCATGTCTAAAGCTCTAAAATAAACAGAAGTCTACTGATATCTCTACAATCTCATATCAATTACTAAAAGTCCTAATCATAAATCTTCTCATTTTTGTCACTCCTTATCCATATAGTAATAGTGTTCTCTCCCATTTTCATCTACATAATGTTCTGCTAAGTTTCCATTTTCATCGTAATTTAATTCCTCGCCATTCTCACCTATAGCTAAAAAAAATATAGAAAAGGGTATGAGCCTAAGCTTAATATGTGAGTACCACACCCACATACACATGATACACCATATTAATAACACATACATATATGCAACATTAATCTACAACATAATCATACATCAACTTACACATCAATTATAATCAATTTCACAGCATAAGGGCACTCCTAACCTCGATACACACAATATTGTCCTAGTAGAAACTACCACTGTGTACCCCATCTAACCCTAATGTACCTTAGACTATTTCGATATATGGCTCCACTAGGGACAATACGACATACTGATCATCAAGGTACCCTTTAAGGATCTACCACTACAAGTCCCTAAGTCGAGCCAAACACGAGCAACATGCAACATTTCATTTACATATCACATTACATTACATAATTCTTATATCCAATTCATTTAATAATCACCTAACAATCACAACCAACAAACAAGGTAAACACGTACTTTAAATCCTAGCCTTAAGTACGTTTGGTCCTAAACTTAAGCTAAGCTAAAATCTATACAACATCAATAAATCATTCTTAGTACTAATCTAAGAATAGTATAATTTCTTAATTCTCTTAATTTATTAGATTATCTAAGGTCCTACTAACTATCTAGGTTGTGTGGAAATTAGTTTAATTGAAAGTTAAATAGATTTACAATTAAGTTATGTTTCACTCAACACAGTCATGTTAGAGGTCGTGTAGCTCAATACGGGATAATACACGACTGTGTCAAAGGCCGTGTACTCTTCTGCAAGGTCTGGGTTTAGCATGAGCGAGACACAACTATGGTAGGAAGCTGTGTATCTTTCTTAAAAAAATTTGGGCTCTGTACAATCATGACAGAATCGTGTTGGGAGGTTGTGTATCTCTCTAGAAGGTTTTGCATTCAACATGAGAATGACATGACCGTGCTAGGGGGTCATGTATCTCTTGTTAAATTTAAATTTTACATAGTCAAAACACGACTATGATGGGAGGCTATGTATCCCTTAGTAAATTCTTACAAACCTTAATTCCTTTATACCAATTCATCATAATCTCATTTCCTTTTATTTATAGGTTTAATTTGACCTTAGAACATGTATTTTTTAATCAATTTACACAAGCTAGATTACTTACATTGGAATTTCTGCGAATTGAGTCCTTGATCCATGAATTTCTTTGTTCTTCACGTTCCCTCTTCGATCCAATTATGGTGAAATCATGTAGCAATAACTCATTTTAACCTCGATTCTATATTCATGATTATTTTGTAAATCATAGAAATCCTTACCTTGTGTCATTTGATTGAACATCGATGAATTCCTCTTAGTCACCTTAAGTTTGTTTTGAGAGCATTTTTCCTTTTGTTTGTTATTTCACTGCACAAAATGGCAAAGGCGACTCTGTAGCTTAAGTGGGGGTATTTATACTATTCATGTGAAATGACCTATTTGCTCCTCATTTTACGTACAATTTTCATCCTTAGCCTTAGCTTACATTATAATATCTATAAATAAATTATTAAAAATTTAGGTATTTCAATATATATATAACATCTATAAATATATGTATATATATTGTTTGTGGAAGAATTGTCTAGTTATGTGTAAGGATGTATGATGATTCTGATAATGAGACTATGTGCTAGTTAAATATTGTGAAAGATAAATAAATGATGTATGAATATTATGTTGCATCATGTATGTGTTATTGTTTTTGTCATGGCATGCGTATGTGTGTGTAAATATATATAGTGCCGGGCATTAGCTTACCCTTCGTAGGAACATTTTTTGGTTGCGAGTGTCATATGAGTGTTTGTAGGGTATGATGAGACCCTAGTAGAGACCAATCAAAATACTGAGGAGAATGTAGAATATTTATACTATGATCAGTAGTATTTCGATGAAGTGAAAGAAGAGATAGGGGATATCTTTGTAAATATGGTTTTTAATTTGTTGTTAGATTTAAGTTGTTGAAAGTTTTCACTATATTTAATTGAAGAGATTGAAGATCAATTATGTTTCCTTCAAAGGTTGTTGTAACATTTGAATTCATGAACACTTCCACTATAATGACGTGAGGAGTTTAATTATCATTATGAATACTTAAAGGTTAATGTTTGGAGAATTGTAGTATCTGATCCTTTATGTGTCTTTATGTTATAAGGACATGTGGCGGGTTATAGCATTCCTGGGTTCTTGAACGTTACATTATTAGGAAGGAAGAAAAAAAATCATGCAATCTCAAGCAACTAACTAGTTCAATAAATAGCTGTTTTACTAAAACAAAATAGATACACTAAAAATAAATACCTAGATGGTCTAGCAAGAGGATTTCAAGGTGACCCACATAAAATCCCCTTATCTCTAATTTACATCATTAGTATAATTACTTTGCATTTGAGAACGGCTATTGTTATATAAAGCCAGGTGATGCTATGGACCCTATGATGGGTGTCGAATCCAACAAAAATAAAACCCACTCCTAGACAATTATATGATTTGCATATAGTGGTGAGTAGGGTCGAATCCACAGAGATTGGTTAAACTTATTTCTATTCATGGAGAATAAAAGGGAAAAGAAAAATGGGGGGTTTTGTTTGTGAATCAAAATAAAGTAAAACAAGGTAAGAAAATCGGATATTAATAAAAGCCTAGCCAGAGGAATCAAGATAGTTTAATTCTGGGAATTGATCATCGATGCAAATGTTTTCTATTCTTAGTTCTAGATAAACTGGTTATGGTTATTAACAAGCTCTAACAACCTATCTCTCCTTACTTCTTTGATAACCTCAGACAAGCGCTTTGAATTATTTCTCTTATTGATTAAACAACCCTAGACAAGCGCTTAGGATTTAATCTATCAATAGCATTAAAATCTAGAGAGACCACCAATTCATGCCAGTAGATTATAAGATAACCTATTTAAACATGATCATACACCTCCATAACATGAATTCGATCATCTCTTTTATAACCAAACATGTTATTGCGTCATTAAGACTAGAACAATCAAACAATTACGGATTTGACGTGCTAGTTGACAATATATTAACTTGCTAATAGAGTAGAAGAGCTCTATTCATACCAATCAACAAAGATAATAATGACAAAACGATCAAAAGATATATGAATACCCGAAAGCAAAGAATAGAATAAATACAAGTCAATTAGACCTCACAATTCGTGGAGAATTAAACATCTATGACCCTTTGGCTAGAAAAGTAGCTTAGCTACTCATGTTCATCAATAAAACGAAAATAAAAAGTAAAGACATGATGAACCCGGTTGCCTGCTCTGCCTCCAAGATGATCCAAGGTTCTTCAAGATCCAATGATTCAAAAGTTGTCCTAGCCCTCTAGGGTTGGTTCTATTTATATTGCTACGGAGATGGCATGTGATCTTTTGCTAGCAAGATACGAAAATATCTTTCCTTTTCTAAGTAGATTTCGAGAAGTAAATGTTCGTCCGCCTGGCACGCCCTAACACACGGCCGTGGGTCAAGCCGTGCCATCCTCTGTGCATATTTCATGTATCATCTTCCGTGTCCAGTGTGTACTACAACTCTACCCACGACTAGATTTCCAACCGTGCTTTATTCTGTGCATAATCAACGAGTCTTCATCCGTGCCCAGTGTGTACCACGGTTACACCCACGACCAGATTTCAAGCTGTGCCAGCCTCTAGTTGATGTTCCACAATTTCTTCTCCTTAGCACGTCTAGCTTCCACCACGGCTCCAAGCACGGTTGCTCCCACGGCTGCCACCACGGCCGTGCCCTAAGCCGTGTCTCTCTTTGTTCAAAGTCCACATTTTCGCCTTCTTGTCCAGTGTGTAACACGGTTTGCACCATGGTCGTGCCTCAAACCGTGCTTCCTCCGGTGGTGTAATTCCTTGTCTTGATCCAAGTTGTAGATGACTTCTCTAATTTACTTGAATTGGCACCCTTGACATCATTTAACCTGATTTATCACCATAATAGAATTAAGTACCATTTCCTTACGATTTCTATAAAATCAATAATAATTTAACACAATTTATACTATAAAGATTGAGTATAAAATGGCTCTATCAAATTCCCCCACACTTAAACTCTTGCTTGTCCTCAAGCAATTGCATCAATTCAATTGAGAAATCTATCATAGATTATACAAACTTTCTTTTCATCATTCCAAGCATCTATTCATTTGTAATTCATGACTTGTAGTTTTAATGCCTACTACTTCAACCAAACTAGTTTCCTGTGATCAAATTACCATGGACAAAATTTAATAGCTAATCTAAACAAAACAAACTTTAATCCTCATGTTTAGCAAAAGAATTTTTTATTCCAAAAGTAAATACTTAATCCACTAAGGAAAAACACCCAATTAAACTTCATTGGATATTATCAAGCATATAATCCTTGCAGTATAAAGTAAAAGCATATGGCATAAGCTCTTTGCTAGATATTCTCCCTTTTATACATCTTTGTTTTATTCAATGAATGTTTACATTCATGTTCTTTTGATTTATTCAAGCATCTATTTTGATGAGTTTTTGCCCGCTTCTTTTCATGAACTTTTTCCTTTTTCGCCCTTATCGTTATAGTGAGTTCATTGAGTCGGCAACATCCCGAGCTCATCACTCAAGTGACCGGGTTTTGAGATACCCCTACGGACTCTTCCTCACTCTAACATTCAAGTTTGAATACTCTTAACTCAATTAGTTGAATCATTGGAGTAATGGCTATGCTAGATTCTTTTTTTTTTTTTTTTTAAGTGTTATGATTGCCTTACAAACAACTTCAAAGAGTATACAGTAGCTAATATAACCTAGAAGTAAACTTGTTTATTTTTCACTTAGGGACTCGACTTACTCTTAGACTTCCAATTCTAAAGCTAAATACAAGGTAAATTTGTTTCTTAAAGATTTCACTACTTAATTTTAACCATGTATTCTAATCACAGCAGTGGGTGAGTAAAACATTTGAACAAGTCAATTTCACATTGTGTAGATGCTTATTATAACATTTAGTACAATCTTTAGATTTCATGATAATTTTGAAAAAAAAATTGGCTTAAAATTTCTTAAGGACAAACATTCAGAGTATAAGTTAGTTCTCTATTCTCTATATTTTATTATCCTCTCCCCCACACTTAGCTTGAACAGTGTCCTCACTGTTCCTAATTTAGCACAATTGAAAAGGAATCAACAACTCAAGGAACATTAGAGAATAAGAGAAAGGAAATACCGGTACTTCCCTGGTATTGGAGTTCTCCCTTTAAGCTCTGGAAAGTGTCATCTAATTATGTGTATCCTTGCTGTAGCTGATCCAAAGAGTTCAAAACTACATGAAAATCAAAACAAACTAAACTAAAACAAAACAAAACTAAAGCAAAACAAAACTAAAAGAATTTTTTTTTTTTTTTTTTTTGACATGGGTTGCCTCCCATGAAGCGCCTTTCTTTAATGTCTTTGGCTAGACGTTCCTGGCTAGATGTTCAGATAAGGATTTTGATTCCAGCTTTGGTGCCTGTGGTGATGGGTTCATAATATCCGCAATAAAAACAGGAGAGATATCGCTAGGATGTTTTATGGTATCATAAATGTTAAATTTAATCACTTCACCATCAAATTCCATAGTGAGGGTACCATCATTTACATCAATTTTCGTCTTGGATTTCTTAAGGAATGGTCGCCCTAATAATATCAGTGATGAAGTATGAGAATCACTATCATCCATGTCAAGCACATAAAAATCAGCAGGAAAAACCAACCCATTGACTTGAGCTAAAACATCCTCTAAAACTCCCTCAGGATAAACATTGGACCTGTCAGCAAGTTGAACAATAACACCCGTTTCCTTCAAAGGACCAACATTTAAACGTTGATAAACAGACAAAGGCATGACACTGATAGAAGCTCCTAGATCACACATGGCTTTAGTGATTCCAAGATTACCTATTTTGCAAGGAATAGTAAACATACCTGGATCCTTGCATTTAGGGGGAAGCTTCTTCTGAATAATAGCTGAAACATTTTCACTCACACTAATCTTTTCATTGCCTTTCAGCTTCCTTTTGTTAGTGCATAAGTCTTTGAGAAATCTAGCATAGCGCGGTATTTTCTTAATTGCATCAAGTAAAGGAATATTTACCTCGACTTTGCGAAAAGTTTCCAGAATCTCTTTTTCTTCCACTTCATTCTTGGATTTCGCCAATCTGGAGGGGAAAGGAGGTGGTATCAATGTGACCGTTGATGGCTCAGCTAGAGACTTGCTAATCTGGTTGCCCTGTTGGCTCGGAGTTGAAATCTCTTTCTTGGTCTCTTCCCTAAGAGTAGATGAGTGTCCCTTCTTAATTGATCCCTGCAATGCTGTTCCACTCCTCAAGGTAATTGCATTAACGCTTTGCTTCAGATTTGTGATAGTCTAAGAAGGTAACTTACCTTGAGTTTCTAACCTATTCGCAGCAGAAGCAAGTTGGCTTACCTGATTCTCCAAGTTTAGAATTCTTTGCTTTGTTTCCTTCTGAAATTGTTTTGTATTAACAGCAAGAGACTTAACAATGTCCTCAAGAGACATACCTGAGGTGGAAGGAGCTTGGGGTACTTGGTGTGATGGCTTAGGCTGGAATTGTTGGAAATGTTGAGGGTTATTGCCATATCGGAAGTTAGGATGATCCCTTCATCCGGGATTGTAAGTATTTGAATAGGGATCATACTTCCTCTATGGTTGTCTTGGAAATCCGCCTACAGCATTGGCGTGTTCATGGTTGTCATCTTGCAATGTGGGGCACATGTCGGTCGGATGATTAGGAGTAGCACAAATTCCATAAGCCTTCACCTGCTGTGTTTTTCCAAGAGCTAACTGCTGCACAAGGGAGGTTAGATTAGAAATTTGATGTTCAAGGTTAGATACACTTACCTCATTTACCTTCCTTGAAGATGTATCATGCTTATACCCAAATTGTTGCGAATTGGCAGCCATAATGGAGATCAATTCCCTAGCTTGACCAGGGGTTTTGTTTACTATGGTGCCTCCACTTGCAGCATCCATCATCTTCCTCTCCATCAGAAGTAGGCCTTCATAAAAATATTGGATGAGGAGTTGTTCAGATATCCCATGTTGTGGGCAGCTTGCATACAGTTGCTTGAACCTCTCCCAATACTCATTAAGAGTCTCGGTGTCCCTCTGTTTTATACCATAAATTTCTCTTCTTATACCAGCGGCTCTGGATGCGGGGAAGAATTTGTCCAAGAAGAGTCTCACCATATTAGTCCATGTGGTTATAGAACCTAGAGGCAAATAAAACAACCAATCTTTCGCTTTAGTACTTAAAGAAAATGGAAAAGCGCGTAGCTTGATTTGATCGTCGGTTATTCCTTGCGGCCTCATACTAGAACACACTATATGAAACTATTTCAAATGCTTGTGAGGATCTTCATTCTCAAGACCATGAAATGTTGGTAGCAGATGTATCAACCCAGATTTCAATTCAAATTCCACAGCTAGTTCGGGATAGTGAATACAAAGTGGTTGTTGATTCACATCCGGTGCAGCCAACTCCCTTAAGGTTCTCTCGAGATTTTCCATGTCGTCCTCTTTTTCAGAATCAAGGGATGAATTAGACAAGTCCGATACTAAGTTCGGTCTGGGGGATGATCTAGCTTCTTGTCGCAGCCTCTTTAGAGTCTTCTCAATTTCCGGATTATAAGTTAGTTCACCTGTCTGAGAAGAACGAGTCATACAAGAATAGAAATAAATTTGACACCAATCCCCGACAACGGCGCCAAAATTTGATGGTTGTCGAATCCAACAAAAATAAAACCCACTCCTAGACAATTATATGATTTGCATATAGTGGTGAGTAGGGTCGAATCCACAGAGATTGGTTAAACTTATTTTTATTCATGGAGAATAAAAGGGAAAAGAAAAATGGGGGGTTTTGTTTGTGAATCAAAATAAAGTAAAACAAGGTAAGAAAATCGGATATTAATAAAAGCCTAGCCAGAGGAATCAAGATAGTTTAATTCTGGGAATTGATCATCGATGCAAATGTTTTCTATTCTTAGTTCTAGATAAACTGGTTATGATTATTAACAAGCTCTAACAACCTATCTCTCCTTACTTCCTCGATAACCTCAGACAAGCGCTTTGAATTATTTCTCTTATTGATTAAACAACCCTAGACAAGCGCTTAGGATTTAATCTATCAATAGCATTAAAATCTAGAGAGACCACCAATTCATGCCAGTAGATTATAAGATAACCTATTTAAACATGATCATACACCTCCATAACATGAATTCGATCATCTCTTTTATAACCAAACATGTTATTGCGTCACTAAGACTAGAACAATCAAACAATTACGGATTTGACGTGCTAGTTGACAATATATTAACTTGCTAATAGAGTAGAAGAGCTCTATTCATACCAATCAACAAAGATAATAATGACAAAACGATCAAAAGATATATGAATACCCGAAAGCAAAGAATAGAATAAATACAAGTCAATTAGACCTCACAATTCGTGGAGAATTAAACATCTATGACCCTTTTGCTAGAAAAGTAGCTTAGCTACTCATGTTCATCAATAAAACGAAAATAAAAAGTAAAGACATGATGAACCCGGTTGCCTGCTCTGCCTCCAAGATGATCCAAGGTTCTTCAAGATCCAAAGATTCAAAAGTTGTCCTAGCCCTTTAGGGTTGGTTCTATTTATATTGCTACGGAGATGGCGTGTGATCTTTTGCTAGCAAGATACGAAAATATCTTTCCTTTTCCAAATAGATTTCGAGAAGTAAATGTTCGTCCGCCTGGCACGCCCTAACACACGGCCGTGGGTCAAGCCGTGCCATCCTCTGTGCATATTTCATGTATCATCTTCCGTGTCCAGTGTGTACCACAGCTCCACCCATGGCTAGATTTCCAACCGTGCCTTATTCTGTGCATAATCAACAAGTCTTCATCCGTGCCCAGTGTGTACCACGGTTACACCCACGGCCAGATTTCAAGCCGTGCCAGCCTCTGGTTGATGTTCCACAATTTCTTCTCCTTAACACGTCTAGCTTCCACCACGGCTCCAAGCACGGTTGCTCCCACGGCTGCCACCACGGCCGTGCCCTAAGCCGTGTCTCTCTCTGTTGAAAGTCCACATTTCCGCCTTCTTGTCCAGTGTGTAACACGGTTTGCACCATGGCCGTGCCTCAAACCGTGCTTCCTCCGGTGGTGTAATTCCTTGTCTTGATCCAAGTTGTAGATGACTTCTCTAATTTACTTGAATTGGCACCCTTGACACCATTTAACCTGATTTATCACCATAATAGAATTAAGTACCATTTCCTTGTGATTTCTATAAAATTATTAATAATTTAACACAATTTATACTATAAAGATTGAGTATAAAATGGCTCTATCACCCTATGAGGGATAATAGGGAAAATGGTGGTGGTTGTCCTTGCATGGATGGAAGAGGCTACTGCGAGGACTGCCCATCAGGCGAAGGTGTGGAAGGAGGCCATGATATGGTCTAGTAGGAGGGGCCTAATATATCTAGCCACCTGGGATGAAGTGGAAGACGGCCAAAGATATGGAGGCCATGTTTAAGCATGCTTAATCTGTGAATCCATTTCTAAACTGAGGCCCTGATACTTCTGAGTCAGCCGTGCTAGCTTTTTCTTCATGTCCCATAGCTTAGCATCTCTACTAACAAGCTGTGAAGAAGACTGGGCTTTGGCAAAGAACGAGGGTAATACCAATGACACTGTAGATTCACTTGATCCCACTCCGCAATTGTACCCTTATCTGCATCCTAAAACCTCTGTTGTGATGTCTACGTCAAACATTATGTCCCCTCCATCATGTAGTGTAAACCGACTTTTGACTTGCTTCTACACGATGAATGCCGCATGGTAAAGACAAACATTTTAATTATACCAAGTTGTAAAGGATTTCTTATACCCACGAGTTGATCCACTCTGAGGAACTCTACCTCCTCTCCGTTATTTAAAGAATGTATCAGTCTTAATCATCCCTTGATAAAAATAACGAAAAGTTGAATGGCATTTCTAAACAATTTTATGGTTAAACAGATGAAACAACAAAAAAGGCCCCCTTGTTTTTTGTGGTGGCGGAATGAGTGCAGGTGCAACCGTACTTTGTGATGATACGACAATTTTTTCCAATTCCTTTCGCTCATCTTCCGACGCTACTATGATTAAAACTTTCAAATTTTGTTAAATTGCAGTAAGTAAAACTACTAGTATAGGTAAAATAAATATATTTCTCATAATGTTCATTAGTGTAAAAAAAAAAACAAAATTCACATCATAGCTATCTCCACTCTCGGCTGTCAAAATGAGTTCTGATATGTTGGGAGCATGCTCACCTTCCCCCTTTCTATGTAGTGGTTCTACTAGTCTCACCACATATTGGTGTATGATTTGCTAACAAGATTGTGAAGGTCCTTCCTCCACATAGCATTATTTTCCCATCTTGGTGCATCAAATTTATCCTACAACATTTGAATATGGAGATTTTATAATTCATTTTATAATGTTAAAACTAAGAAGGCATAACCATGACCTTCCTTATAATCATGTTGCACAAGCCCCGTGACAAGGCCACTGAAGCTTTCACGCTTGAATATGGGACAAGTCAGGTAGCTGAATCCACCTCAAAATCATTATTACATGATCCTGTTGCAAGCACTTAGTTTATCTTTTTTTTTTTTTTTTCCGCTATTTATAATCCTTTCACATCCATTTAAATATGTAAGTTTAGTAAAAATAAGATACCAAAAAGATAAAAATAAAAATACATATATCTCTCTTATAAAATTAAATACTTAACGTATCTTTATAAATTTAGAGTTGCAAGCACTTTTTTTTTTTTCTATTTGTAATCCTTTGACATCAGTTTAAATATGTAAGTTTAGTAAAAATAAGATACCAAAAAGATAAAAATAAAAATACATATATCCCTCTTATAAAATTAAATACTTAACATATTCTTATAACTTTATATTATTTTTTATAATTTTATTTATTTTTACAAAAATACCAACTAATATCTCTTTTTTAAATGCACAAAATATATTTTTTAAGCATTTTCTCTTAAAAGTATGTCAACTTTTATTTTCCAATTCCCATTTCCTAATCACCAATTTCATTGAAATTATAAAGATAAGATAAAGATAAAATAATTTCTTGAATACTAAATTTTAGATTAGATACAATCCAAATGGCCCTTAAGGCGTTTGGTTCATCTTTTTTCCATCTATTTGGTGTCATTTTGGTATCTATTCCAATAATGTATTTGACGAAAATAAGACACTAAAAAGATACAAATATAAGTATTTATATAACCCTCTTTCTAGAATTAAATATCTACATATCCCTATAAATTTGAATTTATTTAACCTTTGTTTTAGAAAATATCAATTTTGAATGCATAAAATATATTTATTTGAAAATTTTCTCTTAAAAGTACGCAAATTTTCACTTCCTAATCCTCATACTCTAATAACCATAATCATCATAATTATGAAATAAAAATAGTTTTCTAAATGTTAAATTTTAAATAGTTATAGATCAAATATAAAAAATATACAAATAAGATTAAAATAAGATATATATATATATATAAAACCATCCAAACATACCCTTAACCCATTTTCACTACTCTCAATTCCACCATCTCGATTGAGGGAAAGGGGAACGCACTACCAAACACAAACATTGCCTTACCCGGGTCATCTCCTACTAAACCTTCACCTAAGGCTGATCATATATATATATATATATATACATATACACACCCGTATACATATAATATACTAATACAATATATGATACATGATAATATAATATTTGTGATATATTGTGTTAACAAATATAACACATAGTATACAGTATGACGAGCATTTTGATATATATTTATTAAGTATTCGTATAGATTGTGTATTGCATGTAATCTTCTATACATATAACTATATAATAAATTTCATTTATCCTACCCAATTCAATCTTCTTATACCCTATCCTATCCAAACAGTCTATAGATATATGGCCCCGCCACTCTAGAACAAATTCCTATGCCTTGGTTGGTTAACATTTTCCATTATGGACAATCATTGTTACTCGCATAACTTTGCAACCCAAAGTGATGAAAGAATATTGCTTATGCCATATTAACAAGATTTGTTGATCTTGCACATTGATACTATATGGTATTTGTAATACCTCAAAATATTATTTATTTATTTATATAATATATGTATTATCACAAAGAGCTAAGGACAACAATGAGAATTTAGTAAAATTCCAAAGGCAATTTGGATATTTCACATAGAGGATATAAATACTGAAATTAACCTAGAGATCCTCTTTTGTCATTTTGAGCAATAAAATTATAAACAAAAAGGAGAGACGTTCATTGTAGGAACCCTAAGGCGACTAAAGGGAATTCGTCGTCATTCGATCCGGTAGTATCGGGCAAGGATTTCCATGATTTACTAGATATTTACCAACAAAGAATTTAGATTACATTAAGTTATTGCTACATCATGTCATCAAAATTCGAGTGAAGAGTGAATTTAAAGAATAAGGAATTCACTGATTAAGAACTTGATTTTTGGAAAGTGCGATGTAAGTATTCTAAATTATGTTAATTGAGGAGATAATACATGTGTTAGGGATTTGGTTAAGCTTAAGAATAAAAAGAATCGTGTTTAGGAGATTTTGGAATAATGGAATTAGGGTTTATGGAATTGGCCAAGGGTAACACGGCCTACCAACACAGTCATGTTTCAACCGTGTTGAATTCGAAAATTACACCGAGAGATACACGACCCTCCAACATAGTCGTGTTTCAACCGTGTTGAGTTAAGGGTAACACGGCCTCCCAACACAGTTGTGTTTAGATCGTGTTGATTGTGAAAGTTGCATTGAGAGATACTTAAACTCTTAACATGATCGTGTTTCAACTTTGTTGAGTTAAGGATAACACGACCTCCTCACATGATCGTGTTCTAATCGTGTTGAAACTAAGTTTTACATTGAAAGATACACGACCTTTAACACGATTGTACTTTTATCCGTGTTGAGAAATAGGGTCCCCAACATGACCATGTTGAATAAAGTATGAAGTAATTACATATTTATTTAACTTCAAATTTAACTAATTTTCATGCAACCTAGATAGCTAGTAATGCCTTAGAGAAATTGAATGAATAGGATTAAGAAAATTAAGAATAATATTAATCTTAGATTTAATACTAAGAAGAGCATGTTAATGTGTATAGATTTCTAATTAGATTAAGTTGAAGACCGAGAAGTGCTTAAGGTTAGGATTCAAGGTACGTGTAACTTGTGTGTTATTCTGTGTCTGCTTAAGTTAGTACATGTTTTGAAATTGATTAAGTTGAACGAATTGGCATAAGTGTTTAAGTGGTATGTTGTATGTACTTAGCTCGGCCTAGGGGCCCATAGTGACAGATCCTTGGGGAGCACCCCAATGATCCTTGTGTGATATTGTCCCTAGTGGAGTCACGCTTGGAAATGATCTAGGCTAAATGTTGATTAAGTGTTAAGTGTACATGGGTCTGGGGCTTGTATTGGTAGTTCCCATCACCAGGTTTAAGTTTACATGGGTGTAGAGCCCGTAGTGGCAGTTCCCATCACCAAGTTTAAGGTATAAGTAGACATGGGTGTGAGGCCCATAGGGGCAATTTCCATTTTCAGGTTTAAGGTTTAAGTGTACATGGGTATAAAGCCCGTAGTAGCAGTTCCCATCACCAAGTTTAAGGATTTAGGGATCAAGGGTGTAGGCAGTTCCCATCACTAAGTCATGCTCCAATGTGTTAAGTGTGGTAAGGGGGTCATGAGTACCTAGTTGTTTGCTTGTAGACATAAATTATATTATGAAATGGTTGTTTGTGTTTAAGTTCTACATGATGTGTATGATACTTGTTTATGTTTGTTCATGTATATGTGTTTGTGTTATACATATTGAGCATTAGCTCACCCTTTAGGGAATCATTTTTAGATGTACCTGTTGAGGGGGATGAGAATCTTGAAGATAACTTAGGTTTGGGTGAACCACAAAGAGAGGAAGATGAAGATTACCATTATTATTATCGTAATTAGGTTTTAGGAAAATTATGTTATTGTTGTTTGATAGACATTGTTTTTTTTTTTTTTTTTGAAATGTTATTTTTGGTGTTTAAAGACTTTTGCAACATTAGATGTTTGATATGGTTTAAGTTATCATTAAAATTTGGAGGATGTATCAGATGTTTTTATATAGGAGTTACAAGCTAAAATGTATCAGAGTTGTTTCATAGCCTCAATGTGTTATTGTGAGATAAGGACACGTGGCGGACAGCAATGCGGCCTGGGTTTCGAGGCATTACAGCTTAGGTGGTATCAGAGCCTTAGGTTTTATGATCTTTAGAGACTTAAGTTTTGATCTGTAGAGTATCGGTTGTTGATCCTAGAGAGATTAGGTAATGACCCTTAGCACTAAGAGATGATCAATAGCAATAAGTTTTAAATAATAGAGTCTAAGATATGATCTTTAGAAGGATTAAGCATTAGATTTGTAAGATAGTGAGACAGGAAGAGAGTGGGTAAAATATAAGACGTTTACTTAACTATGCAATTATTTTCTTATATTATTACTTTACTTGTATTCTTCTAATTGCTAAGCTTTATGTATAAATAGAACCATGTGTAGTGGCATATGTGTATATACTTACACACTATGAAATTGACCATGACCGATACTAACATAAGTAGATTCGATTGTCTCTTCTTAAATAGAATGCCTCTAAAAGGAATTACCGGATCGGGAACTAGAAGGGGTGCTAGGTGTGATAGACCCAATGAGGAGGAAACTCAAAACCCACAGCCACAAGGGGAAAGAGATCAAATGGCTGAAGAGATGGTGCATGATACGCTCAGAACGTATATATAAAATGGGAGCGTAAATTGCAGCAAGTGCACTGGTCGTATCAAGTAATAAAGTGGTGAAAAGTAAGGTTGTCGATCCCTCGAGGAACCAATAGAGTACTAGATCTATGGCAATTCTTATCAATATCTAGGTGATTAAAAAGGGGTTTTGAAATGTCTAATCTAAAAATTTAACTTAAAGCAACAAGAAAAATTTTATGACGAATCTATCAATTATGAACAAGGGAAATTAGAATTCACCCTAGATTTGTTAATCAAATTGCTACCAAGTTATGTCAACTAGTGGTTATAAGGTTATTCAAGTGAGTTTAGAAAATCCTTTTTAGGGATGTTGACCTTAAATCAATTAGTCGGCTTCCGCGTCTCCAATTAACCAAGGAATCAAAATTATGTTCATACACCTCCCGATGCTACAAACAACTAATGCCCTAAATCAATTAACCCTAATCCCTTAGTGATTAATTAACAAGAAACATTGCATTGCGCCCTCCATAAACTCTAATTAAACCAATTATCGCAACTCCCGTATTGATAATCAATCTAATTAAGAATTCCTAACAAATCCTAATCAATTCCCGTATCAAAAGGATTTCTAACAATTATAATCAAAGACTGATTATAATTGAAATCAAAGGAATTGCAATCATGAATAATCCTAATAATTCCTAATTACATAACATGGCTACAATTATCCTTTTAACATTCTAGAGTTTCATCCAATTTCCCACAAGGATGATTTAGAACATTATAGTATGAGTTGCATAAAAACAATTGAAATAAAGAGGTGCAATGGAATTCATATTAAACAACTAATAAATGGCATAAAAGAAAATAAAGTAAATGAAACAATGGTTATAATCTTCAAGAGCTTCAATCTTCAAAAATGACTCCTTGAATTCTTCAATTGAAAGCAAACTTCAACAAAATGACATTCTTCCTTCAAACTAAACTTTGGAAAAATCTAAAGTACCTAAGGAAATTCTAATGATTCAAAAGAAAGACAAATGATGCTAAAACAAAGAAGAAGAACAAAAGGATTCTAAACAAAAGAAAGGATGGATTCTCCAACAAAAAGGGATGCTTCCAAGGTTCACACAAGGGGTCTATTTATAGATCCAAAGAGGAGGGGGATGAGGTGGATCTGATGAGGATTTGAGTCAGCAAATTAATTAGGATACGATTTTGGAGAGATTCTCGCAATGGATATCCGGGGAGTAATGAAGGCCGGCTCAAGGCCGGCGGCTTTTCTTCTTTTTGAGGCCGGTTTAAAGGCCGGCTCAAGGCCGGCTCAAGGCCGGCGGCTTTGAATGTAGGCCGGCCCAAGGACGGCGGCCTTCAGTGCAATCCTTCGCTCACTTCTTAAATTTTGTGAAAAACTCCTCCAATTAACTTGTAATTTACTTTTGGGTCCTCAAAACCTGTATTTTCACAATAAATACCATTAAGTATCATTTCTTTATATTTTCTTATAATATTAAAATAAATTTAATATAAGTCCAAAAGAAAATATAAGTATAATGTGATCTTATCAACATCCCCACACTTGAACTTTTGCTTGTCCTCAAGCAAAATAATTGATTTAAACAAGAGAAATCCATCATTGAACTTCTGGTGCCCATTGTTCTGACCATACTGAAATTTGTAACTAGTATATCTAGTTGAAATTTAGTAGTTAATCTAAATACAACAGATTTTTAATCCCAGTGTTTAACAATAGAAAACAATACTTAGTCCATAAGGAAAAACATTCATTTAAACTTCATTGGTTATTAGCAAGTATCATCTCCCTCAATTTTACTTCTCTAAACAAGATAACAAGGAGTGAAAGCATATGGTATCCATTTTTTCCTAGAATTTCTCCCCTTTTTTTTTTTTTTTTTGGTTTTATTTGCCTTGATTGGCAGCGGAGTGAGACTTCACTCTTCTGAGGGACCAAAGCTCGCCCATGTCAACCTGACTTTCATTAAGGTACTAAATTTTTGCCTTTCCGCCCTTCTCGTTATTGTGAGTTCATTGAGTCGGCACATCCTGGGCTCATCGCCTAAGTGACCAGGTTTTAAAGGGACCCCTACGAACTCTTCCTCACACTAACATTTAAGATTGGATACTCTTAACTCACTTTCCTGAGTTATTGGAGTAAAGGCTCTTTTTTTTTTTTTTTTTTTTTTTTTTTTTTTTAAGGGATCACTAAGTAAAATATTTCTTTTACCTCTTTCACTAGGTGTTAAGGTATTCTCAAAGAAATTTCAATAGAGATTTATCCCAACCAATTTTTCCTTGAAGTAAACTTGCTTGTTTTTTCAACTTAAGGACTCAATCTCAAGTTCAAAGGCTCAACATAGGGTAAACCCGTTCTCTAGAGATTTTACTCTTAAATTTTAACTATGTAAACTAGTCACAACAATTGGCGAGTAGGGCACCAATCTAATTCAATTTCAGGATTTCATTGAAAACACTTAAGGACATAAATAAAGCATGGGATTTGTAAGCTCATGATGTGTGCAATTATACTTCTACATTTATAATCCCTTCCCCACACTTAAATTGGACAATGTCCTCATTGTTCCTAATATATCACAAAATTAAGGAAACGAATGTCAATGCAGAAATTGAAATACTGGTACTTCCCTGGTATAAAATTGTTCATCAGGAAGAAAATTCCTCCTAAAATGTCTATCATCCTTGGAGTGTCTTGAATGCACCGGCAGCTCTTATCCAGCCTTGAATTAGTTTTTTTTTTTTTTAACGAAACTATTATAGATACTTATTAAGCATGGGCTGCCTCCCATGAAGCGCTTGTTTTATAGTCATCAGCCTGACTATCAGGGTTAGCTTACATCAAGGAGTTTAAACAACTCCTTTAACACCATCGTTTTCAGATTAGGATTCCAAGCTTCCTTCCATGGTATGGTGCCCTTCTTTTCAGCTTCCACCAATGTTTTGTAGGTAGATATCAACAAACTTACCTGCTGGATGTCTGCCTTTGACCATCCCAGGATTTCCCTATATTCATCCAACTGGCCTTGAATCTGCTGCTGCAATTCTTTTGTCATAGGCGCTTGATTAATGTGAGGCCATGGATTTCCTAAATTCAGACACTTATAATCAAACAATTGATTAGAAAAGACATTAGGTTCAAGTGTCTGCATAGGCATTAGTGTCGGCACTGGTAGCTTCTCATAGTCGTCTGTCTTCTCAAAAGCAACAACATTTTCAGTCTGGGGTACTTGTTCATGACCTTTGTTTTCTTGCTCATCTTCATCCCCCCAATCATCTATCTCATTCAAGACAGCTTCAAGAGTGGTTTGCCCTACATCTTCCTCCACATCATTGTTAGTAATTTCACCCTCAGCAGATATGTCAGAATACCTTGCTTTCTCATTAGACAAAAACACAGGATCATACATATCAAATGTTACCTGGTCATCTAGTGCTCTAAGGGTGAGCTTACCTTGTCCTACATCAATTAGAGCTTGACCTGTAGCTAGGAATGGTCTTCCTAAGATCATGGGTACCTCTCTATCTTCTTCCATTTCCAAGACTATAAAGTCAACTGGAAAGATGAATTTGTCCACTTTTACTAGGACATTCTCCACTATACCCTTTGGGTACTTGACACTTCTATCCGCAAGTTGTAAGGTGACATGCGTCTCCTTACATTCTCCAAGTCCTAGTTTTTTGAAAATAGACAGAGGCATTAAATTTATACTTGCACCAGAATCTATAAGTACTTTATCAAAATTAAAATTACCAATAGTGCAAGGAATAGTAAAACTTCCCTGATCTCTTTGTTTTCTTGGCAAATTGGATAAATTCTTTTGTAAGATCATAGAACATTCTCCTATAAGCATCACTGGTTCATTTCCTTCAATCTTCCTCTTCTTTGTGAGTAAATCCTTCATGAACCTAGCATATGATGGCATCTGCTGAAGTGCCTCTGCAAAAGGAATGTTAATTTGCAATTTTTTAAAGACTTCTAAAAATTTAGCAAATTGTGAATCCAATTGTTGTTGCTTCAGCCTTCCTGGGAAAGGAATAGGAGGAACATATGCTTTCACTTTTGGTGAATTTTTCTTTGGCTCCTCTTCCTTTTGTTTCCCTTTATCTTTCCCCAAGTTAACCTCCTCTTCCTCAAGTTTCTTATCAATCAATTCCTTACCACTTCTTAACATAATAGCATTTACACCCATAGGATTTTGCTCAGTATTGCTAGGTAAAGACCCAGATGGTCTATTACTCAACTCTTGAGACATTTGACTAAGCTGATTTTCAAGATTCCTAATGGTGGCTTGTTGATTTTGCAACATTGTGTCAGTCTTTTGCATATAACTTATCATGAGTTCTTCCATTTTAGACTGACCTTGCTGAGAAGAGGTATTATGATTAGGATATTGTTGATGGGGAGTATTATGATTAGGACCTTGCTTTTGAAATCCAGGGGGTTTAAGTGCGTTGTTATCATTTCTCCATGAGAAATTTGGATGGTTACGCCACCCTGGATTGTAGGTGTTTGAATAGGGTCCTTGATTTCCTCTTTGGAAATTGTTGACAAAATTTACTTGCTCTCCATGGGATGAGGAGGAAAAGTTTCTAGATGGGCACTCAAGAGTTGAGTGTTGTCCTGAGCATAACTCACAATAAGAAAATTGATTAACATTGAAAGAAGGTGCAGAGGTGAGTTTACTTACCTGGGCGGTAAGAGCAGAAATCTGAGCTGTTAAGGTGTCCATATCATTGACAGATGCCACTCTAGACTTACCTCTTTCATGTTGCCAATTATGTGCACTAGAGGCCATTTCATCTATCAAAGCACTAGCCTCATCATATGTCTTACTTATTAGTGCACCACCAGAAGCAGCATCTACCAGAGATCTCAATGTGTCATCTAAACTGAGATAGAATATCTCAATAAGGAGATTATCTGGTAATCCATGATGGGGGCATTTTCTAATTGCCTCCTTGAATCTTTCCCATGCTTCATAAAGTGATTCACCACTAAACTTACTGAAGTTTGTGATGTCATTTCTTAACCTAGCAGTTCTAGCTGGTGGAAAAAATCTCCTTAAAAATTTAGATGAGAGATCTACCCAAGTGGTTACAGAGTCTTGTGGCAATGAATTGTACCAAGCCCTAGCTTTTTCTCTAAGTGAAAACGGAAAAAGTTGTAGCCTAATTACATCATCAGATACATTATTTATTTTCACTGTATTACAATATTGAAGAAATACTGCAATATGCTCATCAGGACTCTCATTTGGATATCCTCCAAATTGATTTGATTGAACCATTTGAACGAGTGCTGGTTTTAACTCGAAATTATTAGCCTGAATTGTTGGTCTTCTAATTGCAGGACCTGAAACAACAGGTACCGTGTATTCTCGAAGTGCTCTACCAACACCCTGAATCTGATTGTTGTTCTCATCTGCCATGTTCTCTTCTTCCTTTCTTCTCTGCTCTCTTCTAAGTTGTCGCAAGGTGCGTTCTATCTCAAGATTAATTGGTAGAAGTTCAGCACTTCTACTCTTGCGCATAAAAAGACCCTTAAAGAGAATGGAAAACGATCACACAATGATAAGAAAAATTAAATAACAAAATAATTGTGCCTAAATTACCAACAGAATTACAAAATCTAATATCTATTAGTTCCCCGGCAGCGGCGCCAAAAACTTGATACGCTCAGAACGTATATATAAAATGGGAGCGTAAATTGCAGCAAGTGCACTGGTCGTATCAAGTAATAAAGTGGTGAAAAGTAAGGTTGTCGATCCCTCGAGGAACCAATAGAGTACTAGATCTATGGCAATTCTTATCAATATCTAGGTGATTAAAAAGGGGTTTTGAAATGTCTAATCTAAAAATTTAACTTAAAGCAACAAGAAAAATTTTATGACGAATCTATCAATTATGAACAAGGGAAATTAGAATTCACCCTAGATTTGTTAATCAAATTGCTACCAAGTTATGTCAACTAGTGGTTATAAGGTTATTCAAGTGAGTTTAGAAAATCCTTTTTAGGGATGTTGACCTTAAATCAATTAGTCGGCTTCCGCGTCTCCAATTAACCAAGGAATCAAAATTATGTTCATACACCTCCCGATGCTACAAACAACTAATGCCCTAAATCAATTAACCCTAATCCCTTAGTGATTAATTAACAAGAAACATTGCATTGCGCCCTCCATAAACTCTAATTAAACCAATTATCGCAACTCCCGTATTGATAATCAATCTAATTAAGAATTCCTAACAAATCCTAATCAATTCCCGTATCAAAAGGATTTCTAACAATTATAATCAAAGACTGATTATAATTGAAATCAAAGGAATTGCAATCATGAATAATCCTAATAATTCCTAATTACATAACATGGCTACAATTATCCTTTTAACATTCTAGAGTTTCATCCAATTTCCCACAAGGATGATTTAGAACATTATAGTATGAGTTGCATAAAAACAATTGAAATAAAGAGGTGCAATGGAATTCATATTAAACAACTAATAAATGGCATAAAAGAAAATAAAGTAAATGAAACAATGGTTATAATCTTCAAGAGCTTCAATCTTCAAAAATGACTCCTTGAATTCTTCAATTGAAAGCAAACTTCAACAAAATGACATTCTTCCTTCAAACTAAACTTTGGAAAAATCTAAAGTACCTAAGGAAATTCTAATGATTCAAAAGAAAGACAAATGATGCTAAAACAAAGAAGAAGAACAAAAAGATTCTAAACAAAAGAAAGGATGGATTCTCCAACAAAAAGGGATGCTTCCAAGGTTCACACAAGGGGTCTATTTATAGATCCAAAGAGGAGGGGGATGAGGTGGATCTGATGAGGATTTGAGTCAGCAAATTAATTAGGATACGATTTTGGAGAGATTCTCGCAATGGATATCCGGGGAGTAATGAAGGCCGGCTCAAGGCCGGCGGCCTTGAATGTAGGCCGGCGGCTTTTCTTCTTTTTGAGGCCGGTTTAAAGGCCGGCTCAAGGCCGGCGGCTTTGAATGTAGGCCGGCCCAAGGACGGCGGCCTTCAGTGCAATCCTTCGCTCACTTCTTAAATTTTGTGAAAAACTCCTCCAATTAACTTGTAATTTACTTTTGGGTCCTCAAAACCTGTATTTTCACAATAAATACCATTAAGTATCATTTCTTTATATTTTCTTATAATATTAAAATAAATTTAATATAAGTCCAAAAGAAAATATAAGTATAATGTGATCTTATCAGTGCAACTACTGCATATTGTGAACTACCTGGTGGGACTACTGGCACAACAATACCAAGCCCCTAATGTCCCATACCATAGGAATGCCAATGAACCCATCAGCTTTGATATGTTCATAAAAGTAGCTAAGGAGTTTAACCTTAGAGTGGATGACCTGATTGAGGTTGAGGATTGGGTATAAGAGATTGAGAAGACCTTTGCTGCCATCCAGATACCAGAAGATAGGAAAGTGAATTGTGCTGCATTCATGTTGGAGGGCATTACAGCAAAATGGTGGGCTTCGGTCCCCAAACTTGTCGGGGAGTGCATAAACTGGGCGATGTTTAAGGAGTTGTATTATTGGAGATACTTCCCCAACAGCTCTAAAGATAGAATGGAGAATGATTACTACAATTGTGAATAAGGGAATCGAACTATTGAAGAGTATGAGGCAAAGCTGAATTGCCTCATTCAGTTCCTTCCCAAAAATGTACGCAATGATGATAGGTCCCAAGCTAAAAGGTTCTTGAGAGGATTGGAATTGGACCTACAACTTGCAATAGGGGCCTTTTAGCTAAGTACATATGCTGAAATGGTAGACAAAGCAAAGTTTCTTGAATAGAATAAGAAGATCATAGAAGAACAAAGGAGCTGTAGAGTAGCAATAGCTTTGGGGAAAAGACCTGCCTCTAGTGGAATAGGGAAAAACAAGGGTAAAAGACATCACTTGTTGCAAAGCTGAACACCCAAAACTGTAGCCCCTCCTCTTTAAATCAAATAAGTGCCTTTGGCACTCACTGCAATAGGCACAAATGCTAAATGTCTTAGATGTTATGGACCCCATGAGTTAGAGAGTGTAGATGGCCATATGGGGCATGTTTCTCATGTGGGAAGATAGGGCACATCAGCAGACATTGCACTAAAAGGTCAGGTCCCCTAATCTTTTGTCATGTATGCAACTAGAGGGGACATAAGGCAGTCAACTGTCCTGAGGGACAAATCAGAAATCAAGCAGGATTAGTTCAACGGGCAGCTAGACCTCTAGTGAGAGGTTAGGGATTTAGACCATAGGTAAGAGGTCTTAGATAAAGAATTCCTACTAGAGTGTTTGCCATTTAGCAGCAACAGCACCAAGATATCCTAGATGTAGACAACATTGCAAGTATGCTTTTAGTACACTCCTGCAATGCATATGTATTATTTGATACCGGTGCATCTGTGTCCTGTGTTTTTAAGAATTTTATCTATGCATGTGCTTTAGATGTTGAAAATATGAATGACTGCCCGGTTGTTAGTACTCCTTTAAGAGTAAGAGGAAGAATAAGTAGAATATACAATAGAGTGAGAATAGAAATACTTGGTAGGGTGATACCAGTAAACCTCCTAGTATTATAGATAATAGAGTTTGACATTATTTTGGGTGTCAATTGGCTATCAAAATACCATGCCACCATTGACTGCCATAACATGGTGGTACAGTTTAATAGACTCGGAGATGGATATTTTGAATACAAGCTAGAAATGCAGAGTCCCACTAGATTGCCTACCTATGAGATGTGAGGAAAAAGTGTACTAGCAGCCATATCTGTTGAAGCCAATGAACAAGTTAGGATAGAAGAAGTATAAATATTGAGGGAATTTCTTGATGTGTTCCTAGAAAATCTTCCTAATTTACCCCCAACTAGGGAAATAGAATTCAACATTGACTTAATATAGGGTACAGTACCTATATTAAAACCGGTCTATAGAATGGCACTAATAGAATTGGAAGAACTAAGGAAACAATTACGGGAGTTACAAGATAATGGTTTCATAAGACCCAATGTCTCTCCTTGGGGTGCACCAGTCTTGTTTGTGAAGAAGAAAGATGGAAGCATGAGACTTTATATAGACTATAGGGAATTAAATAAGGTCACCATAAAGAACAAATATCCTCTTCTTAGGATAGATGACCTATTTGATCAGTTGCAAGGGGCTTAGGTGTTCTCCAAAGTAGACTTAAGCATGAGACTTACTATAGACTATAGGGAATTAAATAAGGTCACAATAAAGAACAAATATCCTCTTCTTAGGATAGATGACCTATTTGATCAGTTGCAAGGGGCTTAGGTGTTCTCCAAAGTAGACTTGAGATCAAGTTATCATTAGCTCAGAATCAAAGAAGAGGACATCCAGAAAACAACATTCAAGACTAGATATGAGCACTACGAATTTTTGGTGATGCCCTTTTGACTAACAAATGCACCAACTGCATTCATAGATTTAGTGAACAGAGTATTTAAGGATTTCCTAGATAAGTTTGTAATTGTCTTTATAGATGATATCCCGATATACTCTAAAAGTATTGAAGAGCATGAAGAGCACTTGACAATAGTATTGGGCAAGCTACAAGATGAGAAGTTGCAAGCCAAATTCACTAAATGTATATTCTAGCTGGAACAAGTAGTCTTCTTGGGTCATGTGGTTATCAAGGATGGTATATCTATGGACTCAAAAAAAGTTGAGAGTAATAGTAGACTAGCACAGATTGAAGATAGTTATAGAGGTAAGAAGCTTCCTAGGACTAGCAAGCTACTACAAGAAATTTGTAAAAAGGTTTTCAAAAATAGCAACTCCTCTCACTAGACTAATAAAGAAGAATGTGAAATTTGAATGGGATGACAGATGTGAAGTCAGCTTTCAGATGCTTAAAAAGAAACTGGTGTCGGTGCCAATTTTGACTTTGCTCAAGAGTGGAGAAAAGTTTATAGTGCATTGTAAAACCTTTGTTCAAGAGTTGGGGTATGTATTGATGTAAGGTGGTCAAGTAATAACATATGCATCTTGATAATTAAAGCCATATGAAAAGAATTATCTAACTCACAACTTGGAATTGGCAATTGTAGTGCTAGCTTTAAAACTATGGAGACATTGTTTATATGAAGGAAAGTGCAAAATCTTCATTGACCATAGAAACCTGAAGTACATGTTTACGCAGAAAGAGTTGAACATGAGATAGAGGAGATGGTTGGAGTTAATCAAAGATTACGATATGGAAATACAATACCATACAAGAAAAGCCAATGTGGTGATAGAAAAGCCATTGTGGTGAAAGAAATGGGGCAATGTAGCCACTCTCATCACTTCATAGAAAGAGTTATTAGAAGACATGCATAAATTAGAGCTAGAAGTCTTAACACAAGAAGTGAGAGCAAAAATGACTACCTTAAGGATTCAGACAACCATAATGGACAGATTTAAAGCTAGTCAGGTGGAAGATAAGGACATTCAAGAGCTCAGGAGTATAATGGAACAAGGCAAGGCACTAGAATTTAACTTGGATGTAGAAGGGACCTTAAGATACAAAGCGAGACTATGTGTGCCTAGGGATGTAGAATTGAAGAGAGAAATAATGAAAGAGGCACATCACTCCGCCTACACAATACACCCTGGAAGTACCAAAATGTATAAGGACGTGAAAAGCTATTATTGGTGGAGAAACATGAAGAGAGAAATAGTAGAATATGTAGCTAAATGCCTCACATGTTAGCAGATCAGAATATAATACTACAGACCAGTTGGAGAATTACAACCTCTTTCAGTATTGGAGTGGAAATGGGAGCATGTGACAATGGATTTTATTACAGCCTTCTCAAATACCAAGGAGAAGTAGGATGCAGTTTGTGTTATAGTAGATAGATTGACCAAGTCTGCTCATTTCATACCTATTAGAATATGATATAAATTGGAGAAACTGGCTAAGATATATATACAGGAGATAGTTAGACTACATAAAGTGCTAGTGACAATCACTTATGATAGAGATACAAGGTTTGTGAGCAAATTTTGGAGCAGCCTTCACAAGGCATTGGGCACCAAACTGCAGTTTAGCACAACATTCTACCTACAAACAGATGGCTAATCTGGAAGAACCATACAAATATTGGAAGATTTGCTCAAGGCATGTGCACTAGATTTTGGAGGAACCTAGAATGAGCATATACCTCTGGTGGAGTTTGCCTATAATAACAGCTACTAAGTAACCATTTAGATGGCACCGTATGAAGCTCTTTATGGAAGAAGGTGTAGATCCCCACTACATTAGGATGAAATGGGAGAAAGACAAATGATGGGGTCAAAATTAGTACAAAAAGTATTAGATAAAGTGAAACTCATAAGACAAAATTCAAACGACCTAGTCTCGATAGAAGAGCTATGCAGATAAGAGAATACGCCCTTTAAAATTTCAAGTGGGAGATAAGGTGTTATTGAGGATTTCTCTAATAAAATGAGTGATTAGATTTAGGTTGAGGGGAAAGCTAAATGCATGGCATATAGGCTCATTTGAGATCTTGGAAAGAATAGGCACAATAGCTTATAGGTTAGCTCTTCCAACGAACTTGGCCAAGGTACATGATGTATTCCATGTATCTATGTTGAGGAAATATGTACCCAACCCAAATTAGATAATGGCTTAAAACAATTAAATGTACAACCAAATCTAACGTCTTTAGAAAGGCCAATTAAGAGCTAAGACGGAAAACAATCCCTTATGTTAAAGCATAATGGACAAACTAAATAGAAAGAGAAGTGACATAGGAATTGGAAGCAAAAATAAGGAAGAAGTATCTAGGACTCTTTTAGAATCAGGTACTTTCAAAGACAAAAGTTTTATAAGAGGGGGAGAATATAATACCTAAAATATTATTTATTTATTTATGTAATATATGTATTATCACAAAGAGCTAAGCGCAAGGATGGGAATTTAATAAAATTCGAGAGGCAATTTGGACATTTCATATAGAGGATATAAATAATGAAATCAACCTAAAGACCCTCCTTTGTCATTTTACGCAATAAAATTATAAACAAAAAAGGATAGATGCTCTCTATAGGAACCTTAAGGCGACTAAAGGGAATTCACCGCCATTCGATCTGATAGTATTGGGTAAGGATTTCTATGATTTACTAGACAGTCATGAATAAAGAAATTAGATTAAATTAAGTTATTGCTACATCATGTCATTAGAATTAGAGTGAAGAGTGAACGTAAAGAATAAGGAATTCACGGATTAAGAACTCAATTCATGGAAAGTCTGATGTTAGTATTCTAAATTATGTTAATTAAGGAGATCATACATGTGTTAGGGATTTGGTTAAGCTTAAGAATAAAGAGAATCAAGTTTAAGAAAATTTGGAGTAAAGGAATTAGGGTTCGTGAAATTGGCCGAAGGTAACATGGCCTACTAACATGGTCGTGTTGTGACCATGTTGAATTCGAAAGTTACATCGAGAGATATACGACCTTCTAACATAGTTATGTTTCGACCATGTTAAGTTAAGAGTAACACAACCTCTTAGCACGGTCGTGTTTAAACCGTGCTGAGTGTGAAAGTTGCACTAAGAGATATACGACCTCTTAACACGGTTGTGTTTCGACTATGTTGAGTTAAAGATAACATGGCCTCCTCACACGGTCGTATTCCAACCATGTTGAAACCAAGTTTTACACTGAAAGATACGTGACCCTTAACATGATTGTACTTTCATTCGTGTTGAGCAATAGGGTCCCCAACATAACCATGTTAAATATAGTATAAAGTAATTACATATTTATTTAACTTCAAATTTAATAATTTCCATACAACCTAGATAGCTAGTAATACATTAGAGAAATAAAATGAATAGGATTAAGAAAATTAAGAATGATATTGATCTTAGATTGAATACTAAGAAGAGCATGTTAATGTGTATAGATTTCCAATTAGATTAAGTCCAAGACTGGGAAGTGCTTAAGGTTAGGATTCAAAGTATGTGTAACTTGTGTGCTGTTTTGTGTTTGCTTAAGTTAGTACATGTGTTGAAATTGATTAAGTTGAACGAATTGTCTGAAGTGTTTAAGTGTTATGTTGTATGTGCTTGGCTCAACCTAGGGGCTTGTGGTGGTAGATCCCTAAGGAGCACCCCAATGATCCTTGTGTGACGTTGTCCCTAATGGAGTCATGCTTGGAAATGATCTAGGCTGAATGTTGATTAAGTGGTTAAGTGTACATGGGTGTGGGGCCCATATTGGCAGTTCCCATCACTAAGCTTAAGTGTACATGGGTGTAGGGACCATAGTAGCAATCCTCATCACTAAATTTAAGGTTTAAGTGGACTGGGTGTGGAGCCTGTAGTGGCAGTTTCCATCACCAGGTTTAAGGTTTAAGTGTACATGGATGTGGAGACCGTAGTGACAGTTCCCATCACCAAGTTTAAGGATTTAAGGATCATGGGTGTGGGCAGTTCCCATCACCAAGTCATGCTCTAATGTGTTAAGTGTGGTAAGGAAGTCATGAGTACTCTATTGTTTGCTTGTGGACATAAATTATATTATAAAATGGTTGTCTGTAATTAAGTTCTACATGATATGTGTGATACTTGTTTATGTTTGTTTTTGCGTATGTGTTTGTGTTATACGTACTGGGCATTAGCTCACCCTTCGGGAAATCATTTTTAGATGCAAGTGTTGGGGAGATGAGAAGCCAAAAGATAACTTAGGTTTGGATGAACAATAGTGTTGGGAAATTTTCCGACACCGTCTATGCTTTCAGAACTAGATTTGGATGATGATCTAAATCACTCATATTTTAATTCATTTCTTTTATCTAATAAGTATTTAAGAAATAATCTTACAAGTACAATAATAATTCTCCATGGGATGCTAACATGTCCTACATTAATTGATAGCCACGGGACATCATCAGATTTGCATTCAAAGGCCCACTGCGATTGTTTCCATTTTAAAGCATTGGCTCATGAAGATTTATGACATTTTGTACTTTGTAATTGTTCTATTGACTATTTTATGTTGTATTTTCTTTTGGGACACTTTTATTTTGATTGTAATTTTCATTTAGGATCGACCACCCTAAAAGTGGCATAGTTGTAATTTTATGCATTTTCTAACCCTAAAGGGAGCAAGTATAAATACTTCCTTAAAGTGGGGTTTGAGGAGGCCATTTTTTAGATTTGAACATACACTTTTTCATGAGGATTAGGGTTCTTCCAAATTGTCATTAGACTCTTATCAATTTCAATCCCAAGAGTTGAAATTGTGGCGAGTGCAACACTTGAAATTGTGAGTAATATCAATTTCATTTTGCTGTGATTTCTTTTCTTCTCTAGTGTGTAATATCTAGGGTTGAATTGAGATAGTTCTTGGTCAGATTTGCTTCATAATCATTTCGAATTTTTATGCTTAATTGAGTAACTTTTGCACTTGAATTCGGTTCATCCATTGTATATGCTTCTTGAGCCATGAAAGCATTGGTTGTGGAAAGGAGGATCACAGTTATTTTCTTGTGGATTATTAGTAGTAATCACGTGGGTTTTGGAGTATAATTTGTGATACCATTAAGGATTATACTATTGTATTGATTTATTTCATGTAATTCATCATTCGGTCCATATATTGCAATTACGGTCACGCTACAATTGCTTCACCTTAAACCTAATTGTGCTAATCTTTTAGAGATTGTTATTTGGTTTAATTTGCATGTGCTTAATCCCCTTTTAGGCACATCATCTTTTGGTATCAGAGCTTGAGGTTTAAGAGGAGGGATTTGCAATTTGGAATTCGAAAATTTAGGGTTCTTTTGACCTTGATTCGAAAAATTATGCATTGAAGAATTGAATTATTTCAATTGTGTTGTTGAAGTGATTTCCTTGTTGTTAATTATTGTGGATGTAGAGTACTTGCCATATTATTTGTATCCTTAAGTTGACTGTGATTAGTTTAAGGGAAATCATCATTGTCATCATTTGAAGGAAGTGAAATTTGAAGGCTAGAAGAGTGTTGTTTTGAAATCCTTGCCGTGTGTTATAGTGTTGTGTGTAGCAAAGTGGATACCTTATTATAGCTTCTTTGTTATTGAATTTTCCATGAAGGGAAGGGGAGTGAGAATTTTATGTCCTAGTGTTTGATTGTGGAATTGGAAATACAATATTTTATGGTGAAAAGAGAAGTGCAACCTTTGTGAATTTAGAATTGGGGAGAACAATTTGCAATTTCTAGATTTGAGTAGTGTGGAAAAAAATGGAAGTTATTTGATTTTCAAAACAAGCATTAAGAATGAAGGAGTTAATGTGTGTTTGTTTGAATTTGAAAATTACTTCTTACCAAATGAGGAAGGGTTGCAATTAGTGAAGTGGTTTGATTTTCAAATTTAAATTGCTGCCTTTTGTATAAGTTACGGTTTAGAATTGTGTTTGAAGTGAAGAATTTGCAACGTGTTGTCCTTGAACTTATCGTGAGGAAGAGTAGTGAATTGATGAATTTTGTGTTGCATGTGGTGAGAAGAAGGTGTTGCACCGTGAGTGTTGTTGATGTTATTGTTTGAATTTAGTACATCGTGTGTGTATTGTGTAAGTGGCGGTGTAAGTGTGTTGTACTTGAAGTGTTGTAAAGTGGTGTGAAGTTGTGTTGTATTTGGGGAGGTTGTTGCACCGTGACTTAAGAAGTGTGTATGTGGAGTTGCATTTTTACAAATTTAGTGATGGGTGTGTATATATTTTTGGCATGGTTTTGTGTGTGTTAAATAGAGAATTGTTGCTAGTGGCAAGATTGGTGGTGGAACTATAAGCAAGGGAGTTTTGTGACGGTGGAGTTGTGCATTTATGCTTATGTTAAGGTGCTGCAATTTGTGATTTATTATAGTGTGAAAACTTAACAAGAAAGGAAGATTTTGAGTAGTAGAATTTGAAATTCAAACTAATCATTAAAGTGTGAAAGTAATTGACTAGTTACTTAAGCACTTGTAGTTGAATTTAATTCTAACTACTTAAAAGTAGTTTTATGTATACTTCATTTATTGAACTTTACTTGGAGTACTAAATTATTTCCTTGTGCCTATAATTTTTCTTAGAACGTGAGCTATTGCATTATTGTGGTTGTTAAACATGTGGGTTAGTGTTGTTGAAGGAGTGTGCTGAAATTTGTGGGATTACTTCTTAAATCACAACATGTCCAACGAAAGTGTGAATGGGGGAATTGGCAATGAAGCCAATAGCTAAGTTGGTGGAGGTCAGGATCATAATATTGCAAGTAGGAGGACTTTGGAAGAACAACTCTAGGATCTTACTACTATAGTTGCTACTTTGGCAACTATGATTGATAGGATGATATTACCACAACCACCAATAGTGAACCTTCAGGCACCACCTTGGGTAGCTCCATAGAATCTTCAGAGAGACAAAGTAGTGGGAGATGGAAATCTAAATAGAAGGATGGATGAGGATCATCATCCATACAGGGAAGAAAGGGATGACAACTTTGGGGCTAATCCATATCAAAATAGGGATTTTAGGCTACCTCAGGGATTAGAGTATGTGAAGCTGCAAATGCCTTCTTATGATGACAAGGGATCAACTGATGATTATTTAGATTGGAAGGACAAGGTTGAGGGTCTCTTTGAATGTTATGAGATTGATGATAATACTAGAGTCCGATTAGCTACTATCGAGTTTACAGGATACGCTGCACTATGGTGGAAGAATTTGATTATCAGCGGGCGTAAGGATAGAGAGGCTGAGATTCAGACATAGAGGGATATGAAAAGAGTGTTGAGAATAAGATTTATTCCTGAGCACTACAAATAGGAACTGTTTATGCGACTATAGACTTTGAGGCAGGGAGGTAAGACAGTAGATGATTATGTGCAAGAATTTGAAACACTCATGATTAGATGTGGGTCCATCAAACCTCCAGAATAAACTGTAGCATGCTTCGTTTCAGGTCTGAAATATGAAATAGCATGTGTTATTGATCTGCAGCGCTATGGTACACTTGATGAGGTTATTCAATTGGCCTTGAAAGTGGAGAGGCAAAGGAGGTCCAACTTATTCGGGCTTCAAGCAGTAGGCCCAATACTATTACTAAACCCATAGCAGTTGACAGTCAATCAGGGGGGACAAAGGCGATAGGTGAGGTAGTGAGAGCAGTGGACAAAACTACCCCAAACACTACTAGAGAAAATATACCTACTGGGAAGGGTAAAGAGGTAATAGCACCAAATGTGATGCAAACTGTTCCTGGATCTACTAATGGAAAAGCATGCTAGATCAAATGCTTTAAATGCATAGGATTTGGGCATATGGCAGCACAGTGTCTAAATAAGAGGGTGATGACTGTTATGGAGGGCGTTGGGGAAGATGTTGAGGTTGATGAGGAACAGACTAAGCCTACAGATTTACCAATAGCACTGTAAGAGTATTATGATGACCAGACTGCAGAAACACATGAGGAGCGTATAAGTGATGACTGTAATAGAAGACACTGGGGAGGATGTTGAGGATGATCATGAACAGATTGAACCTATAGATCTACCAATAGCACTGCAAGAATATTATGATGATCAGACTGCAAATGCGCGTGACGAGCATACAGGAGGTAAATACCTATCCCTTAATGTGTTACGTAGGGCTTTATCAATATCTCCCAATACCAATGATATTCAGAGGGAGAACATATTTCATACCTCTTGCAGAATCAGAGGTAACCTTTGTGTACTCATCATCGATAGTGGTAGTTGCACGAATGTTATATCTGCTGCACTGGTAGACAAATTACAACTGTCTACTATCCCACATCCTAGTCCTTATCACTTGCATTGGCTGGATAATAGAGGTAGTATGCATGTTACCCATAGGGCAAAGGTTCCTGTAAATGTCAGACAGAATTATCATGATGAAATCCTGTGTGATATAGTCCCTATGCATGCATTCCATTTACTGTTAGGTCAGCCTTGGTTGTATGATCGACGGGTGATACATGATGGGTTTGAAAATACCTACATGTTCAACATGGGTGAATCATGCATAGTTCTATTACCGATGACACCATCTAAGGTCCAAGGTTTTCAGAAACATATCAGAAATCCATCCACTACCATTGTTAGTCGGAAGAGCAGGACAACAGAGATACTAGGGTTCAGTTCCACAACTGATCCTCTAGATTTGAGGGCAAATCTTTCAGAAGCCCGAGGAGATGATGGGAAAATTTATGACACTATCAACCTTTTCAGAACCCAATTTGGATGATGATCCAAATTGCTCATATTTACCTTATGTCTTTATTTCTAATAAAATTTGAGAATAATCTTACAAGTACAATGATAAATTCTCCATGGGATGCCAATATGTCCTGCAACTCCCGTTGGACACAGAACATTTTTTAGGATGACAATCAAAGACCCGCTGCGATTGTTTTTCTATTCCGAGGCATTGGATCATGAAGACTTATGTTATTTTGTATCTTGTAATTGTTTTATGAACTATTTTGGTTGTATTTTGGCTTTGGGACACTTTTATTTCCTTGTAACTTTCATTTAGGGCAAGCCACCTTAAAAGTGGCAAACTTATAATTTTGAGCACTTTTTAACCCTAGGAGTAGCAAGTATAAATACTTGCTTAAGAGAGGATTTGAGGAGGGCCATATTTTGCAGAATTGAGAGTTCATATTCATGTGAGAATTAGGGTTCCTAATTGTCATTAGACTCTTATCAATTTCAATCCTAAGAGTTGAAATTGTGGCGAGTGCAACACATTGAAATTGTGAGTAGTATCAATTTCATTTTGTTGTGATTTCTTTTCTTCTCTAGTGTGTCATATCTAGGGGTGAATTGAGATAGTTCTTGGACAGATTTGCTTCTAATTATTTTCGAATTCTTGTGTTTAATTAAGATCCTTTGCATTTGAATTCGGTTCATCTTTGAAGAATACCTCTTGAAACGTGATAATCACTTGTGGAAAGGAGTTCTTAGAATTGAAGTTTTCTTTTGAATTTGTGGATTATTCACATGGGATTGGATGTGATTAGTGTGATGTTAGAAGAGATTATTATTGTGGTATCACAATTGCAACATTGAGTATTTGGATTTCATTGCATCTTCATTTGGTTCACGCTATTTTTGCCCTTTTGGAACCGGTTTGTTGTTGACTTGAGTTTGTGTTTTCTTAAGTCTTTTAATTGTGCTTCCAAGTGGATTTAGGCACATCAATTTATTTCATGTAATTCATCATTTGATCCATATATTGCAATTAGGGTCATGCCACAATTGCTTCACCTTGAACTGAATTGTGCTAATCTTTTAGAGATTGTTATTTGGTATAATTTTCATGTGCTTAATCCCCTTTTAGGCACATCAAATAGAGAGAGGAAGATGAAGATTACCATTATTATTATGGTAATTAGGTTTTAGGAGAATTATGTTATTGGACTGTGATAAACATTGTGTTTTTTTTTAAATGTTATTTTTGGTGTTTAAAGACTTCTGCTGCATTAGATATTTGATATGGTTTAAGTTATCATTGAAATTTGGAGGATGTATCAAATGTTTTTATATAGGAGTTACAAGCTAAAATGTATCAGAGTTATTTTAGAGCCTTAACGTGTTTTTGTGAGAGAAGGACACGTGGTGGGCAATAGCACAGCCCGAGTTTCGAGGCATTATAGTGGTCATTGCTCAATAAGATATAAATAGGAAACTCCGACCATAATACCTTAACTAATTTCCCTTAATTTACAAAGGACATTTAGTTTGTCTTTTCTTCTTTTTTTTATCATATTAATATTTTTTTGCTTTTCACTAGAAGAATTTTTAGATTTGGCAATGTTTATAGATTTTGTAAACATTATTGATTTATATATGGTTTAGTATAGACACCTTATTTTTTTTCCTATCTAGATTTATAAAAAAAAATTAATAATAACAAGAAAAACCTGGTTCATGAGATAATAAAAATTAAAAAAATAATAAAATAGAAATAGTTATAAACAATAATAACAAGAAATAACAAAAAAATAGAAAAAATAATAATCATAAATTTTTCAATTAAAAGAGCTAAACAAAGATGAAAAAACATGAGATGATTTTTTTTTTACAAAAATAGCAAAATAAAAAAATAAAAATATTTATGAGTATTTTTCAATAAAGGCTAGAAAAATATGGGTCTTTAAAGTAAACTCAAGCACTTTAATCGATAGAAAATCAACCTAGTAAAGTAACTTAAATGCAAATTAATTATAAAGAAAAACTAAGAAAATGGCTAACCTAGTTAGCTCGAGCCTTCACCTAGTGCACACAAGCAAAGGGGTAGGTCACGAGTTTGAAGCTTACGAAGGGCACTTTGTACCGTTTCTATTTTTTTTCTTCCAACTGCCATGTGGCAACATACTATTGACCGAAGAAGGCATGTGCAAGGTACATGATCTCCTCCTTCCTCGGATAGACACTAGAGCTCATAGAGAAAGACAAGAAGCAGATTTGAGTAAATTTGTGCTAAACGAACTCATTTCTAAATGTAATCCTATCTCATTCCAATTGAAAACAATGATTAATATCAATCTTTAACAAAAAAAAAAAAGGGATTAAATCAAAGGATAAACTTAAGGGTCTTTAGTAGAATGTCACAAATTAGATTTGCATCTATTTGGAGCTTATTGGAAGTAATGGAATGCACCTATAAATACATGGGAATGTCATAAATCGTGAGGGGGAGGAAAAATTAAAAGAAGAAAAATACAAACAAGAGTTCATAGGAGCTTTCTCTCCCCAAGAACCTTAAACCCACACCAAAACTTCTCTTTAGGATTCCTCCACCTTTACTCAACCATGAGCTTCGATTCAAGTGCCATTAGATTTTGATAGGAATCAGATTCCCACAGGACCTATCACTAGAGCTTGAGCTAAGGGCTTACAAAACTTGGTTTTGAGAATCCTTTATGAGTAACCTAATATTGAGGAAGCTAACTTAATTTCTTCATTCTCATCATATAATTGTTGTGCATTCCAATAGTTACATTTATCAGTCCTATAGAGTGCCAAATTACCTACACTTTAAAGTGAGCCAAGAACCTCATCAGGACACATATCTAATGACTTTGAAGAGTCGACATCTTGAAGACTAATTTTTATATTTTTTTCATTTACTTAGATTATTTATGTGTAAGCTTTTAGGACACTTTCATTTACTTATAATTGTGTTTTTGGGATTGGCCACCCAAAAGTGGCATAGTTGTAATTTTGAGGACTTTTTAACCCTAAGGGGAAGAAGTATAAATACTTGCTTAAGTAGGGTTTTGAGGGACTTTTGATAATTTTGAGAAAAATACATTCTTGTGGCCGTGAGGAGTTCCCTTACATTGCCATTGATCTCTTATCAACTTCATCATTGAAATTATGGCGAGAACCAACTTGAAAGTGATTGTGAGTAATATTAATCCTTTCTTGTTGTTTACAAATTGTATTTAGTGAGTCATATCCCGGTGCTATTTGTTGTTTCCTTTGGTTCACGTGAATTTAAGGTTCTAATTTCATATTTAAAACTTTTCAATTTGAATTGGAATCTTAGTTCATTTCCTTTATTCATGATTGATAATCTTGCAATTGACTATTCCATATATCCTTTTGGTTTCCATCTTCGTAAATTAAGATTAATTTGTGAAGGAGTTGATCAAGGCAAGTGTTGTTGATTGTTATTGTGTTCACGCCTCTTGTGGAGTTAGTTTTATTAGATTATGTTATGTGCTTGAATCATTTAAGCATATCTCCATTTGGTGTCACATCTTACTCGGTTTTACAATCCAGATTCATAAAGAATTAAGGGTTTACCCTTTCTTGTGGAGTGGTTGTTGATTAGAATTGCTACTATTTGTTGGTTTTATGTGCTTTGGCCCTTTTAGGCACATCATCTTTTGGTATCAGAGCATAGGTTAAGAGAAGGGAATTTTTGTGATCTTCACTATCAATTAGGGTTCTTCATTTCTTTTGACCCGAAATTGTATGTGTGTGGAGGATTGAGTTACTTAATTGTGTTATTGAGGAGTTAAATTTGTTGTTTGTTGAAGTGGTTTTAAGAAGGGTTATTTGATTTTCGATTTTGGAAATTTAGAGTTCTTGATCTTACATCTTGATTCCGACGTTGAGAGTAAAAATTGAATTGTTGATGTTGTTACTTGAAGTGGCGTGATTATCTTACTTAGGGAGTTAAACTTGTTGCTTGTTGGAGTGAGTTTTGAGGACATGATGAAGCTCCATTTAGTTGATAATGTTGTGTATTAAGAAGAAGAGTAATAGCATATTTTTATGTATTCAAATTTCATAACTTGAAGTTGCCTCAATTGTGAAGAAGTGGAGGTGTATTTTGCTTGGAGTAATTCCGACATAAGAGGGGCTTAGTGTACATTTTCAGAAGTGAGTGTGTGGGTTTAAGGAAGTTATTTGAATTTCAAAACACACATTAAGTGATTGATTAATTGTGTGTTCATTTGAATTTGAAATAACTTCTTACCGTTTGTGGAATCTTGCACTTATTGAACTCATTTTTAAATTTGAAGTGAGCTACCTTTTTTTATATTGAAGTTGCGGTTTTTATTGTAGTTTGTGGAAGTGGGAAGTGAACTGTGGCTTGATGAGGATTGTATGTAGTGTTGTATTTTTATTAACTTAGTGAAGGGTGTGTACATTTGGTGTTGGTTATTGTATATGTTGTCGAGATCATTGTTACTAGTGGCGTGAAACATTGTGACTCGTGAGTAAGAAGGGAAGTTGTGTGGCTATGTATTGTGTGTTGTGTATGTGTTTAATTGCTGCTAATTGTGTATTTAAGTGGTGAGAAGACAAGGCAAGAAAAAGGAAAGTGAGCAGTAGAATTTGAAATTCAAACAAGTTATTAAAGTGTGAAAGTAATTAAACTAATTACTTAAACACTTATAGTTGAATTTAATTCTATCCACTTGAAAGTAGTTAAGTGTACTTCATTTGTGGCTTGGTTGTGTACATGAATCATAGAAGTGTAAGGATAATTATTGTGTTTTTGGATTTGAACACAATCATGTCTAGTGAAATATTTCATTATACTAATGTATTGCACTGGACATTGACTACTTTTACTACTAAGGATGATAAACAAAGGGAAAATTTGTTCCATATTTCTTGTAAAGTACAAGGGAATTTATGTATCCTTATCGAAACTTCTTGTAAGGATGATGGTGGTGGTAGTTGTACCAATGTGGTAGCAGCATCGTTAGTATCGAAGCTAAAACTTGCCACTACTCCACATCCTAAACCGTATAAATTGCATTGGCTTAGTGATAAGGGGAGTTTGCATATGACCCAAAGAGCGAGGGTACCATTCAGTGTAGGGGATAAATACTGTAATGAAATTGAGTGTGATATTCTACCTATGTGTGCATCCCATATATTGCTTGGTAAGTCTTGGTTCTATGACAGGAGGGTCTTACATGATGGCTTTAGGAATATTTATGTATTCCAGAAGGAGGGCAAATGCATTATTCTGAATCCGATGTCGCCTTTAGAGGTTTAAAGGGTTTAGCAACAAATCAGTAGGCCATCTGAGGTAAAAAGGGTTCTAGTGCAGCTTAATAATTTTAGGGAAAAGAAGGTATTGTTGATGGGATAAGGTGAGTTAGAAAGAATTATGATAGAAGAAACTCCAATATACTTGCTATAGTTGAGATGTGCCTTAGGGGTCCAGGAACATTAGTCTCTACCCTCAGCAGTATCTTAGGTATTAAATGAGTACACTGATATTTTTCCTGATGATTTACTAGTAGGTTTACCACATTTGGGAGGGATGGAGCATGCCATTGATCTTATGCCAAGGTCAGTATTATCAAATCAACTAGTATACCGCATGAATCCCGAGGAGGCTAGAAAATTGAAACGTCAGGTGGATGAGTTAGTTGAATGGGGATTTGTTAGGGAGAGTCTCAGTCTATGTGTTGTTCCTGCCCTTTTTGTTCCTAAGAAGGATAGTACTTGGAGAATGTGTATTGATAGCAGAGCCATCAACAAAATCACCATCAAATACAAGTATCCCATTCCTAGACTTGATGATATGTTAGATGAGTTGTATGGTTCACAGGTTTTCTCCAAAGTGGATCTTAAAAGCAGGTATCACCAAATTCGGATGAGAGAGGGAGATGAATGGAAAACCACTTTTAAAACACACCATAGGCTATATGAGTGCTTGATTATGCCATCTGGTTTGAGTAATGCTCCTAGTACATTTATGAGATTGTTGAATCATGTATTGAAGGAGTTTCTAGGTAAATTTGTTATTATTTATTTTGATGATATTCTGATATATAGCAAAGACCTAGAACATTGTGTGGAGCATCTTCAGGCGGTATTTGCAGTGTTGAGGGCACAACAACTATTTGCAAATCTCTAGAAGTGTTCCTTTTACCAAACTGAGGTAACATTTTTAAGTTTTATTGTATCTAGTTTAGTGTTAAGGTGGATGAGGAGAAAATGAAGGCAACCAGGGAATGGCTAACACCCACGTCAATCACTGAGGTAAGGAGTTTCCATGGACTAGCATCCTTTTATAGGCACTTTGTCTATAATTTCAGTAGCACTGTCAATCCTCTCACAGAATTGACTAAGAAAAATGTTCCTTTCGTTTGGAGACAAAGGGCCTAGAGGAGTTTTGAAGAAGTAAAAGAAAAACTCACTTGTGCTTAATTATTGGCTTTACCTGACTTTGACAAAGTTTTTGAGCTAAAATGTGATGCTTCTAGGATAGGGATTGATGCTGTATTAATGCAAGAAAAGAGACCCATAGCATATTTTAGTAAAAAGTTGAGTGGTGTAACTTTAAACTATTCTATTTATGATAAGGAATTTTATTCCTTAGTGAGGGCTTTAATGACATGGCAGCATTATCTTCTCCCAAGAGAATTTATTATCTATACATGTCATGAGTCACTAAAGCATTTTAGGGGTCAGTAGAATTTTTCTAAGCGACAAGCGAAGTGGGTGGAGTTTTTTAAGGGTTTTGCATATGTGATAAAGTACAAGAAGGGTAATCAAAATATTGTTGCTGACGCTTTGTCGCGCAGGTATGTACTTATCACTTCTCTTCAACCGAAACTGTTGGGTTTTGAATTGTTAAAGGAACAATATGTGCATGATGATGAATTCGGAGTTGTTATGGAAAATTGTTCTAGGGGGCAAGATGTATGAGGGTTATTGCATGATTAAGGGGTTTTTATATAAATCTAGGATGTTATGTATACCTTCTAGATCTATGAGGAAACTATTAGTGAGGGAAGTACATGTAGGCGGATTATCTAGGCACTTTGGTGAGAAGAGAACCCTAGCCATGTTGAGAGAGAATTTCTATTGAAAGGGTATGATAAAGGATGTCCATAGGGTGTTAGAAAGATGTAGCGTTTGCAAGAGAGCTAAAGGAAAGAAAGGCATATAGGGTGAATACATGCTTTTACCTATACCTGTCAAACCCTGGACTGATATCAGTATGGATTTTGTGTTGGGTTTGCTTAGGACACAAAGAGGAAAGGATTCCATCCTGGTGGTTGTTGACAGATTCAGCAAAATGTCTCATTTTGTACCCTATCACAAAATAGATGATGCCTTTTTTATTGCTAACGTTTTTGTGTAAGAAATTGTCAAATTGCATGGTGTTCCACACAACATAGTGTCAAATAGAGACACTAAGTTTCTTAGTTTCTTTTGGAAGACGCTATGGAGAAAATTAGGTACTAAGCTTATGTATAGTACATCCTACCATCTATAGACCGACGACCAAATAAAGGTTGTCAACTGTATGCTTGGCAACTTACTTAAAGCAATGGTAGGCAAGAATCTTACTGATTGGGACTTGTGTCTCCCTATTGTTGAATTCGCTTACAATAAGTCTACTCATAATTCAACCAGTAAGTCTCCCTTTGAAGTTATGTAAGGCTATAATCCTTCTATTCCATTGGATTTTATAGTAGGACTAACAAACAAAGGAAGAGAGTCTTAGTGGAGTGGAACGCACCAGGCAGATCTAGCAAATTCATGACAAAACAGCTAAATGCCTTCAGAAGACCTAAGAACAGTAGAAAATTCAGGGAAATAGAAACATAAAAAATCACATTTATAATCTAGGTGACTTAGTCTGGATTAATCTTAGCAGGGATAGGTTTTTACATAAGACGTGATAGGAATCAAAATCTGACAAAACCTATCATTAAGGCAAGAGCAAAAGGATTTCAAATCTTGGCGATGAGGGCCCATTTTGAGCAAATCAACCTAGGAATTATTTGTTCACTAACCTCTTTTCTTTTATTCATGTATTGTATATTCCAATAGGCACACTTATCATACTTTTGTAGGATGATGGACAAACTCACTAAGACTCAGCTTGTGGGTTATCCATAGATCGACCTAAATCGGCGATGAGCTAGGCCGACGAATCCTATAGAAGAGTTAGCATGATGAAGACTTTTTATTTGTAATTATTTTTTTGGACTATTTATGTTGTAATCTTTCTTTTGAGACACTTTCATTTGCTTGTAATTATGCTTTTAGGACTAGCCACCCTAAAAGTGGCATAATTGTAATTTTGTGAACTTTTTAACCCTAAAGGGAGCAAGTATAAATACTTGCTTAAGTAGGGCTTTTGGGGGAGAATTTTTCAGAATAGAACTTCACTTTTGCGTGAGAGGGTTAGGGCTTATTCCTAATTCAATTGCTCTTATCAATTTCAAATCCTAATTTGAGGTTGTAGCGAGTGGCTTTAAGGTTAATTTGTGAGTAATATCAAATTTACTTTGTTGTAATTTCCTTTCTTCTCAAGTGAGTAGTATCTAGGGTTGAATTGGATGTTTTATTGGCCGAATTTGATTGCATTTGTAATCAAATTCTTGTTGCTTAATTGATTGGTTTTAGCCCTTAAGTTTTAGCCTTTAATTTAGCTTCATCTGAATTGTGAATCATTTTGTTGGGAAAGTGGATCACGGAATTGGATCTTGTTGTTCTTGTATGTAATTCACGAGGAATTACTTGTGATTATTGTTATATTGGAGGAAATTATCATTGTTGAATTGTTAATTGCAACTTTGAGCATTCGGATTTCATTGTATCTCCATTAGGGTTTACGTAAATTCTACTAGTTTGAACCGAGATTGGTTTAGTGCATTTGAGGTTTATAATTTATACCAATTGCAAGTGCTTAACCCCTTATTTAGGCACATCATATTTGGTATTAGAGCTGTACATACTTGGTTCATTTCAATTTTGATCATGTGGTGTTATGGAATTGGTTATAGATCTTGAGAATTGACGCCATTGTTCATGTGATTGGAAGCTAGTTTGATTGACATTGTCTAATTGTCTTTCAAATGGGTTTTGCATGTGCTTAATCTTGGTTGTAGGCACATCATAATTTGGTATCAGAGTACAAGTTAAGAGAAGGGATTTAGTGTCATTTGATTTCTTAATCTTCATGTTCAATTAGGGTTCTTCAAATTGTGATCCAAAATTATGTGTTGTGAATTGAGGTTGCGTAATTGTCTTGATTGAGAAGTGAATTTGCTACTTGTTGAAGTTGAATTGAAAGACTTGTTGTAGCTCCTTGTGGTTGATCATTTTCATGAAAGGGAAGAAGAGTAGAAGTGTATTATTGATTCAAATTTTCGAATTTGAAAATTACCTCATTTATGAAGGGAGTGCAAGTGTAATCCATTGCATGTTGATTTCAGAAATAAGAGTATAGTTGTACAATTTTTAGAATTGAATTGTATGGATTATATGGAAGCTATTTGATTTTCAAAACACACATTAAGTGATAGAAGTTATTGTGTGTTCATTTGAATTTGAAAGTTACTTCTTACCAATTGTGGAAAGGCTATAATAAGTGAAACCATTTGAATTTGAATTGAGCTTCCTTTGTAAAGTTGCGGTTAGAAATTGTGTTTATAGTGGACGAATGCAACATGTGGAAGTGTGTGCGTGTGTGTGTCGCACCGTGAGTGAAGGGAGTGTGTGTGTGCCATTGTGTTTGTGTGTTAGTAAAGGGTATGTGTGTGTGGCGTTGTGTGTGTATGTTGATTGAAGGAATTGCAACGTAGTGTCTTTGAGCTTGCCATGAGGAAGAGTAGTGTTTCTTTGTGATCATTTGGAAAAAGTGGAAATTTTTTTTTTTTTTTAAAAAAAAAGAGTAAATGGAGAGTTGATGTTTTTGGAATTGTAGTTTGAATTTTGAAAGCAAAGAAAAGTGAATGGAGTGTTGATGATTTTGGAATTGTAGTTATCTTTTACCATTTCTAGATGTGATGAGTGTGGAGAAAAGGAAATTATTTCAAATTCAAACACCATTTTTAAGTTGAAAGAAGTTATTTTGTGATAGTTGAGTAAATGATTATTTGAATTTGAATTTGCTTCTTACTATTTGTAAAAGAGGTTGCATTTAAAGTGGAATTTGAATTTGTTGCTACCTTTGTTTGTAAGTAGTGGTGTGAAGTGAGTTGTTGTGAGTGGCCAATTGGAGTTGTATTGTGAAGGAGTGTTGCAACATGAAGTGTGAGTGTGTTAAGGTGAAGGCACTGCACGTGAAGTAAGTTGTAGTGAAGATAGTGCACCATAAGTAAATTGTTGATTGTGTGTGTATATGTGGCGGAGTGAATGTGTAAGTAAGGGAATTGCCACTTATGAATTTTTGCATTTGTGTGTAGTGTAAGGTGCTGCACATTGTGGCTATTTATAGTGTAAAACCATGGCAAGAAAAGGAAGGTTTTAGTAGTAGAATTTGAATTCAAAAACAAACATTAAAGTGTGAAATTAATTGAAATTTATTACTTAAACACTTGTAGTTGAATTTAATTTTATCTACTTGAAAGTAGTTGAGTGTACTTCATTTGTGACTTGGTTGTGTACTTGAATTGTGGAAGTGTAAGGATAATTATTGTGTTGTTGAGTTTGAACACAATCATGTCTAGTGAAATGTTACTAATGTCTTGCTCCAGACATTAACTACTTTTACTACTAAGGATGATGAACAAAGGGAAAATTTTTTCCATACTTCTTATAGGGTATAAGGGAATTTATGTGTCCTTATAGATGATGGTGGAAATTGTACCAATGTGGTAGCAGCATCGTTAGTATTGAAACTAAAACTTGCCACTACTCTACAACTTGAACCGTATAAATTGCATTAGCTTAATGATTAAGGGAGTTTGCGTGTGACCCAAAAAGCTAGGGTACCTTTCAGTGTAGGGGATAAATACTGTGATGAAATCGAGTGTGATATTCTACCTATGTGTGCATCCCATATATTGCTAGGCATACCTTAGTTATATGATAGGAAGGTCTTACATGATGGCTTCAGGAATACTTATGTATTCCAAAAGGAAGGAAAACGTATTATTTTGAATCCGATGTTGCCTTCAAAGGTCCAAAAGGTTCAGCAACAGATTCGTAGACCATAAGAGATTCTTGAGAATCACAACCACATGAACCAACCTTCAGAGGGCCTCATTGTGCTGAAGTAGACATGCTAACTTTCAGAGGTTCTTGAGGCTCCTAGTTACATGAGCCAACATACAGAGGACAACATTTGTCAGACACAAATGTACCAACCATCAGAGGATCTTGAGGGTGAGAGTGATATGAGCAGAACACTAGAGGGCCAGACTATTTGTGTCCACCTTTAGAGGTTTCAGAGGGCTACAAGCGGTTAAGTCAACCATTAGAGGGCTACGAGGGTTAGCGACATACAAATGAGTTAGAAAACGAGGAAACAAAATTAGTGGAACAGGTTGAGATAGGAGAGACCTCAGTGGATAATGGGTCATTATTTATGTTGCAGATGAGATACATCCTAGAAATGGAGGAGAGAAAACAATCACTCCCTATGGTATTTTAGATATTGGGATTCTGCAGTGATACTTCTTCAAGTGGCTTGCTAGTAGGAAACAGAGTCTCTACTGCATTTGATTTGTCGAATTTGAGGACAAATCTTTTTGAAGCTCAAAGAAATGATAGGAATCAAAATCCAACAAAAGCTATCATTAGGGCAAGAGCCAAATGATTTCAAATCTTGGCAATGGGGGCCCATTTTGAGCAAATCAACCCATGAATTATTTGTTCACTAACCTCTTTTCTTTTATTCATGTATTATATATTCCAACAGGCACACTTATCATACTTTAAAGGGCGATGGAAAAACTCACTAAGACTTAGCTTGTGGGTTATCCATGGACCGACCTAAACCGGCAATGAGCTGGGTCGACGAATCCTATGGAAGACCTAGCATGATGAAGACTACTTTTATTTGTAATTATTTCTTTGGACTATTTGATGGGAAAATTTCTGGCACCGTCAACATTTTCAGAACCCGATTTGGATGATGATCGAAATCACTCATATTTTACTTTATGTCTTTTATTCTAATAAATATTTGAGAAATAATCTTACAGGTACAATGATAATTCTCCATGGGATACCAATATATCCTACAACAGTTGATGGACATAGAACATTTTCAAAGTGATAATCAAAGACCTGTTGCGATTGTTTTCCATTCCAAGGTATTGGTTCATGAAGACTTATGATATTTTGTACTTTATAATTGTTTTATGAACTATTTTTTGTTGTATTTGGTTTTGGGACACTTTCATTTCCTTATAATTTTCATTTAGGATTAGCCACCTTAAAAGTGGCAAACTTGTAATTTTGACCACTTTCTAACCCTAGGAGTAGCAAGTATAAATACTTGCTTAGAAGAGGGTTTGAGGAGGCCATATTTTGCAGATTAAACCTAGCACTTCACGTGTGGAATTAGGGTTCATCCTTAGTTCAAAACCTCTTATCAATTTCAACCCAATAATTGGAATTGTGGCGAGTGCAACAAGGAGAAATTGTGAGTCATATCGATTTCCTTCTTTGTTGTTCTTCACTTCTTCTCTAGTGAGTCATATCTAGGGTGGATTTGAAGCTTTTTTGGACTTATTTGTGAATGTAATTCATGGACAATTATCTTGTAAGATTGATTGTTCTTTAGTGTTGGCATGAATTGGAATTGGAGGAAGAGTGGAATTCACGGTTTTGTTGCTTCCATTTTGATCTAATTCTCACGTGGATCTCTTTCCATTTGTTGTTACTTGGTGAATATTATAATTAGGGATACGTCATTTGATCTTCATTTTCCATCTAAATCTCCAAAGGTGTTCACGTGAATTGTCACTTAAGTGGATCGGTTTGAGATTGATTTGTGAATTGTTTTTATTGAGTCATTTGATTGTGCTTGAACTTGGTTTTGAGCACATCAGTATTTATGTTGTAATCTTTCTTTTGGGACAATTTCATTTGCTTGTAATTATGTTTTTAGGACCGGCCACCCTAAAAATGGTATAGTTGTAATTTTGTCAACTTTTTAACCCTAAAGGAAGCAAGTAAGGTTGTTAAAATTGCGATTTTATGTAGAATCGCTAAGGGGTCCGTAGAATCGGAATGTAGAAATGGAACGTAGAAACGTAAGTTTCTACAACTTATGTAAAATAACTTCCAAATATTATAAATTTACTTACAATAGTCATTAAAAAATATAATGAATAATAGAAATAAGGAAATTGAGTATTTATTTTAGCCATAAATTGCAAATTTGCAATAAAAGTTATAATATAGATAACCGAGCATAACTTGTATAATATAAATATTTTATTTCTAAAATGATAAATCATGTATAAAACAAATTTCACCTAGTTATATATACAAAAGCTAAAAGATAATATTTAAAATTTAAAAATCAATTGTGACTTTAAGAAATTAATAATAAATAAAAATTGATAACGAAGATATACCATTAGAAATGAGTAATATTAAAAAATAACAAATAACTACTAACCAAAAGTATATAATAAAGAAGATACTATAACAAGAAAAACTTTAAAAATTATATATTACTAGGTAAATTTTTTCACTATTTGTGACTATTAATTCAAAATATATTTACTTAACAATATCTTACATTTACTTAACTATGAGAATGATATATTAAAAAGATAGAAATATAAATACATTTATACCATTTCTATAAAATTAAAAATCTAAAAAATTCTTATAAAGTTAAAGTTATCTACCCTTTATTTTATTTACTATTACAAAAATATTAATTAAAATAAGGAAAGTTGCAGCAATCAAAACACGAGTGCTTTAATACGAACATGATCACAAATAGGAACAAGAAGAATAATAGTCGACGAACACAAACACAAAGACTTCAATGTAACGTAACACATTAACGAGAGAAGAGTAATGACCGACGAATATGTTGAGGTATGACTCATACTCCCCTACGATAAGAAAGCACGTGGGTCCCGCTCCAGCGGAGGTTTCAAGGGGGCAGCGCCCCCTGGATCCTAGAGGGCTTTTAACAATTAAGCCCATTGTTGTTTATTAAAAGTTTGGGCTTGAACTATGAATAGCTATTATTACATTTTTGTTTATTCGAATTCGGATGGTTGAAATTTTACTTAGTTTTGCAATATTGTGGGATCAGTGGAAACGTAGTAAAATCGCGATTAAAGCTAAATATTGGTTGTTTTATTTGCCTCTAGGTTCTATAACCATATGTACTGATATGGTTAGACTCTTCTTGGACAAATTCTTCCCCGCCTCCAGAGCCGCTGGTGTAAGAAGAGAAATTTGTGGTATAAAACAGAGGGACACCGAGACACTTCATGAGTATTGGGAGAGGTTCAAGCAATTGTGTGCAAAACCAAGTTTTGTAAGCCCTTAGCATGAGCTTTGGTGATAGGTCCTATGAGAATCTGATTCTTATCATCTCCTCGAGCCTCAAGAAGATTTTCCCTCAAACCTGATAGGTCTTCATGCGTGTTGTCTGGCAAAGATGGTGATAGATCTACAACATTAAAGGTTGCTGATACACCATACTCTCTTGGTAACTCTATTCGGTAGAGCATTCAAAACTTGGAGAATCAGGTAAGCCAACTTGCTTCTGCTGTAAATAGATTAGAAACTCAAGGTAAGTTACCTTCTTAGACTATCACAAAGCCGAAACAAAGCGTTAATGCAATTACCTTGAGAAGTGGAACAGAATTTTAGGGATCAAATAAGAAAGGACACCCATCTACTCTTGGGGAAGAGACTAAGAAAGAAATTTCAACTCCGAGCCAACAAGGCAACCAGATTAGCAAGTCTCTAATTGAGCCATCAAAGGTCACATTGATACCACCTCCCTTCCCCTCTAGATTGGCAAAATCCAATAATGAAGCAGAAGAAAAAGAGATTCTGGAAACTTTTCGCAAAGTCGAGGTAAATATTCCTTTGCTTGATGCAATTAAGCAGATACTGCGCTATGCTAGATTTCTCAAAGACTTATGCACTAACAAAAGGAAGCTGAAAGGCAATGAAAAGATTAGTGTGAGTGAAAATGTTTCAGCTATTATTCAGAAGAAGCTTCCTCCTAAATGTAAGGATCCAGGTATGTTTACCATTCCTTACAAAATAGGTAATCTGGGAATCGCTAAAGCCATGTGTGATCTTGGAGCTTCTATCAATGTCATGCCTTTGTGATGGGTGTCGAATCCAACAAAAATAAAACCTACTCCTAGACAATTATATGATTTGCGTATAGTGGTGAGTAGGGTCGAATCCACAGGGATTGGTAAAGATATTTCTATTCAAAGAGAACAATAAGAAAAAGGAAAATGGGGGCTTCTGTTTGTGAATCAAATAAAGTAAAACAAGGTAAGAAAATCAAATATTGGTAAAAGCCTAGCCAAAGGAATCAAGATGGTTTAATTCTAGGAATTGATCATCGATGCAAATGTTCTCTATTCTTGTTCCTAGATAAATTGGTTATGGTTATTAACAAGCTCTAACAACCTATCTCTCCTTACTTCCTCGATAACCTCCGACAAGCGCTTTGAATTATTTCTCTTATTGATTAAACAACCCTTAGACAAGCGCTTAGGATTTAATCTATCAATAGCATTAAGATCTAGAGAGACTACCAATTCATGCCAGTAGATTATAAGATAACCTATTTAAACATGATCACACACCTCCATAACATGAATTCGATTATCTCTTTTATAACCAAACATGTTATTGCGTCACTAAGACTAGAACAATCAAACAATTACGGATTTGACGTGCTAGTTGACAATATATTAACTTACTAATTGAGTAGAAGAGCTCTATTCATACCAATCAACAAAGATAATAATGACAAAACGATTAGAAGATATATGAATACCCGAAAGCAAAGAATAGAATAAATACAAGTCAATTAGACCTCACAATTCGTGGAGAATTAAACATCTATGACCCTTTGGCTAGAAAAATAGCTTAGCTACACATGTTCATCAATAAAACGAAAATAAAAGATAGAAACATAATGAACCCGGTTGCTTGCTTTGCCTCCGCGTTTCCTTCTTCAAGATCCAAGATTCCAAAGTTCAAAAGTTCAAAAGTTGTTCTAACCCTCTAGGGTTGGCTCTATTTATACTATTAGATGGATAGCATGTGATCTTTTGCTAGCAAGATACGAAAATATCTTTCCTTTTTCAAGTAGATTTCGAGAAGTGAAGATACGTCTGCCTGGCACGCCCCACCATACGGTCGTGGGTTAAGCCGTGCCATCCTCTGTGCATATTCTTCAAGTCTTCAACCGCGCCCAGTGTGAACCACGGTTACACACACGGCCAGATTTCAAACCGTGCCTTCGTCTGTGCATAATCTTCAAGTCTTCATCCGTGTCCAGTGTGTAGCACGGTTACACCCACGGCTAGATTTCAAGTCGTGTCTTCATCTGGTTGATGTTCCACACTTTCTTCTCCTTGGCATATCTATCTTCCACCACGGCTTCAAGCACGGTTTATCCCACGGGTTCCACCACGGCCGTGCCTTAAGCCGTGTCTCTCTCTGTTCAAAGTCCTCATATTCGCCTTCTTGTCCAGTGTGTAGCACGGTTTGAACCTTGGCCGTGCCTCAAACCGTGCTTCCTCCGGTGGTGTAATTCCTTGTCTTGATCCAAGTTGTAGATGACTTCTCTAAAATACTTGAATTAGCATCCTTGACTCCATTTAACCTGATTTATCACGATGATAGAATTAAAGTACCATTTCCTTATGATTTCTATAAAATCAATAATAATTTAACACAATTTATACTATAAAGATTGAGTATAAAATGGCTCTATCACTTTGTCTGTTTATCAACGTTTAAATGTTGGTCCTTTGAAGGAAACGGGTGTTATTATTCAACTTGCTAACAGGTCCAATGTTTATCCTGAGGGAGTTCTAGAGGATGTTTTAGTTCAAGTCAATGGGTTGGTTTTTCCTGCTGATTTTTATGTGCTTGACATGGAAGATAATGATTCTCATAATTCATCACTAATATTATTAGGGCGACCATTCCTTAATACATCCAAGACGAAAATTGATGTAAATGATGATACCCTCACTATGGAATTTGATGGTGAAGTGATTAAATTTAACATTTATGATGCCATGAAACATCCTAGCGATATCTCTCCTGTTGTTGTTGCGGATGTTATTAACCCATCACCACAAGAACCAAAGCTGGAATCAAAATCCTTACCCGAACATTTAGCCAGGAACGTCTAGCTAAAGACGTTAAAGAAAAGCGCTTCATGGGAGGCAACCCATGTCAAAAAAATATATATATATTTCAATTTTTAGTTTTGTTTTGCTTTTGTTTTGTTTTGTTTTAGTTTTGTTTTGATTTGAGTGTCATTTTGATTTCTTTTCAGTTGCAGAAATGATACATATCATTAGATGACACTTTCCAGAGCTTAAGGGGAGAACTCCAATACTAGGGAAGTACCGGTATTTCCTTTCTCTTATTCTCTAATATTCCTTGAGTTGTTAATTCCTCTTCAATTGTGCTGAATTAGAAATAGTGAGGACACTGTTCAAGCTAAGTGTGGGGGAGAGGATAATAAAATATAGAGAATTGAGAATTGACCCATACTTTGAATGTTTGTCCTTAAGCAATTTTAAGCCAAATTTTTCAACATTGTCATGAAATCTGGAGATTGTACTAAATGTTGTAAAAAGCATCTACAAAATGTGAAATTGACTTGTTCAAATGCTTTACTCACCTACTACTGTGATTAAAATACTTGGTTAAAATTAAGTAGTGAAATCTTTAAGGTAGCGTTTGGTTGGCATTGAAATTCGGCACTGGAGTGGACAAAATTTATTGTCCCTCGTTTGGTTGCCACACATGAAAGAAGTACTGGACTAAACACCAATTACGTACTGAACAAAATCAGAAATTTTAGTACCACATGTAATTCGGTACTAAAAATTAGGTACTGGACTAAATGTAATTTTTCTGAAATTCCGGATTTGCCCTTCATACTTACCTTGAAAGAAAATAAAAATAGTAAGTATAATAATAAATGATAAAAATGTAAAAATTCATAAAAAAATAATAAAAATATTAGAAAAATAAAAATAAAGATTTAGATTTTGAAATAGGATAGATAAAAATCTAGGAGAAAATTTTTCAATAAAAATTTAATAAAATTATAAAAATTTAATAAAAATTATGAAAATTAATAAAAGTTAATAAAAATAATAAAAATTATAAAAATCATAATAAATTAAGTAAAAAATCAATAAAAATTTATAATAGTATAAATGAGTTGAAAAATAAAAAAAATGAATTTTTATCACTTAGAAAAATCATTTTCTTAAATAAATCCAAAATTGGTGTTTTTCCTTAAAATTATCATTTTCAAAAAAAATCAAATTATCAAGCCTAGGTTTAGATTTTTTAGAAAAATCCTAAAATGGTAAAAACATAAATTAAAAGAAATTTCATAATTAAAATTCACAAACACACTAAAGTTTTTCAAGAAAAGCGAACTACAGTTTATTTGATCCTGAATAGCAGGTACGTAGGCACCCATTTGGAGCAACCCTAAAAAGGAATAAAAAATATTTTCCTAGCATAATTCACTTAAAAACACAATAAATGACGACAAAAATAAAATAAAAGATATTTTGAGATAAAGTAAATTTTAGGAGATTAGGTGGTAACCTTAGGGTTTTAATAGGTTAGCCTCTAAACTTAGAAACTCCGGTTTTCCCCTTTCCTCTTTTCACAAAAAAACGAGAAGAGGAAATCACGACGACTAATGGTCCAAATTAGGACTAATCCGCTCCATTAGTTTTAATTCAATCTTTCCCAACAACAGTTAGGTGGCGACTCCAAAAATAAAACGAAATTCTTTTTCCTATAATATTTAATATAATATATTAAACTTTCAAGTCATTTTTTTTATAATAATATCAAATATATATAAATAACTATGATATAAATAAAAGGAAAAAATTGTCAATTTTACTCTATCCAGTTCAGTACTTTGTAATTTCAAACACTACACAACACAAAAGCCTTCTCTAGTAATTAAAAAGGGCAAAACTATCAAATTTACTATGTCCAGTCCAGTACTTTGCAATCCAAACACTAGACAGCACAAAAATCCTTGTCCAGTACTGAACAAACCAAACGTGGTACAAAAATATTTTTTGTCCAGTCCTTCTTTTTTAGTACTGTCCAGTACTCTTGTTCTGTCCAGTACCAGTAACCAAACGGTACCTAAGAAACAAATTTACCTTGTATTTAGCTTTAGAATTGGAAGTCTAAGAGTAAGTCGAGTCCCTAAGTGAAAAATAAATAAGTTTACTTCTAGGTTATATTAGCAACTGTATACTCCTTGAAGTTGTTGTCAAAAAAAAAAAAAAAATCAAGCATAGCCATTACTCCAATGATTCAACTAATTGAGTTAAGAGTATTCAAACTTGAATGTTAGAGTGAGGAAGAGTCCGTAGGGGTATCTCAAAACCCGGTCACTTGAGTGATGAGCTCGGGATGTTGCCGACTCAATGAACTCACTATAACGATAAGGGCGAAAAAGGCAAAAGTTCATGAAAAGAAGCGGGCAAAAACCCGTCAAAATAGATGCTTGAATAAATCAAAAGAACATGAATGTAAACATTCATTGAATAAAACAAGATGCATAAAAGGGAGAATATCTAGCAAAGAGCTGATACCATGTGCTTTTACTTTATGCTGCAAGGATTATATGTTTGCTAATATCCAATGAAGTTTAATTGGGTGTTTTTCCTTAGTAGATTAAGTATTTACTTTTGGAATAAAAATTCTTTTGCTAAACATGAGGATTAAAGTTTGTTTTGTTTAGATTAGCTATTGAATTTTGTCCATAGTAATTTGATCACAGGAAACCAGTTGGGTTGAAGTAGTAGACATTAAAACTACAAGTCATGAATTACAAATGAATAGATGCGTGGAATGATGAAAAGAAAGTTTGTATAATCTATGACAGATTTCTCAATTGATTTGATTCAATTGCTTGAGGACAAGCAAGAGTTTAAGTGTGGGGGAATTTGATAGAGCCATTTTATACTGAATCTTTATAATATAAATTGTGTTAATTCATTATTGATTTTATAGAAATCATAAGGAAATGGTACTTAATTCTATTATGGTGATAAATCAGGTTAAATGGATTCAAGGGTGCCAATTCAAGTAAATTAGAGAAGTCATCTACAACTTGGTTCAAAGACAAGGATTTACACCGTCGGGAGGAAGTACATGGGCGTGTAATTGAAGTACACGACCGTGTACTTGGTTTTGAATCAACAGGAAGATACACGGTTGAAGTACACGGCCGTGTATCTACCTACGGGGAAGCACGGTTTGAGGCACAGCCATGGTGCAAACCGTGTTACACACTGGACAAGAAGGCGGAAATGTGGACTTTCAACAGAGAGAGACACGGCTCATGATCTGGCCGTAGGAGAAACCGTGCTTGAAGCCGTGGTGTAGACCGTGGTACACATTGGACAAGGATGAAGGCTTGTTGATTATGCATAGAGGAAGGCACGGTTGGAAATCTAACCGTGGTGTAGACCGTGCCAGGCGGACGAATATTCACTTCTCAAAATCTACTTGGAAAAGGAAATATATTTTCCTATCTTGCTAGCAAAAGATCATCTGCCATTCCTTTAATAATATAAATAGAACTAACCCTAGAGGGTTAGAGGAATCTTTGGATCTTAAAGAACCTTGGATCATCTTGGAGGCAGAGCAAGCAACCGGGTTCATCATGTTTCTATTTTTTATTTTCGTTTTGTTGATGAACATGAGTAGCTAAGCTACTTTTCTAGCCAAAGGGTCATAGATGTTTAATTCTCCACGAATTGTGAGGTCTAATTAACTTGTATTTATTCTATTCTTTGTTTTTGGATATTCATATATCTTCTAATCATTTTGTCATTATTATCTTTGTTGATTGGTATGAATTAGAGCTCTTCTACTCAATTAGCAAGTTAATATATTGTCAACTAGTACGTCAAATCCGTAATTGCTTGATTGTTCTAGTCTTAGTGACACAATAACATGTTTGGTTATAAAATAGATGATCGAATTCATGTTATGGAGGTGTATGATCATGTTTAAATAGGTTATCTTATAATCTACTGGCATGAATTGGTGGTCTCTCTAGTTTTTAATGCTATTGATAGATTAAATCCTAAGCGCTTGTCTAGGGTTGTCTAATCGATAAGAGAAATAATCAAAGAGCTTCTCTTGATTATCGAGGAAGTACGGAAAGATAGGTTGTTAGAGCTTGTTAATAACCATAACCAGTTTATCTAGAAATAAGAATAGAAAACATTTGCATCGATGATCAATTCCTAGAATTAAGCTATCTTGATTCCTTTGGCTAGGCTTTTATCAATATTCGACTTTATTATTTTGTTTCAACATTTTTTTATTCACAAACAAACCCCCCCATTTTTCTTTTCCTCTTTATTCGTTTTGAATAGAAATACATTTTACCAATCCCTGTGGATTCGACCCTACTCACCACTATATGCAAATCATATAATTGTCTAGGAGTAGGTTTTATTTTTGTTGGATTCGACACCCATCAACTAGACATTATTGTGTTCAAACCCAACAACACAATAATTATCTTCACACTTCCACGATTCAAGCACACAACCAAGCTACAAGTGAAGTACACTCAACTACTTTCAAGTAAATAGAATTAAATTCAACTACAAGTGTTTAAGTAACTAATTTAATTACTTTCACACTTTAATGACTTGTTTGAATTTTAAATTCTACTACTCACTTTCCTTATTCTTGCCTTGACTTCTCACCACTTAAATACACAATGGGCAGCAAGGAAAATACTCACACAACACACCATCCACCACCACAAAAGTCCCCTTATGCTCACGATTCAAGATGCTTTACGCCACCACTAACAATGTCCTTGACAACACATACAATAACCAATATCAAATGTACACAACCTCTACTAAATTAACAAGAATTTAACTCCAACTACACTCCTCTAGCCATGGCATAATTCACTTCCACAAAATACAACCAAAACCGCAACTTCAACACAAGATAAGGCAGCTTGTTCAATAAGTGCACAACTCCACAAATGGTAAAAGGCTTTTCAAATTCAAATGATACTCAATTAATTATGACTTAACGTGTATTTGAGATTTCAAATTGACCTCTTAATGTACACTTTAAATTCCGATTTCAAATATGATAATAATAATTATGATTCCTCCAACTTCCAAAAATGCACACGCTACAAAATTTTACTTCACGATTGAAACACCACTCTTCCCCTTCACGGTTTGCTAACCTTGCACTACACTCTCACACTTTAGCCTCAATGTGCAGCACCTTACTCTACACAACTTCCACAAATTCACAAATGACAATTCCCTCACTCAACACATAAACACAACACCAACAATTCAATACTCCTTTTTACACCACAATTTATACACATACAACCACGGTGTAACAACCTCCACAATATTTTTTTTTTAAGCACAACTCTACACACAATACTTCAAAATATACACTTCCTTGCCACTATAAAACACCAAAGCAAACCGCAACTTATACAAGGCAACAACAATTCAAATTTGAAAATCAAACTACTTCATTAATTGCAACCCTTCCACAATTGGTAAGAAGTAATTTTCAAATTCAAACAACCATACATTAACTTCTTCAACTTAATGTTTGTTTTGAAAATCAAATACTTTCCGAATCTTCTACACAACTCAAATCTGGAAATTTCTCAATTGTACCCACTATTTCCGAAAAAACAAACAAGTAAAGTTCACACTTCTTCTTTCTACACAATTGGAGATATTTCACACTTTCGAATTTACATTCAAAAGCACTAGCTTTCCTCTTCCTTCATGGTGAAGCCCACAACATAGAAGCTTCAAAAAGTATTCAAAATCACTCCAACATGCAGCAAATTCAACTCCTACTCAAGACAATTCACTCCACTTCAAACAACTACAACAACAATTTCAATTTACCCCCAATTTTGGAATTGAAGATGTAAGAACATGAACCCTAAATTTCCAAAATTCAAAATCACATAATCCCTTCTCACAACCACAAGCTCTGATACCAAAAAGATGATGTGTCTAAACCCACTTGGAAGCACAATCAAAAGACTCAAGAAAAACAAACTCAAGTCAACAACAAAACCGGTTCCAAAAGAGCAAAATTGCGTGAACCCTAGTGAAGGTACAATGAAATCCAAATACTCAATGATGCAATTATGAAACCACAATAATAATCTCTTCTAACATCACACTAATCACATATAATTCCACGTGAATAATTCACAATCTCAATATAAATCTTCAATTCTAAGAACCCCTTTCCATAAGTGATAATCACGTTTCAAGAAGTAATCTTAAAGGAAGAACCAAATTCAAATGTAAAGGATCTCAATTAAGCACAAGAATTCGAAAATAATAGGAAGAAAATCTGTCCAAGAACTATCTCAATTCACCCCTAGATATGACACACTAGAGAAGAAAAGAAATCACAACAAAATGAAATTGATACTACTCACAATTTCAAGGTGTTGCACTCGCCACAATTTCAACTCTTGGGATTGAAATTGATAAGAGTCTAATGACAATTAGGAAACCCTAATCCTCACGTGAAATGTACTCTCAAATATGTAAAAATTGGCCTTCTCAAACCCTCTCTTAAGCAAGTATTTATAATTGCTACTCCTAGGGTTAGAAAGTGGTCAAAATTACAAGTTTGCTACTTTTAAGGTAGCTAGACCTAAATGAAAATTACAAGGAAATAAAAGTGTCCCAAAATGATTACAACATAAATAGTCCATGCAAATAAAAAATATATTAAAGAAATTATTCTTCAAGATGCCGGTCTTCTATAGGATCCATCGGCTCAGCTCATCGCCGGTTTAGGTCGGTCCATGGATAACCCACAAGCTGAGTCTGAGGGAGTTTGTCCATTTCCCTATAAAATATGATAAGTGTGCCTGTTGGAAAACACAATACAAGAATAATAGAAAAGAGGTTAATTTGTAAATAATTCTAGGCTCGATCTACTCAAAATGGGCCCTTATCGCCAAAATTCGAATTCCTTTAATTCTTGCCCTAATGATAGGTCTTGTCGGATTTTGATTCCTATCATCTATGCAAAACGAACTCATTTCTCAATGTAATCCTATCCAATTCCAATTGAAAACAAAGATTAGTATCAATCTTTAACAAAAAAAAAAAGGATTAAATCAAAGGATAAACTTAAGGGTTTATGGTGGAATATCACAATTGGAAGCAATGGAACATGCCTATGAATACATATGGGGGGGGTAGGGGAAGAGTAAAAACTAAAATAAATAAATAAACAAGAGCTCGTAGGAGTTGTCTTTCTCTAGGAACCTCAAACCTATGTTGGAACTTCTCTCTAGGATTCCTCCACTCGTACTTAATCTTAAGCCTCAGTTTAGGTGCCATTAGATTCCTTAGGTTACAAGGAGTGAGAAAAGGTTAGTCATGCAAATTGATAACACTCTAAAAGCTTGGATTGACAAACCCTAAAGGACCCCATCATTGGCTACTCATCGCACCACCACTTAAGCTAGTCTTTACGTAAAAATACCACCTCTAATAACTTCTGCACCCTCATTAACCCTAAGTTTGACTCCCCAACCACCTACGACAACCACCAGATTGCTCGAAAGATCCACCGCTGTTTAGCCATGTCCAAACTTCCAATCAAACCTAGATCCAACCCATACCCATGAAGCTAACTCATGACTTGACCCATGCACACATGACCTGTACCCACTCTGACCAGCATCCGATTAGTGTTATTTTTATTGTTTTCTTTATCCCATTTTTAACGTATTTTTCTATTATTAGATTTTTAGCTTATAGTTTAGGAAAAATTAAAATAATAAAATTTTGAGTACTCGTCGAGTTATCGTGGTGTATACTATCGCTTAATGGCGAATGATCAAATAATAATAAAAATAATAAAAGAAAACAAAAAATCTTTAGTATAATAAAAACCTTTAGTATAAGAAAAAAAAATAAAAATCTTTAGTAGAAAAATAATAAAACAAAAAATAAAAATCATTAGTATAAGAAAAATAAATTAAAATCTTTAGTGTAACAATAAAATAGTAACAAAAAATAAATAAAAGTCTTTAAGATAAAAAAAATAACAAAAATTAAAAATTAAAATAAATAAAAATGTTTAGTATAAGCTGGATCTTAGAAATGAAAAATAAAAAAAAACATAAAAAATGAAAAATTTAGAAAATCAAAATAAATAAGTAAAAATATTTAATATAAATAAAATTTAGAAAAAAAATACAATAAAATGTAAAAATGATAAAAATATAAAAATTAAGTTGTTTTATAGTATAAAGTTTTTAAGTAAATTTTTAGAAAGTATAGAATAGGAATAAAGAATAAAATATAAAAATACATTAAAAAACTTTTTATTAAAATCTATTATTTTTGGGTTTTATTACTTAGAGCTTTTTTTAAATAAAAAAACTTAATATGATATTTTCAAAACTTAGGATATCTTGGGTTTCGTTTAAAATTATCACATAATAATCTAGGCCATCTAGGTATTTTATTAACAAAAATTAATATCATTAAATAACCTAAACCTAATTTTTTCATCAAATAAAATTGATCAACAAATTAAAATTTTTATAATAGAAAAAGCGAACTATAGATGTTTTGATCCCGATTAGCAATTACATTAGCATCTTCAAGGCAACCATAATAAAATAAAAATTTTATGTTAGGAAAACTTAAATAAAATAAATGATTGGCCACTCCAATTGTAATCAACAAATACGAATTAAGAAGTAAATGAAAAAAATTCCCAATTGGCAAGGATCCCCTTTCACATGATACCTTAATGTTTCAATGACAAAGAACAATTGAAATTTCAAATTCTTACCAAATATTACTCATTAGTAAAATGAGGAATCAACTTGCAATTATTGATTTTACACACAACAAATCCAAGCCTTCACTAACCACAACCCTAGAAGAATTGATAAGAGTGTATTCTGAAAGAGAGGAAGCCCCTTTTTCCATGTGAATAAGCTACAAATATATTCTCCAAAAAGTGTCTTTGTTGTTGTCTTTTACAAATATTTATACTAAGCCCTAAATATGGAAAAATAACATAATGAAAACTACATAATACATGGTCGTGCTTCTTTGTCCTTTAGTCTAAAGTACATAAAACATGGTTGGCTTCTCTATGTCCAAAACGATTCAAAGACATAGATCGTAACTCATCTCCAAACCAAGTGCTAATGGGTTTGATTGCCTTCTTGTAATACCGACAAGTGTAACTGCTTAAATACAAAACAATCATATAAAGTAAATGAAGACACTATGTGAATGTCTTCGGGTTCCATTTAATCAAAAAGGATTCTCAGTTGTTAGGCTTTATAGTCCTTTAGCTCTGGCTTGGGTAATAAGTCCTGTTGTTGCATTGTTTTAATTCTCATCATCTCCTCAAGCTTGTATAAGATTTACCCTCAAATCTAATGGGTCCTTTGTTTTAGATGAGAATTTCTGAAAGTCACTTGGATTGAAAACCTTAGTTTGCATATGCTTGTTGCCCTGAAGTTGTGATTGCCCTTGAGTCCTCTTAAGACGTTCAGAACTCTTTTGATAAAAATTCCAAATTTCCTGTGACTGTTTCACTCTACTCAAGTTGTCTTCTAATTCCTTCCACCCCAATAATAAAGACTTCTTTCCAATAGTTTTATTGATTTGATCCTAGGCTTCATGTACCTCAATTGGTGACATAGGAGTAAAAAAAATCCATTCACCATCCTTCTAAAACACATAAGTGTTCCTAAACCCATCATGCAACACTCTCCTATAAAATAACCAAGGTCTACCTAGTAGTATATGTGATGCGCACATAGGAAGAACATCACAAAAAATTTCATCCTAATACTTTCCCCTATAATAATTGGAACCTTAGCCCTTTTATTGACACACAGACTATCTTGTTCACTTAACTAGTGAAATTTATAGGAATTAGGATGTAGGGCAGTGAGTAGTTGCAATCTATTTACTATTGCAGTAGCTACTACGTTTGTGCAACTACTACCATCAATAGGAAGAGCACATAAATTACCTTGAACCTTATAAGGAATATGGAATAGGTTTTCCCTCTATACTTCCTCAACATCTAGAGATGTAGTCATTACCCTACATAACATGTTAATAGCCATATATTGATCATCCCTTGTCTTCATGTGCTTCAGCATCTAGATCCTCGTAATACTCCTTTAACACTGCTGACAAATCTATTGGCTCAATTATCTCTTCTTTACCATCCTTACTTTCCACCTCTATAGTAATCATCACTCTTTTATTAGGACATTAAGCAACCAAATGTCCAAAGCCCAAACATTTAAAGCATTAGATTTGATGATTCTTCCCACCTGATGACCCAAGCACTATTTGCCTAATGTCTAACTTAGCAATTGCTTTCCCTTTTCTAAAAATGTCCTTCTCCCTTCCAACATCGGTAACAACTGCATTTGCTTCCACAATCTTATCAATTCCTCCTTTTTAATCTTGTTGACTATCTGACCCATATAGTTTAGTAATGGATCCATACCTATTATTCGCTGCTCTATAAGGGTTGGAACACCTTTGTCTCTCCACTTTCAAAGCTAATTGAATGGCCTCATCAAGGGAGTCATATCACTGTAACTCTACTACACAGGCAATTTCATATTTTAGACTAGACACAAATCATGCCATAGTTTGTTCAAGATGTTCAACTACTCCACATTGGATCATCAGTGCCTTAAACTCCTAGACATACTCTTCTACTATTTTGCCTCCCTATCTTAGTGTCTAAAGATGCATGAATAACTCATGCTTATAGTGCTCTAATATAAACCTCTTCCTCATAATCCATTTCATTTCCTGCCAAGTATGAATCTCAGCATCACCATCTCTCCTTCTATTGGCTACAACATTCTTCCACCATAAGGTGGCATATCTTGTAAACTCGACTACTGCTAGATGAACCCAAGTGTGGTCATTAATTTCATAACACTCAAAAAGGCCCTCTACCTTATCTTCCCAGTCAAGATAATCTTCTATAGAATCCCTTCCAACAAATAAAGGCATTTGCAATTTTACATATTCCAGACCTCTAGGCGGCTTGAACTCACGATTAGGATAAGATTCATCCTCAAAATTATCATCCCTTTCCTCTCGATAAGCATGATAATCTCCTCCCATTCTCCTGCCCCTATTTCCTCTTACTGCTCCTTCCCTACATGCATCACTATGGGCTACCTGAGGTGGTCGTGCCTGTGGATTTGCCATTGGTGGTTATGACAATGTCATCTAATCAACCCATGTTGCTAGAGTAACAACAATAGTAGTCAGGTCTTGTAATTATTCTTCTAAAGTTCTTCTTCCACCTACAGCATGACATCCCTAACCTCCTCCTCCAACTTGACTATTAGCCCCATTCCCAATTCTTCCATTTACACTGTCATTTGACATAGTTGTTGATATTTTTTTTTTTTATAATCTCACAATCAAATCTTCACAACACATGTCCTCTAATTCCAAATCACATACTTATGACACAATTCCTTCAAATCACAAACACACTTCACAACACAAAATTTCTCCAACACTTAAACATTACTTCACGCTACTAATTTCTCCACGTTCAAACACACACTTCACGCCACAAATTTCTCCACATTCAAACACACACTCCACAGCACAATTCTTCCAAATACTCAAACACACACTCACGACAACAAAAATCTACAGCAGAATTCTTCTAAACACTCAAACACATACTCACGGCAACAACACAACCTCTAAGGCACAAATGCTCCTAAACACTCAAACATAAACTCACGGCAATAACACTCCCTCTAAGGCACAAATGCTCTCAAACACTCAAAGACACATTTACAGCAACAACACTCAAAGGCACAAATTCTGTCAACTCAAGTCAATAGTGCATTCAAAGTAATTTAATGCACAATTACTATTCAATTACACACTAATGGCATAAATTACAGTGATCCCTTACTTTCATCCATAGCAAGGAACACTAAAGCAATCTTTCCTTCGAATTCAACCCACAATGATAACTAAAACACGGCACAATTCATGTAACATACACAATTTTAACTTAAAATCAACAATTGCACAAGTGCATGGCATAAACCTTAAATTCCCAATTCAAAATCAAGACTCCCCATGTGCAATTCCCTTCTCAACTGTGGCTTTGATACCGAATGATGATGTGCCACTCTAATTGTAATTAACAAATACTAATTAAGTAGTAATTGAAAAAAAAAATCCCAATTGGCAAGGATCCCCTTTCACGTGGAACCCTAATGTTTCAATGACAAAGAACAACTGAAATTCCAAATTCTAACAAGATATTACGAACTAGTAGAATGAGGAATCAACTTGCAATTGTTGATTTTACACATAACAAATCCAAGCCTTCACTCGCCACAACCCCAAAAGAATTGATAAGATTGTATTATGATAGAGACATGAATAAGCTGCAAATATATTCTCCAAAAAGTGTCTTTGTTATTCTCTTTTACAAGTATTTATACTATGCCTTAAATATGGAAAAATAACATACTGAAAATTACATAATACATGGTCGGTCTTCTATGTCCATTTCAGTCCAAAGTACATAACACATGGTCGACTCCTCTATGTCCAATTCAGTTTAAAGACATGGACCGTAACTCAACTCAAAACCAAGTGCAAATGGGTTTGATCTCCTTCCTATAATATTGACAAGTGTACCTACTTAAATACAAAACAATCATATAAAGTAAATGAAGACACTCTGTGAATGTCTTCGGGTTCCATTTGATCAAAAAGCACTCTCAGTTGTTAGGCTCTATAGTCCTTTAGCTCTAGCTCACGTAATGGAGCCCGTTGTTGCATTGGTTTGATACCCATCAATAATAAAAAGTAAACTTTAGAAAAATTAAATAAGACAAAAAATTTTGGAAAAAATAATAAATAACTTAAGAAAAATTAAATGAGATAAAACTTTAGAAAAAATTAAATAAGATAAAAATTTTAGAAAAATAATAAAAATAAAAACTTAAGAAAAAATAATAAAATGAAAAATTTGGAAAAATAAAATAAAATAAAAATTTTATGAAAATTAAATAAAATAAAAAATTTAGAGAAATTAAATGAAATAAAGACTTTAGACTATTACTTCAATAAAATAAAAACTTTAGATTACTTTAGAAAATTAGTATTATAAACTTTAAACTTTAGATTTTTAGCATAGGTTCATAATTTTATAAAAAAAAATAAAATAAAAACATGAAAATAATAATAATAAATAGAATAGTATAATAGTAGATACATATATAAAGGCCTTTTAAGAAAAGTTCATAAAAATTCTATACGGTAACCGTTTAGGTTTTAATATAGTAGCTCCTAAATCAAGCATTTTTTGCTGAACATTTTTTAAAAATATTTTTAAAAAAAACTTTTAGACTAGTAGCTAGTTAAGGTTAATCCACCAATTACCTTTAACTTATTTTTCAACTTACGTTGATGGCAACTCACTTTTAAAATTTAATTTTCCTTAGTTTAGTCAAGTAATCTATATTAAATGGGTAAGATTTAGTATATATTAAAATTAAGGAAAATGATTAAATAACTAAACTTGACATTTAGTAACATTTATTAAATGATATAAAGAATATAATGTTAATAATGTTTATGAATTAATTTAGAAGACATATACATATAAGTTGATTTGTAAAATTTTTTAAAATTAAATGTAGTCAATTCTATTAAATATGTTTTACTCGCACTATAAAAAGCAAATGACCTTCAAATTAAGAAAAAAAAATATCCACTTGCTCCCAAATTAATTTATGCCCACCATACAGTACTTTTAGAAATTCAATATCTTCTATGTAGTTTTCTTTTTCATTTTTTCCATCCAATGCATATGGCTAATGTTGAGCTAAGAAGGAAAAAGTTGAAGCCCTCTTTTCTCTCTTTTTTCTAGCCAACATCCTCTTTTTTCTTTCTCAAACGAGGCCCTCTTCCACTCCGAAAATTTGTCACCCTAAAAAACTCTAGATTTTTTCTCTATTTTGTCTCTACCAAGCCCTCTCTAGCCTTCCAAAAATTACTCTCTCTCTCGCCCCCCATTAAAGCACCCACCCATTGAAGCCGCAAATGGTACGTTCTCCCCCTCCCCTCTCTCCATCTCTGTCTCTTTATGTCTCTCTTTAAACAAAGCTTACATTTATAGATTTCCTCTCTCTCTCTATTGTGTACTTATTTCTTTTGTATCCTTAAGACTTAGTACAAATTCTTCTTCAGTTCTATTGTGTACATATTTACTCTTTCAATTTCTTAACCAACCTATGATTTTGTTTCAAATTTTTCCAGGGTATTAGTAGGATGCCGAGATTTAACAAAAGAAAAAGAACTACAATGCCAATATAGAAAGGTGTTTAGTAACTCTCTCTCTTACTATACTTATTCAAAAAACATTTGCTTGCTTGTAGCTTTTCAAGTTGCTTGATCTTAGTGCCATCAACAAAAAAAACACCTATTTTTACTACACATACCATAGATTTTTATGTTGCTCAAGTTTATGAAATTGCCATGCATCATATTTCTAAGTTGCTATTAATGGGCTTTCCACTATTAGAGGGATCATGCTTGCTAAAGAGGTTTATTTTGTGAGTCTTTTTATCTTTTACCATTTCCTACATCCTATTACAATTCTGTTAGTCGATTTCTCGGCTTGTGGTGTGGAAAAGGTGAAATTTTCTTGTGGAGAGATCACCTGGAAGAAAATTCTAAGTGAATGAATATTGAGGTAAAGGACTTTAATCTCGTGAAGAAATTTATCTCTAGTAAAGAGACAAAGAAATGTACTTAAGTAATTTTTTTTCCCTTTCGGATAATTGTGTATTTTCAAGCCTAATTTTTTCTTTGTTTCCTAATCTAATTTACACTAAATTCTATGCTCATTTAATGTAAATCATAAACTAAGATTAGGAAAAAAAATTATTTTCATATAATTTGGAGAAAAAGGAATTGCTACCTAATTGAGATTAGGAAAAATATTAAATTAAGATTAATTAAGCAGATTAATTTTAATTTAGCTACTAGTCCATGTAAAACGTTTAAATAAAACCAAAGATTTTGGACTTAGGGACTATCCTATTAAAACCTTATGGCTACTACTTTAATATTTCAAAATTAAAATTTACTTTTAAAAAAATGTTTAATAAAAAATTTTAAAAAATTATTGAGGTTGTCTCATTAGTGCCTACATACCCATTATTTGAGATTAAACTAGTTGTAGTTCTCATAAATTCTAAATTCTTACGAAAATTTTATAAATTTTTAAAAAAATTAAAAGCTAAAATTTCTAAAAAATTTAAAATCTAAAATGTCAAAAAAGATTTTTTTAAGTGTCTAAAATTTTTTTAATCTAAAACGTAAAATATATATATATATATTAAATATCTAAAATTTTAACTTTTATAAAAAAAAGTGTGTTAGAAATTTATTTACTTATTTATATGTATTTTTATTTTTAATAAAACTAAAAAAATAAATTAAAATGTTACAAAAAAAAATACTAAGCTAGTCGGAGTTAAACATAGAGGTGGAGAGACGATAGCTTTTGACAGTTGCTCGACCTAATGGGGACATCGAAATGACATGATGGAGGATAGCCTGTTGACCTGCCTACTTCGTTTAAACCCAGATGCAGCGGAGGGCGGCTATTGGAGTGGTGGTTGGCGGTGGAGAATCGATGTAAGCCAACAAGCATCTTCTCATGTTACTAAGCTAAAACAAAGGAGATTTCTTGGGGTTTTCAATGATGGGCAACCTAGGGGTGGTGGTGGTTTCTCCTAGAAGTGACTATAAGAGCTAAGTCCTAGAGAGAGAAAGGGACTCAATTAGAGAGAGAAAATGGATGAGAAGTTTAAATTGGAGCGATTTCTATAGTTATGTGTTTGTCCACTTGCTCAAGCTCCTATTTATAATGTAGGAGTTCGAATCAGAGATGGAAGGTTCCTTCCACCATGAATTCACAGATTTTTGGCTAAGAAAAATTTTTGGATTTTTGACCAATTTTGACTTTGATTCAATGAATTTGGTTACAATTAGAATGAACATACTAGTCAAAAGGAATCCCTAGACGCTTGTTCTTGCTTGAAAATGTCCATGGAAGCTTCCATATGCATTAAAAAAATTGATTCGTGCAAGAATAATATTCGCACGAGATGATTTTTTTCCAATTTTCATGCCGATTTTAGTGAATTAATCAAGTGTATTAAGACTAATTCTTAGCTTAGGTGCATAGTAGGCAACGTGATCTTTGTAATTTCACCATTAATTTAGTGAAATCACAAAGAAAAAAGGGTAAAAAGTTCTTTAAAAGTGGTCATTCCAAGAAGGAAAAACAAGCAAATCACAATTGGAGGAAGAAAATGATGAACTATAAAAATGTGTGTTCAAAACACTTTTCTTACTATTTTCTAAAAGAAGATGATGTGTTTTGAACACACGTTTTCTACTGTTTGCTAGAAGAAGAAAATGTGTGTTCAACACACATTTTCCACTATTTAAAATTTTTTTGCACAACACGTGCCTTCTACAATTTGAACCTAGGATCAAGGAGTTTTGTGTAAATGTGTTTTTCATTAGGCTCATTAGCCTATGCCTTAGTTTTGTTATGCAAACAAATTGCATTTGTTGCCCTTTTTAATAAAAAATAAAAAATGAAAATAAATAAGTAAAATAAAAATAAAAAAAGAGGGAGCAAAAATGGTGTCTATAGCTACTCCTCTTTGAATTAAAGTTTGAAGAAAACTTACCACAAAGACTGAAGAGACATGCCATTTTTGCCTAAAAAAGCTTTATTAGTGCTTTAATGAGCTAATTACTTGAAAACTTGAATAAAGGATTTGGTATTTGGATCTTGAAAATAGGGATAGTGCTTATTATGAGCAAGCGATCTTTTTATTTTAACCTAAGATAACGCTCTAATGAGCAAGTGATCCATTTATTATAACTTAGGATAGCACTTTAAAGAGCAGGCAATCCTAAAACTTGATAATGCTTTGATGAGCAAGTGATCCATTTACTATAACTTAGGATAGCACTCTAAAGAGCAGGTGATCCATTTGCTTTAACTTAGGATAGCATTCTAAAGAGTATGCGATCCTAAAATTGGATAACACTTTAATGAGCAAGTGATCCATTTACTTAACCTAGGATAGCGCTCTAAAGAGTAGGTGATCTATTTACTTTAACTTAAGATAGCACTTTAAAGAGTAGGCAATCTACAAGGATTTTGACAAAAGAGATCTTATAACTTAAAGAATTAAAATGAAACTGACATTAGGGATAAAAGTCTCTTTGAATTGGAATAGATTAAATGAGAAAGGTCACTAATGAGATGAAGACTTTCAACTTGGATAAAACTTAACTGTTAAGGATAACAAGCTAAAGTGGACAAAATTAGCCTTAAGGCATTTAACTACCTTTGACTTAAACAAGAATTGGCTATTGGAGCCAACATGTTGAAAAGAGCAAACTTGCTCTTTGAAAGCTTTCCAAATTCAACAATCTTTGAATTTTTTTTTTATTATTTTTAGTAAGATTTACTAATAGACATAAATTCTTTATAGATTTCCAAACACTCTTACTAAGTAATAAGCCCTTGCCACTTACCCATAATGGCTAGTTCTATTTGGGAACCATTTCTTAAGAGGATTTCTTCCTCTTTAAGGGATCTCATTCTTTAAAGGCTTTGAATTCTTCTTTACAGGCTTTAAGTTCCTTTATTGGAATATTGATCTTTAAACTTAGGAGAATGACTCCAATCTTCTATCTGCTTGAAAGTAGATATCTAACTACTGATTAGTTCAATCTAAGTAGACTTTACTTGTCTTCTCTCGGTCTAGATCTCACTCTTGACTCCAATTCCAAAAATTATAGCCTATCATGCAAGTGATACATTTAAATCAATATGTTAGGTCTTTTTTGGATTTGTAATGGAATATGGGCTTTTTGGTTATCAATCTCATAAAGATATTAATGAAAAGGTCTATTTTTAGAAGGATAATGATCCATGTTTACAAGTTAAGAGTTTTTAAGAAAAACTAGAGGTGTACTTACTCTAGTTTCAAAAACAACTTTTGTCTAAGATAAAATATTTCTTCTGATCTAAAAATCCTTTAAAGAGGAGTGATGCTTAAAACTGTAACTCTTAGAAGCTAGTGTCCTTTTTAGGCTCACTCTTGATTATGTATGGACTTTTGTCACCCCTTCTTCTTCTTCTTCTTCTTCTTCTTCTTCTTTGTCATAAGAAGTTCCTGCAAGTTTTTCTTAATCTCAAAGAAAATAAAGTACCGATGACAATTGATTATTCTTGAATTGATGCAACCAGGACAAGTATAAATTAGTTAATCTTTTTCTCTTAACCGATGGCCTGATTGCATCATTATGGGGGTTTTAAAAAGGCTTAACTATGCAAGCAAGAGATAATTGTGTTTAGGATAAAGAAATGAATGCCTAACATCATTTTGAATTATGTATCAAATTGAAGATGGACCTCCTTTGAGGAATGAGTCTAAAAACCTTACAATGATGACACTCAACTTCTCAAGTGTTTTCAAGTTAGTTTTTGGGATGTGGTTTGCCTCTTTTCATCCTAAATTTTTCAATTGGTAAGATGTTGCATTTGGTTTAAATGGTAAAATGTCCTTAAAAGATATTAATGCCTCAAGCTGAGTATCTTAAGCATCATGCATCTAAAATTAAGAGAAATGGCAAAAAATAATTTTCATTCAAATGATTCATTTCTTTTGCTATTACGGCTTTAGCAAAGATTCACCCTCTTAACTTGCTAACATTTGCCCCTCACTCTCTTTCCCCAGATGATATTCCTAGTCATTTTAGATGATAAGTTAATTTATCATGCGGTAGCAACAAACTTTCAACATTGGGTAATGAAGATGGTTCTTCATGACTTGGAGAAAGATTGTCACTAATTTCCAAGAGATTTAGCTGAATAATCTTTGAATTTGTGAGGTCTTGAATCTTATTCTTTAACCTCAAGCAATTTTTAGTTGAGTGAACTATTTAACTCATATGATAGTCACACTATGTGTTTGGGTCATAGTTCCTTAGCCTATAGTTTAGTTTAGGGGTTTCATAGGATATGATCCTAGTTTCCCTTAACTTAATGAAGGCCTGAGCCATCGAGATCTCAAATAGAGAAAATTACCTTCCATGACCTTGGACTTGTATTTTCTTGCTTGGTGAGTCGGCTTCTAGCTTTTTCCTTTTTGGCCCTTTATCAGTATCTGGGCTCAATAATTCTCTCTAAGTTTAAAAGAGTAGTGTTCTCTTTAGAGGAATGACAAGTTAGCATCTCTTCAATATAAGGCCTATAGTCATTTCTAGGTCTATAATCCTTTCCTATAGGGTCATCTTGTTTTCTTTAAGAATTGTGAGTCTTTTTGTATAGGATAAAACCTCCTATTGAACGATAGGCTTCTTCCCTATAGCTTTTTCTTTCCTAATGATCCCAAAAGCTATTAACCTTTATACCTCAATTTTGACTTAGGTTGGATCATTCAAGTCTACCTTTTGTAGATGACAAGCTTGCTTTAAATCATGCACTAGTTGCTTAAATGGCATTGGTATTTCTTCCAGACGTTGGACCATTTTGGTTTCATATGAGATTAACGTGTTGATGGTATGCCTCGAGTCATAGATAAAGTCTAGTTGGATTGCCCCTATATCTATTAAGTCTTAGATCTTGTTTTTCAACTCCCAACAATTATTTATAACATGTCCCTATTAACCCTTGTGGTCTTCACATTGTGCATTTAGATCATATTTTCTCGGCCTATATCCTAGTATCGGATCTTTAGGATACAACAAGCTACATCTCCTTAGATGATCAAAAACTTGTGACAATGAGAAGAAAATTTAGGTGAATTTCCTATTAGGTATCTTTGGGCCTTTCTTGCTTTATGAGGTCTCTGATATTGTAGCATTTATAATTGTATCAAAATCCAATGGGGTTAGTCTTTTTCTTGTCAACTTCCCCATGTTGATGGCTTCTTCAATCCTATTGCCAGCAACTACTATATCTCCGAAATTAGACACAATCCTACCATTCAAATGCTCATAGTATGGTTCATCCAATGTGTTCATAAATGTAGAGGTGAAATCTTTTTCTAAGAGAAGAGGGTTGACTTTAACTACCATACCCCTCTATCTTTAGGCATATTCCTTAAAGGTTTTCTTATTACTTTTGTTCATTCCTTGAAGATCCTATATTGAAGGAGCTATCTTCGTGTTGAATGTATATTGGTTGTAAAATACACAAGCTAATTTGTCCCATGTATTGATCTAATTTAGATCTAGTTAAGTAAACCAAGTCAATATAGGCTCAGTCAAACTATCTTGGCAAGTTTAGATCAATAGCCTCTCATGTTTGGTGTAACAAGCTATCTTACAAAAATACAACCTTATATGGAGCTTAAGGCATCTAGTCCTGATAAGTCGTAAAATACCCTTATCTAGAGTAATGAAATTGTGCTTTATTGTTGAATTTTTAGATGATTTGTTGAAGAAAAGCATGCTTAATGGAATGAATGTTAATTTCAGGATCTTCTAGAGTATTTTAGAGCTAAGGGAAGGAGTTTTGAAGAGTTAGAGCAAGTTTGGAAGGAATTGGATACATTACATGTGAAGAAAAAAATTTCTGGAAAGTACACAAGCAAGATACACGCCCATGCACTTTTCTGTTTTGCTTGTGTATATTGAAGCTAATTTCTAGAAAGTACACGAGTAAAGTACACGCCTATGTACTTTACTTGTGTATCTAAGTTTTGCTTTTGTTCAATGACATTTCAAATACACGACCAATGTACACTCCCATGTACTTGCTCGTGTGTATTCACATAAGGACACTTGGAAGCAAGCATGAGATACAAGAACGAGATACACTACTTGTGTATCCGGTTGTGTATATATCCAATCGGGGTACATGTATAAATAGACTTTTAGTTCGCCTTACAGAGGGGGGTTACGAATTCTTCATTTTCTCTCACTCTCATAACAGCAAGGGAAAGAAGATTTTGTCAATTCCAAGGGAGATTGAAGACCTACGAAGAAAAAAGATTTTATCTTTAAGGGTTGTGACCATGAACTTTATCTATTCTTCTAGTAATTGTGTTTCTCTTGTCAAATTTACGGAGGAGTAGACCCTAGATCTAGATTTTATTTGAAACTTCTCTGTCTTGTGATAAAGATTTAATCTTTAATGCAAAGTTGTTGACTTTCTTATGATTAATTGCATGTTCTTCAATTGTTTCTTAGATTCATAGATCCGAAATATGAATTTATGCGTGATATCACATTAGTTAATTGAGAAATTGCTCATATAATTAGATCTAATGCAATTAATGAGATTTGATTGTTCTTCTAGAGATAAGAAACAAGAGTCTTTTGTTTACATCGATTATTTTGATGCGAATTCATGTGCTTTATGCAATTCTAGGTTGCTATTAACTAAGGAGAGATCCTATTTGATAAACCTAGGATTAGATAGGTTAATATACTTGAGAAAGTAGTTAACTTAACTAGAGAATTCGACAGTATAAGAAGTCAATTATGACAATCTTCAAAAATCTAATGAATTACATGATAGAGAAGGAGTAGAATAAGATCTAGGTTGCTTTTGTTAATTGATAAATCTTCAGAACCATTGTTGTTAGTGAGTTGTTAGTTTTGAGATTAGAGTGATCAAGTTTCAAACAACATTATTAAGCGACGGTTAGATAATAGGAACGGAGTTAGTACTAGTAATTGGTGTATCTCTGAGGGACGACCTTGTGCTTACTTGCTATATTACGCTACGATAGGTGCACTTGCCTATTCCTTCATAGTAGGATTAAGAACAAGAATTCAATTTATTAAAACTACGATTGGCAACAATCAAGCCCCATCATATTTTTCAAAGTTTGGTACTTTTAAGTTTTCTAGATAAGCATCTATGTCATTTGTAGCAATGCCAGTGATTTGATCGAACCCTTCATGATCTCTCAAAACTCTTAGCTTGTCAAAGAATTGCCAGAATAATTTTCTTTCCATTTCCTTTTGTTCATTTTCCAACTCCTCTTTTAGGTCTTTAGTATTAAAGCCCATATTGACTACCGTATTGGGCGTAATTCCTTGATGAGGTAAAATTTCAATTGTCTCTCCAAGGTAGGCTTTTGAATGCCCCACTTATGATGCTTAGAGGCCCTTGAAAAGATTTATACCTTTGGTGAGAAATTGGATTTGTTCAGCCATCATCTTCACAATCCATTCCAAAGCAAATATCTTTGAGTTGGCAAAGGTGTCAATGTTATTGTTGCTATTGTTATTGTCATTAGCCATTATGAGTTTGGGTAATAAGCTTAGTTATTTAAAGGCTGGAATCTTAAGAGAATCTATATCTATTAGCAAATTTTTTTTCCTTTTTTACTAACTTTGAAAATAAAAAGGACTTAGACATTGATTGAAACAACGATTGTGACTCTAAGATCTTAAGGAGATAAAGATGAGTGGAATAACCAATATTTAAAGGGGAAAACGCATTAATTATTATTTATTTACAAGAGTTTTTTATTTTTTTAATCTTTATTTATTTATTTTTCAGAAAGGACATTAAGTAAAAGTGAACTTTTAATGACTATTTTACAAGGTAAAGGATTGAATTTGTTTTTTTTTTTTTTGGGTTATGTAAGATGATTGAAAATAATTATTTAAAAATTGTAGTATCTATTTCTTATTTCTCTCTCTCACTCTCTCTTTTTTCTCTTTTTTTTTGCATTATTATTGAAAAAAAAACTAAAGTTAAAAAAAAAATCAAACAACTTATGAAGGAAAACACAATTTATTATTATTCATAAACTTGACAATTATTTCTAGATCAGTTTAAAAAATTGAATATCTTTAATCTAATCTCATAGTTGTGCTCCTAGTCATTGTAGCATCTTTAGCACCCACTCAAGGACCCTTCAGTTCATTTAGCTTAGGCTAACAGAATTTGCACATCTAATTTTGACCCCCAGGCTCTTTCTCTCCAATAATTCACCTCGACTTCATGTAGCTAAACCCAAGAGTTAGGTATGTTTGGCATACTGTTGACTTCTTGCTCATTGCCTTATTAATTGATTGCCATTAATCTAGACAATTATCAATTTCATGAGTAATATTTATGAACTATTTGATCTTTTTTAAAAAACAATAAAAAATGCATAGCAACATATAGATGTAAGAGCCATTAAAGTAATATAGCATTTATTAAGTTGCAACCCTATTAAGACTTGGTATTTACATCATAATTCTAATATATAGGGAAATATATTTACAAGGAATTTGTTTACAAAGACATTTACAAGGAAATAATATAATGTTTATTTACAATATACCTTTAAGATACACACAGGGTTCTCATAATTATTTATAGGATACTCTATCAGTAATTAAGTGGCAACTTTAATTAAAATGCTGCAATAACTTTATGGTTAATGAAGAGTATATGCAATTTAAGTGGGTTCTAAAGTTCACAAACTCTATAGTTTCTCACATTTCCAAAAAAAAATGGATCTTAAGCTACATTGAAGTTTGAATGGGGTAGCTGAATCGACCCCAGGTGATGTTCATTCCACTACACTCAAAACTTACACAATGGCTCCCCTCTAAAGGTCTTACGATGGCCTAAGTCTAATCGTATCTAATACACATAAAAATAAATAAATAAATCCTAAATCCTACATAAACAAAAGTCAATACAACTATTTTAAAAAAAAAATCCAAAAGTAAAGACTTCAATAAATAATTTTGAAAAATAAATCCTACTTTGGGATGGTTTAAGTAGCTAGCCCACTTGGTAATTCCCTAGTGGAGTCGCTATCCTATCACAATTCCCTCTATTCTGGCTTCGCCAAGCTTTCTCCTACCATTCCAAAAATTACTCTCTCTCTCCATTGAAGCACCTACCCATCGAAGCCGCAAATGGTATGTTCTCCCCCTCCCCCCTTTCTCTCTCTCTCTCTCTCTATTGTGTACATATTTCTTTCATATCCTTAAGACTGTACAATTTCATCTTATGGTTCTATTGTGTACGTATTTACTTTTTCAATTTCTTAATCAAGGTACAATTTTGTTTCAATTTCTATTCTAGGGTATTACTAAGAGGATGAAATTAGACAAAAGAAAAAGGATTGCAACGCTGGTACAAAAAGGTGTTTAGTAACTCTCTCTCCTACTATACTAATTCAGAAAAATTTTGCCTACTTGTAGCTATTCAAGTTGCTCAATCTCAATGCCATCAACAAAAAAACACATATTTTTACTGCACATACCGTGGATTTTTATGCTGCTCGAGATTTTTGTGAAAAGATTTTTATGTTGCTAAAGCTTATGAAAATGCCATTCATCATGTTTTTATGTTGCCATTAATGGGCTTTCTACTATTATAGGGATCATGCTCACTAGAGAGGTTTGTTTCATGAGCTTTTTTATCTCCTATCATTTCCAGCATCCTATTATGATTCTGCTGGTTAATTTTTCAACTTGTGGTGTGGAAAAGGCGAAATTTCCTTGTAGAGAGATCACTTAGAAGAAAATTCTATGTGAATGAATCTGATAGTAAAGGACTTCAACCTCGTGAAGAAATTTATCTCCAATAAAGAGATAGAGAAATGTACCTAAGTAATGCTTTTCCCTTTTGGGTAATTGTGTATATAGTTGAAAGTCAGATAAAAGATGTTGAACTTTAAGCTTTGCTAACTAAGCATTTCCTTATGAACTATAAAGATTGTATGTAGGAAATTCTATAGTGATTGCATATGGTCTTTTATGGTTGGGGCTAGGTAGAACTGGGAACGTGTCGAAAATGTTAGGTACGGTAGCTATTTTGTATGTGTAGGTGCCTCTCTCCCTATTTTGGAGTAGTTTGTAGAGAACAGGGTAGATCTCATGGTTGATGGAAGGTTGCTTAGTGAAGTCTTTGACATCTACAAGGCTAATGTTGACTACTCTCCATCTTGATTTCAATTTTCAACGCTCTTATCTTAATTTGGATAATGTAATGTAGATGGTTGGTCTAGTTGATGTTGGTATGCATATTTTTGTTGCTCACATGCTTATTGAAATTTGTAAGTCCGTATTTGAGTACTTCGTTACAGTAGTTCTAAGGAAGGAGGTGATTGGCTGGGAAAAGTAGTAGTGGAAGAGGAGAATAGGAGGTGTGGCTTTTTCTAATTGGATAATGGGGTCAGTTCCGAGCTTAAATTTCCATTTCATAAGCAAGTCTTGGTTTGAGAAATTCCTAACTTTAATAGATGGAATGCAAAGGCGTGTTCACTTTTAGTTTTCAAGTACCTGTCAAAGCTTTCATAGGTTCTCATTTTGGATATTTGAAATAGAGTCAACCTAGCAATGCCTTATTGAGTAACATGACCTTGATCATTTCTTAGTACTTGTAAAGTCTTCATTATTGAAGGGATAAGTGGCAATGGTACCCCATTTTCATTTTTTCTTGAGCTGCATGAACTTTGTGAAGTTCGGCTCATGATTAGATATCAGACACATGCATTAATGCTGCATTAAATCTTTTTATGTCAAAAAAAAGATGAGTATGTGTAGAGAAGAATGGGAAAGAAACCGCATATTTTTTTAAAAAAAAATTGCTATTGATTCTCCTAAGTATCCTATCAATCATGTAGAAGGAGTTGATGATTGCTTGCTTAAGAGGGTGTATCAAGAACAACTGGAGCACATTTAACTGTAAAATGGAAAAAAAATGAAAAGAAAATGTTAAATCTGAGCAAAAATGGAACACGAAAAACGATAAATAGAAGTATCCTAGTTCCCTTGTCTCTAGCATGACACTTAATCAGTTCTAGTTATCTCCTTTTAGTGCAAGATGAAACATCAACTCCATTTTAGTGAGGATGACTATCTGGCGCCTGTTCCCGGTACTTTCCCAAAGGATGATGAACTTCATTTTGAAATTAAGATGATAGACTTCCTCAAGTCTAAGGCAAAGATAAAATTGAAACTGTTGTTGCCCTCTATTTAAATTTTCTTATAATTTAGGTTATTTAAAGATGCACATGCTGAGGAGAATATGAATGAACTTATAACATTTTGTTGATAATTTTTTTGTGTTATTAAAAAACTTCTAAAATTATGAAATTTGTTCTTGTCTATGATTTGTAAATTGTTTGAAACTAGTTATCCTTGCAATAGTAACTTTGTTGTAGAAAATGCTACCATTCCAAGAAGAAAAGGCTTTGCATCATAATCTAAGCTCTTACCTTTTTTTATTGTGAAAATTTTACATAATTTTCCTTCTTTGCTATATCACTAGTAATTTAAGCTCAATCAATTCCTTTGAATTGTCTTCTGCTAATCTTTTAGGTAACTTAATAAGATCTTTCCATGATTATGTATTTTAAGTTTTAGATAGGTCTTGTCCAGACTTACCATCTATACCATCTAATTTAAGTGATTTATTAAACACCATCTAATTCCATGCCTTAAACCTTAATATTAAATTGGATGTTGTTAGTCCTTTTGGCTCTTTCCAAGTGCAAGTCCATCTCTACTTATTGGATAGAAGCAGTTTCTATCCACTATCTAAGGCATCCCTCTTCATCTCCTTCGAGGACACTTTATTAGTAAACTTCTATACTAGATAATTTCAATTTTCATTTTTTCTTTGTTTTATGGCATCAATTTGCACTCTATGTTGGTAAATCATTATCGGTAGTTTGTTCGTCTTTTTACTTCATTTTCAAGTTCACATTTTTATGCCTATTACCCATTAGTTAAGATTTTAGTGATAGTTTATATAATTTTCTTTTATTTCCCTAATATTTTTGTCAAATTTTCAAGAGGAGACGAGGTGTAAGGTGATATTGCAGTGATCTAAATGTAAATTGGGTTTATATACCCAGTTGTAAGTTGGATCTTATTTTTATAGAGATGAAGGTGTTTTTTTTAGCAAGATCTTGTGATAGGAATCAAAATTCTACAAAACCTATCATTAGAGCAAGAATCAAAGGATTTCAAATCTTGGCGATGGGGGTCCTTTTTGAACAACTCGACCCTGGAACTATTTGTTTACTAACCTCTTTTCTATTACTTTTTGTTGATACGAGATCAGTTTGATCGGATTCCTAACTGATACAAATCACGCCAACGTGTGACGAAACCCAATACCAATACGTTCGGAATTCGTTACCTAAGATGCCAAACACCCTCAAGTGGAAACCGCGACTCGTTGTCTATAAGCGAGACAAGAACCTTGGTATATTATGAAGACGCCACAATCGGGATGAAAGACCGATTGATAAGTCGGGATGAACACCACGGAAATAAAATCCGATAAGTTCTAGATTAGTTCTTTAAAGAACCAAGAGAGGAATTCTCTCAAAAGTGTTTTCAAACTTTCAATGTTGTATGTTCTATATGTTATGTTCTAAACCCTAGGAGCTTTATACTAGGGTTTACAATTTGTAACAATAAAGCCCAAAACGACATCACTTCAATAAGTTGCGTAAAAATAACAAAAATAGAAAATGAAGGCTGGCGGTGTAGACATGAAGGCTGGCAGCATTGGAATGAAGGCCAGTGGCCTTGAGCCGGCATTGGAGACATATACGACCGTGTACTTCTAGACGTGTATCTTTCTGTGGATTTTCTTGATTCCATACACGGCCGTATATATGACCGTGTATGATTCTGTGTAATCTTGAGATTCCTACACGGTCGTGCCTTGTAAAGACATGCCCTCTTCACCCCGTACCCGGTATGACTTGTACAAGAGCAAGGGCCTTCCCATGGTTGTTCCAATCCTTTCCAACTTCATGATTGCTCCAATCCTTTCCGGCTTCATGGACATCCTTTATCAACCCGTTAAGTGCTTCCTTTAATCGTTTCGCTCAATTTCTTGTGATCGGTCCAGGTGGCACTTCAAGAGGATCCACATTCCATCTTCTGGCTTGGCTCCCATCATGGATCTCATCATTCCCCTCCTCTTGAAAAGGATTTGTCCTCAAATCATCGCCTACATCAAAAGGACTCAAATTAGTAACATGAAATGTGGCACTTACTTGATACTCACCTGGTAAATCTATTTTGTATGCATTATCATTGATGCGCTCAAGGATTTGAAATGGTCCATCGCCTCTAGGAAGTAGTTTAGATCGACGCTACACAAGAAACCGCTCTTTATGCATGTGAACCCAAACCCAGTCTCCAGGTTTAAAGACAGCTTATCGACGACCCTTGTTGGCTTGTTTCACATACTGCTCTATTATTCGCTCAATGTTTAGCCTTGCCTTCTCATGGATCTGTTTAACAAATTCTGCTTTCTTCTTGCCATCTATATTAACATACTCAGAAATAGGCAAAGGTGATAAATCTAAAGGAGTTAGTGGATTAAAACCATACACAATTTCAAAAGGAGTAAATTTAGTAGCAGAATGCACTGTACGGTTATAGGCAAATTCAACATGCGGCAAACAATCCTCCCAACTTTTAATGTTCTTTTTAATGACAGCCCTTAACAAAGTAGATAAAGTTCGATTTACTATCTCAGTTTGACCATCAGTCTGTGGATGACAAGTAGTAGAAAACAATAACTTAGTTCCTAACTTAGCCTACAAGGTCTTCCAGAAGTAGCTTAAGAACTTAGCATCTCTATCCGATACAATTGTTCTAAGCATACCATGTAATCTCACAACTTCCCTAAAGAACAAATTAGCAATATTGCAAGCATCATCTTTTTTGTGACAAGGAATGAAATGTGCCATCTTGGAGAATCTATCCACAACTACAAAAATAGAATCCCGACCATGTCTAGACCTGGGTAATCCTAACACAAAATCCATAGAAATATCTACCAAAGACTCATGAAGAATGGGAAGTGGGGTATAAAGCCCTTGAGGTTAGACTCTAGATTTTTCTTGCTTACACGTGACACATCGCTCACAAATCCTCTCAACATCTCGTTTCACATGAGGCCAATAAAAGTGTTCCTGCAATACCCCTAAGGTTTTAGCTACTCCAAAATGTCCCATTAAACCTCCTCCATGAGACTCCCTCACTAGTAATTCTCTCAAAGAACAAATTGGAATGCATAGTTTACTCTCCCTAAACAAGAATCCTTCATGTTTATAAAATTTACCATGCCCACTCTTCTCACAATGCACATACTCCTCACAAAAATCTCGATCAACAGCATACAATTCCTTAATGTGCTCAAAACCAAGCAATCTAGAACTAAGAGTAGAGTTAAGAGCATACCTTCTAGAAAGTGCATCAGCAACGACATTCTCTTTACCTTGCTTGTAGTGAATGACATATGGAAATGTTTCGATGAACTCCACCCAACGAGCATGCCTTTTGTTCAGCTTGTGTTGTCCCTTCAAGTACTTCAACGATTCATGGTTAGTGTGGATCACGAACTCTTTTGGCCAAAGATAGTGTTGCCAAGCCTCCAGTTCTTGAACCAAGGCATATAACTCCTTGTCATAAGTAGGGTAGTTCAAGGTTACCCCACTTAGCTTCTCGCTAAAGAATGCAATTGGTCTTCTCTCTTGCATGAGCACTACTCCGATACCTAATCCTAAAGCATCACACTCAATTTCAAACGTTTTAGCAAAGTCAGGTAAAGCAAGTAATGGCACCTGAGTCAGCTTATTTTTAAGCGTCTGAAGGGCCTTCTCTTGTTGCTCTCCCCATCTGAACCCCATGTTCTTCTTAATTACCTCAGTAAGTGGTGCTGCAATGGTACTAAAATCCTTCACAAATCTCCCATAAAAACTTGCTAGTCCATGGAAACTCCGCACATTACTTACATTAGTTGGACTAAGCTATTCTTGGATCGCACGAATCTTTTCTTCATCAACCTGTATTCCCTGTGCACTAACAACAAAACCAAGAAACACAAGTTTGTCTGTGCAAAAAGTGCACTTCTTGAGGTTAGCATATAATTGCTCCTTTCGAAGCACTTCTAAAACATCCCTCAAGTGAGATATATGGTCCTCCAAACTCTTGCTGTAAATGAGAATATCATCAAAATAGAAAACTACAAATTTGCCAATAAAAGTCCTCAAAACATGGTTCATAAGTCTCATAAAAGTACTAGGTGCGTTAGTTAAACCGAAAGGCATTACTAACCACTCATACAATCCATATTTCGTTTTGAATGTGGTTTTTCATTCATCATCTTCTTTCATTCTAATTTGGTGATATCCACTTTTCAGATCAATTTTGGAAAAGACACTAGACCTATGTAACTCATCTAACATGTCATCTAAGCGAGGAATGGGATGACGATACTTTACCGTGATGTTGTTGATGGCGCGGCAGTCAACACACATTCTCCATGACCCATCCTTCTTAGGCACTAAAATCACAAGCACTGCGCATGGACTCATGCTTTCCCTCACGTACCCCTTCTCCATTAATTCATCGACCTGCCTTTGGAGTTCCTTTGTCTCCTCCGAATTGCTCCTATAAGCTGGCTTGTTTGGAATTGATGCTCCGGGTACTAGGTCAATCTGGTGCTCAATACCACGAATAGGTGGTAATCCCTTTGGAATCTCCTCAGGGAAGACATCTTCAAAGTCCTGCACAATAGACACAACCACATTAGGTAAAGAGTTAGATAGTTCGTTAGTATTTAGACATATTTCCTTAAAAGCCAGCAACAACATAGGTTGCTTCATCACTAACGCTCTCCTCACTACACTCGCTCTTGCCACACAACTCTCCTTTTACAAGGCTGCACTCTCCTTTTCACTCACCACCAAAGTTGATCCCCCTTCAACTTGGTCTCTCACACTCTTTCCAACCTTCCTCTCTTTTTCCTTTTGAGATCGACTTTTGTATTCCTTTTCTTTCTCGTTGTCTTTTGCTCTCTCACTCTCCCTCTATTTCTCACTCACCTTATGTTTTGCAAAAGACTGTTATAGCTGCAACCGATCCTCATACACCTGCTTAGGTGTTAAAGGTTTAAGATTAAAGCTTTTCCCTTGGTGAACAAGCGTATACTTGTTAGAAAAGCCATCATGAACAACCTTCCTATCAAATTGCCATGGCCTCCCCAACAACACATGATACACCTGCATTGGCACTACATCGCATAACACCTCATCCTCATACCTACCAATGTGAAAAGCAATCAAGACTTGCTTACTCACCTTAGTCTCGCCACTATCATTCAACCACTGCAATTTATATGGACTAGGGTATTTAATAGTCTTGAGTCCCAACCTCTCGACAATAAAATTACTCACTACATTGGTGCAACTTCCTCCCTCAATGATCAAACTGCAAATATGATCTCCTAGATAACATCTAGTATGAAAGATATTCTCTCTTTGCACCTCCTCTTCTTCCTTCACCTGTACATTCAAAACTCGCTTCACTACTGCCACTAACCTCCCTATTACAGGCTCCTCATCATCACTAGCGTCCTCTAGTGGAGGCATATCATCTTCCTCACTATCCTCCTCAGTCTCATACTCACCATCATCACGCAAAATCATAACACGCCTATTCGAACATTGACCAGCAATATGGCCTCTACCTTGGCATTTAAAACATCTAATGTCACAATTTCTAGAAGTAGAAGAATCAGGGTTACCTTGGTTACTAGGAGTAGAACCCGCTTGTCTCAGCTCTCCTTTTGGTTTGGTGGGTAAAGGCTTTTCTTCCTTCTTCCATTGGTTAGTCTTCCAAGTGGATGAACCAGTACCCTGTTGAAACCGTGCATTACTACTACCTTTCTGCCTGTGTTGGTTCTCAACCTTTATAGCCATATGAACCATATCCTCTAATTCTACATAATGCTGCAATTCAACAACATTTTGAATTTCTCTATTCAATCCAGTAAGAAATCTAGCCATGGTAGCCTCTCTATCCTCCTCTACATTCGCCCTGATCATCGTAACTTCCATCTCCTTGAAATACTCATCCACACTTTGCCTTCCCTACTTAAGAGTTTGCAATTTGTTGTGCAATTCACAATAGTAATACGCAGGTACAAACCGCTTCTTCATCACCCTTTTCATCTCTTCCCATGACTCAATAGGTGGTTCGCCATTCCTTCTTCGATTTAACATTAGTTGATCCCACCACACTATGGCATAATCCGAAAATTCAATGGCAGCAAGTTTCTCTTTCTTTCTCCCACTATAGTTATGACAATCAAATACCATCTCTACCTTCTTCTCCCAGTCTAAGTACGCCTCGGGATCATTCTTCCCTTGGAAAGGAGGAATCTTCATCTTTATGCTACTCAATTGATTATCCTCTCTATTCCTATCTCCTCTATCTTCCTAATCCCTAATTCCTCTATTCCGACCACTATATCCTCTATAACTCCCGATAGAAGGCTCATCATCAAAGTCATCACCCGACATTTCATCTCCACCCCTTTGTACTCTCCTAGAACGACTCTCCCTCTTACGCCCTTGGAAGACGTTTGTAGATTGCTCTAGTCATTGCTCTACCGTCTCATGAATTTGTTCCATTCCCTCCTGAAACATCCTCTTCATCTCACCCCTCAACGCCTCAATCACTAACCTAGCATCAAACCTTCCCCTCTCACTTTCAGGAGAATGTTGCCTCGACATAGTTCCTGCAGAAAAGATTAGTACTAACACAAATATATATATAATTAAGCCTCACGATACACTCCCTTACGTGTTTCACTCAAAGGATGATATCACACAGTCACTCGTGTATTCTCACAAGCAATGATGATATCAACTCACCAATTCCTCTTCTCAATTCTCTTGGAACTAACCTAAACTACACCAATTCCCTTCCGTAGAATTCAAAACAACTCTAGGGTTCGTAAATTTCCTCTTTTCTTTCCGATTTTTTTTTGTTTTCTTTGTTGTTTCTCTTGATCACGCTCCTTTTTTTTGTGTCATGATTCTTCTTTCTTTTTTTTTTGTAACAAATCGACTAGTAGATACTACACTTTCAATAGACAATTAATACTATGGAATTGAATACTAACAATTGATATGAACGATTGGAGTTAGGGTTTTAATGTTACCTTCCTCAAACCGAACTGATGTTTAACAAACCTAAGCTCTGATACCAAACTGATACGAGATCGGTTTGATCAGATTCCTAACGGATACGAATCACACCAACGTGTGACGAAACCCAATACCAATACGTTCGGAATTCGTTACCTAGGATGCCAAATACCCTCAAGTGGAAACCGCGACCCGTTGTCTATAAGCGAGACAAGAACCTTGGTATACTATGAAGACGCCATAATCGGGATAAAAGGCAGATTGATAAGTCGGGATGAATGCCACGGAAATAAAATCCGATAAGTTCTAGATTAGTTCTTTAAAGAACCAAGAGAGGAATTCTCTCAAAAGTGTTTTCAAACTTTCAATGTTGTATGTTCTATATGTTATGTTCTAAACCTTAGGAGCTTTATACTAAGGTTTACAATTCGTAACAACAAAGCCCAAAACGACATCACTTCAATAAGTTGCATAAAAATAACAAAAACAGAACATGAAGGCCGGCGGTGTAGACATGAAGGCCGGCGGCGTTGGAATGAAGGCCGGTGGCCTTGAGCTAGCGTTGGAGACATACAAGGCCGTGTACTTCTAGATGTGTATCTTTTTGTGGATTTTCTTGACTCCATACACGGCCGTGCCTTTTGGCCGTGTATATGACCGTGTATGATTCTGTGTAACCTTGAGATTCCTACACGGTCGTGCCTTGTAAAGACACACCCTTTTCACCCCGTATTCGGTATGACTTGTACAAGAGCAAGGGCCTTCCCATGGTTGTTCCAATCCTTTCCAACTTCATGATTGCTCCAATCCTTTCCGGCTTCATGGACATCCTTTATCAACTCGTTAAGTGCTTCCTTGAATCGTTTCGCTCGATTTCTTGTGATCGGTCCAGGTGGCACTTCAAGAGGATCCACATTCCATCTTCTGGCTTGGCTCCCATCATGGATCTCATCATTTGTATTGTATATTCCAACAGGCACACTTATAAACCTCTTTTCTATTACTCTTGTATTGTGTATTCCAACAGGCACACTTATTAGGCTTTACAAGGCGATGGACAAACTCACTAAGACTCGGCTTGTGGGTTATTCATGGACAGACCTAAACCGGCGATGAGTTGGACCCACCAATCCAACTGAAGAGCTAGCTTGTTGAAGATTATTTTGTACTTGTAATTTACTTCTTTGAACCATTTATGTTGTAAGTTTTTGGGGCATTTTATTTGGGTTGTATTTTGTGTTTTAAGATCGACTACCCTATAGTGGCATAGTTGTAATTTTTTAGCCATTTTAACCCTAAAGAGAGCAAGTATAAATACTTGCTTAAGTAGGGTTTTGAGGAGAAGAATACACTTGAAAAATTGCAGCAAACATTTTCGTGAGAGATTAAGGTTTCCTAAGATTTCATAGGACTCTTATCAATTTCAATCCAATTGGAATTGTGGTGAGTTTGCAACCTAGTGAATTGTGAGTTATATCAATTCCCTAAGTTGATTTCCTTTTCATCACTAGTGTGTAATATCTAAGGTTGATTAGGTTGGTTCTTACTGTTCTGATTTTTTGGCGTCATTTGTGATCCCAAAATCCATTCATATTATGTTATCAACTTGATTGGTTTCTTATATCGTTATATTGCCTTCAATTTGCCTTATATTGTCTTGCGTGGGATTCCATTGTGTTAAGGAGGAGTTCATGGTTTATTTGTACGTGTTATTAGTTGGGATTTCTTTAGATGTTAATTTAAGTTCTTGAATTCATTTGAGAAATATCATCATTGTGGATTTAATCATCATTGATTTTCATAAATCGGATCACCTTCAAATTTTAGGATTCATGCCAATTTGTTCCAATTTAAACCGGTTTTGATCTTATGATTTAGAGTTGTTCAATTGGTTTATTTGCATATGCTTATAGCCCCTTTTAATCATATCATCTTTTGTTATTGGAGCAATTGTTCCATGTAAATTAGGGTCACTTGGAAAATTTGGTCTACACGCCATTTTTGAGATTAGTGGACTTGTTTGATTGACATTGTGTAATTGGTCTTTCAATATTAGTTTTGTATGCTTATACTTGGATTTAAGCACATCATCTTTTGGTATCAGAGCTCAAGTTGAGTGGAGGGGTTTTTGTGATTTTGATTTCGGAAAATTTAGGGTTCTTGAGTTAACATCTTGATCTGAAATTGAAAAGTGAAAATTGAGTTGTTTGATTTTGTTGTTGAAGTTGCATAATTGTCTTGCTTGAGGAGTTGAACTTGTTGCTTGTGAAGAGGAATTTGAGGTCTTGTTGAGCTCCTTTTGATTGATAATTTTCGTGAAAAAGAAGAAGAGTAGTAGCATATTTTTTAATTGAAAATTCAGAACTTAAAGTTACCTCATTTGTGAAAAAGTTAAGGTGTATTTTTTCTTGCGTTGTTTTTGAACATAAAGGGGTTTAGTGTGTATTTTTCATAATTAAGTGTATGGATTTAAGGAAGCTATTTGATTTTCAAAACACACATTAAGTGATAGAAGTTATTATGTGTTCATTTGAATTTGAAAATGGCTCCTTGCCAATTGTGGAAAGGGTGCAATAATTAAACTGATTTGAATTTTGAATTGAGCTTCTTTGATTGTAATTTGTGGTTTGGAAAGTGTATTTGAAGTGGAGAAATGCAAGTGTGGAAGAGTGTGTGTGTGTGTATGGCGTTGTGTTTTTGTCTGTTAAAGTAAAGGGGATTGCAAGTGGTGCATGTGGTGGTGGTGAGTGTTTGCACCGTGAGTAAAGGAAGTGTGTGACGTTGTGAAATTGTACATTTGTGTGTGTGTTGAGATGCTGCACATTGTGGTTATTTGTAGTGTGAAACAGTGGCAAGAAAAGGAAGGTTTGAGTAGTAGAATTTGATTTCAAAAACAAATATTAAAGTGTGAAAGTAACTGAAACTTATTACTTAAATGCTTGTTGGTTGAATTTAATTTCTTAACTAATTGGAAGTATTTATTTGTGCTTCAATTATTTTACTTGACTTTACTAGAAGTGACAATAAGTATTTTTTGTATTAGTTATATGTGCACCATAGGTGTGTAAGGGTGTGTTGTTGTGGTGCGTGTAGTGAAGTATGTTGTTAACTTGTTGAAGTTAGTTAGCAACCATGTCAAATGATGTGTATACTTTTAGTACTTTGGTACATCAAGTAGTGACTTCTTCTCTAACTATTGATGATGGACAAAGAGAAAATTTGTTCCATACTTCTTGTAGGGTACAAGGAAACTAGTGCATAATTATTGTTGATGGTAGTCGTTGTACTAATGTTGTAGCTACATCATTAGGATCAAAGTTGAAACTTGTAACTACCCCGCATCTTAAGCCTTATACATTACATTGGTTAAATGATTAGGAGAGTCTTTGTATGACCCAACGGGTTAGGGTACCCTTCAGTATAGGGGATAAGTACTATGATGAGCTTGAATCTGATATTCTTCCAATGTGTACATCCCATATATTGCTTGGCAAGCCATGGTTATATGATAGGAGGGTCTTACATGATGGCTTCAGGAATACATATGTATTCCAGCAAGAGGGTAAACGCACCATTCTGAATCCGATGTCACCTTTAGAGGTCCAAAAGGTTCAGCAACAGATCGGTAGACCATCAAAGATTCCTAAGAATCATATCCACATGAACTAACCTTTAGAGGACCAAATTGTGCAGAAGCAGACATGCCAACCTTCAAAGGTTCCTGAGGCTCCTAGTTACATGAGCCAACATACAGAAGATAACACTTGTTAGACACAGATGTGCCAACCATCAGAGGTTCCTAAGGTTCATGGTCAGATGAGCCAACCACTAAAGGACCAAACTGTTCAGAGGCAGTTATGTCTACCTTCAAAGGTTCTAAAGGTCTATGAGCAATTTGGCAAACCATTAGAGGGTCAAAGACATGCGGGTGAATTAGAAAAGGAGGCAACAATATCAGTGGAACGGGTTAAGACAGGGGAGATCTTAGTGGATAATGGACCATTACATGTGTTGCAGATGAGATATATCCTAGAAATGGAGGAGAGAAAGCAATCACCCCCTATGGTATTTCAAATATTGGGATTCTGCAATGATACTTCTTCAAATGACTTACTAGGAGGATACAAAGTCTTTACTGCATTTGATCTGTTAGATTTGAGGACAAATCTTTTTGAGGCCCGAGGAGATGATAGGAATCAAAATTCTACAAGACCTATCATTAGGGCAAGAACTAAAAGATTTCAAATCTTGGAGATGTGGGTCCTTTTTGAACAACTCGACCCCAGAATTATTTGTTTACTAACCTCTTTTCTATTACTCTTGTATTGTGTATTCCAATAGGCACACTTATTCGGCTTTACAGGGCGATGGACAAACTCACTAAGACTCAGCTTGTGAGTTATTCATGGACGGACTTAAACCGGCGATGAGTTGGACCGACCAATCCTATTGAAGAGCTAGCTTGTTGAAGATTATTTTGTACTCGTAATTTATTTCTTTGAACCATTTATGTTGTAAGTTTTTAGGACATTTTATTTAGGTTATATTTTGTATTTTAGGACCAGCCACCCTATAGTGGCATAGTTGTAATTTTTTAGCCATTTTAACCCTAAAGGGAGCAAGTATAAATACTTGCTTAAGTAAGGTTTTGAGGAGTAGAATACACTTGAAAAATTGTAGCAAACATTTTCGTGAGAGATTAGGGTTTCCTAAGATTTCATAGGACTCTTATCAATTTCAATCCAATTGGAATTGTGGCAAGTTTGCAACCTAGTGAATTGTGAGTTATATCAATTCCCTAAGTTGATTTCCTTTTCATCACTAGTGTGTAATATCTAGGGTTGATTAGGTTGGCTCTTATTGTTCTGATTTTTTGGCATTATTTGTGATCCCAAAATCCATTCATATTATGTTATCAACTTGATTGGTTTCTTATATCATTATATTGCCTTCAATTTGCCTTATATTGTTTTGCATGGGATTCCATTGTGTTGAGGAGGAGTTCACAGTTTATTTGTATATTTTATTGGTTGGGATTTCTTTGAATGTTGAGTTAAGTTCTTGAATTCATTTGAGAAATATCATCATTGTGGTTTTAATCTTCATTGATTTTCATAAATCGGATCACCTTCAAAATTTAGGGTTCATGTCAATTTATTCCAATTTGAACTGGTTTTTATCTTGTGATTTGGAGTTGTTCAATTGGTTTATTTGCATATGCTTAAAGCCACTTTTAAGCATATCATCTTTTGGTATCAGAGCAATTATTCCATGTAAATTAGGGTCACTTAGAAATTTGGTCTACATGCCATTTTTGAGATTAGTGAACTTGTTTGATTGGCATTGTGTAATTGGTCTTTCAATTTGGTTTTGTGTGCTTATACTTGGATTTAAGCACATCATCTTGACACATCAATTTACAAGTTTAAAATTTGGAGCTTGGTTGTTTAACTTTTCATATACAAATCAATCATGATTTTTCTTTCTTCTAGTGATTATTATCCTTAAGTGTTTAAGTGGGAAGAAATAGCTCTTTTCATGTTCTACTGAAAGGTATTATAACAAATTATAAGGCACAAGTTACTAGTAATATTTCTTTGCAAATATAGAGCTTGTTGACTTCCTTTGCAGTGAATCCTATAGCAAATTGGAAAGATAAGGACTCTACGATATACTTGGTTGTTTCTCTTGTGACGAAGGCGGTTGGGGGTAGTTTAGTTTCTACCAATTTGGTTGATGTCGAGAGCTTGTTTGCATCTGTTATTGTTCTAGAACTCAAGAGCCAGAATATTAACAAGTTTCCTATGCTAAAGGCTAGTGCACTTAAGTTATTTACAATGTTTCGAAATCAAATACCAAAAAGCATTGCCTTATAGTTGTTCCTCAATTTGGTTAGGTTCCTTGCATCAAAGTCTAATGTTGTTCATTCATATGCTACAAGTTGAATTGTGAAACTTTTGCTTGTTAAGGATGAGGGGGGGGGGGGGGGGGGGGGGGGGGGGGGGGGGGGGGGGGGGGTTGGTAACCTATTCAGTGCTTTGAGATTTCCAAAATTAGAGGAGAAATAGCATGTTATCAAGTGAGTCATGCGTGTTATTGGAGTGGCTAACATTTCTCAAGGTGTTGTAGCACCTTCGATTGCCAAGTTGACAACTGATCTTAATGAAGTTTGTAAGAACCCCAAAAATCCTGTCTTAAAACATTACCTATTTGAGTCCCTAGCAATTCTTGTCTAACAGGCATGTGAGAAGGATGTGGCTCTTGTATCAACTTTTGAGGCAAATCTCTTTCCCAGCCTTGAGATAATCTCTTTCCTTGCATTTCAAAGAATATTGCTTCCTAGAATTTCACTTACTTATTTATAGGCACCATCAAAATTGTTATTATCAATTATGTGATGTCCCAAATGATAATCCTACATTAATTGTGGGGTTATTATTATTCTTATCAGTGTTTTTTTGTATCTATGAATTGCTCTAATGAATCTTTATTTTAGCTTCTTAATAGTTGTTGTTTATGGTGTAGTTATCTTCTGGCAAGTACATTGTTGTAGTTCTTTCCCGTTTGTAGACAATGTAAATTTACTTTCTATAATGAAAAAAAAAATGAGGAAGGTTATGGGGAAGCACAAAAGATCTAATAGTCTTCTTTCATAAATAAGTAACTAGCTGTGTTGTGGCACACAATAAACTTGTTTTGGCACATTTAAATATAACAAAATATATATTTAATAATATCTTGTAAGTTATATATCTCCCCGTTTATTACATTAAAATGTCATGTATCAATATTAATAGGTGACATTTAAATGTTACTAAATATTATTTTTTTTTCATGATGTTTAAAAGTTACTAAAAATTATACATTTTGTAACTTTTTAATAATTTTGGCATAAAAATATTAATGTTTAGTAATGCTCAAAAATTATAAAAATTATTTATTAGTGATGTTTAAATGTTATCAAATATTATTTTTTCGTGACATTTAGACATTACTAGGAATTATGTATTTTGTAACGTTTTAATAATTTTGGCATAAAAATATTAATGTTTAGTAACATTTAAATATTACAAAAAGATTACTTATTGGTGACGTTTAAATATTACTATTATTACATCATTGGTGACATTTATACTATTGGTAACATTTATCTTTTAAACGTCACAAATTATTTTCTGTAGCATATATTTTGTGACATTTATTAATAACATTTAATAAATATTATGAAAAATCTTTTGTAGCATTTACTTTATGAAGAACACCAAATTTATTATTATTTTTTTAGACAAAATTAAAAATTTAAGGGTGTTGGTTAAAAATAATTGGCACAAGACCCATAAAAAGATTAAAAAAAAAAGTGCTAAAGTGGTATATAGGAACTCTTCTAAAAAATGTAAGAATAAAGGGGGAAGAAAGTGAAGAAGTTTTTGAGGATTAAAGATCCTTAAGAAACTGATGTGGTATCCAAGAACCTTAAATGAGATCCATAAAGTTGGAGATACTCTAAAGAACTCATTTTGGATCCATAGGTATCACTTCAACATCTCAAGGAACTCTCTACTTTATCATTAAATTTCTTAAAAAAAGTTCCTTAAAGTTTATTTATATTATTTATAAAATCCACAATATAATATTAAAATAAAACAACACTTTAAGAAGAAAGGGAAAAAAATAAAAAGAAAAGTTGGCAACTTTTTAAGGTCCATAGGGACCCAAATTGTTTATGTAACCCAACATAATGCATAATAAAGACCCCCCAAAAAAGGGTTCTTAGTATTGGAAGGTGTGTCAAGCACCTTCTATTAAATATGGTCTCACCGGTGGTAGGTCTTTAGCACAAATTCTAAGAATGCAAAAGTCCTCCCCTCACTTTTTTGGATCCTTGATTAAGCATCTTAAAAAACTACCACATCATTTTTATTTATTTTGTTTTAAATTTATATTATAACTCTTATAAATAATATAAATAAATCTTTAAAATCTTTATTTAAGAACCTTAAGAATAAAATAAAAAAATTTGTTAAGGAAAAAAAAATTCTTAAGATGTTCACTTGACATGTAAGGATTTTAAAGAAAATCTAGTGGATGAACCCAACAAGTTACGTGTAATTTTGCTAGGAGAAATTATGGTTTGGTGATGACCTCAATCAAGAGAACTTTAAAAATCTAATCTAAGCTAAAGGCTGGTTTGCTAAAAACACACTAAGTTTGGATTGAGAGAGAAATAATGGAATTTAAAATGAAAATTACACCTTTTTATGTTTAAAATAAAAATGGATAGAGAGAGAGAAAAATAAGAAGGGATAGATGTGCTCGTAAAAAATATTCCCTCTATGTTCAAAGAAAACTGTAAAGGAAACTCTAACCACCGCTCCATACCTCGGATGCCGTTTGTCCATTTATTTGTCTATATAATTAGTACATTTCGGGCCCTTATATCAATGGAATCCACGTAAAGAGATAGTAGGTTACACGTATAAAGAAGTGCAAAAAAAAAAAAAAAAATCTACGGATTACATGAATATATGACAACAGAATTTTGTTTTTGACAAACAAGTTTACAAAAGATAGAATAACTTTTTGCCAATGGGGGTGGACTAAAGGTGTCCGTTCATTTTCGAAGCAATATCTCTAAACGTTTGCAAAAGACGTTGTGAGTTCCGATAACATATTTTAACAAATTAAAATTTTAAAGTAAATTAAAAAAAAAAGATTTACTTTCCAGTTTCTTTGTCAGAGGAATCTGATTTTTTGAAGGACCCTACAATAATGGAGAAAGAATCCATAAAGTGGGATCTTCTCCTCGGTAATATTGCCAAAGAATCGGTGATAAACATGCCATTAGTAAATAAAAAAAAGACAAAAAATTAAAAAAAAAAAGCCTAAAAAAAAGAAAATAAGAAAGAAAAATAATAATTGAAAAAGAATTCAAAAAATAAAGAATTAGCGGAAATTTACTTTTCTCTCGATAGAATTGATTAATAGAGGAACTTGAAATAAAAAAATCCAAAATAGAAAAAAAAAATCTATACTTCTTTATCATAAAAAACTTGGTTACAATTAAGACTGCAAATAAATCGAACTACTCAAGCTCAACTTGGTTTACACTCAATTAGTAAATGAGTTGAGTATAAGGTCAAAATAAAGTTCATTTATTTAAAAGAACTAAGTTCGAGCTCCTATCTAAGCTCACAAACTAGCTTAAGAGCAAGTTTATTTATATTGTTAATAAGTCACGTTGTGAATTTATAAACAAACTTGTTTATATTATTAACGAGTTAGTTCACAAATAGGTTGATAATTAGTTAATTGTTCGATTCACGTGAGGATAAGGAAGTAAATTAGATTAGGAAACTTAGGTTTTATATTGTTACATGTACACATTATAAAACCCATGTAAGGAGGCCGACACAAGATATCATGAATAGAATTTTACAAACACTTTTTCATGGAAAATGAAGCCCTCTTTTGTTCTTTGCAAAAGAACTCTCCTTTAGGAATTCCTCAATTCAATTACTATAGGAAACCCTTAATTGATAACTTATGTTTCAATCAACAGGTGTGATTGGGGTTTAGTTCCATGCTACTTGTTCGAGTGGATCCTCAGGGAATTGATTCAAATAGCATACGCCGAGTTCTAGGTTTAACATACTTAAGGTTTACGCATCATTTCATATCAAAGCTTCGGCTTCTTGAATCAAGTAATCTCCATCCTTTTATTATTTGCTTGCTATTCAATTCCATACTTCTTGTTCATATCAGAAATTTGTATATAAAAAAAATTGTTTTGGTTACAAAAACCATTGACGACCAACAACACACAAGTCTAGTTTAGCCATTGAAATTCAATTGTGATTCAAATGTTAGTTCCTCTTGAAAGAATACATACAATTCAATTGCCAAATACACTTTCCAAGTCCAATTGCAACATATATCTTGTGCTTCCTAAATTGTGCATCCGAAATTACATTCTATAATCATTATTAGTTTTGGTGCAAACTTGTTATCCTTTTGAATTGCATGATAAGGAATTGATAGATTTGTTTCCAAAGTTCATAGTAAGAGCTTGTCATAGTTATCGAAAAGTACATCAATTCTCAATCTTCACTATAACTTGAAACCGAGGTGATCATTAGGTGTTGACTTAGTGAATTATGTTGGGAAGTTTCCAATCCGAGTTCTTAGCAAAGGATTGTAAAAGTCGGTTGTGAGGACATATTTGTGAGAGATATACACAAGTGGATTGTGAGAGTATTACTACTTGAGTGTAATACATGAGAGAATTATGAGCAACATATTTTACTTGTGTTATTAATTGATTGTTTAACTGTAGAAATATGTCGGGCCAAAACACAGTTGGAGGTGAGAATAGGGTGATGTTTGAGGAGTTGATGGGGGAGATGAAAAGGATCTTGACGGGTGAGCTTGAACATGTCCATGAGAGAATGGATAAGATGGAGAGGAGTAGAGAACCGTCTAGCAGTACTACTATTAGGCGAGGTGTAGGTAGACTGATTAGAGGAGGAGTTAGGATAGAAGAAGGTGAGGATTCTGACTTTGGTTAATATCACAACGTAAGGGAGAGAGGGAACACCTAGAGGCATGACAGTAACTTGGGTAGCATTAAGATGAAAATCCCAACGTTTCAAAGGAAGAATGATCTGGAGTTGTACCTAGAATGGGAGAGAAAAATAGATCATGTGTTTGAATGCTATAACTATACTAAGGAAAAGAAAATAAAATTGGCTATAGTAGAGTTCACAGATTATGCTAGTGTATGGTGGGATCAGTTAGTGCATAATAGGCATAGGTATGGAGAGCGACTTGTTAGTACTTGAGAAGAGATGAAGACCATAATGCAAAAATGGTTTATTCCTAGTCACTACCATAGGGATTTACTCAGGAAAGTCCAGGGGTTGACACAAGGAACAAAAAGTATAGAGAACTACTATAACGAGTTGGAGATAGCCATGATTAGGGCTAGAGTAGATGAGGATAATGAGGCCACTATGGCTAGATTTATTAATGTTCTGAATCGAGAAATTGCTGATGTGGTAGATTTACACCATTACTTGGACATGGAAGAACTGTTACATAGAGCAATCAAGGTGGAGCGACAATTAAAATATAGGAGTGATCAGAGGTCTAGGTCAACTTCCAAATCTCCATGGAAGTCTAATTGGAAAAGGAACTCTATGGATTCAAAGACCTAAAGAGGACGTGAAGGCTAAGAATCCAGTTGCTGCATTTAAGGGAAAAACTGATAGTAAACCCCCTTCCAGAACTAGAGATATCAAATGCTTTAAATGTTGGGGATTTGGACACATTGCATCTCAATGTCCAAATCAAAGAGCCATGATTATATGTGATAATGGGGATGTAGAGAGCGTAAGCTCTGAGGAGGATGAGGAGTCACCATCACAAGAGTATAATGATGTTGATTTAAAGAGACTCGTGAGTAGTGAGTTGTATGTCATGAGGAGAGTACTTAGTGTACAACCCCCAGAGGATGGTGAGGGGATCTAATGTGAGCATATATTTCATACACAATGTCATGTGCAAAATAAAGTGTGTAGTCTGATAATCGATAGTGGCAATTGCACTAATGTTGCTAGCACTTTACTGGTAGATAAGATGTAGTTGAAAGTTGTGAAACATCTGGGACCATATCGATTACAATAGTTAAATGAATGTGAGGAGGTAAAGGTGACCAAGCAGGTTCTTATAACCTTTTCCATAGAGAACTACAAAGATGAAGTCATGTGTGATGTGGTACTTATGTAGGCTAGTCACCTATTGTTAAGGTGACCCTGGCAATTTGATAGGACGATTACATATGATGGGTACAAGAACCAATATTCCTTTATGCTAAATAAAAGGAAAGTAGTTCTCACACCACAAAAACCATGAGAGGCTTATGAGGATTAAGTGAGGATTGCAAAAGAATTTAGAGAGAAACACTTGAGTGCACGAGAGAAGAGTGATGAGAAAAAGAAGAAGAGTGAGAAAAAAACACTAGTGAGCTATGAGGGAAAAGATTTTGAAACATTAAGAGGAGAGGAAATTGCAAGAAAAAGTGAGGTTAAGAGTGCAATGTTGGCGAGGAAACAACTACTTGTACTTATTTACAAGGATGTTTATTTTACTTATACTGATAGTAACTCTTCATTGCCTAGTATGGTATTTTTTCTTAGTTTTGTTGTAGGTACAGATGGGATAGCTGTGGATGCGATCTAGGAGTGGCCAATACCAAAGGGACATGTCAAGACTATGTTTCATCCAGGAGAAGGGGTTTGGGTACAATTGAGGAAGGAACGATTTGCTGAACAGTGAAAGTCCAAATTACAGCCAAGTGGCGATGGACCTTTCTAAGTAGTGGAGCGCATAAACGATAATGCATATAAGATAGATTTGCCAAGCCACTATTGTAATGTAAGTGCTACATTTAATGTTTCTGATCTTACTCCTTATGATGCAAGTGATTCGAGAATGAATCTTTTCAAGGAAGGAGGAAATGATGAGGATCATCTAGCACCTAAGAAGACAGAACCAAAAACACAAGATCCATTGCAAGGAATTGAAGAACTAATGATCCAAGCTAAAGCAAAGAGAATGAATGATGCCCTATAAGAATTAGTCATGGACCTACAAGCGAATGAATCAAATTACATGAAAGAAGAACCAATACCTATTAATGTGATTCACATTTCTATGGAAGAATGCAAAGATTTGAAGTCTTAGAAAAAGAAATGTAGTGTGTTGAACTGAAAAGGAAAAAAGATTTACGGTTTTTTTGTTTGTTATGTTTTTAGTATTTGCTTTGGTTTGTAATTTAGAATAATTAGTTACTTGTTCAATTCACGTGAGGATAAGGAAGTAAATTAGATTAGAAAACTTAGGTTTTATATTGTTACATGTACACATTATAAAAACCATGTAAGGAGGTCAGCACAAGATATCATCGAATAGAATTTTACAAAAACTTTTTCGTGGAAAATGAAGCCTTCTTTTCTTCTTTGCAAAAGAACTCTCCTTTAGGGATTTTTCAACCGAATTACTATAGGAAAACCTTAATTGATAACTTAGGTTTCAATCAATAGGTGTAATTGAGATTTAGTTCCATGCTACTTGTTCGAGACGATTCTCAGGGAATTGATTCAAATAGTGTACATCGAGTTCTAGGTTTAACATACCTAAGATTCATGCATCACCTTACATATAATGATCGGCTATTTAAAATTTTAGTTTTTTTTCCCCTTAAATTTTTTATCTAAATTTTGAAGTCTCAAATTTCATACCAATTGAACTTACTCACCTCACCTCTAAATTATTTACACTTATATTTTTGTACAATGAGCTATTTATCATATCAAGGGGATAGAGTAATAAATTTGATGAGCAAAATTTGGAAATGAATACTCTAAATTTTGTTCAATTTACTCGCTTAAGATTTAAGATTTAGACAATCTCAATTATGGATTCCTAAATTTAAGAAAATTAAAGAAAAATTGAGATGATTCTAATCCTAAAAGTTTGATCAAGAGATTCGATATTTAGTAATTTCAAATTTTATGCTTAAAATTTGATAAATAAAAGTTAGATTGGATATAACATTTATAACAAATTCAAAACTTAGATGCAAAATTGAAAAAATACGTAAGGAATATATTTTTTTTAACATAATCCTTAAATGATTCAATAAGATAGTTGTATTATTAAAATCATTCATTCAACAAAACGTATATTCCATTCTCATTCTTTTTTTCTTTTCTGTGAGTATTTTATTTCTTATCTTTAAACAATCACTCTTTATTTATTTATTTATTTTTTCCGCCGCAAAGGCGATGACTCAAAAGGTAACACATAATAAAGTAAGGACAAATACTACTCCACCTTGCAAATCGTAATGCATGGACCACTCTCATAATATAATATGCCAATATTTGTAGCTGCATCATAAGAAAACATTTTCATGTGCACGACAACGCATACAAATTAACAGGAACTCCTGTCACTACCCCCGGGGTGATCTCGACATCGTAAGCCGGAACTCCCAGCTCCGGCATCGCCGACGAGACCACCTTCGGGACATTAAATCCCGACGACGATGTCGTCTTCACTTTAATCGAAACGTTAATAACACCATTACGCACACCATCTACATCCCTTAACCTATAACTCAAATAATGTACATAATTTTCAGGCACAAAGTTACCCATAAAATCCGAAACTGGTATTCTTGCTGCTCCAACAAATTTACCACTGTTACCACAATTCTTTTCCTTGTAATAGTAAACCTCCAGTGAAATAAAACCTACGTGCATTGGCAAGTCCATTTCAAGCATGTTGTCGTGCTTGCACTCGTGGCCTGTTTTAGACCCCGTCTCCGGTTGTTTTGACGTCCAATTGTTGTTACAATCCGCTCTGATGATGGCAAAAAGGTTCTTTGTTATGGATTTTTTCTTAATCCTTAAACCCTCGGTTGATGTCACCTGCAGTTGTAACAATCTGTGCATCTTGTATAGGTGAATGAGTTTGAATTCGAAGAAAATGAAAAGGGATTTATATTGATATCTTGTATTGCTGTGCATGTCTGAGAATGAGAGTATACATATATATGTGTGTGTTTATATGTAAAGGTGTCGAGGAAGCAGGAGAGAAAGGAGAGAGAAAGACAGAAGGTGCTTCCCCTGAGGTTTTCGGAGTTGACGTGACGTTTGATTTCTTGCTTTTACTTTTCCTTTTTGATTATGGTGAAGATATTAATATGTATTTTCCGAATAATTAATCACACGCTTCCCCTCTGGGCCATTGCTTGTTAACTAATGGATAGACATGACCAAAAGTGAAGTTTGCCAGAAGTTTCATACTATACTTCTCGTATGGGTCAAGGAATCAACCCACAAAATCCATGGGTAGGTGTCTACATCACAGGGTATATTTTAATAAGATAAATTTCGCACCCAGTTCACCTGAGTCAGTTGTATTTTAAATAGCAGTGTCAAAATCAGCGTGCTGGAAGATAAAGATTACAACACTGAACGTCTTTAAAATCTCGAAGACTCTGGTTTCCCCAAGAAAACCACAGAAAAATGAGAATGGGAAATTGCGACCTTGAACTATTGATTATGCTGTATAGATAAAATTTTTAGGTAGTGTTTGATTATTATTATTTTATGGTTTATGATTAAATAAATTTTTAGTTTTTTATTTAATTTATATAATAAACTAAATTATTAGATAAAAAGACTTTAAGATACTAGATAAGATCTAAAAATTTATATTATATACTTAATAGTATAAAATTTGTTTTATTAGACAAAATATATACATTATCAAAACTCAAAAAATTACTTTGCATTACCATGATTCTTTTTACTATTATATCCATACTAGTGCTTTTTTAGTGAATTTACATATTGAAATTAAAAATGGCATTATGTTAATACAAAAATACATGTCATGTATTATAAAAACCAAACGTAATACATGAAAACTGCATTGTATTATGCTTCTTGTACATTGTTATTTAACTCTCCTTATGCTATCTAATTTTGATAACCAAGTGTTATCTTAAAGTATGATTTTATATATCAAAATATTTAAGAAATGTGAGCATATGCCTTAAATTGTTAGTGAAGTCCCAAAAGTATCATTACAAATATCATTTATAATGATAGTTTTAGGGCCCTATTATTACTTATGAGAATTAATTGCATATTTTTAAAAGTTATCAACTTATATTTCAAAAGTAAGGGGAATTCACTCAAACTTGACCACTAATTTTTGGGAGATGATTCCTAAATGAGAAATAATATAGAAGACACCATCCCTAAGGATGTGAGTCCACTTTTGATTTTCTAAAAGTTGAGATTATCAAATTCCCTTTTAATGATAGAAAAGGTAAAAAAAAAAAAAAAACTTAAAAACACTCTTGCTATATTTATAAAACATAAAATAACTAAAAAAAACTCTTTCTATATTTATAAAACATATTCTAATTTCTATTTTATTGCTTTAGTAGCATTTGGACATTAGCATAAAACCAGAGGTGTAGATATATAGGATGAAGGAAAAGAACTAGATTTCTCATATACTATTGTTTATGGTGGGATAGAATTTAAATCTTTTGTTAAAGATCACATTACATATAATTAGAAGAGGTATAACAAGTAAAGAGAGAGTGTGCTAGAGACCCCAAAAGACTGCATGAGAGAGTATAAAAAGCCACAGGCAATACTACATCAATTCACAATAATGTAATAGCAATGGTATATTTTTTCTCTCTCTAAAAAATCTCTACAATTGTTTGCTCTCTCACTTACCCTCTTTGATATATATGATGGCAATCATGTAGAGTTTAAGTAACAAAACCTTGATACATGTATTAGGAAATAGTTTATGTATCAAGAAATATAAAGTAAGAAAAAGACATAACAACTTTGATTTGTTCCTTTGTTTATTTCTTTACCTAAATGCTTTTTCAAGATAAAGTCTAGTATAAGCTTAGATGTAAATTTAGCAATCTATATGGTATGGTCGAGATAAGTTGTGTGTGTTAGGGCCGGCGCACAAGAGGAAGAAAAATAAAGGTACAAGATTTATCCTAGTTTACCTGTTAACTAGAACTACATTCAATAGAGGGTTTTACTATAATTAACACCCCACTCTCTCGTTCTTATCATGCAATTACAAGTGAAAAAAATATATATAGTAACAATTATTCATGGGAAGTATGAATACCCATACAATTATCCACGTGCTTTCTTATTGTAGAGGAGTATGAGTTATACCCTAATAGTGTGAGTATCAATTGTAATATCTACATGTGTGCTTATTTGGACAACTCCAATGCAACAATAATATGTTAGTTAAGGTATATTTTCTATCGAAAGCAATCAAAGCAGCCCAAAATTTTGGAGTGACTTAGAGTTCAGCAGCAAATAAATATATGATGCTGTATATATATATATATATATAAATACACACACATATTGTAGGGGTTATTTGATCTAGTTACCATTACCATAACTAGTCATCTCATGCTGATTTTATTACTAGGATCAACCATTGAGCTACTACTCCACCATATAACATAGGGTAGCATTTAATTGACATGATTTCAAGTGTTGGATCTATGCGATTAATGATAGGCATTGGTGGTAGTCAGTGGTTGTCGGTGCTAGGACCGGTAGGCGATGGTTGCAGTGGCTGGGATATGATTGATCTTTGGATTAAAATTATTAGTTTCCATGGGAAAATTTTTCCAAACTCTTCTGCAATATTTTTTGTTATCAAGCATTTATGCCCTATCATTAATGAAGAAGTTTAGCTACTATTAGCTTCCAGTGGCCAGTAATTTTATTTAAATTTTAAAGTAAAATTTATTCAATAATGCTACACATAGCCATCTTGTTAGCGTGTGTCAAATATTCTCTACCAAATAGAGTCATTGACTTTTTCTATTTAATTTCTCTTACTTCCTCTTTTTTTTTTTCTTCCTTTTTTGTCTTTGAAATATAATGAGTAATAAAAGTAAATTCCATTGAACAAAAAATAATAGTTAAATAAATAAATTCTTTAGAAATACTATTTATTTATTAGTAATTAAATCATAGATTGTAATTACCTTATTGATGCTATAAATATTTTGATTTTACTGCATAAAGCATTTAAACAATAACATTGATAAAACTTCATATATTAGATTGTTTTTTACATGGATATTGTGAAAATAAATGGGGATTAATAAATGTATGATTGTCTAATGACTCATGCTCGCATATATGTATTTGTTTATTGATGAGAAATGGTACCTATAAGATTTAGATTATTACAAGGCGTTTGAAGATGTATTTCTAAAAGAAACCATTTCACCTTTTAGTAGAGTAAAGTCCAGAAAGTAAATAATTATTTTCACGTACGAGCCGTGGAGGTTCAAAATTATGACATTTTTGAATAATTGGGGTGAGGGATACTGTTTCATTTTTGACAATTAAATATATTGATCATAACAAATTTCATTAAATGTTTGGACAACATTATCCACAAAACACATGGACTAGTATTTTTTTTTTGAAATGAAATTTAGGTTCAATTATATAGATTGGCAAACCTTTTTCTTGGGGTAAACATTAGTACTCTGAAATAATTGTAGTTTGTGTTCTTAGTTTTTTGAGGTTCATGTTTAACTAGATTAGTTGATAATAATAATAATTGTATAATAAGGTTATCATATTATATAAATTTCAATAATGTGATCTAATAAAATTATAAACTTTAATATATTTAATTAAATATGTATTAATATGTATAAAGATTGAAAATATTATTTCCAATTTTATGATAGTCTAAATTGGAAATAGCAAAAGTTAATAGGCAATTAACATATATATGGTTGTGGTCCCTAAGTCACATGATACTATTAGGTTCCATAATTTTTCTTTTTTATCATTTTTATTTATTTATTTTATTAATTTACTAAAATACTAATATTTATATGTATATATACATATATTATATATATTGATGTGTTTGTATATATATATAAAATCCGATTTTTCTACATTGTTTCTTTTCTTTGCCTTTTTTTGAATTTTTAAAATTTTTTAATTAATGTTGTTTAATTTCTCTAATTTTATTGTGTTATTTATATTATATAATTACATGAACCAAATAAATTATGCCACATATCAATCCCTAACACAAAAGTTAACATCATCATTAAAAGGACTTGTTTGCCTATTAATTTTTTTTCTATATTTTACTTGTATCTATTTTATATTTATTTGAAGTCTAGCACTTGAAAAACTACTTAATTTATATCTTGTCTAGTTTATTTCATGATTATGATAAAGATGGTGATATGGATAAATACAAGTGATATTTAAAAATATGCTAATAATAGTGGGTAGATTTAAAAAAAAACTAAAATTTATGTTTTTACATGTTAAAATTGCCACAGTACTTACATGCCACTAATCCATTCACATGATGTATTAATACTATTAAATCTTTTCTCAATAGTGATGGAGAATGAAAATTGAGAAGTAAAAATTCATGTATTTTTAAGAGAAAAGGTTTAAAATATATATTTTATACATTGAACAATGAAATTTTAATTGGTAGTAAAGGGTAAATAACTTTGATTTTATAAAGATTTGTTAAGTATTTAATTTTATAAGAGAAGAATATATGTATTTATATTTCTATACTTTTAGTATCATTTTTGGACAAATATACAATTTGAACAAAAGAAATAAAGATACCAAAAAAAAAAAAAGAAAAAGAAAAAAGGAAACTAACAAACATTGAATACATAGAAGGTATATTTATAATTTACATTTTAAATTAAATTATCTTAGGTCATCTAAACTTTTCTAACTAGTAGACAAGCCGATGGAAAGAATAAAATAAAATAAATAACCTTCTAGGCTTGCAAATAAGTCTAGCTAATTGCTAGCTATTTGAACTTGGCTCACTTTGAACTCACTTTGATTTGAACTCAATTAATAAACATGGCAAGCTTAAACTTAAAATAAAACTCATTTATTTAAACAAGTTGAGCTCAAACTCATATGTAGACTTGTGAGTCAACTCAAAAGTAAGCTCTTTTATATTGTTAGTGAGTTGGCATAGGGCTTACGTGTAGATTTGTTTATATTATTAATAAGCTGGTTTATAAATAACCTCATAAATAGGCTCATAAATAAATTGATAAATAAACTCTTATTTATATTATTAACAAGCATATGAATAGGCTCATATTTATAGTGTTAATAAATCAACTTATGAATAAGTTTGTGAGTAATATCTCATTTGTATTGTTAATAAATAAACTCGAAAATAGGCTCATAAATAAATTCATTTATTTAAATAAACTCTAACTTAGACTTATTTATTTAAACAAACTAGAATTCAAGCTCATCAAACTTCTAAATAAGCTCTTTAAATTTCTTAATGAATTCAAATTCATACTTATAACTTATAAATTGAATAAATAATTAATTCGATTTGAACTCAATGATTTTTTTTAGTGAGCACAGCTCAAATCTTAGAAAGCTCAGCTCCTCATTTGGAGGTATGCCTAATACACTGCTTTCAATATGTGTTAAATTTTGCCGTGGACTTCGCTCCCGTTCGATCATTGGCGGTGCCTGTCTCCATGAAGTCATCAATCATGTGGGGATATTTATTTTGGCTTACCCGTCACTTTCTGGGCAATTCCCTCCTCTTACTTAGTCCGTGACAATGAGATATTTTTCCGAATTTTTACATCCTTTATTTTATCAATTTAAATAATATATTAGCCAAAAATAAAACACTAAAAAAATCAAAATACAAATACATACATATTATTTTATAAAATTAAATATATAATAAATCCCTATAAAATTTATTTATTTATCATTTATTTTATTCATTTCTACAAAAACATATCAATTTATATTTTCTTTTTTAATGTATAAATATGTTTTCAAATTTTTTCTTAAAAATATGATCATTTTCACTTTTCAATTTTCACTCGTAGTTACCATTTCATCATAATTATGTAACAAAAATAAATAAAATATGAACAAGAGATTTCAAAATTTGAAACTTTAAACTAATACAAATTAGATATAAATTTTTTAAAAAATCTAAATAGACCCAAAATGTATACTTAAAAAATGATAGATCGCAAATGTCTAAAGTGCTTGTTAAACACTTATTTTATGTTTTTTTAATATTAGTTATGTATGTCAAAAGAAATAAGCACATAGAAAGACTAATTTTTTATTTTTTGTTTTTTTCCTATCTATCGTGGAAGAAAAGTTCGTTTGTAATTTATTAATATTAATCCAATGATTTCTTGGATGCTTTTCACTGTATACTTTCCATGAAGTCCGGTCAACACGAGTCAGTCAAATCAAACGTATGTTTAACACCAGAATATTTTATATAATATATGACAAACTCCCCATAAGACTCAACTGATTCATATAAATATATAAATTCACTTATATACAAGCCGCTATTGATTAAACAATAATAATAATATTAATAGCAAAAACGCAAAAGCAATGTCCAAGCAACTTGGACACGGTCATGTTCACGGACATGGAGCAAGAATGCACATGATATTTATATAGGATATGGATATGGAAAACTTCAAGGGAAAAAAAGATGGAAATACATGTCAGGAAATAAAGCGTATTAAATTTAATTGAAGTATATGACAAATTAAATAACTTATTTATCAAGTATACATGAAAAATATGTCTTTTTATTTGTAAGCTTTAAATGCTTTATCAACATTTTTTCTATTTCTTTCGTTAAAAAAATTAAAAAATTAGATAAACGTCTTTCCATCTAATATAAGCTGCTGGATAAAAATTAGAAATAACTTTTACTTTTAAAACAAAAATGTTGCAGTAACACTAACTGAAGACATTTCATAGAAAAATTACTCTAAGCATTTTCTTAGAAAATCAAACGTATTAGTTGTGAAATTGAATTACGAACATCAGATCACAATATTTTATACTTCTACAAACTTTTGAGTGAAATTAGAAACTCAAAAATCAATCATTAGAATTTATTGTAGAAGAAAATAGTACGTTTACACTATAGAGCAAATTTTAACATAATAATGGGCATAGGTAGGTGATTAGGTTAGAGGTTTATCATCTTGTTAACGTGAGGTCACATGTATAATTCCCACCTAACTTATTTTACTTTTTCAAGTTATATTTATTTTTATATTAATTGAATAATATTTTTTTAAACTTTTTCCTTTTTAATAATTAATAACATTGAATTTTATTCTATAAATGTTTTAGTCTCATCGTAAAGTATCAATAAGTCATTAAAACCATATGCTAATAGATTAATATTTTTGGATAATTATTATTATAAAAATGAATATGGATTATTAAATGAATGATTATCTAATCTTTATATTGAAAAATAATATATATATATATTTCTAGCATTGCTAATAAATGATCTTACAAAGTCATCATAAAAAGATGAAGAATAATCATATTTGTATCATACTCAAAAGTTACATAAGATTTATGCACTAATATTATTTTTTAAATAAAACTTTAGTTGATTTCAAATAATACATATGTATCACATTGAAAAGATAAAAAATTTTATACTTTTAACCTCTTACAAGTATATCAAATGACCTTAATCATTTTATAAAAAAATTTAAAGTTTTTTTTTTCTATTGAGTATTGAAAAATGTCATGCTTGTTTATAAAATCATTTTATATTTATAAGATGTAATATAATTAGAATAACAAATGGATATTTCATTATGGGTAATTTTAATATTTACTTTAATGAGGTATATACGCTCCCCTTGCATAGTTTTGTGTCCATTGCTATACACAATTAATACATTCGGATTGGACATGCCAGATAGCCGCGCTCCACGGCATGGCCATTCAACCGGCTCCAAAACAACGTTGTTGAGTAATAAAGGGTTTCAATTTGCCAATTACTCAAGTCCATATCTGTGGGTATAGCCGGCAAACCAAAAAAAATAAAAAAAGAAAAAAAAACCTTTACTTATTTAATTATTTTTAAAGTGCCCGTTGATTCTAACCCTACGGCCACCCTCAACAATAATGGAATGATCGATTTCTACGTAGCAATATGTAGGGAAGTAGTTTAGGAAAATACATATGTCTTTTCAAAATGGCCAAGACTTTATCTACGTACTTTCTCAGTAAATGCTAATTAAGTCGGTCAACCTGTGTACTTAATTTGTTCATACGCTGCAAACGTTATCTATTCATTTTCTTTTAACGGTCGTGCTTTATCCATAAAGATTATTTCTAACTCGAGTAAAAAAATACATATCTATATAAAATTCACTAGTAGGACGTAGGGGATGCGGAAATATATCGTACGATAATATAGATGACAGTGGTGGAATAATAAAAAAATTATTGGACTAACACGTTATGTATTTAGGTAAATAGTAAATAAATACTAATTAATCTTAAATATGTGATAATAATAAGAAATATTTTTTATAAACTACCATACATGCTTGTCTTTTTTGTGATTTGGAGGAGTTGTAAAAGCAAATACTGAATGATTATTGGTGAAGTGTTACAACCATTAGGAAGTTTGTTAGAATATCAACTAATTAAAACATTTTCTTTGTTGTTAGAGACTTCAAGGGCTCAGTTGATATTGGATTACTCAACCAACGCCAAGTCTTAACTTGTATAGTGTTTGAAGATGATTACATTCGCATTTGGGAAAAAAAAAATTGAAAATCAACTCATTAATCATGTATACGTAAAATGGTCCTCACATTCTCATCTTTTGGGAGAACATCTATTGCTCCAATATGAACTCGCTTTCCCTATCTTCTTATGCATTGTTATAAGAGATTCATGCTTTTTTGCTTTGACATCGGCCCATGGTACGCTACTAATCTTGATGAACCTATTACCAATCTTTATGGCCTTTTGGTGCTTCTAAAACTTACAAAGAACGCATGTGGAATCACAACGAAAAGTATGGATTTTTTCAACTTCTTGTGTTTGATGACAAGCCAAAATTTGTTCCTTCTCTTTCAAAATGGTTCATTATACGGATGAATGCTACATTAATGCACCCATTATGAAAGAATCTGATCAAAATGATGCACCTACCCAAAAGGGGTCATTATAAAAAAGAAAAAGAAAAAAAAAGTAGTTAAAATTGATAAAAGATTGATGCAATATGAAGTGGTAACCTCATAATATGTATGAGGAGTAACTCATAATATAATAAAGATCCAACAATCCTCTTTAGTAGCATTGTTTAACAAGTATTTATATACTAGAAATCCCAAAACTAGTAAGAAAACTAAATAAAAATAGAATAAAAAAAATAAATCAATAAAAATAGATATTCCTAATCTAGATATAATATGAAAGCAAAAGATTTTGATCATGTTTCTTATACCAAATGGCAAAGTGATTTGTTTTAGGTTAAAGTAGACTCAAATAAATTTTTATTAACATATTGATGTGCCTAAAACCAAGTTTAAGCATACAAAAACCAAGATTGAAAGACAATCATACAATGTCAATCCACCTAGTCACTCAATGGCGTCAATTTTTAACGAATGTAGCCAATTCTTAAATTAGGATGTGTTCAATCTTAAATCTAAGTATGATATATCTCTGATACCAAAAAAGATTACGTGCCTAAATGGGAATTAAGCATAGGAAAAATAATCCAACTAACAATCCCTAAAGGACAAGGTCCATTCGATTCAAAGTGGAGCAAATTGTTGCGTGAACCCTAATTGCAATAGATGATCTGAATGCTATATTTTATGAAATGAATTACATAATGTTGTATTCCTCAATGAAGATCACAAACTATACTTGAAAGGCCACGTGATTACCACTCAAAATCAACAAGAACAATAACCGAGATCCCCTTTCCACATAATGTAAACCATAGTTCAAATGAAGCAAATATTGATGGTAAATAACAAGTGTTAAAAACCAATAAATTAGGTAATAATAATTTGGTTACAAATGTAGTCAAATCTAACTAAGAAGACTTCCATCCAACTCGAGATATGACTAACTAGAGATGAAAAGAAACACAATAATAAGAAATTGATATAACTCACAATTTCTTCTTATTGCACTCGCCACAATTCTAATTCTTGGGATTGAAATTGATAAGAGGAAATTGAACTAGGAAATCCTAATTTCTCTCACTTGAAAGTGAAGTGTTTGTTATGAAAATTGGCTTCCTTAAAACCCTACTTAAGTAAGTATTTATACTTGCTCCCTTTAGGGTTAAAAAGTATACAAAATTACAACTATGCCACTTTTAGGTTAGCTAGTCCTAAATGAGAATTACAAGTAAAATGAAAGTGTCCCAAAAGAAAATATAACATAAAATAGTCCATAGAATAATTATAAAGTATAAAATATTATAAATCTTCATGAGCTAATGCTTCAAAGTGGAAACAATCGTAGCGGGCCTTTGAATGCAAATCTGATGATGTCCTGTGGCCATCAACTAATGTAGGACATGTTGGCATCCCATGGAGAAATATTATTATACTTGTAAGATTATTTCTCAAATACTTATTAGATAAAAAGAAATGAAGTAAAATATGACCGATTTGGATCATTATCCAAATCGAGTTCTGAAAGCATCTACGGTGCCGGAAAATTTCCCATCACATATTATGGACTCTATAACACGTCATAAGTAAAAAGTTATAAAGTTTAAAATTTGAGCTCTTGAAATTAAGTTTTTCTCCTAGAATACTCAATTCCGACAACCTCTTATGTATTCATAATACTATTTTTGAATGCCTACTAGGTCATAACTTCTAACTCTGATGGCTTATTTTGAAGTCTTTGATTCTTCCTTTTCTATAACTTTTGATAGTTAAATTATTCTGTCACCTATAATTCTAACTCATCTACATCAAAACTCTCAAAATTCAAATCGATTCAATAGAAATATGTTTCTAAAATTGGGGTATCTAAGATGGATAATGATAAATCATCTTACATTAATATTATTATTGTTGATTTTTCTATTTCTAAAAATGTTGGAAAGATTATAAATGAAGTTGGTCATTCTAGAATTGAAATAGTAGATTTTGAGAATGAGAAGGATATAAAATCAACCTATGTTGTGAAAAAGGATTATTATAAGGTTGAAAGTACTGCCTTAGGCTCTCTTGTTAAGGAAAATGTTGAATTTCCTAGAGTTGCTTTGAACAACTTTGTTTCCTTTAGGAATCTTGTGTAATTATTACTAAAGTGATCTTCATCCCTTCTAATGAGACCGGATTCACCTAATGAAATAAGGATTGTTTGAATAAGTCTATTCCTTTTCCATTCCCTTTCCTCTCTTTCCCTTTCCATACCTTAGACATCAACCACTACAACCAACCCTCTCCCGAAAATTCTTAGTTAAAATAAGTAAAATCATACTATCCCTCTTCAATAGAGAGATGGTCTAATGATACTAATGACAGATTTTAGATTTTTTATTTTGACCTTGTATAAACATAAAACAAATGATACATACATCTTGACAACTATTAAAATTACAAATGACTCCAAATTTCTGAAACATTACACTTGATCCCTTGAAAAATGCTAATGTATTGGAAAACTTTTCCTCAAATGAAATTCCAAATTGGCCTTTCATACAAATATGTACTTATAATTATTTTTTAGACTAAGTCATTATGTGATTTGAGTGTTTTATTAACATAGCTAATATTCATCGAACAACATGCATCTAATCATGAAATAAATTGATGTGATTTTCCTATTTTAAATTTAATACTTTTCGTAGATATGAACTAAGATTGATCAAGTTTCATTGTATAAAATGTAAAAACTTGGGTATTTATTTATTTTTTAATTATATATATATATGTAATTTCATTTTATTAAAAATTAAGCCAAGGTTAATAGGGTAATTAACTTAAAGATGCAGAGGCAAAGTGGTTATTTGAAGGTCAACATATTTAAACCTCTATTTGACATTAGGTTATTCTTTTCTCACTCTCACACTGTTGAAACTATAAAAATGCTCTTAGGAAACCACAAAATGACTTGATGAGGAAAAATTGTAGAATTAACCTAGTTGTGATCGAGTAAGGATTTCAATCGCTAGACACTCATATAAGATTGTTGATTCATAGCCCTAAGATGATTTGGTGAAGTGTGAATAGAAATCGGGACAAGTATCCTTAACTAAACAAATCCAAATAAGATGAAAAAAATTCAAACTTCATTAGGTTTAACCTTAAACATTACATGAACTTGTCTAACACACTGTTTCTCGCATTAATCTTCCTCATCACTACTTTCATCATCATCGCTATCATTATTATCTTCACTGCTTTCCTTATCATCACTGTTAGACAAACTTAGTGAATGAATAAGGTCCTATGCATTTTTTATTCCTATCGCAAAATATATAACCTCTAAACAACACATGTATACACTTATATCTTTTTCTTTCTTTTTTTTTTTAAATTGAAAGAGAGAGAGAGAGAGAGAGGGGGTGGGGTGTGGGTTGTGGAGATAGAGTACTATCACACATTTATGATTATTTACCTGAAGTACTTGGAAAATTCCCAGCAAGCCATGCAACTGCTTGAGAAAACTTAGATAGCTGTAAGACATTTACAAAGTAACAAAGTTTCATCCTTAACATGTAAGCAAAACATCATTATTCTACATTATTGCCCTAAAGGAATTACAACCATGCAGATTTTACAATTTTCTAGAATATTGTCCCTTAACATATAACAACACATATTGCACAACTACAACATTACTTCCTACACAACACTCCCTATAGAACATAGTACACACACACACTACCCTTGTATTACACAACATACTCATGTATTGCACATAATGAAAAACTATAACACCACATACTGAAGGAGTCCGCCACATCAACACAATCACTACACCATCAAAACCCACAACATTCCTACTCTATACATAGAAGTAATATGCATGCATTTACAACATAGCACATATACTTTTATTTACAAAGTGCAAGTTTAAACTAACCTCTTTAGCTTGGGCGATACATAGATCTCTTTCTTCTTGAAGCATTGACAATAGTTGTTGACATTGGTCATTGAACTTTCCCTCTAGTTGTTCACGTTGTTGTCTTTCTTCTTCAAGCTTTCCCTATGTCTCTCACAATGCTATTTCCATCTATTCCATATAAATTTATGTATGTGAAGATTTCCCTATGGTCGATGGTCTGCATCCTCTACTAGAATGATAATCATTCCACGCGTTTGCACCCATAAATTCATCAATTGTCTCCTCTGAAGTCTTATAATTGTTCGAGGATTGAGATTCTTGATACATCTCGACCATGTCATCCTAAATTATCGATGACAACAATATACAATGTAAACATAGTAGAAATGTAGATAAAAACATGAAACATAGTGACAATGCTTATTTGTAAATCAACCCATGAACTTACATAATCCCGGGCAACTTGTTAGGAAATCCAACTGCCACTACCATCAGGCCTTGGATCACTGTATCAAGTGACCTTAAAGAACTTGATTACATTGGGTAGTTGGCGATTCCTCTCAATCTAATCACACATTATACATAAAGTTAAGGATTTAATCAATTTAAGTCTTATATACTTAAATTATATGAAATACTTACATATTTATTCCTCCTACTCTCAAATGATCTAGATCCAGACCTATGTAAATATGTGACTTTCCTATGTGCAACCTTCCCACTCACTGCCCTAGTCTTTTATTTATTAAGACGCCATCAAGTTAATGACATCATTTACTGAAAACCTTAAAAAAAATGACTTAAGTTAGCTTACCTTTGTAGATGGATCTCCTGATTATAGAGTCTCCTTCTTTTATGCAATCTCTCTCCTCCATTCCTCTGTTTTCTTTTTCCAATCATCATCACTTGAATCCTTAGGTCGAATTGCATCACCAATATTTATCCATGAACTTTTAGTTTTACTTCGATGATTTCTATGGATATTTCCCATTCATCGATCAGTAGCACGAAATTTCTTAGGATTTTTTTGTGATATCATCAATATTTAAACGATTCTACACATAAAAATGAGACAAGGGTGTAATGTACATGTTAGAAATATCTTGCAACAAATTATAATAACAAGAACAATGATAGTGGGACATATTCGGTTTTTATTAAGAAAACAATTCAAATAGAGACAATTTAAATTCATTATTGCTTTCACCTATACTCTCTCCCAAGCACCTGTTTTTGATAAATCAAATTTTCTCTAATCCTTAATATAAAGTGGTAGCAAGTCTCGATAAGCTTTTCCTATTTCTGATGCCATCTTGGCTGATTGGTCTAGTGTTAACGGATGATCACCATATTTTGTAAATTGAATGACCATTTTACTCATTCATCTTCTATTTTCTCTTTCTAATGCTTGTCCTCGATATGCACTCCTCTTGCCTATATATGACACTAAGCTAGCAGCTAGTGCAAATATTTGAAAAACTAATCCATTATTACAAAGGAGCGAAGAACTTTGATTCTATTTTTATATTTTTATATACACAGTTATGTAGATTACCTGAGGATCGAGTAAGATTAAAGGGAATGCCACCAGCCTGTGTGGACACATCAACTGCATTATTAGTCAAAGTGTCATTCTATGTGGGTGCATTTGGTGTAGCATGCTTCTCAGATGAAATTGTGCACTCCCTTTGTTGATTTATGGAGGCATTTATTGCAGCATTATCACATATCTCCCCATCACTATGGTGTGAATCTAACTCATCTCTAATCACATCTCGAGTGTCTCAACTAACCTTTCTTCCCCTTCTTTGGGTCTTCTTCCATTGCTCCGCCATTAGAGTTTTGTAAAATATAGTAAAAGCATATATGATTAATGAGTATATAAATAAAATCGAAACAACATTAGAAATTTCTTGCATAAGAAAATAAATAACATTTATACAATCATCGTCACTCGTATCATATTCAACAAGTGTATCATCAAGTACTTCATCCATATCCTCATCATCATTAGATTCGATATTAGCATCGTGCTGCACTCTACTAGATGCTTAAACTGTCCTTTTTACTAATTCTCTTAGAACCGTATCAGGACACATATTAGTTCTTAATAGCTCATCAACATCACAATCAATAATTGGATGTCACTCATTTCCTCTTCCCTCATCCCTTATGACAAGTTTATCTAGGCTCTCATTCGCCAATTGAGCCTCCACATCAGTAAACAAATTTACATTACCAATTAAATAGTCTATATTGTAAATATAGCAATGGTCAAAACATTGCACTACATGCCAATCAGCACCTAATTTCATGTCCTCCAAATAATATATTAGTTTAGCTTGTGATGCTAACAAATATAGGTCATTTACATACTAAGTATGAGTGACCTTAATACTTTTAATGCCATTCTCAACTCTAATGTTATGATGTCGGCTATTTGTGTCCCACCACTTACATTTAAATAAGAACACTCTCTTGTTCCGTATATAATTGAACTCATATATATCTGTTATAACCCCATAAAATTCTATTGATGCCTACACATCCCCATGATTTCCCTCTACAAGAACTCCACTATTCTAAGTCTTCTTCCTATTATTGAAGTCTGATGTGTGAAATTGAACACCATTATATATTAGCTTGTTGAATCTCTTGCAGCACGAATTGGGTCCTATGGACATTGCATATAATGCACTGATGACTGGGTCACAATTGTCATATGATGGTCTCATATGCACCATCCACAAATTAAAAAGTGAATGCTTATCTAAAAAAAGTTAACTTCTTAATTAAGTACAATGTTATGTTTTTGTGTTTACCTTATTCATAATCCATTAACGAAATTCTCTTTTGTGGTGCTCATCTATGTTGTCACCATATTGTGCCCTTAAAATGACCTTATGTTCCCTACACACTGTTTTCAACTTTGCTTAGTTATTAATTTATAGCAATATTGTAATATTCAAGATGCACCTATTCACATTTACTCTAAATAAGGCTGAATTTCATGACAATTGTTGATGATATACCATGTCATGACTTCAACCCTCTTGTTTGATAACACGACATATGTAGGAGGGGAAATGAGACCAACTCTATTGGTGAAAACATCAACACCACCTTCTTCCGAGGAATCGAAATTCCTATCTAGAAGATTAAATGTTGTTTCAATGTCCTATAAGTGAAGTAAGCACCAAGTTAAGCACTCGTTAACAGCATATGCTTATGCAATGGAGCCTTCTAGATAAGCTCTGTTTCTAACAAATTGCTTCAACGAACCCAAGTATCCACATGCATAAATTTACATGGAGGGTAAAAAGGTAGATTAATATTAGCACATAATTGGTGAATATGAAAACCAATATCATATCTCTCAATAAGATACATCTATTGATAAGCAATTGGTCCAGCCATCAATGTTTCTCGAGGCAAGTGGATAGCTAGATGCACCATTATGTTAAAAAATGCAAGGGGAAAGATCAACTCTAGCTTACATAGTACAGTGACAATATCACTCTACATCTTTTGTACCTCTTCAACATTTAGAATACGTCTAAAAAGCCTTTCAAAAAAGGTTCCAGGCTCGGTTATGGCCGTGGTGACTTGTTTAAGCAATATGCCACAAATACCCATAGGTAACAGCCTTTCAAGCAAAACATGACAATCATGGCTCTTCAGACTGGAAAGCTTTGCATTTGAATTATTGACACATTGACCAATATGTGATGCATAACCATCGGGTAATCTAACTCCCCTTAGAAGCTGACAAAATGATCTCCTCTAGGTAGTGCTCATTGAATAACTAGCACATGGCATGGAATACTTGCCATCGGGCTACTTTAACAAATGTAATTCCTTTCTAATGCCAAGGTCCTTTAGATTAAGCCGAGCTTTATAGGCGTCTTTTATTTTACTCTCAATCCCAAGAATTGTATTAACAACATTCTCACAAATATTCTTCTCAATATGCATAACATCTAAATTATGCCTAAGCATCAACTTTGACCAATATGGCAGCCAAAAGAATATTGACCTTTTTGTCCAATTGAACCCATTAGTGTAATGGATTCGTTTGACTTTGTTTAGATGCTTTCCTATAGGCACATCTGTTATAGATTATAATTGGTGAAGTATATCATTAGCATAATATTCTTCAGGGACTACACGATTATCATGCATTCCATCGAGTTTTAAGTTGTGTCTCCACTGATGGTCATTCGATAACCACATTCTATGACCAACATACCCAATCTTGCTGTTAAGTCATATTGATGATGTTTGGTCTTTGCATACTAGACAAGCACTGTAGCCTTTTGTACTATACCCAGACAAATTCCTATACATAGGAAAGTCATTGATGGTCCACAATAAAGCGACATGCATTTTGAAAGAAGACTTGGAATATGCATCATATGTCCATAATCCATTAACCCAAAGATCTTTCAGTTAATCGATTAGAGGTTGTAAGTAGACATCAATCTCCTTCCCTAATGCTTTAATTCTTAGGAATAAACAATGATATCATTAAAAACTCTTTCTTCATACACATCTAAAGGGGCAAGTTATATGTAAGTGGAACCACACGCTACATGTTGTATGATTGGCTTATAGATTTAAAGGGATTGAAGCCATCACTAGTTAGCCCTAACCTAACATTGCAAGTGTCCCTTGTAAACTCAGGGAATCAATGTCAAAATTGACCTACGATAACCCATTTGTAGGATGACCTATAGAGTAGTCTTGTTTGTTATGTTCCTCTTTATGCCAACGCATTTTTTAGGCAATTTTAGCATTCATGAAAAGGCGTTGTAACTTTAGTTTCATAGGAAAGTAATGCAAAACCTTGTGAGGAATAGCCTTCCTAGATCCACCACACACCTTATACCTTAAGGTACCACATATGGGGCATTGTGTGAGGTGCTTGTTACTAACCCAAAACAAGCAATAGTCATATTTGCATGCTTGAATATAATGGCAACCTATGCCTAGTCCTCGTAAGTACTTGTTTGCATGATAGTATGACTTAGGAAGTAACTTTCCATTAGGGATCATGTCATGAAGAAGTTGAAGAAGCATATCAAAAGACTTATTGCTTTACTTGTTGTATACTTTTAAGTGTAGTAGCTTCACCATAAATGAGAATTTTGATAACTTACACCTTGAATAAAGCTCTTGTTATGAGTCAACTCTTAGCCCATTAACAAAATTGGGTAGGATATCAATTCCATCCGTAGGAGTTGTGATGGGAATCAACTTGCACTAACTCCTTCCTATGACCCATTGGAAGAAATTGGAGGATTGATGACAAGGGCAAGAACAAAGCACTTGGAGCAAGTTTTGAATGGACTTATCCAAGAACACCTGGACTACGCTTTGCGGATACTTGCGTCAATAGAGGAAAAGATCATTTTCAATTTATCAAGCATCTCCACTATTAATATTGAAGATTGTTTGGAAGCGAAAGAAGGCTGTCGGGTTTGTGATGCTCGCCTAGCACTTAGGCCATTGGCTTGGTCCTTGTAGGCTATTGGATTACTTAAGCTAGCCTTGATGATTGTAAGCCGCCGACTTACTTAGTCGACGTAGACATATGCCACCGGCTTTGGGCTGGCTTTAAGAGCCAGCTTTTAATTGTCGTCTTGTGATTTCTTGTCATTTTGCTCTTTAATTTCCAAGACTATATATAGTCTTTTAGGGTTTCGAATTGGGGACTTTTGGATGTATTATTTTCCCTAAGGAAAACCTCTATTATTCTTCATCAAGAACGTATTCTGATCTAATCAAGGTAACTTGTTTCAATCGTAATTCTTTATAACTTTGGTTTTAATTTTTTCTTCAAGTTAGGGTTAAGTTGTTGCTTAGTTCCACAGATGATTCTAGGGCAACTTTTCCATTCAATTGGGTTCTACGACAATCGCAACCTAGGGTTCTCAACATTTGGTATTAGAGCTTTAGCTCTTGGAAATCAGGTGTTATCTATCCTTTAGCATTATCGCAATTGTTGTGTTTATGTTAATTTAGTCTTTTGAATTCGGTTGTTCAATATTGTTCTTGTGAAAAGAAAAAAAAAAAGAAAATTAGTGTTTCATTGAATTCATTCTACAAGTTTTAGGAATTGTTTGATTGATTTGGTAGATTGCTGGTGTTTGTTCTTTGATAGTGTGTTTAAGAGTTAAAAGAAAAGGAAGAAGAAGAAGAAGAAAAGAAATTAAAATTGTATAAAAAAAAAAGAAAGGGGGTTGTCACGAAAATTTTCATCTTGGATAGATTAGATTGAATTAATTCCTTAGTTCTTAGCAATTACGTGTCGTCATTTTCTGCCTGGTAGGGTCGTTGATAGGGTTCTTGTTAAAGAACTTATGGGGAGATGTTTATTGAATACTAAATTATACATATATTCTTGAGTGATACGCAAGCGAATTGAAGCCATATCGCTGAGTGTAAACACATGAGAGAGAGTTGAGAGGAAAAAAAAAAATTCTTTCTTGTGTTATTAACAAATTTTATTGCAGGTTGTGGAAACATGAGTAGTGGAGGAGAACATATGGATTCTGATATGAGGTCATTTATGAAGTTAGTCTAAGTTCAATTTAAACTTCTAAATAGAAGGTTAGATGATCTTGAATCTCCTTCTAAGCATAGGTCTTTCAGAAGGACTATGGATGAGGAGGGGGAAGATGAGTATTTTGATATTGATATGAATAGTTCTAGGAGAGGTAAAAGGGCTGTTCAGAGGCAAGATAATAATTTAGAGAGCATTAAGATGGAAATTCCTACTTTTCAAGGGAAGAATGACCTTGAGCTGTATTTAGAGTGGGAGAGAAAAGTAGAACATGTATTTGATTGTCACAGTTATGTCGAGGAAAAGAAGGTTAAATTAGCAGTAGTTGAGTTCATTGATTATGCCAATATTTGTGGGATCAACTTGTGGTTAGTAGGTGATGAATAAGAGAGACCAATTAGGTCATGGGAGGAGATGAACGAAGTAATGAGAAAAAGGTTCATACCTAGTCATTACTACAGGGATTTGTATAGAAAGTTGTAAGGGTTAACTCAAGGTCTTATGAATGTTGAGGATTATTATAAAGAGATGGTGGTCACTATGATTTAGGCTAACATGGAAGAAGATCTTGAAGCTACAATGGCCAAATTTGTTAATGGCCTGAATAGAGAGATAGTTGGACATTATGGAGCTACATCATTATGTGGAGATAGAGGAACTACTACATAAAGCTATTAAGGTGGAGAGGTAGTTAAAGTCTAAGGTACCTCTAGGTATAACTCTACTTCTAGCTCTTCAAGGAAGACAAATTGGAGGAATCATAAGGAGCCTCTAGACAAAAGGAAGATGCAAAGTCTAAGGAACCAACTACCTATCCTAAAGGTAAAACTGAACTTAAACCCTCTGCTAGATCACGTGATATAAAATGTTTCAGGTGTCAAGGTTTAGGGCACATTGCCTCTTAGTGTCCAAATAAGAGGGCTATGGTGGTTCTAGATAATGATGATATAGAGAGTATTAACTTAGATGAGGGAAAGATAACACCATTAGAGGAATGCAACGATGTTGATGTAGAGGGTCCTGTGGAAGGACAAATGTTGGTTACTAGGTGTGCTCTAAACATAAAATCTAAGGAAGATGATGATGAGGAACAACATGGGCATATCTTCCATACTAGGTGTCATGTGAATGGTAAAGCATGTAGCATGAGCATTGATAGTGGTAGTTATACAAATGTTGCAAGTTCTTTTATGGTTGAGAAATTGCATCTACCTACAATGAAGCATCCTAGGCCATCTAAGCTACAATGGTTGAATGAGTGTGGAGAAATTAGAGTACCAAAGCAGGTTGTAGTTGCATTTTCCATTGGTAACTACAAGGATAAGGTACTAACTGTGTGATGTTGTACCAACGCATGCTAAATATCTCCTTTTGGGGGGTCCATGGCAGTTTGATAGGAAAGTTTGTCATTATGGGTACAAAAATGTGTACAAACTTGTAATGAATAACAAACTCATTATGTTAACACCTCTCAAACTTTTGGAGGTATATGAAGATCAAGTGAGGTTATAGAGAGAGAGTGAACAAAAAAGAATAAGTGGTAAAAATAAAGTGAGAGCTATTGCAAAAGAAAAAGAGAGAGAGTCTGAGAAAAGGGAAAGAGAAAAGAAAGGGAGAAGATTGAGTAGTGAGAGAAAAATAGAGTGGAAAGAAAACTTGATGTGCTAAGATGCCAATTGGAATTACATAATGCTAATTGAAGAAACAATTAAACAAAGTCTACAAAATAACCTTGTTCCCCAATTGAACATGAACCCTAATTACATGTACAAGAATTACATAAAATTCCAAATTCTTACCAGATATGACGCACTAGTAGAATTAAGGAACAATTTGCAATTATTGATGCAACACAACAATTTTCACTCGCTACAATCCTAAATGTAGAGATTGATAAGAGTTTAGATGGAATAGAAGAGGACTCTCCTTACATAAAAAGGCAGTCGAAATTATGATATTAAAAAAGTCCCTTGTTTGTTGTTGTTTACAAGTATTTATACTTTACCTAAATATGGAAAAATAACCTAAGTAACTAGTACACATGGCCGGTCCCTTCAAGTTTCAATCATGGTCACAAGGAGGAAACACAAGAACGGTTCTCCCTTGGTTTAATTCGATTCATTATGGATCGTGACCTATTCACAAACCAATTGCTATTGTGTTTGGTTGTCTTCTTGTAAAACTGACAAATGTACTTGGTAAAAAAAAAATGCAAAACAATTACATAAAATAAGTAAAGATAGTATGTGAATGTCTTGGTTCCCTTTGTTCTAAAAGGCTTTATAATGTTAGGTTAAGAGGTTTGATTCTCATAATCTCCTCGGGCCTATGGAAGATTTGCCCTCAAATCTAATGGGTCTTTTCCTGGACTGAAAACCTTAGTTTACATGTGCTTGTCGCCTTGAAGTCTTGATTGCCCAGTAGTTTTGTTAATCTGTTCTTGGAACTCATGTACGTCAATTGGTGGCATAGGAGTCAAGATAACCCGTTCACCATCCTCTGAAACACATAGGTGTTTCTAAACTCATCATACAGTACTCTCCTATCAAACAATCAAGGTCTACCTAGTAGTATATGAAATGCACACATAGGAAGAACATCACAAACAATTTCATCATGGTATTTTTTTCCTTTGCTGATTAGAACCTTAGCTCTTTGAGTGACATATAGATTGTCTTGTACACTCAACTAATGCAATTTATAGGGATGGGGATATAAACTAGTGACTAGTTGCAATCTATTTACTATTGCAGTAGATATGACATTAGTGTAATTACCACCATCAATAAAAAGAACACACAAATTACCTAAAACCCGATAGGGAGTATGGAATAGGTTTTCCCTCTATATGTCCCCAACACTGTTTGTCGGATATCAGCCTCAATAACCTCTTTTCCCTTTCCAAAGATTTCCCTCTCCCTATCAGTAATAGCTGTATTGGTGTCCACAGGCTTATCAATTCCCTTTTGTTCCATCTGCTGACTATTTAACCCATGAGGTTTTGTAGATGTTCTAAACCTGTTGCTCGATGCTTTAAATAGGTTGGATTACTTCTATCTTTCTACTTTTAGAGCTAGCTAGATATCCTTATTAAGGGTGTCATACCTCTGGAGCTCCATAATGCAGGCAATTTCATACTTTAACCTTGATACAAATTGTGTTAGGGCCTATTTCGGAGGTTCGACTGACTTACATTTGGTCATCAGTGTCTCAAACTCTTGTATATACTCGTAAACTATTTTTCCTCCCTGCCTTAATGTTTGGAGACGCATAAACAATTGCTGCCTATAGTGCTCTGGTATAAACCTCCTCCTTATAACTCGTTTCATTTCATACCAGGTATGTATCTCGGCCTCACCATCTCTTCACCTACTAGCTACAAGATTCTTCTACCATAAGTTGGCATAGCCAGTAAACTCTGTAGCTGCAAGGTGAACCCGAGTGTGATCGTTAATCTCATAACATTCAAACAGACACTTAACCTTATCTTCCCAATCCAAATAGTCTTCTACAGAACCGCTTCCAACAAATGAAGGCATTTGCAATTTTACATATTTTAAGCCCCGAGGCGGTCTTAACTTACAGTTTGGGTAAGGCTCGTTTTCAAAATTATCATCCCGTTCCTCTCTAAAAGCATGATAGTCTCCTTCCATCCTCTTACCCCTATTACCTCTAATAGCTCATCCCCTGCGAGCATTTTGATGGGTTACCCAAGGTGGGGGTGCTTGAAGATTTGCTACTAGTGGTTGTGGCATTGTCATTTGATCTACCCGTGTTGCTAATGTTGCAACAATAGTGGTGAGATCCTGTAGTTGTTCCTCTAGTGATCTTTCACCTGCAGCACGATGACCTTGAGCTCCTCTAACCTAATTATTGGCCTCATTGCTAATTCCCCCATTTACACTATCATTCGACATGGTTGTTGAATTAAGCTTTTGACAATTCCACCCCCTACCCCTTTTTTTTCTCTTTTTATACAATCACAGCTTCACATACCAATTCCTTCAACTAATACTCTTCACAACATACAAGAACAATTCAACACCATCTTCATGGTCACACTTACACCCATGGCACAACACTTACACTTCAACGTATACACACACCCTCAAACCATAACATACACTCCATGGTAGCACACACCACAACACACACTCTACGGTAGCACACACATACCTACGGTGCAACACACCTTCAAACCACAACACACACTCTATGGTAACACATACACACCCACGATGCAACACACACAAGAACACTTCCATGAAATACACAAAACTCCTTCAAAGTTCAACTCACTTCAAGACATAATACACACTCCACCAAGACTCACACACCTTATGACACACTTCACAATCACAGCACACTTCCACAATCACAACACAAAAATGATTCCACGCTTTAGTCAAACTCCATTCAAAGGGAATTAATGCACAATTACTACACAAAGTAATTATGGATTCAATTTGAAAAGACTTCCCTATTCTTCTAAATGTTGACCTCACGGCAAGATGATTAGCACAATGGAATATTTAAATTACACACTTCTAATTCCAAAATCAATAAGGAGCAACACGGTACACTCACACAATTATACTTCTAATGGAATCTATTATAATGATTATCAAAGTCAACCATGGTAAGGAACCCTAATGTAATCCTTCCTTCGAATTTCAACCACAACAACAAGTGTAATACGACATAATTTAACACAAGATCTTCAATTCCACTTCAATTACGAAATGGAAGAGCAAGAATCCTAAATCCCCAATTTGTAATTTACGAATTCCCTTCTACAAACCTTTACTCTGATACAAAATTATGATGTGTTAAGATGCCAATTGGAATTACACAATGCTAATTGAAGAAATAATTAAACAATGTCTACAAAATAGCCTTGTTCCCCAATTGAACATGAACCCTAATTGCATGTACAAGAACAACATAAAATTCCAAATTCTTACCAGATATGACACACTAGTAGAATTAAGGAACAATTTGCAATTGTTGATGCAACACACTACAATTTTCACTCGCCACAATCCCAAATGTAGAGATTGATAAGAGTTTGGATGGAATAGAAGAGGACTCTCCCTATTCACGTAAAAAGGTAGCCGAAATTATGATATTAAAAAAGTCCTTTGTTTGTTGTTGTTTACAAGTAGTTATACTCTACCTAAATATGGAAAAATAACCTAAGTAACTAGTACACATGGCCGGTCCCTTCAAGTTTCAATCACGGTCACAAGGAGGAAACATAAGACCAGTTCTCCCTTGGTTATAATTTAGTTCATTATGGACTGTAACCCATTCACAAACCAATTGCTATTATGTTTGGTCGTCTTCTTGTAAAACTGACAATTGTACTTGATAAGAAAAAAATGCAAAACAATTGCATAAAATAAATAAAGATAGTATGTGAATGTTTTGGTTTCCTTTATTCTAGAAGGCTTTATAATGCTAGGTTAAGAGGTTTGATTCCCATCAAAACTATTATGCGAGTACAAGTGAGATTAAGAATGCTCTATTTTCAGGAATAAGGAGATCTGTTGAGGTTGCATATGGTCTAAATTCTTTGACTTCATTTGATTTAACTTCTTTACCTATATTTGAACATGTTAGTTTCAAAAGGAAGGCTGGATTTTTTAGGCAAGTTCATGAGAAGGCCAAGGTTAATATTGAGTGACGGAAGGAGCAATATGCAAAACATGCCAATAAAGGGTGTCATCAAATACTCTTTGAACCTGGAGATTGGGTTTAGGAGCACATGCAACAAAGGCAATTCCCAGCGCAAAGGTGATTAAAGCAGCTTCTAAGAGACGAGGGTCAATTCCAAGTTTTTGAGTACATCAATGATAACACTTACAAATTGGAATTGTTAGGTAAGTGTTAAGCTAGTATTAATTTTAATGTTTTTTATTTAACTTTGTATGATGCAGGTGATTCAATGACAAATACTTTTGAAGAAGGAGGGAATGATGGGAATCAACTTGCTCCAACTCCTTCCTATGACCCATTGGAAGAAATTGGAGGACCGATGACAAGGGTAAGAACAAAACGCTTGGAGCAAGTTTTGAATGGACTTATCTAAGAACACCTGGACCACACTTTGTAGATACTTGTGCCAATAGAGGAAAAGATCATTTTCAATTTATCAAGCATCTCCATTATTAATATTGAAGATTGCTTGGAAGCGGAAGAAGGCCATCAGCTTAGTGCTTGTAAGCCGTTGGCTTACTTGAGTTGGCCTATATATATAGGCCACCGACTTTAATGATTGTAAGCCGCTGACTTTGGGTCGGCTTTGAGAGTTGGCTTTTAATTGTCGTCTTGTGATTTCTTGTCATTTTGCTCTTTAATTTCTAAGACTATATATAGTCTTTTAGGGTTTTGAATTAAAGACTTTTGTATGTATTATTTTCCCTAAGGAAAACCTCTCTATTGTTCTTCATCAAGAATGCATTCCGATCCAATCATGATAACTTGTTTTGATCGTAATTCTTTATAACTTTGGTTTTAATTTGTCCTTCGAGTTAAGGTCAAGTTGTTGCTTAGTTTCAAGGACAATTCTAGGGCTACTTTTCCATCTAATCGGGTTCTAGGACAATCGCAACCTAGGGTTTGCATCAAGTTGGACCTTCAACTTGATTATCAATAAATGTCTTTAAATCTTCTAGCATCTCATCAAGTCCGTAAATGTCGTCGTCATTTGCCTCATTGAACCCCTTGCTTTTGTTTGTTCTCAAATCATATTCTTCATGATGTATCCTACCTTGAGTTCTCGTAGGTAATTCAATGGTCGGTCCCTCACCATGGTATATCTAACAACAGTATGTTACATCTATCTCATCTACAAACAAGTGTGCTCTTATTACATTTATAGTGTGTGAGCTGACGTTTAAGCATTTCCGACATGGACAACTTAACCTCTTGTCCATTCCATACTTCATGCATGAGTATACAATAAAAAATTCTACACCTCGTGGGTACTCTTTGTTTTCAATATGATAATTCAACCAATTCTTATCTATGACTATAAAAGAATCCTTTAGCAAATCAAAATGTGAGATGAAAAAGTGTTTTACAATAAGATTGTAGGGGAAAAAAGTGCAAGTAAGACACACCAAGAGAAAAGGTTGGCTTATGGTAATTCAAGCACAAATGTATCATGAAACTCTTGGGGTGAAGATTGTTTGGTTCTTACGAATATGTTGAAAATTATACTTATGGTTATAATCAAAATGATTTCTTCAATGGTCTTTAAGAAAAAACTAATTCAATTTTATCAACAGAAACAACTATAAGAGCAACAACAACATCAACAACACCTTCTTTACATATAGCAGCTATAGAATCTGCACTAGAAGAGCCAAACTGCAATTTTTAACAATAATAGTTGTGGTGATTTGATAGCTACACAATTAGTTGTTGGAAATCTAGTTCAATGATTTCTTATATAGGTTCACACAGTTACATCAATTCAATGTCCAAATAACACAGAACAACACATAAGAAGGAGCTCTTTTACCCTTAGAATCCATAAAACATAACAAAAATGGTAAGCCATAGAATAAAAGAAGCAATTGTTTACCTTTAGAAGCCACATCCAGCAACTATAAAAATTAACACTAACTAAAACTTAACTTCAACTTTTCCTCAAATTCAACCCTTGACTCAATTTTTCTTCCACTTATTGTTGGGAACAATCAATCACAAGCCCATGCAATTCAACATATAAGAATTTGCTACATAATCTTAATATAGATCCTTAAATCAACAAATTTCCCAAGAAAAAATAAAAGAAAAAACTTTAAGACAATCTAAAATCTTAACTTGTGATTATCCTAATTTCCTAAACTACAAGTTATCAATCAAGTTAAGAGAGAAAATACAGAGAGAGAGAGAGCATGTGAAGAGGGAGAAAATATAGAGAGAGCATTTCTTTTCTTTTAACTAGCAAAAGGAGACAAAACAGAACAATGAGGTTCATTTAAGTGGTATGAGTAGGTTCTACAAAATATAAGGACTTAGCTAGATTAATTTAAAAAGAATAGAAAAAGCAAATGATTAGAATGTTCTTACTTTTGATTTATATTTTTGGGGCACTTCATTTGCAAAGGCCTTTAGTAAATTTACTTAAGCATTTACTAGTTTTGCAAAGCTCTTCTTTTCTATTGCATAGTCATTATGTATAAGGCTATTTAATAAATTAACATAAACTTTTGTTGGTTTTGATGCTATGTAAACAAAAGATTTTCTAAAAGGATAGGAGTGAAGACATCCCAAAGCTATAACTTATCCTTAATTTGTCTTGAGTAATGGCTTAATTGGTATATTCATTTATTTGCCTTTCGATTAAAAGCAAAGAAAAGAAAGAAAATGAGTTCTTCAATAGACAAAAATAATTAACAATTCCTTAGCATCCTCATGAGTTGTAAGAGGACAACAAAATGGCTTTGATAGTGCCTAAGTGGAACATTTGGTTTGGTCTTATTAGCCGTAAATCCTTGCAAAACTTATTAGCATAGTCATACGCTGGATTTAAGGCTCAATGGGTATATTCTTGAGTAATGGCTCAATTGTTATATGCTTAAGGGCTCTTGCATAAGGGGTTTCTCATAATAGATCACTCCACGCTTTATTATGAAATCTCACATAAACCATAACATTCTTCTAGGAATTAAAGGTTTCCAAACCTTACCTCTACAACTAAACCATACAAATTTTGTGCCATTAAAGTTCCCAAAACATGTGTCTTTGCAAGTTGATTTTAGCCAGTATTGATCCATTAGTCATTCACAATCATAACTCATCATAGTCATACCTTTTTTTTCCTATCCTATTATGCTTAATCATTTGAAATCAACACATACCGAGAGACTCGGATATTCCATGATCATAGAATAAGGCAACAAAACTAAGATGGTTGAGGTACTTACATGTTGATGGCATCTTTCTTGTTCTCAATCAACCATTCTAATGTTACATGTCTACACCATGTAACTTAAATTAGCATTGATGATCTTTTTAAGTTAAGTAGTAGACGAGCCTTTTTCTATTACTCAAACTTAACTTTAATTGGAATCAATAACCATACCATCTATTCATTTTGACTAAGATGTACTTTTTTTTTTCTAGGAAATTGAGGGTGACCTAAAGCATATAAGTACACACATATTTGAGGCGACTAGTCTAAACAATTTTGATCATTTAATTTCTTATAGATTGTCTTAATATTTAGAGTTATATTATTAACATGTTAACAAAGGTAATGGATCCCTTGTAAGGGAATTTTCCTTGATAACCATGTTATTTAATTATGTTGTATGGTGATAATTGTCATGATAAGAATGGTAAACATTAGGATATGTTGTTGAGGATAGCAAAATAGTAGGGCTTTCTTTTTGTCTAGATAAAGATTAATTAGTTTCTCAATTAGAAACCACGATATGGTATGCATCATTATTATGGATTTGAGTCCCATGGCAACAATTGTTACTAGACCTTGTTTCATGGGGTTGTATATGTAACATTATACACTAGAACATTAGGGTGTTATACTCAAGAGTACCCTATCTATCACATCTCAAGCCTAGAAGAAAAGGGAATTGATAGGAATTTAACTTCTAGGGCACCGACGTCAGCTAGGCTCTAAGGACTATAGAACTTGACACATTAGATATTAAGTTGTCAACTAACCAAGGATGAGGTAAACTTTATCCTTGGCTATGACCTACACCACCTGTCACGCTGTTACTACCTTCTCACTATTCATTGAGCTGAAGAAGCACTAGGCAACTCAACTTAGGATGATGTCATGACCCATTCCTAAAGTTCTATAATACATACAAATTTTGTTTATTGATTTCTTTAATATATGTATTATCACAAAGAGCTAAAGACGATGATGGAATTTTAGAAAGTTTGAAGGGGCAATTTAGATATTTCACGACAAGAGTATTTAATTGCAAATAACCTAACATTTCCTCCTTTTCACTCCATTATAGTAAAATAGCGGAGGATAGACGCTCCTTATAAGAAACCTTAAGACGATGAAAGGAAAAAGGAGCAAATCAATTCTAAGTACATGAGGTGAGGATCTTTATATGAATTTCAATTTAGGATTAATGGAATTTAGAGTTTATGAGTGTCGTTTGTTCATATAGAACACGAAGTTTGAGAAAGGACAATAGGAGAATGAGAATCAACGTCTTAAGGATATGATGTGTGTAATTTGGATGTAAGTACAAAAATCCTTGTAATTTAGATGCATTTACATGTTTTAGAGAATATAATTGAACTTAGGAATAGAGAGGATTGGATTTAGGAAAATTTAAAGTAAAAGAATTAAGGTTAGTAGAATTTGTTGAGGGTAACACGACCTACCAACACGATTGTGTTTCGACTGTGTTGAATTCGAAAGATATATGGAGAGATACATAGCTTCGCAATACGGTCGTGTTTTGATCGTGTTGAGTTAAGGGTAACACAACCTCCCTACACGGTTATGTTTAGACTATATTAAAACCAAATTTTACACCGAATGATACACGAACCTTAACATGTTCGTGCTTCAGCCTGTGTTGAGCAACACGATCCCTAACATGGCTGTATTGAATAAAGTATAAAGTAATTATATATTCATTTAACTTAAATTAGACTAATTCCCACGCAACCCAGATAGCTAGTAAAGCCCTAGAGAAATTAAATAAATAGGATTAAGAGAAAAAATAGAATGATATTGATCTTAGATTAAGTTCTAAAAAGAGCTTATTGATGTGAATAGATTTCAGCTTAGCTTAAGTCCAAGACCGGAAGTTCTTAAGGCTAGGATTTAAGGTACATGTAACTTGTGCGTTGTTCTATGTTTGTTTAAGCTAGTATGTGTGTTGAAATTGGTTAAGATGAATAATGCAGCTTAAGTGTTTAAGTTGTATTGCTATATGTGCTTGGCTCAGCCTAGGGGCCTATAATGGTAAATCCCTAAGAAGCACCCCAATGATCCTTGTGTGACGTTGTCCCTAATAGAGTCATACTTGGAAATGATCTAAGTTAAATGTCGTTTTAAGATGATTAAGTGTATATGGGTGTGGGGCCCATAGTGGCAGTTTCCATTACCAAATCATGTTCTAGTGTGTTAAGGAGGTCATGAGTACCTTGTTGATGCTTATGGACCTAAAATGTATTAAGGAAATGGTTGTTTGTATTTAAGTATTACATAATGTGTGTGATACTTGTTCATGTTTGCTCATGCATGTGTGTTTGTGTTATACGTACTAGGCATTAGCTCACATTTCGGGAAACATTTTTAGATGTAGGTGTTGAGGGAGATGAGAACCTTGAAGATAACTTGGGTTTAGGTGAACCATAAAGAGAGGAAGATGAAGATTACCATTACTATTATGGTGATTAGGTTTTGGAAGAATTATTTTATTAGGTTATAATAGACATTATCTTTTGATAATGTTATTTTGGTATTTAAAGACTTCCATTGCATTAGATTTTTTTATATGGTTTATGAAGTTATTATCTGAATTTTGGGGATATATGAAATGCTTTTAAATGGGAGTTACAAGTTAACATGTATCAAGGTTGATTCAAAGCCTTAATGTGTTCTAGTAGGGTAAGGACATGTGGCGGGCAGTAGCGCGACTTAGGGTTTTAGGGTGTTACAAGTTTATATACCTTAGACCTCCCTACCCTAATGTTTTTAGACCTATTTGAATCCTTACCACACTACTATCTAACCTATTCTCCCCCTTAGCCTCTACCAATCATTTGAAGGAGAAACCTAACCCACCTTTGTATAGCTTGTCTTCTTTTTCTAAAAACATTGCTAGTGCCTAAACAACACATGTGTCCCTAACTCCTATAGCTGTGTGTGAATCTAGAAAATTTTCCCTTTTGTTCCTTTACATTTTTACCCTTTTGTAATAATTTAGGAGGGATATTATGTGATGTACTATTTAGACTTTCTCCTTTTATCCTTATAACCTTAAGAGAAACATTTTATAAGCCAGATCATCTTAATTATCATTAAATACATTTTAACCCCTTATTCTTGCTAGTTCATACTCCAAGTTTAGTTTCCTTACTGTTATTAATCCTTTTAGCAAGGATTGTTGCTAGTGGCCTCAGGTTACTACTTGTCCATATTATCAAGTGGTGATTCTGGTTGTGTAGCATTTGGTGGTGAGTGATATCCATCATATAGCTCATGTTTCTACTTAAACCCTCACCATAACCTTTAAACACTTCTTTGATAATTCAAAGAGTCCACTCTAGGTTCCAACCACCTATTCATGTCTTAGTGATACTCGACTCTTAAGCACATCAGTAACTTGCCACATATCTTTGCTTATAAACAAGGGTACATAAGTATTAGGAATCATCGTACAATCCTTCAAGCAGGGCATAACAGAATAACACGGTATCCTAACATCACACAGCACAACAACACAACTTCATTTTGCACACAATCATGCCTTATGTTCAATTGATTACATTGGGAATGGAGTAGACAACATACCTCATTAGTAAAGCTACTATTGAATGCTAGATGCTATTCAACCAAAACGAACGACCAGAGAAGAAGCTGTACACTATTGAATGAGAACCATGCAACTCGTAATGTCGGAAAGCTGCATTTTCAATATACCAAAAATAAATTACAATTACCCAAAAAATTTCTTTGAAATCGTAATTTTTGTGAATGCTTTATAACAAAAATCGTACCTTCATATAGAAAGAGGACTAATGTTTATGTTTCCTAGTCAATATCTTCATTCCTTGAGCCAGAGATAGTGTTGGCTTGGTGTCTTTTCATTCTTCGAATGAGTTAGTTACAGATTTCGCCCGTCTAAGCGAGCTAAGGGAAAGGGACTAGGAACATGTCGAAGGATGAAGTGGGATTGTTGCACGATGTTTTGGTGACAGATCGGTTCAACGTAGGTCTTTTTTTCAACGAAAAAAAAAATTATGGCAAAAGTTATTGAATTAGAGTTTATATATTTCACTTTAGTTATAAACATTGCAAATGATATATTTTTTACAATGTTTAATAAATATGACTAAAGTACATTAAAATCAGTGACATTTGAAAAATATCCAAATGCCACCAAATATAAATATTCCTATAGTGTGGTATGTAATTGTAAATATATATAGATTGAGAAACTGTAAGACTGTAGAAGTGTAAGGGATCAGCTGTTGGATATTAAGGTACATGTATACCATGTTTGTTGCTTGTGATTGTTAAATTAGATTTATGTGTGTGGATTAAATGTTATTGTAAATGAATATGATTGATTGTATGTATGATTATGATTGGCTGGGTCCAAGAAACTAAGTGCGGGTTAGTGTTCTTAGAGTGGTACCTTGATGATTGATATGTAACGTTGTCCCTAGTGAAGTTGTGTACCGAAATGATCCAAGTAGAATTAGATTATCCGGTATGGAAGGACTCCTATCTTGAATGTGGGAGGATTGTTGCACGAGATGTGAAAGGACTCATGGACTTATGGATAGTAGGGAGTACTCACTATCATATATGTATTATTATTATGTATGGAATAGGCTCATAGACAAAGGAGAGTACCCTTTGTTGTATATATATTTATATATATGTGTTTGTAGAAGGATTGTATAACGTTTAAAATGATGAGATTGTGTGTTAGTTTAAGTGATGGTAAAAGAAAATAAATTATGTATGAATAATATGTTGCATTATGTATGTGATGTTTTTTCTAGCATAGTATGTGTATGTGTGTATAGGTATGTATTGTATTAGGCAGTATGATGTGCCTAAATCCAAGTTTAAGCACAACTAAAAGATTCAAGAAAACAATCGCAAATGAATCACAAAACCGGTCTACTTAGTAAGCAATTCTTGTAGCACCTTTGAAGATTTTGATGGAATATGTTGTCCAAATGATTCAATTGTAATCTCTAATGATAATAATAACCAAATAACCACAAGAGAAGATGAATTTCACGTAAAATCAGATCAAAGGAAGCAATAAAGACAAGCACAAAACCGTGATCTCAAATCCTTCCAATAATGCCAATTCATGCCAATCACTAAGAAGCATTGAATCTCAATGAACAATCAACCTTTACAAGATGATTATCCACGAATTACAATCACTAATAAGTCCAAGAAAGATTCAAATCAACCCTAGATATGACTCACTAAAGAAGAAATGAACAACAACAAAGATGAATCGATATTACTCACGATTTCTCTTTGTTGCACTCGCCACAATTTCAACTTCTTGGGATTGAAATTGATAAGAGAATTTGGAATTAGGAAAACCCTAAGCCCTCTCACGAAATGTGAAGTGTTTGTTCTGCAAAATAAGCCTCTTCAAATCCTCTCTTAAGCAAGTATTTATACTTGCTACTCCTAGGGTTAAAAAGTGCTCAAAATTACAACTTTGCCACTTTTAAGGTGGCTAACCCTAAATGAAAATTACAAGGAAATAAAAGTGTCCCAAAACCAAATACAACAAAAAATATTTCATAAAAAATGAAAAATAAATAAAAGAAATGCTCTTCAAGATGCCGGTCTTCTATAGGATCCATTGGCCCAGCTCATTGCCGGTTCAGGTCGGTCCATGGATAACCCACAAGCTGAGTTTAAGTGAGTTTGTCCATTGCCTTGTAAAGCATGATAAGTATTCCTATTGGAATATAAAATACATGAATAAGATAAAAGGGGTTAGTAAACGAATAATTCTAGGGTCGATTTGCTCAAAATGGGTCCTCATCGCCAAGATTCGAAATCCTTTAGTTATTGCCCTAATGATAAGTCTTGTAGGATTTTGATTCCTATCATCTCCTCGGGCATCAAAAAGATTTGTCCTCAAATCTGAAAGATCAAATGCAATAGAGACTCTATTTTCTAAAAGCAATCCATCTGAAGAAGTATCTCTACAGAATCCCAATATCTGGAATACCATAGTAGGTGATTGTTTTCTCTCCTCCATTTCTAGGATGTATCTCATCTGCAACACAAACAAGGACTCATTATCTACTGATGTCTCCCTTGTCTCAACCCATTCCATTGAGTTTGTTTCCTCTTTTTCTGACTCATCTATATGATGCTGATCCTCAGGGTCTTCTAATGGTTGATGATGTGCCTAAAGGGGGGTCAAGCACAATCAACTAAAAAGGGATGAATTGAAATAAACATCCACGCCACAAACAAAGGAAAATAGCCTCAAATTCATCAAGAAACCGGAATATTGATGAACAACAATATATGATATAACAACGATTGCTAGATAGAAAATGAAAGGGGATTCAAATTCAATTCAAAGGTTCTTCAAATTTCGAAATTAGAACCCTAATTTCATAAGAACAAAAAGTACATAAAAGTAACTAAATCCTCACCAGATATGACTCACTAGTTTGGAATTAGGATCAACTTGTAATTTGTTGATATAACACACAACAAATCCAAGCCAACTCGCCACAATTTCACTAAGGAAATTGATAAGAGAAAATGCTTGAAAGAGGCACTCTCTCTCACGGCACAAAGGGGGTGTTTTTCTCAAATGTTCAAAAGCTCCCTAAAAAACCTAATTTGCAAGTATTTATACTTGCACCCTTTAGGGTTAAAATGACAAGAAAATCACAACTATGCCACTATAAGGTGGCCGGTCCTAAAGGTAAAATTACAACCAAATAAAATGTCCCATAAAGCTTACAAAATAAATGGTTCAAAAATAAATTACAAGTAAAGAAAATAATCTTCAGCAGGCTAGCTTCATGATGGAATCTGTCGGTTCAACTCATCGCCGGTTCAGGTCGGTCCATCGATAACCCACAAGCTGAGTCTTAGTGAGTTTATCCATCGCCTTATGAAACCAAATAAGCATAGCTGTTGGAATATACAATTCATGAATAAGATAAAAAAGGTTAGATAATAATTTATTCCGAAGTTGATCTGCTCGAAATGGGCCCTCATCGCCAAGATTCGAAATCCATCAATTTTTGTCCTAATGATAGGTCTTGTCAGATTTTGATTCCCATCATATCCTTGGACCTCAAAACGATTTGACCTCAAATCTTGTAGTTCAAATGCAGCAGAGACTCTGTTTCTCAAAAGTAATCCATCTGAAGGAGTATCTCTACAAAATCCCAATATCTGAAATACTATAGTAGATGATTGTTTTCTTTCCTCCATCTCTAGGATGTATCTCTCCTGTAACAAAAACAAGGACTCATTATCGACTGATGTTTCCTCTATCTCAACACTTTCCAACGAGTTTGTTTCCTTTGACTCATCCCTGTTATGCTGATCCCTAGAGTCTTCTAACAATTGGTCCAACTGATCATTATCCTCTGAAACCTCTGAAGGTTGGCACAGTGGTGTTTGACATCTTTCATCTGTGGGACCCTTATCTTCAAGTGAAAGCATCTGTAGCTCTGCACACTCTGAGCCTCTAGGTGGTCTAAATTCCATTTCTGGAAATGGTTTAAGCCCAAAATTATCAACTCTATCTTCTCTAAGAGCATGATAATCTCCCTTTGCTCTAGGTGGCTCCTGAAGGTGTACCACTGGTGGTGGTGGCAATGTCATCCTATCAATCCTTGTTGCTAATGTAGTAACAAGTTTTCTAAGGTCCTGAAGTTGTTCATCTAAGGTCCTCCCACCTGCAACATTAGAACCCTGACCTCCACCAATTCGACTATATGCTACATCACTCATTCCTCCATTCACACTATTAATAGACATTTTTGTGGATGCAATCTATTTGATGTACCAATGTAATGTCTAGTAATTGTAGCACACTTAATTCACAAAACAAATTCACGCCAAAACCAACTCACTCCGCCACTTGCACACTACACACACAACACACTAAATTCACGCAACAATAATATGTTGCAACCCTTCACTTCCACGGTAGCAACAAACAAAAACTAACTAAGATGCTCCTTTAAATGGCAACAACAACAAAAAACGGCAACAACAACTAAACACTCCCACTTCCACCATAATTACACACATACACGGCAACACATTCAAATTTGACACTCCTTAATGCACCTTTGCCACAAATGGTAAGAATCAATTTCAAATTCAAATGAAATATAATCAATACCACTCTTTAACTACTTGAAGTAAATGGATGTGATTCAATTCAAATTATTTCCTCTTCTTCCACGCAAATTCAAATCTGGAAATTATACACTTCCACTTCCAATTTGCACACACAACACCATATACACTCCTACACACTCACGGTGCACTTAATCCACTTCAACACAATTTTTCAACCGAAATTAACATAAGAAAGGCAGCATTTAAATTTGAAAATCAATCCTCTTCACTAATTGCAACTCCTCCACATTTGGTAAGATGCAAATTTTCAAATTCAAACAAGAACAATTAACTCCTTCACTCTTAATGCTTGTTTTGAAATCAAATAACTTCCTTTCTTACACACTAATCAAATCTGAAAATTGCACATATCCTTCCACAATTCCGAATTCAACAATGCAAAATAAACACAATTCTCTTCCTACACAATTGCACTTCCTAACTTGCACTAACTTTCCTCCTCCTTCATGGTGAAGTCAAGAACAAAAGTTACAACAAGACATCCACTTCTACAACAACAAGTTTCAACTTCCCAAGTAAGATAATCACGCCACTTAGTACCAATACAAACAATTCAACTAATCCTCAATTTCAACAAGGATCAATCACGTAAACATCAAGTAACAACAACAAAAAAAATACATTCACTTGTTCCGAATTTCCACTCCCTTGCAATTCGGTTCACAAAGGTAATACCAAAAACTTTCAATTCCCAAAACTTCAATCAACAAAAACCCTTCTCATATACCTTCAATTAACTTACGGCAAGATGGAAACAAAGGACAATCCTAATTGCAACAATTCCTCCTCTTAACCATAAGCAACTCACGGCAATAGGAAGATAACAATATAAGGATCAAAAATCTCAAATTCAACAATCCCTCCTCTTAACCTTAAGCAATCTCACGGCAAGATGAAGATAACCAAATTAATTTTCAAAATCCCAATTGCAACAATCCCTCCTCTTAACCTTAAGCTCTGATACCAAAATATGATGTGCCTAAAGGGGGGTCAAGCACAATCAACTAAAAAGGGATGAATTGAAATAAACATCCACGCCACAAACAAAGGAAAATAGCCTCAAATTCCTCAAGAAACCGAAATATTGATGAACAACAATATATGATATAACAATGATTGCTAGATAGAAAATGAAAGGGGATTCAAATTCAATTCAAAGGTTCTTCAAATTTCGAAATTAGAACCCTAATTTCATAAGAACAAAAAGTACATAAAAGTAACTAAATCCTCACCAGATATGACTCACTAGTTTGGAATTAGGATCAACTTGTAATTTGTTGATATAACACACAACAAATCCAAGCCAACTCGCCACAATTTCACTAAGGAAATTGATAAGAGCAAATGCTTGAAAGAGGCACTCTCTCTTACGGCACAAAGGGGGTGTTTTTCTCAAATGTTCAAAAGCTCCCTAAAAAACCTAATTTGCAAGTATTTATACTTGCACCCTTTAGGGTTAAAATGACAAGAAAATCATAACTATGCCACTATAAGGTGGCCGGTCCTAAAGGCAAAATTACAACCAAATAAAATGTCCCATAAAGCTTACAAAATAAATGGTTCAAACATAAATTACAAGTAAAGAAAATAATCTTCGGCAGGCTAGCTTCATGATGGAATCCGTCGGTTCAACTCATCGCCGGTTCAGGTCGGTCCATCGATAACCCACAAGCTGAGTCTTAGTGAGTTTATCCATCGCCTTGTGAAACCAAATAAGCATACCTGTTGGAATATACAATTCATGAATAAGATAAAAAGGTTAGATAATAATTTATTCCGAGGTTGATCTGCTCGAAATGGGCCTTCATCGCCAAGATTCGAAATCCATCAATTTTTGTCCTAATGATAGGTCTTGTCAGATTTTGATTCCCATCAGTTGACCCAACCGCTTATTGTCCTCTGAGACCTCTGAAGGTGAACAAAACTGTCTCTGTACATTTTGGCCCTCTAATGATAGACTCATTTGACTCTGTTTCTCAGGATACTCCATTGGTTTACTCAACTGCTCGTGAACCATTAGTATCTCTGAAGGAGAACAGAACTGACCCTGAACAGTTTGGTTCCCTGATAGTCTGCTCCTAGTATCCTGGAATGAATAGGATTGTCTCTGTCTTTCCACTTTCAAGGCTAACTGTATAACCTCATCAAGTGTACTATATCTCTGAAGCTCAACTACACAAGCTATCTCATACCTCAATCCAGATACAAAACGTGCTAAGGTTTGTTCAGGAGGTTCAACTGATCCACATCTGATCACTAGTGTCTCAAACTCCTGTACATAGTCATCCACTGTTTTACCCCCTTGTCTCAGCGTCTGGAGACGCATAAATAACTCATGCTTGTAGTGTTTCGGTACAAACCTATTCCTCAAAACTCGTTTCATGTCTCTCCAAGTGTGTATCTCGGTCTCTCCATCCCTTCGCCTGCTGATAACCATATTTTCCCACCACAAAGCGGCATACCCTGTGAACTCTATAGGTGCAAGACGTACTCGAGAGTCATCATCAATCTTATAACACTCGAAAAGACCCTCAACTTGGTCTTCCCAGTCTAGGTAATCATTTGTGGAACCCCTACCATCAAATGAAGGCATATGTAGCTTCACATACTCTAATCCTCGAGGTGGTCTAAATTCCCTATCTGGGTATGGATTAACCCCACAATTATCATCTTTGTCTTCCCTAAAAGCATGATAATCTCCTTCTACTCTCGGTGGTGTCTGAAGGTTTACCACAGGTGGTGGTGGTAATGTCATCCTATCAATTTTTGTTGCCAATGTAGCAACAATTGTGGTAAGGTCCTGAAGTTGTTCATCTAGAGTTCTTCCATTTGTATTTCGACGACCTAGTCTGCCACCCACTTGGTTATTGGCCTCATTGCCAATGTCCCCATTCACACTATCATATGACATGTTTGTGGATGCGATTTATCTGAAGTACAAATTTAATCTCAAATAATTTGTAGCACACTCCCTTCACTTCACCACGTTTAGATAACAACACACACACTTGTACACCCATGGTGTAACAAGTTACCAATGCAACAAATACTTCTTATCACTTCAAGTAGAGTAGAATAATTGAAGCACAAATAAATACTTCCAAGTAGTTAAGATATTGAATTCAACTAAGCAAGTGTTTAAGTAATAATACTCAATAACTTTCACACTTAAATGCTTATATTTGAATTTCAAACTTCACCACTTAACTTTCCTTTCTTGCTAAAGTTTTACACCCATAATGAGTCTTAATGTGCAGCAGCTTGCACTAGACAAAACTCCACAAATTTACACCACCACACACACCTAATCACGTTGCACTCACTTCACCACAACACAATTCACCATGTTACAACACCTTCAATTAACATACACACATAACGCCACACATACATACCCTTCACTAATTTTACAAAAACACAACTCCATACACATATACCTTTTATACACGTTGCAACAACAAAATGTACTCCACTTCCCACAAGTTCTAACCGCAACTTTACAACAAAATAGGCAGCAACTTTCAATTTGAAATTCAAACAACTTCACTTATTGCAAGCCTTCCTCAATTGGTAAGTAATGAATTCAAATTCAAATAGCACTCATTAACTCCCACAACTTAATGGCATGTGTTTGAATTCAAATAAATTCCTTACTCATCAAAACTCAATGCAAATCTGTAAATTGCACTTCTCCAATTCAGAATTACACAATGGAAATCAAAACAACAAGCTACACAACCTCCTTCACACCACAACTAGTCACGGCTAGAACAAGGTAATTTTTTCAAGCTCAAACAATTGTTGAATTAACAACACTTCTATTCTTCCTTCCTTCCACGAAAATTATTAATCACAAGATGATACAACAACCTTCCCAATCCAACTCCAACAATCAGCAAATTAAATTCCAAGCAAAGGTAATTTCGCAATCTCAAAACCACAACAACAACACAATTTGCGATTTTCACTAAATCACCCTAATTGATGATCACTTCCACGAAATCAAATACAACCAATTCCCTTCTCTCAACATGTGCTCTGATACCAAAAAGATGATGTTCCTAAATCCATGTTTAAGCACAACTAAAAGATTCAAGAAAACAATCGCAAATGAATCACAAAACCGGTCCACTTAGTAAGCAATTCTCATATCACCTTTGAAGATTTTGATGGAATATGATGTCCAAATGATTCAATTGTAATCTCTAATGATAATAATAACCAAATAACCACAAGAGAAGATGAATTTCACGTAAAATCAGATCAAAGGAAGCAATAAAGACAAGCACAAAACCGTGATCTCGAATCCTTCCAATAATGCCAATTCACGCCAATCACTAAGAAGCATTGAATCTCAATGAACAATCAACCTTTATGAGATGATTATCCACGAATTACAATCATTAATAAGTCCAAGAAAGATTCAAATCAACCCTAGATATGACTCACTAAAGAAGAAATGAACAACAACAAAGATGAATCGATATTACTCACGATTTCTCCTTGTTGCACTCACCACAATTTCAACTTCTTGGGATTGAAATTGATAAGAGAATTTGGAATTAGGAAAACCCTAAGCCCTCTCACGAAATGTGAAGTGTTTGTTCTGCAAAATAAGCCTCTTCAAATCCTCTCTTAAGCAAGTATTTATACTTGCTACTCCTAGGGTTAAAAAGTGCTCAAAATTACAACTTTGCCACTTTTAAGGTGGCTAACCCTAAATGAAAATTACAAGGAAATAAAAGTGTCCCAAAACCAAATACAACCAAAAGTATTTCATAAAAAACGAAAAATAAATAAAAGAAATGCTCTTCAAGATGCCGGTCTTTTATAAGATCCATCGGCCCAACTCATTACCGGTTTAGGTCGGTCCATGGATAACCCATAAGCTGAGTTTAAGTGAGTTTGTCCATTGCCCTGTAAAGCACGATAAGTATTCCTGTTGGAATATAAAATACATGAATAAGATAAAAGAGGTTAGTAAACGAATAATTCTAGGGTTGATTTGCTCAAAATGGGTCCTCATCGCCAAGATTCGAAATCCTTTAGTTATTGCCCTAATGATAAGTCTTGTCGGATTTTGATTCCTATCACAGTAGCTTACCTCTCGTGGGACCTTTTTTTAGTTGCAAGTACCACATGAGAATTGGTAAGATATGATGATACCTTGATAGAATCAAATCAAGAATCTAAGGAGAATGTAGAATATGTTTAGTATAATAAGTAGTAGACAGAAGAAGAGAAAAGATAGACATTAGATGATTTAGTTATTTTGATTTGAGATAATTGTTATATTTAAGTTGTTAAATGCTTCCACCGTAATAACTTGATGAGAATAATTATGATGTATTTCTGAAAATAAATATTCTTTTTGACCTCTTGTATATGGAGAATGATTTTTATTATTCGTTATGAATATCTGAATGTAAATGTTAGAAATTTGTAGTGTTTAAGCATTCGTGTGTCTTCACATAATGAGGACACACAACGGGTAGCATAGTTGTTAAAATCGTGATTCTACCCCTATTATTATACTAGTTTACAATTTTATAGACATTTTCGAATTGACTCGACTATAAAATCATTTTCATATAAACTCAAGATAGAATCACTTGTCTACTTATAAAATCAGTAAAATCTTATGTTTTTGACAAAGTTTACCGATTCTACATATTTTAGTCAAATGGGCTAAAAATTGAAAAATACAACTTAACTTTCATAAGATATGAATACTACTGGTTTTTTAAAAGAATTGGAATTATAATATAAGGTAATATTGGTAATAATACCAATAATGATGTTTATATTGATGATGAAGATGACAACAATGATGATGATGGTGAAGAGAGAGTTAACAGTAATTTTGACTTTTAATGATGATAAAAGGATTGGTGATTTTTTTAGCATTGTATTTTATTATTATTATTTATGTTATAATTCATTTCATATTGTTATTGTCATTTATATTGTAGTTATATATATTACCTTAAGAACTTATACTAATTTTATAATTTATATTATAATTCATTTTATATTGGTATTGTTTTTTATATTGTAGTCTTATATATTATCTTAACAACTTATACTAATTTATTTATAATATAAGTATATAATTTTTATTATAAATTGTAACTAAAATTTATATTAAATTTTCTTATTCCATTATATATTTTATGTTTTTTTTAATGATTATAGTAAACATATATATAGCTTTTGAAAGCTACTTTACATAGGTTATAGAAACTTATGTTTTTAGTTTTCAATTCTACATTTTGATTCTATAGACACTTGGCGATTCTAAGTAGAATCACGAGTTTAACAACCTTAGCAGACTGTATTAGTCTCGAGTTTTAGAGCATTACAACTTAAGTGGTATTAAAGCCTAGGTTTATTGATTTATAGACTACCTACGAATGAGTTCCTTAAGACAATGATACATGATGAGAGCAGGTAGTGAATGGGACTAATCTTTGTGAATATATATTCATTATAACTATATTTAGTATTATGATATTACCAATATAGTATGATATCCTAAGATAACTCCTATTCATTTAGAATGCCTAGAAGAATCTCAAGATTAAGATCAACCTTAAGAATTAGAGGTGATGCTCCTTATAACAAGATGCCATCTAAACCTCTTTAGCATAGATAAGAAGGAAATGAGGTCAATGTTGTATAGATGCTAGAAGCTATTAATACTTTAGTAGGAGTGATGGCATAGCAGCAACAACAAATACAAGAGTTGCAATTGCTAAATGTGAGACAAGTGTAGATGACGGGAGAAATCAGAGAGAGATTAGCTAGGTAAGTAAGTTTGGACCGTTTTATTAGAATGGTCAGAGAGTTCAAGCCTAAGGCAGATGATCCACTGAACGTTGAGCAGTGGATTGTTAAGCTAGAAAAGACGTTTGAAGCATTGAGAATTCTTAATGATAAGAAAATGAAATATGTTATGTATCTATTGAGAGGCTCGACTTTTAAATGGTAGTTGAGTGTTTCTAGACTCGATGTAAGAGTAATCACATGGGAAAGGTTCAAGGAGTTGTTTTATGAGCAGTATTTCCCATGCAGCATAAGGGACAAGATGTTGGTAAGGTACTACAGTTGCTATCAATGGAAGAGGTTGATAGATGAGTATGAGGTGGAACTCAATCAACTAATGAAATTTATGCCATCTACTTTTAGAACTATTGAAAAGTCGAGGGCTCATAGGTTTGTATTAGGATTGGAACCTACCTTTCAACATGAAATGGGTACATTTCAATTAAACACTTACTCTGAAACAGTAAATAAAGCTAAGCTCCTAGAATAGAGCCATAAGAGGATTGAAGAAACAAGGACACTAGGGACTAGAATTGTATTGGGAAAGAGACCTACCTAGGGTGTTGTAATTCAAGAAAAGAGAAAGAGACTCCTAACTGTGTAGACCAGACCTTTGGTCATTACAATGCCCTCCTCTTAAGCCAAGACCTCATTAATAGGTTAAGGTAACAAGTGTGTGACATGCTATGGGCTACATGAGCTGAATGAATGAAAATGGCTATAAGTTGCCTGTTTTCATCCAAGAAGACAAGATATAGTAGCAAAACCTATCTAAAGAAATTGATACCCCTCACATTCTATTTCTCCTATAAATAAAAGGGTTACAAAATAGTAGATTGTCTAAAGATTAGAGGGTAAAATGTGCAGCTAGCACAAGCAAGGAGACATCAACCTGAGAATAATGGTGGTAGACCTCAATATGCAAGGCCAAGACAAAGGGCACTAGCATAAGTGTTTACACTACAACAATAAGACACTCCAGATATAAAGACATTAGCAGGTATGCTATCAGTATATTTTGCTAAAGCGTATTTTCTATTTGATATTAGTGCATTACATTCGTGTATATCTGATGCATTTATAAATATGCATAATACATGTATTGAGGTGTTGAATGTTGTGTTGAATTTGAGTATATCGATGGGTGTAGGTAAAGGATTGAATAAAGTTTGTAGAAGGCTTAGTATAGAAGTATAGGGTAGAATACTGGTTGCAAACCTCCTAGTGTTAGAAATGATAGACTTTGATGTAATATTAGGGATGGATTGGTTGATCAAACGTCATGTAACTATTGATTGTCATGATATGACAATCCATTTCAACACATCAGAAGGAGAATAGTTTCATTTTCAATTAGAAGCACTTAGGCTAATAGGGCTGCCAACATATAAATTGTAGGTTAAGAGTATGATGGCTTCAATGATAGTTGAAACTGAATATTTGATGGAAATTGATCGAGTAAGGGTAGTGGAGGAGTTTACTGAATTATTTCTAGATGACCTACCAGGTTTACCTTTAACAAGTGAGATTTGTAGTACCTCGTACGACTTCCATATCCAAAGCCCTGTACCGTATGGCACTTATAGAATTGAAAGAACCAAAGGACTAGATATAAGGACTATTGGATAAGAAGTTCAACAGACCAAGTGTTTTACCTTAGGGTGTACCTACACTATTTGTGAAGAAGAAAGACAATAGTATGCAATTATGTATAGATTACCGAGGAGCTAAATATGGTCACTATTAAAAATGAAGACCCTCTCTTAAGGATTGATGACTTATTTGATTAATTGCATGGGACTCAAGTTTTCTAAAAAAATGACTTAAGATCTAGATACCATCAATTGAGAATCAAGAAGGAAGACATTTAGAAGACCGTGCTCAGAACTAGATATAGGCATTATGAGTTCCAAGTAATGCCATTCGGGCTCACAAATGTATCGGCAACTTTCATGAACCTGATGAACTGAGTATTTAAGGAGTATTTAAACAAATTTTGTCATTGTATTTATTGATGAAATTCTAAGAAGAACGACAACAACATGTAGTTATGCATAGATTATTAGGAGTTGAATAAGGTCACCATTAAAAAGAAGTACCCTCTCTCGAAGATTGATGATCTATTTGATCAGTTGCAAGTAGCTTAAGTTTTCTCAAAAATAGACTTGAGATTTAGATACCATTAACTAAGAATCAAGGAGGAAAGCATTTGAAAGATCGCGTTCAAAACAAGATACAACCATTATGAGTTCCAAATAATGCTGTTTGGACTAACAAATGCATTAGCAACCTTTATAGACTTAATGAACCGAGTATTCAGGGAATATTTAGATACGTTCATCATCATATTCACAGATGACATTTTGATACTCCAAGAGTGAGGAAGATCATGAGCAGCACTTAAGGGTAATGTTGAGCTAACTATAGGTAGAGAAACTATACGCTAAGTTTAAGAAGTGTGAATTCTAGTTGAACTCCATCATTATCAGACTCTAGAGGATGTGATTAAATTAGCCAGTCGGGTTGAGCGACATCAGCGCAGGCGGGATTAGAAATCATATCACCACCATAAGTCAGATGATGGTGAGAGGGAGGAGGAAAGGAAGGAAAAAGGAAAGGCTGTCACTGGTGAGGCTGTTGACCAAACACAGCAAAAGAAGAGCAGGGATATAAAATGTTTTAAGTGTTTAGGATGTGGCCATATTGCTTCTCAATGTCCTAATAAAAGGGTTATGGTTATAAAGGGTGACAAAGTCGAGAGTGAGGAAGAAGAACAGAAGGGTACTGAGGCAGAAGAGGAAGATGAAGACATTATAGTGTATCCAGTACAGGGAGACTTGTTAATGGTTAAGCAGGATGAAGTTGTTCCTAATCAGAGAGCCAATTTATTTCATATTCAAGGCATGGTGCAAGGGAAGACTTGTTTGATTGTGGTTGACATAGGCAGTTGCACCAATGTTGTTTCAGCAAGCTAGGTTACTAAGTTGGGTTTACAGTTGAAGTAGCATCCAAGACCTTATGCACTTCATTGGTTGAGTCTACAGGGAGCTGTTCATGTACACAAACAGGTTAGTGTTCCATTAATTATTGGTGATTATACTGACGAGATTGTATGTGATATAGTTCCCATGGAAGCTACACACTTGATTCTTGGAAGACCTTGGCAGTATGATCTCAGAGCTAAGTATGATGGATACACCAATGAGTATACCATTCAGCAATAGGACAAGGCATACATGCTACTTCCTATGAGTCCAATTGAGGTACAACAAACAAGGTTGATTTTCCTTAAGAAGCCCAAGGGAAAGAGGAGTTTGTTTATGTGATCTAGTAGGATGGACGATAAAGATTCGAGGTCGAATCTTTTTCAACATAGAGGGAATGATACAATTCCAAGAGCTAAGATACGAGCACCAAAGAAATCAAAGTCAATTCGAGCCATAGGTGGCAGTACGGGGTCCAAAAATGGAGGAAATAAGCGTCGGGAGGAAACAAGGCGAAGTTCAGCCAGCCTTAAGCCGACCTTGAATGAAGGTTGGCCAAATTAACTTCAAGGCCACCGGCCTTGGTGCCGGCTTACATATAGGCCGCTGGCCTTTGGCCGGCCTTGAATGGCCTCGCACCAATTATTCCTTATTCCGCTTTATTTTATTAATATTTCATTAATATGTCCTTAGGTTACTTTTAGGCATGATATAAATAGTCTTCTTTTAGGTATTTTGAGGGATTATGTTATTTTGTTGAAAAGAAAAACACTTTGAGTGTGTGAATCCTCTTTGGAGAGTTCTTGAATATTGAGGATTGGATTTCCCTTTATTCTAGTTGTTCTTATTAGATTCTTGGTTCCTATAGAATTTATAGCGAATATTGTTATTGAATTCTTGGAATTCTTTAACCGTAGTGATTAATTTATAGAACGTGGTCTCTATCGTGGTCTCTATCGTTCTATGTTTTAATTGTGAACCAGTTTAATTTTATCAATCTTGGCATCTATAGATTGGTAATTTTATCCATATCCTTTTTTTTATTCGTTAGTACCAAATAAAGAAAACCCTAAAGTTATTAAAGAATCCATTATTATTGAAGATTTGTGTGAAGGACCGTAACACTTCTAAATTTCAAGTTCTTCTATTTGTGTAGTTTTAATTTGATCTATAAGATTGGGTTGGATATTAAGTGTAGCTAACCTAATTCCCACTTCTTATGTCACCACTTCCAATTTCAGCTTATCTATATCTTCTAATATCTTCCTCTAGGATGTGATTAATCTTGCAATATTTATGTGCTTCTTCCTGCTTAAAGCATCTACAACCACATTTTCTTTCCTAGGGTGATAATGAATTTCCACGTCATAATCATTTATCAGTTCTAGCCACCTTCTTTGCCTCATATTCAACTCTTTCTAGGTGAACAAATACTTCAAATGTTTATGATCTGTGAAGATTTTACACTTTTCCCCATAAAGATAGTGTCTCTACAATTTCAATGCCAAGATCACAATAGCTAATTCCAAGTTATAGGTGAGGTAATTCTTCTCATATTGTTTCAACTGGCGGGAGGTATATGCAATGACTCTCCCATTTTGCATAAGCACACACCCAAACCTTAATTTGATGCATCACTGAATACTTCAAATTCTTCTCCCGTCTTTGCTAGGGCCAACATTGGAGCTATCATTAATTTATTTTTCATTGTTGTGAAGCTGCTCTCATATCCTTCACTCTATAGAAACTTAGCCTTTTTCTTTGTCACTTGAGTCAAAGGAGTGGCTAACCAGGAGAATCCTTTAACGAAGCATTTCTAGTACCTAGCTAATCCTGGAAAACTCCTTACTTCTATTACAGTTCTTGGTCTTGGCCAGTTATTTACTACCTTCACCTTCTTAGGGTTTACCGATATTCCATTCTTATTCACGACATGTCCTAAGAAGGATGCCTGTTCTAACCAAAATTTGAACTTATTGAATTTTGCATAAAGCTTTCTTCCCTAAGTTTTTCCAGTATGGTTTTGAGTTGTGCTTCATGTTCTTCTCTACTTTTGGAATAGATGAAGATATCATCTATAAAAACCACTACAAACTAATCTAACTAGTCTTTGAGCACTCTATTCATGAGGTCCATGAAGGCTATTAGAGCATTAGTCAAATGAAAGGCATCACCCGAAACTCATAATGCCCATATCGAGTTCTAAAAGTAGTTTTCTATATATCCTCCTCCTTGATTCTTAACTGTTGGTACCTCGATCTCAATTCAGTTCTAGAGAAGACTTGAGCTCCTTGTAATTGATCAAATAGATCATCAATCCTAAGGAGAGGGTATTTGTTCTTGATTATAACTCGGTTTAGCTCCCTATAATCTATACATAGCCTTATTACTCCCATCCTTCTTCTTGATAAATAGCATTGGAGCACCCCATGGTGAGACACTTGATCTAATAAACCCATTATCTTGAAGTTCTTGAAGTTGAGTCTTCAATTCAAACACTTCAGTAGGTGCCATCCTATATGGTGCTTTATATATGAGTGTCGCTCCCAGTACAAGATCAATATAGAACTCTATCTCTCGGTTGGTGGTAAACTTGATAAATTCTCACGAAAAACATTTGCATATTCATTTAGTACATGCACAGTTCTCAATTCCTTAACCTATCTTATCTCTACTGATAAGGCTGACAATCTTCCTTATTCCACATCTCGTATGCTGGAAGAGTCGTAGGCCTCTATGGATCTAACTTGTATACAATTTGTTCCTCATTAGGAAAATCAAACTTAACCATTAGATTATGAAAATCTATAGTAGCATTGTACTTATACATCCAATTCACTCTCATAATTAGATTAAACTCTATTATCTTTAATACAAATAATTCAGCTGGCATTTTCTTGCCATGTATTACAATCAGATGCGGACCGAATAGCTGAATACTACTTGGAGAAGTAGGAGAAGGAGAAACGAGCTAAGAAGCCGCGGTAGACTTCAACGTCGTCGGCTTTCCCTCCAGCACCGCCGGTTTTCCATCCAACGCCGTCGGCTTTGAGCTGGCTTTCAAATATAAGCCGCCGGCCTTTCGGCTGGTTTTCATGTAAAGTCGCTAACCTCAGGCCGGCCTTCACCGCCAGCTTTTAGTTCCGCGATTTTCCTCTTTTATTTATTTTTCCATGTGATTTTGTGGGACTATATATACCTTCCTAGGGTTTCTTATGAGGATTAAGTCTTATTCTATTACTTTTGACACCAAATATTGAGAGGTTTTCTCCAATTTAGTTTGCATCCTGTAATTTGTGTGTTAGAAATCAACTAGTGAATTGATTTCTTATTTATCTTACGCCATCACGCTGCGTCAGATTGGTATCAGAGCAAGGTGAATTCCTGCGAAGATGTCAACCAATCAAGGTGAAGAAGGCGGTCGTGTTCTTGACGGTGTTCAAGATACGATATCACAAGGAGCCAATCAATGGGTTCTGAGGGCGGAGTTTTATGCTATGAATCAAAAGATCGGGCGTATGGAACGGTGCCTTGAGGAATTGATCGAGCGTTTTGACGCCATGGTAATAGATTCCAATAGGGCTGGGGGTGTTGGTAGAAGTCAGCCGCAGGTAGTTGATATTTATGGTGGCCAAATCGTTCAACCTGTTGTCGAAAACAGGTGGGGAAGGGTAGAATATGATGATTCTGGTGATGAATACAAGGTCCTATATGGAGGTAGACAACAACGAGGACAAGGTGGTAACGGTAGTGGTTATCACCAAAATCAATATGGAAGCAACCAGAGGGATGGTGGTGGTTATCGGAAGAATTGTTATAGATATGACCAAGGTGATGGGGGAGATTATTGCCTGAAGGTTGATATCCCATGGTTTGATGGCAGTCTTAATATCGAAGGTTTTCTGGATTGGATTGCCGAAGTTGATTGATTCTTCGATTACATGGAGATTCCTGAAGACCGCTGAGTTAGATTAGTGGCATGTAGACTGAAGGGCGGAGCCTCGACATAGTGGGAAAGGCTACAGAACAGAAGACAAAGAGAGGGTAGGCATCCGGTGAGGACGTGGTATCGCATAAAACAACTATTACAACGCGATTTCTTTCCTCCAGACTACGAGCAAATATTGTTCCAACAATACCAACGGTGTCATCAAGGACAGAGATCCGTGCACGAATATACCGTGGAATTCATGAGATTGGCTGAACGGAACGACTTGAGGGAGAGTGAAGGCCAACAAGTCGCATGGTACGTAGAAGGTCTAAAACTCCAGATTAGGGATAAAATAGGGGTCACAGTGGTGAGGAATTTGATCGAAGTGAAGAACATAGCCCTACAGGCTGAATTCATGTTGTAGGAGCAGAGTAGTAGGTACGGAGTTGGAAGAAAGGGTTATGTCAATGATGTCGTTGGCAGTAGTAGTAAGGTAGGGATTGAGAAAAAAAAGGTGTAGTAAACAAGCCCAATGAAGAAAATACCAAGAGGGAAGACAAAAGTGAGGGGAAGAGACCTATTGAGCCTAGGGGGACCTAGAAACAAAGCAACCCATATGCCAAGCCGATTTTGGGAAAATGTTTTCGTTGTAATCAGCCTGGTCATAAGTTGAACGAGTGCCCTGCTAGGAGAAGTGTTAATATTATTGATAAAGGAGATGAAGATGAGGTCTGCTGTAAGCCTGATGGGGAGGATGAGTATTATGAGGATGAAGAAGAAGTGGTAAAACCGAACTATGTGATTAGGCGAATGATGCTGACACCGAAGCAGGAGGAGATCACCTAACGACACCAGTTGTTTTGCACTAGGTGTACCATTGGAGGGAAGGTGTTCGATTTGATAGTAGATAGTGGAAGCTACGAAAATATTATTGGTAGTAAGCAATTGCAGCTACCTGTAGAAAAACACCTAAATCCATACACCATAGGGTGGATCAAAGCTACAAAGAAGATCGAGGTGAAGGAAAGGTGTAGGGTACCGTTCTCAATAGGGAAGTACCATGATGAGGCCTTCTATGACATTGTGGACATGGATGCATGTCATGTCTTATTTGGCAGACCATAGCAGTTCGATGTGAATGCACAACATGCTGGAAAGGAGAATGTGTACGAATTGGAAAAGGGGGGTGTGAAGTATTCGTTGTTGCCATTAAAGAAGGAGGGTCATTCGAGGGAGAAGAGAGTGGAGAGCCGTTTTTTCTTGACTATCACCCAGTCAGGGAAGGACTTAGTAGATGATTTAAAGGAATCACGGGTGGTTTACGCATTAATAGTGAAGAATGTTATGAGTGAAGGAGATGAGGTAAGTGTGGAAGTTCCTGATGCCGTGAAGAGTTTGCTGGAGGAATATAGGAAAGTGGCTCCTAATGACCTACCTGAGGGTCTACCGCCTTTGAGGGATATCCAACATTAGATAGATCTGGTGCCTGGGGCAAGTCTCCCCAATTTGCCACACTATAGGATAAGCCCTAAGGAGACTGAAATCCTTCAAGAGAAGGTCCAAGAGCTATTGGACAAGGGATTTATTCGAGACAGCCTAAGCCTATGTGCGGTACCTACACTACTGACTCCTAAGAAAGATGGGAGCTGGAGAATGTGTGTTGATAGTAGGGCTATCAATAAGATCACCATAGGTTACAAATTCCCCATACCACGCTTGGAGGATATGTTGGACTGGTTGAGCGAGGCTACTATCTTCTCCAAGATAGATCTGAGGAGAGGTTACCATCAAATTCGAATCCACCCCGGAGATAAATGGAAGACGACATTCAAAACCAAGGAGGGGTTGTATGAGTGGTTGGTGATGCCATTTGGTCTCAGCAACGTGCCAAGCACCTTCACGCGTGTGATGAACTAGGTACTGAAACCCTTTAACGGTCGCTTTGTTGTAATGTATTTTGATGATATCCTGGTGTTTAGTAAGTCTAAGGAAGAACACCTTGAACATTTGAAGTGTGTTATGTCTGTGTTAAAAGAAAATAAATTGTATGCTAATTTGAAGAAATGCATATTTTTGTCGAAGCGACTATTGTTTCTTACGTTCATAGTTAGTAGTGAGAGGGTGATGGTAGATGATGAGAAAGTGAAGGTGATCAGGGAGTGGCCTACTCCAAAAGTTGTCACTGAGCTGAGGAGTTTTCTAGGCCTGGCCAGTTTTTATAGGAGGTTTATTAGACATTTCAGTACAGTCGCTGCTCCACTGACTGAATGTTTAAAGAAAAGGAAATTTCGATGGGGTGAAGAGGCTGAAGCTAGCTTTGTAGACTTGAAAAAGCAGTTATGTAGTGCCCTTGTATTAGCGTTACCTGATTTTGACAGGTTGTTTGAAGTGGATTGTGATGCTAGTGGAGTTGGGATTGGTAGAGTTTTGTCGCAAGAGAAGAGGCCAATAGCGTTTTATAGCGAGAAGTTGTGTGAGGCCATGAGGAGTTGGTCGACCTATGATAAGGAATTCTATGCCGTAGTAAGAGCTCTAAAAGTTTGGGAACATTATTTAGTCGGAAAGGAGTTCATACTATATTCGAATTGTGGGGCTTTAAAACACTTGAGCAGTCAGACTTGGATAAGTAAAGATATGCATGCGAGGTAGATTGAGTTCCTACAGAGATTCCCCTTTAGATTGATGCACAAGTCTAGTGTGTAGAATAGAGTGGCTAATGCCTTGAGTAGGAGGGCCGATGTACTACTCACTCTGAGTGCGGAGGTTCTCGGTTTCGAAAGGTTAAAGGAGTCATACGAGGGGGATGGAGATTTCAAGGAGATGTGGAGTAAGTGTGCCAATAGGGAGCCTTGTGATGATTATCATATTCACGAAGGATATTTAATGAAAGGGAATCAGTTGTGTATTCCTGAGTCTTTCTTGAGGGAGAAACTTATTCGAGACCTGCATAGTGGTGGGTTGGCAGGACATTTGGGTAGAGACAAGACCTTGGCTGCAGTTGTCGAGAGGTACTTTTGGCTTCGACTAAGGAGGGATGTTTATAGGATTGTGGACAGGTGCTATATCTGCCAAGTGTCGAAGGGGCAGTCTCAAAACACTGGCTTATATACTCCCCTACTAGTGCCTGAGAACATTTGGGAGGATCTATCGATGGATTTTGTACTTAGTTTGCCTCGTACCCAACGAGGTGCTAACTCTGTATTTGTTGTAGTTGACAGGTTCTCTAAGATGGCGCACTTTATCCTTTACAGGAAAATCGCTGACACACGGGCCGTTGCACGACTATTCTTTAAGGAAGTGGTGCATCTACATGGTGTTCCAAAGTCCATCACCTCTGATAGAGATAGCAAGTTTCTCAGTTACTTTTGGAGGACCTTATGGTACATGTTTGACTCGTCCCTTAATTTCAGCAGTACAACTCATCCTCAAATTGATGGTTAGACAGAGGTGATCAACCGGACCCTCGGGAATTTAATTAGAAGCATTTGCTGTGAGAAGCCAGGGTAGTAAGATCAAGCATTGGCTCAAGCTGAGTTCGCCTATAATAGTTCTGTCCATAGAACTATTAGAAGGTCACCATTTTCGGTAGTGTATACCAAAACGCCACAACATGCGTTAGATTTGATCAAGTTACCCAAGGGAGTGGAGGGTAACATCACTGCTAAGAATATGGCTGAGCAGTGCCAAGTCATCACAGAAGAGGTCAGAAGGAAGATTGAAGAAGCTAATGCCAGGTATAAAGGGGCTGCTGATAAACACAGGAGGAAGAAGCTATTTGAAGTTGGCGATCAGGTAATGGTATATCTTCGAAAAGAACGTTTCCCTGTGGGCAGGTATGGGAAATTACAGCCAAAGAAGTATGGTCCTTATGAAGTGGTGCGCAAGATCAATGACAACGCGTATGTCGTGAAGCTCCCAGATGTTATGAACATCTCGTGCACTTTCAATGTAGTGGATTTATCTCTCTTCCATCCATATGACACACCATTGTATCCTGAAGAGAACTCAACGTTGAGTTCTTCTCTGGTGGGGGAGAATGATGTGGACCGAATAGCCGAATACTACTTGGAGAAGCGGGAGAAGGAGAAATGAGCTAAGAAGCCGTGATGGACTTCAACACCACCGACTTTCCCTCCAACGCCTCCGGTTTTCCATCCAACGTCGCCAGCTTTAAGTCGGCTTTCAAATATAAGCCGCCGGCCTTAGGCCGGCCTTCACCGCCAGCTTTTAGTTCCACGATTTTCCTCTTTTATTTATTTTTCCATGTGATTTTGTGGGACTATATATACCTTCCTAGGGTTTCTTATGAGGATTAAGTCTTATTCTATTACTTTTGACACCAAATATTGAGAGGTTTTCTCCAATTGAGTTTGCATCCTGCAATTTGTGTGTTAGAAATCAACCGGTGAATTGATTTCTTGTTTATCTTACGTTATCACGCTACATCACAATCTCTACATCTTTACATATTCAATCTAATCTCCCTCTTACTCCAAAGTAGTATTTACAATCATAGCATTCTCCAATACAATAGGTTTTAATCCACATACATTTATAAACACAAGTGATATGTAGGAATGGGTTGCACTCGTATCAAACAATACATAGGCAGTATTTAAGTTTATGATCAATGTACCTACTATGGTATCTTGATTATGGGCATCTTGTTATTGCTGCTGTTGTAATGTAAACACTCTACCGGGTGCCCTCTATCTTGGTCTCATGTTCTGATTTCTACCTAGTGGTCCTCTAGGTACAGTTCTTATAGGCTATTGAGCTTGTAGGGTTGCAGTTGCTTAAGTATGTTGAGCACCATACTTGAATGACTTATTCCCTCTCTGCTTATAAGTATAGTAGAAGGTCTGAGGGAGGGTCCTTTCAATGAAGCTCCTACTAGTGTGTCCTATTTTGCCATAGGAGAAGCATGCCCTTTTTGGCCAATTACATTGTTATAGATCATGCGGTCCTAAACATCTAGGATATCTCACACCTTAACCCACCTGCGGTAGGGAAGACAGTGCTAGAGGTGCAAGCCTAGTTTGAAGAGGTCTAGGCACATAAGCCATAAGTCTAGCTAGATATACAACTAACCTCTTCCCTTTGTCTGCATAAGGTATGTTAGAAACAGGCCTTTTTCCCAAAACTGATCCTAATCTATGAGATAGTTGTTTCTTTGTTCTCTTTTTGCTCTGCTCCAAGTATTTTGTTTTGTTAACTACTTTTGCATAAGTAGTCAACTAGAAAGCCCCCACTTCATGTTGTAGGGTAGGCTCTAGTCCTCTCAAGAATCTTCTAGCTCGGGAGGCATCATTTCCTCATCTCTAGTAAGAATTTGCTCCAGCAGTTTAGCTCTGCTTCATATGCTTCAACAGATCTACTATCCTACTGGTAGTTATAATAATTCGCCTCCATTTTGTCCTTGATGCTATTAGGGAAGTACTTCTCATAAAAGAGTCCTTTAAACCTCTACCATTGGTTAGGAGCTCCTACTAATTTGGACATACTAGTCCACCAATCTGCAACTGCTCCCTTCAACATATAATCAATATATCTCACTTTTCTATCTTCTAGGACCATGAAGGCTTCAAAGGTCCTTTTAGTCTCAATGATCCTATATTCAGCCCTATTGGATCATCAACCTTTAGGTGGAACTCCTTAGCTAGTCTTACAAATTTGTCTAGCCTATAAGGTTCCTCTACAGGCTTGATAGGTCTCACAGCCTATTGTTGTTATTGTGCCAACATTCCCACTTGAGCATTTATAGTCTTTAGCCGCTGAGCAATTGTAACATTAGTCTACTCTAGGGTTTCCTACTGAGGTGGCCTTAAGGGTTCCTATCCTCTAGGGCATCTCTACCCTGTCCAGCACTAGATAAAACCCGCATGATATTTCTTCTTGGAGGCATTTTATGGAAATTGAGACAGTATAATGGTTTTGGAGTTAGAATTTATAAGGGGAGATAGTGATAGTATACATCTATGTATACTTAAACTTAAACATATGTATGTACCTATACACAATTAAGTAAGAATATTCGATAAAATACAATCACATAGAATATTTGTATTAACATAACATAATAGTTATCCCCTAATTTATCCACTCTCTTCATTCTTATGGATCTATAGATCATTTACTTGGTCTTCTAAAGATTTCAACTTAACTTCTATTGATTGAATCCTATACCTTTTTTTATCATTACTTAATTCTAAGAGTGATCAACTTAATCTTTATTTGATCACATCTTAAATTCTAAAGATTATCAAAACCTAGTGCTCTAATACTACTTACTTATATTCTCTTGATCAAAACCTAAGCTTCTATGGATCACCAACCTAAGCTCTGATACCACATAAGTTGTAACACCCAAAAACTTAGAGCATCATAGCTCGCTACGTGTTATTATTATCAAGCGACACGCTAAGGCTTTAAAACTCCATTATGCTTCAAAAACCTAATCATTTACATTCTTCATCACACTATTATAACTTTAACCAAATAAATGATTCTTAGGTGAGTCATTCCAAATTCTCATTATTTAATAATAACCAAATATCAAAATAACAATTATCTCTATCACTTCAATTTGGCTAATAAAACTTCAAATTATAAGAACTCTTCCTCTACATAATAGTAGTGTTTTCATCCCATTTCATCCATATAGTGCCCCACCAAGTCTCCATTCTTATCATATTCCACTTGCTCATCATTCTCATCTACAGCTAAAAAAAATATAGAAAGGGGGGTGAGCCTAAGCTCAATACGTGAGTACCACACTCACATGCGCATGATACACCACATTAATATCACATGCATATGTGCAACATTTATCGTCAACAAATTCACAATTCACTTCATATATTAACACTAAATTGAATTATAACATATAGGGGTACTCATGACCCCAGTACACACAAGTTTTTTCTTAGTAGGAACTACCTCTACGGGCCCTATCTAATCTTAATGGGAACTGCCACTACGAGCCCCGTCTAACCCTAATCTACCTGAAATAATTTCGATACACGGCTTCACTAAGGATAATGCAGCATTCCAATCATTGAGGTGCCCCCTAGGGATCTACCATTATAAGTCCCTAAGCCGAGCCAAGCATAAGCAACATATCTCATTCAATTTATATAGCATTATATTACTTCAGGATACCATTTAATTCACATAACACCTTAGAATTTCATTATTTCACATACAACTCATTAGATAGCTATCTATCAGTCACATACAACAAACAAAGTAAACACGTATCTGAAATCTTAGCCTTAAGCACTTCTTATCCTAAACTTAAGCTAAGTTGATATCTGTATGATTATCAGGGCACCATTCTTAGTACTAATCCAAATATAATACATTTCTCCTAATTCCTCTTAATCTATTAGGTTATTTATGGTTATACTAATTATCTTAATTGTGTAGAACTTGGTTAATTGAGAAGATAATTTAATATACAATGATCATGTCCATTACTTAACACGACCATGTTGGAGGCCGTGTTACCCAACACGAGCTAGTACATGATTGTGTTAAGGGTCATGAATCTCTCGGTGAGATTTGGATTCAATACGGTTGGAATACGACCGTGTTGGGAGGCCGTGTTCTTCTCATTTTAACATGGGGGCAACACAACCATGTTAAATGGTCGTGTATCTCTCGATAGGTTTTGATAAATCGATACAAAAGCAACACGACCGTGTTGGATGGTCATGTATCCCTCGGTATGTCATTCCAGCCCTAATTTTTTTCTACATTAATTCATCTAATCTCCTTATTTTCTAATCCTAAGCTTAAGTAAATCCAAAAATACGAATTAGAATCTCTTACTTGATAGGAATTTCACTTGAAGCCCTAAATTCAACCACTCTCGTGCTTGTTCAATCTATCCTTAAGCTCAATTCCTATGAATAACTAAATTGATTTCGAGGTTGAGTCTCCTCTAATAACATACATCTTGTAATAACTAAAATCGTACCTTTTTGCTTCGTTGTGATGTCTCTCTAGATCACTTTAGGTTTTTCCCGTAGGATCCTTTGTAGAGTTCTTTCCCTCCCTCTTTAGTTTTCTAGATAGAAGAATGACAAATGAGAGAAAGGACAAAACCCTAGATTAGTTTTGCTTATATTGTTCCGTTAGGAAAAGACAAAACTGCCCATATCCCATTGTCCTATTTACAACATTGCCATTCTTTATATTTATACCTATATAACGTAAGCCAACCTTCCACAAGTACAGTTTTGATATGCATGTAATTTCTTCAACTCATTCCAACAACGCTTTAACTTATTATAATAGAAACCAATAGGTTGATTATTTTGTCAAAAATTGCAAACATAATGTGTAGTCTTTTAGTTAAGAAAGTATGATTAGTGTGTATCACCGTTTTCATTATACAAATCAAGAATCCTCATCATTAAGCCTTTAAATTTGCAACGTGGCATTAAATTAAGAATTTTATTTCCTTGCAAGTTTATTACATTATCATTGAGTTTTACAAATAGTACACCAATTAAGTTCATGCATGAGTTTTATTTCTTGTAATAATCGGAAATAGAAAAACATTTGTATTTATTATTGATATATCTACTTAGAAAGTGTAGTTTTAGAAGTAATATCAACATTTTACCAAAAGCATCGTAATTAGTTAATATATGCAACTAATAATAAAAGATTCTATTAACATCAATACACGGGGCGGGTTGAACATGTTTTGAGATTTTTTTTTACGCAAATAAAGTTAAATTATTAATGGCTATGTGTGTACCTATCTCATTAGTAATATATATTTAAAAGTAAATAAAATTTTGCTCCAGTTCGGTCTTTCAAACCGAAACCAAATCAAAGCCAAAATTCGAACGAAAATTCAAACCGGATTTATTTGAAGAACCAAAAAAAGCAAAATTCGATTTGGTTTGTTTAAGCTTTTTGATTCATAATTTCAAAGTGATGCAATATATGGGATACAGTTAATTTCAATAGAGTTCATAATATAGACTCGGACTACCATGGAAAGGCTAACTGTATATGATATCCTATGAATAGTATACAACTTTAATGGTGAAAACATGACTTCAATATGAAGTAAAATTTAAAAACAATGCAGTAATATGAATCGTAATACCTAACTACCTACACATTATTACCTATCCAACGACAACCTCATGAAAAATAACCGCCTTAAATCATTGAACATCCTAGCTCCCTGTCCCTATCAAATGATATATCCGAGTCCTCGGATTTATTAACCTTTATTTTGTCGAAATCCATGCATTTTTAGACTTGTATCCATACACTCTACCGACTTTAATGTTTCTTTGGCAATACAAAGTCAGTCGATTTGGAATATCTAATATAATAGATAAAGCATAAAAAGTTGACAAGTCACATTTGAAAGGACGGAATTTAAATAAGAAGAAGAAAGCATGGTCCACCAAAAGAATTTAATATCAGTAGATAAACATAAGTAAATATAAAGAGTGAAAAGAAAGCAAAACGCAAGTGGAGCAGCAATATGCAAGTAATTAAGCAGCAGTTGCAAGACCTTGTAGGGCTTTTCTTCTTCTTCCTTTTTTTCGACTTTATATTTTACGGTACATAGGAGAGAGAGAATAGAACTTGATTCATACATGCAAGTGAATCGTATTATTGCAACGTACAACTAAGAGCACTGACAGCCTTGTTCGTTTATATTGAAATTTAGATATATACTATCGTCCTTAATGTAATAAAAAATGGAAGGAAAGATGGTTATATATAACATTATCTCAAATCCATATAAAATTTTAAATAAATTATTAAGAGAGGGAGACAATATCAAGCTTTATATTATTTAGGGATATCAATTTTAAAGGTACTATAAAATATAAATAATCAAAACAGGCCGTTTTCCTATATTTTATAGAAAATTCTAATTATTTTTTCTCAATCTTCTCCGAAAAGTTACTCGAAGTAAAAATGTTAAATAATATAGCTACACGTTATCGCAAATAATTATAATAATCAGCCTTTTTCTTTGTTTATAATGCATCTAGCTACCTGCCAAATGAGTACATTGACCATGTTTCTGGTTTCTTATCCGCAAGCAAGCATCAGCAGAAGATAAGTACAACGCCAACACATGATGAGGTGTCCGGTATAAAGTCTATCGCTTCAGGTATAATAAGAGAAGACGGAGATAAAAATAATTATCAAACACTAGACAAAGTACTAGGATTGACAAAGAAATACAATGAAAGACTTGTAGCAGAGGAAATGGAAAACACATGTCATGCGAAAAAAAATTGCCACAAGCCTTGCTAGAGAAGTTTTGCCATTGTTGATGCTTGCGACGTGTTCTTTCACTGCATACACGAGTTTTTTTCATCACATTCACGTGATTACGCGGTGAAAAATCTCGCCACATAATTTTCTTAAATAAAAAATTAGGTTCTTCATTTTTAGATAAGAATAAATATAATAATAAGAATATTTTTTTTCTTCTAAAGATCTATTTTATAAAGAAATTCAATAAATAAAAAATAGATATAATAAAATGAAATAATATACATAAAATTATATAAAAAAAAATCATGCAATCTCAAACACCTAACCAGTAATTTTTTTTACTAAAACAAAATACACACACTAAAAATAAATACCTAGACAATCTAGCAAGAGGATTTGAAGGTGGCCTGCATAAAATCCCCTTATCTCTAATTTACATTGTTAATATAATTGCTTTGCATTTGTGTAAATAAGCAAGGAATAAATATGTATTTACATTTTAATATTAAAGTTTAAACCAAGCATAAGAGAGTGATTAATCTAAAGAAACAAGGGAAATTTGGTAATTTCAAGGTCGATGTATTTAAACTACGCTTGACCTGATGTAACCCTTTTCCCATTTGCACTACAAAATCCTAAATAGAAACATAGAAACTCTCTTAGAGAATCTATAGAACAACCTACTGAGAATCTAACAAGAGAATAGTGGAATCAACGTTTTCATCCAAGTAAAGAATTCAATCTCTAGAATGCTTGTATAGCACTTTAGATTTATAGCCTTAATGTATTGCTAATATTCGGGTCAAGACACGAGATAGAGAGGGCATCAAAACAAGTGATTCAAGGATCTCAATCACGATCTAAATCAAATAAGTGTATGAATCCTTATATTACATTGGAATTTACAAATTAAATTGATCAATTAGATATATTTCCTTAGAAATTAGGTAGTGGAACAATTAATGAACCGGAAAAGAGGAATTTGTAAAGAATAGTGACCTAAAAGGCTAGGTACACACACATGTATCTTTCCGTACTAAAACACGAAAGCTTACCAAAAAGTACATAGTCACTCGACACGCCCATGTACTTAGGCGTGTCAAATTACAAAAATTTATAAAAAGGTATATAACCACTATACATAGTTGTGTACCTAACAATGTTGAAGTACTTGGCCAAATACATGATCGTGTATTTAGGCATGCTGAAAACCAAAAGCACATAGAAAGGCACATGGCCTCTAATACGGCTATATTCTACTAAGGAGAACATAAAATATGTCTACTATGATAAATAGTATTTTGATGAGGAGAAATGATAAATATCGGATATTCCTATTATGTTGATTTTAGAAAGTTATTGTATTTAATTTGTTAAATGCTTCTACTATAATTACTTGAGGAGACCATTTATGATGTATATCTTAGGATAGATACTCTTTATAACCTTTTGTATATAGAGAATGATTTATTAATTATTATAGATATTTGATTAATGTTGGAGATTTGTAATGTCTAAGCCTTTTCATGTCTTCACTTAGTGAAGAGATATGGTGGGTTGTACTCGTCTCAAGTTTTGAGAGGTTATAATTTGAGATCAGCTATTGTTATACAAAGCCAGTTGATAGTATGGACCCTATGAGGGATAATAGGGAAGATGGTGGTGGCTCTCCTTGCATGGATGGAGGAGGCTATTGTAATAACTGCCCATCAGGCGAAGGTGTGGAGGGAGGAGGCCATGCTATAGTCTAGTAGGAGGGGCCTAATATGACTAGCCACCTAGGATGAAGTGGAAGACGGCCAAAGATATGGAGGCCATGTTTAAGGTGGTGCACCATGCTTATTCTGTGAATCCATTCGTAAACTGAGGCCTTTATACTTCTGAGTCAGCCGTGCTAACTTTTTCTTCATGTCGCATAGCTTAGCATCTCTACTAACAAGCGGCGAAGAAGACTGGGCTTTGGCAAAGAACGATGGTAATACCAGTGACATTATAGATTCACTTGATCCCACTCCACAATTGTACCCTGATCTGCATCCTAAAATCTCTGTTGTGATGTCCATGTCAAACATTATGTCCTTCCCATCATCTAGGGAAAACCCATTTTTGACTTGCTTCTACACTGAATGCCGCATGGTAAAGATAAACATTTTAATTATACCAAGTTGTAAAGGATTTATTACACCCTCGAGTTGATCCACTCTGAGGAACTCTACCTCCTCTCCGTTATATAAAGAATGTATCAGTCTAAATCATCCCTTGATAAAAATAACGAAAAGTTGAATGGCATTTCTAAACAATTTTATGGTTAAACAGATGAAACAACCAAAAAATGGACCCCTTGTCCTTTGTGGTAGAGGAATGAGTGCAACCCTACTTTGTGATGACAAGACAATTTTTTCCAATTCTTCTCGTCCACCTTCCGACGCTAATGTGATTAAAAGTTTGAAATTTTGTTAAATTTCAGTAAGTAAAACTAATAGTATAGGCAAGATAAATATTTTTCTCATAAAGTTCATTAGTGTAAAAAAAAATTCACATCATAGCTATCTCCACTCTTGGCTGTCAAAGTGAGTTGTGATATGTTGTCAGGATGTTCTCCTTCCCCCTTTCTATGTAGGGGTTCTAGTAGTCTCGCCACATATTGGTTTATGATTTGCTAACAAAATTGTGGAGGACCTTCCTCCACATAGCATTATTTTCCCATCTAGGTGCATCAAATTTATCATACAACATTTGAATATGGAGATTTTATAATTCATTTTATAATGTTAAAACTAAGAAGGCATAACCATGACCTTCCTTCACAAGCCCCGTGATAAGGCCACTGAAGCTTTCACTCTTGAATATGGGACAAGTCAGGTAGCAGAATCTTCCTCAAAATCATTATTACATGATCCTGTTGCAAGCACTTAGTTCATTTTTTTTTTCTATTTAATGTTTGTTTGCTCGAATATATGAGTTTAGTAGGAATAAGATATCAAAAAGATAAAAATAAAAATACATAAATCCTTCTTATAAAATTAAATACTTAACATATCCTTATAAATTTAGATTTATTTATCTATTATTTTATTTATTTTTACAAAAATATCAATTAATGTCTCTTTTTTAAATGCACAAAATATATTTTTAAACATTTTCTTTTAAAAGAATGTAAACTTTTATTTTCCAATTCTCATTTCCTAATCACCATTTTCATTATAATTATGAAGATAAGATAATTTCTCAAATGCTAAATTTTAGATTAGATATAATCCAAATGGCCCTTAAGGCATTTGGTTCATCTTTTTTCCATCTATTCGGTGTCATTTTGGTATCTATTCGAATATTGTGTTTGACAAAAATAAGACACCATAAAGATACAAATATAAGTACATATATATGCCTCTTTCTAAAATTAAATATCTACATATCTCTATAAATTTGAATTTATTTAACCTTTATTTTATTCCTTTTCACAAAACATTAATTTTGAATGCATAAAATATAATTATTTGAAAATTATCTTTTAAAAGTACGTAAATTTTTACTTCCTCAACCTTATATTCTAATAACTATAGTCATTGAAACAAAAACAGTAAAGATAAAAATAGTTTTCTAAACACTAAATTTTAAATAGATATAGATTAAATATAAAATATATACAAATAAGATTAAAATAAGATATATCTAAAAAAAATACATAAAAAGAAAAAAAACTATTCAAACATACCCTTAAGCCATTTTCACTACCCTCAATTCTACCACCTCGATTGAGGGAAAGGGGAATACACTACCAAACGCAAACATTACCTTACCCGGGTTATCTCCTACTAAACCTTCACCTAGATCAAATTGTGTTAGAAAATATAATATATATGATACATGATAATATAATATTCGTGATAAATTGTGTTAGAAAATATAACACACGGTATACAGTAACGAGCATTTAATATATATTTATTAAGTATTCATATAGATTGTGTATTACATGTAATCTACTATACATATAACTATATAATAAATTTCATTTGTCCTGCGCCTGTGGTTGGTTGACATTTTCCATGACGGACAATCATTGTGACTCGCATAGCTTTGCAACCAAAGTGATGAAAGAATATTGCATATGCACATTATATCGCATAACTTGCACATTGACATTTGGTAAGAAAGATCGAGACAGGCGTCGCAATATTATTTGATAATCCTTGCTCGATAAGACATAAATAGCTGGAAACTCCAATCGTAATACATTAACTGATTTCCCTCTATTTACAGAAACCATTAGGTTTGTCTTCTTTTTTTTCTTTTTTTTTATCATATTAATATCTTTTTAACATATTTTTAAATCGTGTATTTGATAGAAATAAAATACTAAATATATATATGTATACTTTTTGTAGATTTAACTAAATAAATTCCTATAAAGTTGAATTTACTTATTATTTATTTAATTATTTTTACAAAAATATCAATTAAAATTTTCTTTTCTAATACATAAGATACACTTTCAAACCTTGTTTTCATTGTAATTATAAGAGAAAAATAGATAATATATGGACAAGATAGTTTTCCTTATGTTATATTTCAAATAGATATAGATTTGATATTAAATAAATATAGATAAGATATAAATAAAAAAAATGACAATTCAAACGTGCCCATAATATATGTTACATATTATTCTTGACGCTTATAGATCAAAGTTTGCTAAGGCTCAAATTGCTGTCAAGCTTGATTTAAGTTTCTATACACTAGAATTCAATGAAGGTGAAAGGACGTGTTTTGTAGAAAGAACGGCGAAAAGTTATCAAATATTTTTAGGCTATTAGATCATGAATAATGCTAACAGCATTTTCACCCCTAGTTTTTTATACCAAATCCAATATTAAGAATTTGTTTTTTGAGGTTCTTGAGGGATGGAGAGAAGTCCTTATACTTTTTGAAGTCCTTTATGAAGAACATCAAATTTATTATTATTTCATTTTTTCTAACAAAACTAAGAATTTAAGGGCATTGGTTAAAAATAATTGGCATAGGACCTACAAAAAGATAAAAAAAGGTGCTAAAACAATATTTAGGAACTCTTCTCAAAGACGTAAGAATAAAGTGGGGAAGAAGTGAGGGAGTTTTTGAGGATGAGAGATCTTTAAGAAATTGATGTGGTATCCAAGAACCTTAAATGGGCTTCATAAAGTTGGAGATACTCTAAGGAACTCATTTTGGATCGTGAGGTATCACTTCAACATTTTAAGGAACTCTCTACTTTATCATTAAATTTCTTAAACAAAGTTCCTTAAAATTTATTTATATTTTTTATAAAATCTACAATACAATATTTGAAATTAAAACAACACTTTAAGAACAAAGGAAAAAAAATAAAAAGAGAAGTTGGCAACTTTTTAAGATCCTTAGGTAGGGACCTAACTTTTTTTTATGTATCCCAATATGATGAATAAAGACCCCACCCCCTAGCATTGGGAGGTTTGTCACGTCTTATTAAACATGGTCTCAATAGTGAAAGGTCCTTCTTTCACTTTTTTAGATCCTTAGTTAAGCATCCTAAAAAACTACCACATCATTTTTTTTTAGTGTTGGCTTTGTTTAAAATTTGTATTATAGCTCTTATAAATGATATAAATAAATCTTGAAAACATTTATTTAAGAACCTCAAGAATAAAATAGAAATGTCTAAGATTGTCAAAATCACGAGTTAACTCGTATGTTTCTATAATTTTACAATTTTGTGAGCACATTCTTTGTTCACTTGCATACAAAATCGTTTTGAGGTAAAATTGTACTAGAATCACGTTCCACATAGTGGAATTGGTAAAATCACGTTTTTGTAGCCATTTTTCATCAAGTCTATACGTAAGTGTATTTTTCTATGTAATGGGCCACCAAATTTCAACAGTAGCCTAGCTCAACCTAGCTTTCATTAGGAATAGAGTCAGGGTAATGGTAAACAAAAAAGAAATTTGCTTCATTTGTGACTCTAACTCCATGTAGCTTTGCTCTATTCTTCTTCGTTCTTCCTCTTCTTCTATTCACTATTCTTCTTTTTCAATCTTGACTCTCAATCTCAAGTTCTCGACATTTCTCATAGGTAGCCGCAACTCACACACTCTAATCTACTTCTGTTCCATCACATATAGGTAATTTTTTTCTTTAATATATTATTGTACTTTATACGATTTAGTCGCTTGCTTAGAGTATTTTTTTTTCTATTATTTTTTTTATTTTGCTTAGGGTAATCTTCTCACATGCTTGCTTTGTAACTTTTTTTTTTTTTCATTATAGGTAATATTATTCTATTTTACCTGTGTTTATGTCTACTATGTTACATGAACCCCCAAGAATGGAAGTATCCCTATCCAGCTTTAGTCCCACAATCAAGATCATTTGTTTTCACTATTTTTTGCTACCTCATCTTTGTTCTCATACCCTTAGTCATAAATGACTTAAAAGCACCACATGAGCTATTATAGGAACTTTTCTTTCATGAGAAATTTTGCTCTTTGCTCTTTGTACTTGCTATTAGCTAGGGAACTACATTGTCTAGTAATTAAACCTTAATGGGATGTCCTCTGCTAGATTATTTGCAATTGAACCTTATTATAAGTTGCATTTATTTTTTGCTTGATATCTAGTGATCTTTAATTCTAGTGTAGACAGTTGTTTCATTGATTAATTAGGACCCTTTTGTGTTGAGAATTCGACAATGGAGTCTCAATAATTTTTTGGTGTTTGAACTTATTACATCATCTAAGTGCATGGCTATGAGAGGGGCCTAAGTCCTTGTTGCCATGCTTTTGCTTGTAGTCATATAAATGAATATGAACTTCACCTTAGAAATTGTTTCATGTAGTACTTATAGGCATCATGATCCATCTGTAGATTGATAATTTCATGTAGCTCAATGACTTATTATAAGTTGTCTAGTAGATTCTGCTATATAGTTAAGATGTAAAATTAACACAAAATAGAACAAGACTATCTTCCATTTCAATGAATATCCTTTGTTGGACTTATTTTTTTCTTTTTCCTTTTTTTTTTCTTCTTGCTGAAATGCTTGCATAACTGAATGAGCATAGGCCTTTGTTACTTGTTAGAGAAGTATTGGGGAAGAAGCATGTAGTTCTCATTGTGCTTGTGCTTGAGGAAGAAGCATTGTTCTTGTAGTTGATAATGTGACGATTCTGAAGGATGCCATTGTACCATTTCACAAGGAAAAAAGGGAGGAAGGGATGGATACTTTGGAAATTAGACTTAGAAGAGTTATATGATAGACTTGAATGTGATTTCATACAAGTTACTAAAAGTCGTCATCCTTTCTTTCCTTTTTATCTTAAGATTATTATCTTCATAATATTCATCTTATGCAACACTTATGTGTGATTGCTTCTACCTATATGACATAATAGCCCTCCTTTTATTTTGACTTTACTCTATTTTATTTTCTTACAAGATTTTAAGTAGTGGTTGAGTTGAAATATCATATTTTACATCATTTAAAGAGAGCTCTAAAAGGAAAAATGCACTTGGAAGTAGATCCGATATTGGTTGGGAGCATGAAATTGATGTACATAATAATGGAAAGAAGGTAAAATGCAAGTATTGCAACAACGTTGTTAGTGGAGGCATTTATAGATTCAAGAATCACTTGGGTTGTACGCATAAAGATGTAGAGCCATGTACCTGTGTCTCGAATGATGTAAAATTTGAAATGTTAATAATGTTACTAAAAGCAACAAAAATATCAAAAATGAAAAGAAAGCAAATTAATTGGATTGAAGATTTTGATAATGATGACGATGAGGTAGAGCAGATATCCATAAAGAAAAAAGAAAGAAATTGCATGGATTTCTTTCTCAAATAAATCAAATAAAATAAAAATAAAAATTAGTGGAAGTGGAACACGAGCAAACTAAGGTACAATTAACTAATTCATGAAGAAAGAGCTAAAAGAAGAATGCATCCAACAAGTTGCTCATTTTTTCTACATTAGTACAATTCCATTTAATTGTGTAAAAAATCTAGAGTTTGCCAAGATGCACAAGGTGGTTAGTTGATATGGTTGTGGGTTTAAAGTTCCTTCCTATCATGAGCTTAGGGTGACTTGTTTGAAAAAAGAAGTTGCTTGAACAATGGAATTACTTGAAGACTACAAAACTACATGAAAAAAAAATAGGTTGCTCTATTATGTCGGATGCATGAAATGATAGAAAGAGGCATTCCATAAGCATTTTCTTAGTAAACAAACCCAAAGAAATGGTCTTTTATTGTCTATAGATGCTTTTGATATATCCAAGACAACTAGCAAAGTTTTTGTCATGCTAGATGATATTGTGGAGAAGGTTGGAGAGGAGAATTTTGTACAAGTAATCATAGATAATGCTGCAAATTATAAAGCAATAAGGGAAAAATTGATGGAGAAAAGAAATTTATATTGGACAACTTGTGTAGCACATTGAATTAATTTGATCTTAGAGGACAATGAGAAGAATTTGAAGATCTATCATGCATCAATTGCAAAAGAGGGAGCAATTGTTACATAAATTTATTCTAAGATTGTACTTATCTCAATCCTAAGGAGATACACTAAAGGGAGAGACTTAATTAGACTTGGTGTAACTTATTTTGCCACTTCATATTAGATATTAGGTTACCTTAGTGAGTTAAAGAGTGCACTAATGATGATGTTCACTTCAAGTAACTAGAAATCATGTAAGTATTTGAGCACAACTGATGGAAAGTGGATTCAATAGGAGGTTTTGGAAGAATGTTATTATTTACCTTAAAGTTGCATTGCTCCTTATTAAAGTGCTTGGATTAGTGGATTCTAATGAACAAGTAGTTATGCATTTAATTCATCTAAAAATGGATTGTGTCAAGGAGAAAATTAAAGCAATTTTCAATAATGTAAAGAAAAGGTAATATCTCAACTTATTAGCCATATGTATATTTTGCTTTAGTGTTCATTTTAAAGTTTCATTTGTAAATTCATATCATATTTATTTAATGTAGTTATAGACTTATTTTCAAGATTATTGACAAAAGATGAGAGCTCTAACTTCATAAATTATTGTATGTTGCAGCTTATTATTTGAATCTCCATTACCATTATAGTCCTAATTTTAAAGTTGATGCTAAGGTTAAGATTGGATTATATCATTGTATAGAGTGTATGATTTCTAATCCAACTGAAAGGTGTGAGATTGATATACAACTTAAAAGAGTTAAGAATGTTAGTAGACTATTTGGTATTGAAGTTACAAGGTTAGTAAGAGACAAAAAAGCTCTAACTAAATGGTAGGATTCATATGGAGATGAATGCTTAAACTACAAAAGTTTGCTATTCATGTTCTAAGTTTGTCTTGTAATTCTTCAGGTTGTGAGCGTAATTAGAGAGCATTTTAAACTGTATGATACAAATAGTTCTTTTATTTGATGATGAATGGATAGCTGAGGAAGAAAATATGTTTAACTCATCAAACAAAGATGAGGGTATGTTGCATATCCTTCTAAGTGCAAGGGGTGAAGAAAAAGATGAGGAGGAGGAGGAGGAAATTGGTACCTATGTGAATTTAGAGAGTCATGGAAGTAAGTCCTCAAGCTTAGATGATTTAGAGATTTTATGATATTGATGCCATTGAAACTGAAATGCAAATGGGAACTTCAAAAGATTTGGAATTAGAAGATATGGAAATCAATAGTAGTAGTACATCCCATGATGATGATGAAGATGATGACGGTGATATGGATGGGAGAGATGGTGGAAATTGTGAAGATTAATTTTAATTATTATTTTGTATTATGATTTCTAAATTCATAACTTTTATTGAGACTTGTGGTTGATTATCTATATTATACAAATTCTGCTTGATTATTTATATTATGACTTTTATTGCAAATTATGACCAAAATGTATGCTAAATTTCTTTATTTCTATTATCTATTATATTTTTTTATGACTACTATAAAAAAATTTACAATATTTGAAAGTTATTTTATAAAGGCTATAAAAACTTACGTTTCTATATTTCGATTTTATAGATCCCCTGGCGATTCTACAAATTGCAAGTTTAACAACCTTGGAAATGTTGTTAAGGAAAGAAATTTCTTAAGATGTTCATGTGACATATAAAGATTTTAAAGAAAATCTAGTGGATGAACCCTAACAAGTTACGTTTAATTTTGCTAGGAGAAATTATGGTTTGGTGATGGCCTCAATCAAGAGAACTTTAAAAATCTAATCTAATTTAACGAGGAATACTCTTAAATAATATAATTATTTTTTTTAAATTTGCAAAATAGCTTACAAAAAAAAATTATTCCAAAAATAGGTTACAAAGGCACGGACTGGGTTTATGACTTTACCAATTTGCATTCAAGGTATGTACCTAGTTTGTGCCTTTAGTAAATTTTTTTTATTATTATTATTGAAAAAAATAAATAAAATCAATTTTCCTCAAATTATTTTTTTATTTAAAAAATTAAAAGTTTGCATAAAGAATAACAAAAAAATTCATAAATTTTAAAATTATAAAAAATGATTTAAAATTATTAAAAAAAATTTTGTACCCCTTTATGCTTTATCTTATAATATATGAAAAAAAAAGAAAAAAAATGGTGTTGATGCAATTTGCTATTTCAACTTTGAAGAGTCATAACTTTTCACTTATATAGAGTTACAAAGCCCATAATATATAAAAAAAAACTTATTTGGGTCTACTATAGCTATGGTTAAATTGTGTTACCGTTTGATATTTTTATGAGGGTTAAATTGCTATGTTTTTATGAGCAACTAACTACCAGATTGATAAAATAAAATGAGAGGAAGTTATGTTTTCATGTTTTTTTCTCTTATTCTTCTTTTTTTTTTGTATATTATAAGATAAAGTAGAAAGGGGTGCAAAATTTTTTTTTTGATAAATTTTAATTAAATTTTTATAATTTTTAAATTTATGGACAATAATTTTTTTTATTTTTATGTAAACTTTTATTTTAAAAAAATTAATTTGAGAAATTTTAATTTTCTTTATATGATTTTTCATAAAAAATCAATAAGAATTAAAAAAAAAAATTGCATTGAAGGCACAGATTGAGTACGCGCCTTCAATACATATTATTGAAGGTGTAGACCTATTTTTGGAATAATTTTTTTAAATATGTTATTTTGCAATTTTTTTTAGAAAATAATATAATTTAAGAGTGTTCTTCCTGAGCTAAAGGTTGGATTGCTAAAAACTAACACACTAATTTTGGATTGAGAGAGAAATGATGAAGGATGGAATTTGAAATGAAAATTTTATTTTTTTTTCATGTTTAAAATAAAAGTGGATAGAGAGAGGGAAAGAAATAAGAAGGAATAGATTTAAGAGGAAAGTTTTCTGTAATGCTCGTAAAAAATAATCCCTCTATGTTCAAGGAAAACGGTAAAGAAAACTCTAATGACCTCTTCCTCCATACCACGGATGCCGTTTGTCCATTTATTTGTCTATATAAGTAGCACATTTCGGGCCCTCATATCAATGGAATCCACGTAAAGAGATAGTAGGTTACACGTATAAAGAAGCGCAAAAAAACACACAAAATCTACGGATTACATGAATATATGACAACAGAATTTTGTTTTTGACAAACAAGTTGACAAAAGATAGAATAACTTTTTGCCAATGTGGGTGGACCAAAGGTGTCCGTTCATTTTCGAAGCAGTATCTCTAAACGTTTGTGAAAAACGTTGTGAGTTCCGATAACTTATTTTAACAAATTAAAATTTAAGAAAGAGTAAAAAAAAAAAGAGTTTACTCTTCAGATTCTTTGTCAGAAGAATTTGATTTTTCAAGGATGGAGAAAAAATCCATAAAGTGGGATCTTCTCCTTGGTAACATTGCCAAAGGAACCGGTGATAATCATGCCTTTAGTAAATGAAAAAGAAAAAAAAAAGATCAAAAAAAAATTAAAAGGTCTGAAAAAGAAAAAAAAAGGAAACACAAAAAAAAAGAATAATTGAAAAAGAATTAAAAAATAAAGAATAGGAGAAATTTTCCTTTCTCTCCATAGAATTGATTAATAGAGGAAATTCAAATAAAATAAAATAAAATAAAATAAATCTTCGTTTTTTATCATAAAAAACTTGGTTACAATTAACACTGCAAATAAATTGAGCTACTTAAGCTCTACTTGGTTTATGCACAATTAGTAAATAAGTCGAGTATAAGTTCAAAATAAAGCTCATTTATTTAAACGAGCTAAGTCCGAGCTACTATTTAAACTTATAAGTTGGCTTAAGAGCAAGTTCATTTATATTGTTAATAAGTCGAGTTGTAAGCTTATAAACAGACTTATTTATATTATTAACAAGTTTATTCACAAATAGGTTGATAAGTAAGTTTTCGCTTGTATTATTTATAAGCTAACTTATCAACAAGCTAGCTAGTAGGTTTTCATTTATGTTGTTAATAAATTGACTTATGAGCAAATTCTTGTTTATATTCCTAATAAGTAGGTTTACGAATAGGTTTGTAAGTAAACTTGTTTATTTAAATGAACTTCAGCTCAAACTCGATTATTTAAACAAGCTCAAATTCAAGTTAGTATAAATAAATGAGTTGAGTTCAAACTTCAAATTTCTTAAGAAATTAAAGCTTAAACTTATAATTTTCAGACTTAGTGAAAACTTGACTTAGTTCGAACTTGATAATTTTTCTAATAACTCAAACCTAAGTTTTAAAAAGCTTGACATCACTTTCTCTCTCTCTAAAATTAGTTTTTTTTTTTTTTTCCCTCGGCCAAAATTGGCCGAATTTGATCCCAAGAATTAATCGAACTTCAAAAACCCTCAATTAATTTAGCAAAAACTCCTCGAAGTGCATTACGGTTTGAATCGATTCCTTCTTTGGTTCAAGCTACATCGCACTCGCCCACCGTTCGTCTTCATAACCATTACCGGCCGTATGCGACCAATCATCAAATTGAAGGAGGTAACGGGACCACCAGCTTTTGGGTAGCAGGTTCGACACACCCCCATAAACTGACAACCACCACAAGACAGCCAATGAAGCTTCTCTGTGCGCTGTTGAGTTCGGGTTTTTTCCCCATTTATTTATTTAGTTACTATTATTTTTATTTGATTTTCCAAAATATGGAAAACAATATAAATAAATAAATTTTCTAGAAACACAAAAATATTAGTTTTTTTTATTGGTCATTAAATTGAGTTCTTTGAAGAAAAAAATTAAGCGCAATAGTTGGAGCTAAGATTTTTAGTTGAAATTTTGTGCAATTAGGTTTTTCAATTGAGATTTAGTTCAATTAGAGTTTTTAATTAAAATATTTCCTAATTAAAATTTGGTTTGATTAGGACTTTTAATCAAAATTTAGTATAACTAGGGTTTTTAATTGAAGTTTGCTCTCTTTAGGGTATTTTTAGTAAAATCATTTTTTTTTAATAAATTAAGGGGTTTTGTTGAAAACTTGAGTTTTTAAAATTACAAAATTTGATGTCTCAAAAAGTTGGGACATTTTCAATTAGGACTCATAAAATAGAAAAAAAATGAAAAACTAAAATAATTGATTAAACAATGGCTAGAGTTTTGAGGTCTTTACAACATCATCGCATTTGACTTAAGTTCCACAATATTAATAGGTTATTTTAGACCTAGGTTCAAGCTCACAATGTCCATCTTAATGGCCAAAGTAGCTAGCCTTGACAACTCGTCACCTTGTCCTTTTGCGTAGCTGCTTGACCTAATTAAATTTAGAAAAGGGTTAAAGGAGATAGTTAGTGGTAATAACTATCAATTTCCCCATTACTCGGATATTCTTGAGGTGCTCAAGGAAGTATGTCCCATGTCTTCAATTTTTAATTGCTTGATACACTCCTCTATAAATGTGGCATTTGGCGCACAAGTGAAAATATCTAAAACCAAAAGCGTTTAAGCTTTTTTACTACCATCTCATCCCTCGCATACTTCAATTCTTACTTGAGTGTTGGAGTGGCTACATTGAATAGCCTCGGTATCCTCTTAACTCACTATTTTCTTGCTTATTACAAATCACAAAGACCCTAAGAAATATTCCCAAACAACACGTAGAATTTCACCCAAAAAAAAATAGAAAAGAAAAAAAATTGAAAAACTTAAAAGCTTGAACTTTGATAAATTTTTAAAAGTTTAAAAAGAAACCCATCCACTAACGATTTTATGGTAAAAAGAATTAAGAGCCTGATCACGAATAGCAGTTATATGAGCATTCTCTAGGGTGGCGTAAAAAAAAAAAAAATTTGAAAATAAAATAAATTTTCTTTATTTGCTTTCATGAAAAAGAGTAATGACGTAATTTTTAGAAAAAAAAAAGGAGCTTTGTTTTCTCTCTCTACTTTTCGAATATATTGGTCAAAATAGGAAACTAAAAGCCTTTTCATATTGGACAACTATTTTATTACTTTTAATAAATTCCAATATTCCCATCAGTTTCTCTAGGTTTGGAAAATTATTGTCTTTGATTAAAATTATTTCACCGAATAAATTTTTAACTGTTTTTATTTTTTCAGTTCTCTATAATTTTTTTTTAAATGTATTTTTCAAAACACCGATTTTTCTTTAGATTTTTTATCGAGCAATCTATATTTCATTATCGGACTTTAATATAAATTAATTTTTTTAAAAGAAAAAAAAAAGAAAAAGAAAAAGGGGGCTCAACAAGAGCCTTCGAGCTTTCAATTGCCCACGCACCGTTTATTCTCTTTTGGATCAGGTCGGGAAGTTGGAGGAAGTTAATCCAGGTGTAGCTGGAACTTTGTTCATCGTTAGAATATGAGGCCAGCCAGAAAGTATACAAACATTATATGATTGATGAAAAACTAGAGACTTCTTTTGCTTTCAATTATTTTGTAGAGACTTCCAAATAGATTAATTTATCAATCTATGGATTGAGTTTTTGTAAAGCATAATTTCTTTTATTCTTTTTAATGAGAGCCTATTAAGGAACTAAGCCAAAATAAAGACTGGCAATTTTTTTTTTTTTAATGTGATTCTCTCTCTTCTAAGTGTATAAAAGTTTTAAATACTTGGAATTCAATAGAAAAATATTTTTACTGCAGAAGGAAAAAAAAAACAAAAGTGGTTCTAAGACTTTTTTTTTAATAAATCATAATTCTTTTAATTATTTTTCATTCAAGTTCTCAAAATTTTTTAATTGGCTAGGAATTAGAGCATCCCTCCAATTACTTTGTTAAATTTTGGTGAAGTAGGCATTAAAAATAGTAAAAAAAATTCTCTATTTTATATAAATAATTGGCTATGATTCTCAAGGAAGGTGAGATGACGGTAGTTGAACGTACCAGAATAATTAAAGAATTTCAATTTTTTTTTCCCTTGTTGATAGTTTTTAGTTGAACGTGGCAACTACAGTATATGTGTGAGATATTGATCCTTCAACAACGTACCAAGAAGAGAATAATTGTGTTTTATTCCTCCATCATCACTGAATTGATTATTCTATGGATGTGGGTGATGCTCTGCATTTTGAATATTTTGGAGAGATTTTTTTTTTTAATGTATTCAAGAAATCAATTAGCGTTTTCTACTAATTAAAAGGAGGGAAAAAAAAAGTTGTTGCCCTTACGTATAAATGATCGGCTATTTAAAATTTTAGTTTCTCTTTCATTAAAATTTTTTTATCTAATGTTTAAAGTCTCAAATTTTATACCAATTGAAGTTACTTACCTCACCTCTAAATGATTTACATTCATATTATTATTATTTTTTTTTACAATGAACTATTTATCATGTCATTTTATCAAGATGACGGAGCAATAAATTTAACAACCAAAAATTTGGAATTGAATACTCTATATTTTATTCAATTTACTCCCTTAAGATTTAAGATTTAGACAATCTTAATTATAGATTTCTAAATTTAAGAAAATTGAAAAAAGAAAAATTAAGATGATCCTAATCTTAAAAATTTGACCGATGGATTTTATATTTATTTATATTTATATTTATATTAGAGCGAGGACTAAGGTAAAAGTGCATAGGAATAGACAATCCAAGAAGCCAAATCGTGACCTGTAACAAGTAAGTATTAAAATCCATTGTGATATAATAGAATTAGCATAAATTGGAGTCAATTTGACATATTTATTTAGAAAATTAGGTTAAGATTAGAAAGGATGAGAAATTTTGAATTGGAAAAAGAGAGTCTATAGTGAATAAAGAGATACACAACCTTTCAACATGGCCATGTCATGTCTCGTATCAAACCAAAGCCATATAGGGAGATATACGGTCTCCCAACATGACCATGTCATATTCTGTGTTAAAACCCAGAACATACAGAAAGGTACATGACCTCCCAACACAGTTGTGTCTTGTTCTGTGTTAAACCTATACTACTCGAAAGGTACACAACCTCTTAACATGGCTGTGTCTCACTCGTGTCAAAAAAAGAAAAAAATGTACATGGCCTTTAGCATAGTTGTGTACTACCTCATGTTTGCTTACACAACCTCTAACATGACTGTGTTAAGTTGAAACGCATCCATTTCATTTCAATGTGTTGAGATACAATTATAAGATCATGTAATTGGGATTATGTATAAGTTTAAAGGATTTGTAAAACTATAGACATGTAAGGGAAAGTCAACATTTGCAAAGTCAAGTACATATATACTATGTGTGTTGTTTATGCTTATTAAGTTAGATATTGTGTGTGGATTAATTATTATTGTAAGTGAATTTGATTGTGTGTGCAAGTGTTTGTGATTTGCTAGGTTCAACAAACTAAGTATGGGTCAGTGTTCTCAAGGTGGTATCTCAATGATCAGTATGTGATGTTGTCCTTAGTAGAGTCGTGTACCGAAATGATTTGGGTAGTATATGAAAGGATGTTGTGAAAGAACTCATATTTGTAGAAGGATATTGTGAAAGAACTCATGTTTGTGGAAGGATGTTGTGAAATGATTCATAAACTCATGCAAAGTGGGGAGTACCCATTGTCATATATATTATTATTATTATTATGTATGGAAAATAGACTCTTGGATAAAGAGGAATACCTTTTGTCATATATACATGTATTGTTTGTGGAAAGATTGTATGGTTATGTGTAAGAATCTATAATGATTTTGATGATGAGACTGTGTTGGCTAAATAATGTGAAAGATAAGTAATTTGTGTATGAATATTGTGTTGCATTATGCATATGTTATTATTTCCATCATGGCATGCATATGTGTTTGTCAGTATATATAATACTGGGCATTAGCTCATCCCTTGTGGGATTTTTTTTTTAGTTGCAAGTGCCATAGGAGAGATTGTAAGGTATGATGAAACCTTAGTAGAGACCAATCAAGGTACCGAAGAGAATGTAGAATACATATACTATGATGAGTAGTATTCTGATGAAGTGAAAAAAGAGATAGTGGATATCTTTGTAGATATGGTTTTTAGTCTGTTGGTAGATTTAAGTTGTTGAATGCTTTTGCTATATTTAATTGAGGAGATTGAACATGAATTATGTTTCCTTCAAAGGTTGTTGTAGTATTTTAATTCATGAATGCTTTCGATGTAATGATGTGAGGAGTGTAATTATCGTTTTGAATACTTGAAGGGTAATGTTTAGAGAATTATAGTATATGAGCCTTTATGTGTCTTAATGTAATGAGGAAACGTAGCAGGCTATAATGTTCTCAGGTTCTAAGGCATTACAATTTAGGTGGTATCAGAGCATAGGTTGATGAACCCTAAGAGTTTAGGTTTTGATCAAAAGAATATTGATTTGTGATCATCAGAGTTTAAGTTGATGGATCTATAGGCTACTTGGGTGATAATTGATGACAACCGAGTTAGGAAATGGATAGCGGATCCTCTTGAGATGCTAGTTGGACCTATGACCCAACTTCAAGCTAAACGAATTAAGGATGCACTTAATGGGCTAATCAAAGAAATTCAAGATGAGGAGAAATACTTGCATTAACCCAAGAATGAACCAACAATAATCCAAGTCATTGAAGTCTTAGATATCCTAGAATGAAGACGACTTGAAGATGTTTGCCAAAGAACCAAAGTTGTTGGCATTGAAGAACCAAAGCTGCCGACATGGAAGATTAAAGCCATTGGCTTAAGTGGTCGGTGTTGAGGACATAAGCCGGTTGGAATTATGATCAAGGCCGTAGGCTTTTGAACCGGCTTAGAAAAGAATTTAGGCTGGCTGGAAATTGGATTTAGGCCATTGTCTTAGGTGCCAACTTTAGTCAAATTTAGGCCACCAATGTATTATGTTTTCTTTAGTCGTAAGTAGGGTTTTTTATACGTTTTGTTTTTTTTTTTTTTCGTGAGACTATAAATAGTCGTCAAAAACTTCATTGTAGACACCTTTTGGACATTATTGAAATACAAACACTCTTCTTCTATTCTTGAAGAACTTGAACTTATCGACATTGTCCCGTGGTGTTCATACCTCTACTTATTAATCGGTTTTCCATCTTGATTGTGGCGTATACACCATACTAAAGTTCTTGCTTCACTATAAGCAACGGGTTGTAGTTTTCCCTTCATTCATGATTGATTGTTGGTTGTTCGATTTAAATTGATTTCAGGTTTCAGCACAGGTTGACGGAGTTTGCATCATTTGGTATTAGAACAATCAAGTTGGTTAGGAATTGCCTATCTCGAATTCAATTTGTAGATCTAGGTTTGAATTAAAAAAAGAGAGAGAGAGAGAAAAGTTCAAATCTATGTGTATTTGTTGATCTTATTAGACTTGTTATAGCAGTTACTATATGCGTTTATTGATCCATGTTTGAATTCTTGTTTGAATAGTTAAAAAAAAAAGGAGGAAAATTTGTATAAAAAAAATAGGATTCTTTGCAATTGTTATGTTGAAGACTCGAAAATCATAATTGTGTTGTTTGAATTGTTGGGGAAACTATCGTGACTTGTTGAATTGTTGATTCCAACAACAAGGAATCTATTAAATCAGTAGGATAAACCTTGATTTGTTGATTAGTTCTAAAAAGAACTAAGGAAGAGATTGTGAGTGGTAAAAGGCAAGAGTGGTGAGATCATTAGAGTGTGCAAAAGCCAATTGAATCTTGTGAGACATAAAACACGAGTGATTAGAGAGAGTTATTGATTAAGTAGAAAAACATGTGAGGGAGTGATTTAGTGAGGATCTGTACTTTTCTATTATCATCTTTGTTCTTTGTTGCAAAAAAAAAGTCTAATAGAAATTCTCATGATAGTGTGATGGGGGATATTAACATGAAATTGATCATGGAGACTCTGATTGTTGAGATGATGAGGATGTTTAGAGTAGAGATGAATCAATTTGAGGAGCAGGTAGAGCAGAATTTTGAGCAGTCCCAGATTGCTTCTAATGGACGTAGGAGGAATAAAATGCTGAGAAGGGTAGTCCATATAGAGGAGGATAAGTGGGGTAGAGAAGGGTCTACAGCTAAATCTGATTAGGATTCTTTCATGGGTTATAGGAGGAATATAGGGAGAAGTAGAGGAGCTAGGAAAGAAGAAGATAGTAATCTAGGAAATATAAAGATGAAAATTCCTTCCTTCTAAAGGAAGAATGATCCTGATGTATATCTTGAGTGGGAGAAAAGGATAGAACTGGTTTTTGACTGTCATAACTACTCTGAAGTCAAGAAGGTGAAATTGGCTGCCATGGAATTTTCTTATTATGCTATAGTTTTATAAGACTAATTGTTATTGAGTAAGAGGAGGAATAGAGAGCCACCAATAAAGACTTAGGAAGAGATGAAAAGGGTGATGAGGAAGCGGTTTATTCCCACTTATTATTATAGGGATTTGTACAATAAACTGCAAAATCTAAGGTACGGGAACAAGAGTGTGGAGGAATATCATAAGGAGATGGAGGTTGTAATGATCAAGGTGAATGTTGAGGAGGACCGGGAAGCTACTATGGCTAGGTTCTTGGTAGGCTTGAATCGGGATATAAAGAATGTGGTGGAGTTGTAACATTATATAAAACTAGATGATATGGTTCACATGGTGATTAAGGCGGAGAAGCAACTCAAGTGGAAAGGTAGTAGTTCCACATGTGTGACATCGAGTTCTTCTAACTGGAGAGCTAATACAGGGAAGAAGGAGGAGTAGCAGTCCTACTCCAAACCAATGCTAAAACAAAAAGTAGAATTGGCATCTCATGGGAATAAAGGTAAACCCAATTCTTTGCCTAAGAGGAATCGTGATATTAAGTGTTTTAAATGCCAGGGCAAGGGACATATAGTGAGTCAATGTCCAAACAAGAGAATTATGGTGATGCGGGATGATGGAGAGATTAAGACAGACAGTGAGTTAGAACATGAATCCATTCCATCATTGGAGGATGTTGATGAGGGGGGGAAATATGCTATTCAGGTAGAGATGTTGGTAGCTAGGAGGGCTTTGAGTGTGCAAACAAAAGAAGAAAAGAATGTGCAATGGGAGAACATATTTCATACTAGGTGTCTTATTAAAGACAAGGTATGTGGTGTAATTATTGATGGTGGGAGTTGTACAAACGTTGCTAGCACAACCATGGTAGAGAAATTGGGGTTTCCCACAAGTAAGCATCCTCGCCCTTATAAACTACAGTGGTTAAATGATAGTGGTGAAGTGAGGGTTACAAAACAAGTGTTAGTTTCTTTTAGCATTGGAAAGTATGGGGATAAAGTTCTTTGTGATATAGTTCCAATGCAAGCTACACACTTGTTGTTAGGTAGGCCATGGCAATTTGATAGACAGGTGAAATATGATGGATTCACCAATAAATACACTTTTGTACATGATCAGAGGCTTGTTACTATTTGTCTTCTAACTCCCAATGTGGTATATGAGGATCAAGTGAGGTTATAGAGAGAGAGTGAACAAAAAAGAGTAAGTGAAAATAAAAGAGTGAGTGCTGCTGCAAAAGAAAAAGCGAGAGAGTATGAGAAAAGAGAAAAAGAAAAGAATGGGAGAGAATTGAATAGTAAGAGAAAAACAAAGAGAAAAGAAAATTTTTATGTGAAGGCTAGTGATGTTAAGAAGGCTTTGTTCTTAGGAACAAAGAGACCTATGATAGTACTTTTATACAAAGAGGTACTTCTTAGCTATGACCAACTTGACACTTCTTTGTCAAGTTCTGTTGTTTTTCTGTTGTAGGAATTTGAAGATGCCTTTCCAAATGAAATTCTAAAAGGGTTACCTCCTACTCGAGGAATTGAGCATCAAATCGACTTTGTACTTGGTGCAACCATTCTAAACCGACCCGCTTATAGAAGTAATCCTGAAGAAACAAAGGAATTCTAAAAACGGGTTAGTGAGTTGATGGATAAGGGGTATGCAAGAGAAAGCATGAGCCCATGTGCAATTCCCATGATTTTAGTTCCTAAGAAAGATAGGTCTTGGAAGATGTGTGTTAATTATCGAGCGATGAACAACATAATGGTAAAGTACCGTCATCGTATTCCTCGATTAGACAACATGTTAGATGGATTACATGGTTCCTGTATTTTCTCTAAAATTGATCTGAAAAGTGGATACCATCAAATTAGAATGAAAGAAGGAGATGAGTGGAAGATTGCGTTGAAAACAAAGTATGGTTTATAAGAATGGTTGGTTATGCCCTTCGGGTTAACTAATGCACTAAGTACTTTCATGAGATTAATGAACCATATTTTGCAAGCTTTTATTGGAAAATTTGTAGTGGTCTATTTTGATGATATCTTTATCTATAGTAAGAATTTAGATGATCATTTATTCCATTTGAATTTTGTTTTGGAAGTGCTATGATGGGAAAAGCTATTTGCTAATCTTAAGAAGTGCACTTTTTGTACAGATAGACTTGTTTTCCTTGGTTTTGTTGTTAGTTCACAGGGAATCCAGGTTGATGAGGAGAAAATTCGAGCTATACAAATAATTTAAGTAAGCTTTTATAAACAATTTGTAGTTTCCATGGGCTTGTGAGCTTTTATAAACAATTTGTGAGGGACTTTAGTAGCATAGCTGCACTAATGCCTGAAGTCATCAAGAAGAATGTCGAGTTCAAGTGGAGAGTAAAACAAGAAAAGGCTTTTCAATTAATTAAAGATAAACTAACCCATTCTTCTTTGCTTGCTTTACCTAATTTTTCTAAAACATTTGAAATTGAATGTGATGCCTTAGGTTTAGGTATTGGAGTTGTTCTTATGCAAGAAGGAAGACTAATCGTATATTTTAGCGAAAAGCTAAATGGAGCCGCATTGAAGTACCCGACATATGATAGGGCGTTGGAAACTTGGCAACACTACCTCTAGCCTAAGGAGTTTGTGATTCACACTAACCATGAATCCTTGAAACACTTGAAGAGTCAACATAAGCTAAATAGGAGACATACAAGATGGGTAGAGTTTATTGAGACCTTTCTATACGTCATTTGATACAAGCAAGGTAAAGAAAACATTGTTGTGGATGCTCTCTCAAGAAGGTACTTACTAATCTCCACTCTTAATGCTAAATTGCTTAGTTTTGAACATATTAAAGAGTTGTACCCTCTTGACCAAGATTTTAGTGTTGACTTTGCCTGTTGTGAAAAGGGAGCTAGTGGAAAATTCTTTAAGCATGAAGGGTTTTTGTTTAGAGAAAACAAGCTTTGTATTCCAAATTGTTCCCTTAGGGAGTTGTTAGTAAAAGAGTTTCATAGTGGAGGTTTGATGGGACACTTTGGAGTAGCTAAGACCTTGGGGGTTTTGCAAAGACATTTTTATTGGCTATGCATGAAACGGGATGTTGAGCGAATTTGTGAGAGATGTATCACCTATAGATAAGCTAAATCCTAAGTGTAACCCCATAGCTTGTACCAGCCCTTTACAATTCCTAGTGAGCCTTAGGTTGATATTTCCATGGATTTTGTGTTAGGCTTACCTAGGACTAGACATGTTAGAGATTTTATTTTTGTTGTTGTGGATAGAGTTTCAAAGATGGCACATTTTATTCCATGTCACAAACTTCATAATGTTACACATGTTGTAGATTTGTTCTTTAAAGAAATTGTTCGATTGCATGGTATGCCTAAAATAATTGTATCTAATAGGGATGCTAAGTTCTTGAGTTACTTTTGGAAAATCTTATTGTGTAAGTTAGGAACTAAATTATTGTTTTCTACTACTTGTCATCCAAAGACTGATGGGTAAACAAAAGTATTTAATAGAACTTTATCTACTTTATTAAGGGTTATCATTCAAAAGAACATTAAAACATGAGAAGATTGTTTGCCACATGTTGAAATTGCTTTTCTATATATTCTTCCACTAAATTTTCACCTTTTGAGATTGTACAAGGATTTAATCCTTTAACTCCATTGGACTTGACTCCTTTACCTATTTTTGAACATATTAATTTAGATGGCAAAAAGAAAGCTAAATTTGTTAAGCAGATTCATAAGAAGGCTAAACTCAATACTTAGTGAAGGATGAAACAATTTGCAAACAAGCTAATATAGGGCATCAACAAATAATATTTGAACCCGGAGATTAGATTTGGTTACACATGCTTAAAGAGCGATTCCTAGCATAATGGTGATTTAAGTTACTTCCTAAGGGTAATGGTCATTTTCAAGTCCTTGAGCGAATCAACAACAATGCCTATGATCCATGCAAAAAGAGATATAAAATGAGCGTGAGTAAACACCGACAAGTGTACCGGATCGAATCCAGTAATATAGTGAGAGAAAAGTGTCGAACCACGAAGATTGATTAAGTAATAGACCTATATCAATTTCCACTATTATTTAGGCAATGATATTTGATGAGAATCGAATGAATTATACTAAATGTGCAAAAAGGGAATTGTGTTTGAAAAAGGATGAATTGATGGTGGGAAATTAGAATCCACCCTAATTCTACTAATCATATTGCCTTCATGTTATAATAACTCATAGCTACATGGATTTTCATAAGAAATTGACAAAACCTTAATCCCTTTTCAAGTTTTAAAGTAACATTACCCCAATTTAATTTAATAGCTCCCGCTAATTAAAATCAATGGGGGATTCAAATTCACAATCATAAATTTCCCAATTATATGATTGCCTAATATCTTTAAAATAATTTCTCCTAATCCCTTAGTAAAAAATTTAATAAAAATATTGCATGAAACACTTAGGTCAATTTCTAATAAAATTCAATAACGCTACTTCCGCATAAATGATTAAATCTTACTTAAGAATTCCTAATAAAGCTTAAATTTCTCTTTCGAGTCATTTAAATTCATATGCATTGATTTCAATTAAAAAAAAATACAATTCATAGCAGGACTTCTTATATGAAAATTCCGTATATCTATATGTCCTATAACATGAATACAATGATCATTTTAGTTTGAATTATGGCTTCATCATGTTTCCCACAAGGATGATTTAGAATATTATTGTATAGATTGCATAAGAACAATTGAAGTAAATAAGTGCAATGGAATTCATATTAAATAATAAAAATAAACTGATAAATGGCATAGAAGAAAATTAAATAAATGAAACAATTGCTATAATCTTCAAAAGTTTGTAAAACTTCAATCTTCCGAAAGGATTCCTAAAGTTCTTCAATTGAAAGCAAACTTCAATAACATTCTTTCTTCAAACTAAAATTTAGAATAACATGAAATGTAAAAGAATTTAAAGAGAAGATAAAATCCTAAGCTCCCAAAGGAATTCTAATGATTTAAAAGATCCAAAAACAAAGGATGCCCTCAAGGTTCACACAAGGAGTTTCTTTATAGATCCAAAGAGGAGGAGGATAAGGCTGATCTGATGAGGAATTGAGTCAGCAAATTAATCAAGATAACATTTTGGAGAGATTTTCGCAATGGATATCCGAGGAACAATGTAGGCCGGCGGCCTTGAATGTAGGCTGGCTCAAGGCCGGCGACTTTGATGTTTCTTTCTAGGCTGGTTTAATGTAGGTCAGCTCAAGGCCGGCAGCCTTCAATGCAATCCTTCACTTGCTTCTTCAATTTTGTGAAAAAACTCCTCCAATTAACTTGTAATTTACTTTTAGGTCCTCAAAACCTGAATTTTCACAATAAACAACATTAAGTACCATTTCTTTATATTTTCTTATAATATTGAAATAAATTTAATATAAATCCAAAAGAAAATATAAGTATAATGTGATCTTATCAACATCCCCACACTTGAATTTTTGCTTGTCCTCAAGCAAAATAATTGAATTAAACAAGGGAAATCCGTCATTGAATTTCTGGTGCCCATTGTTCTGGCCATACTGAAACTTGTAACTAATATATCTAGTTGAAATTCAGTAGTTAATCTAAATAAAACAGATTTTTAATTTCAGTGTTTAATAATCAAAAGAAAAATACTCAGTCCATAAGGAAAAACATTCATTTAAACTTCATTGGTTATTTGCAAGTATAATCTCCCTCAATTTTACTTCTCTAAACAAGATAACAAAAAGTGAAAGCATATGGTATCCATTTTTTTCCTAGAATTTCTCCCTTTTTATTTGCCTTAATTGACAGTGGAGTCAGACTTCACTCTTCCGAGGGACCAAAGCTCGCCCATGTCAACCTGGCTTTCATTAAGGTACTAAAATTTTGCCTTTCCGCCCTTCTCGTTGTTGTGAGTTCAATGAGTCGGCACATCCTGGGCTCATCGCCTAAGTAACCAGGTTTTAAAGGGACCCCTACGAACTCTTCCTCACACTAACATTTAAGATTGGATACTCTTAACTCACTTTCCTGAGTCATTGGGGTAAAGACTCTAATTATTATTATTATTTTTTTCCATAAATAAATATTAGTTAAGATTATTTTTATAAGGGATCATTAAGTAAAATATTTCCTTTACCTCTTTCACTAGGTGTTAAGGTATTCTCAAAGAAATTTCAAGAGAAATTTATCCCAACCAATTTTTCCATGAAGTACACTTGCTTTTTTTTTTTTCAACTTAAGGACTCAATCTCAAATTTAAAGGCTAAACATAGGGTAAATCCATTCTCTAGAGATTTTACTATTAAATTTTAACTATGTAAACTAGTCACAATAGTTGGCGAGTGGGGCACCAATCTAAGTCAATTTCAAGATTCCATTGATGATAAACACTTAAGGACATAAATAAAGCATGGGAATTGTAAGCTCATGATGTGTGCAATCAATCATTATACTTCTACATTTATAATCCCTTCCCCACACTTAAATTGGACAATGTCCTCATTGTTCCTATAATGGCACAAAATTAAGGAAAAGAATGTTAATGCAAAAATTGAAAAACTAATACTTCCCCGGTGTAAAGTTATTCATCAGCAAGAAAATTCCTCCCAAAATGTCTGTCATCCTTGGAGTGCCTGTACTCCACCGTCCTTTTGAGCCAGTCTTTATTTGTATTGAGAGTTTAGGCCGGTTGAAAGCCGGCGACTCTTATCCGGCCTTGAATTAATTTTTTTTTTCTAATTTTTATTTTTTAAATCAATGAAACTAAAACACTAGAGTATATACTTATTGAGCATGGGCTGCCTCCCATGAAGCGCTTAGTTTATAGTCGCTAGCCCGACTTTTCCGGTTCATGTCCTTAAATCTCCTAAATCCACAACTGTGGCATCTCTATCAACATTTTCCCCTTCATAGTAATGTTTGAGAAAATAACCGTTTACTTTGAAAGTACGGTTGTCTTCCGCCATGTCAACTTCTTTCCATCTTCTTTGCTCTCTTCTAAGTTGTCGCAAGGTGTGTTCTATCTCAAGAGTAATTGGAAGAAGTTCAGCACTTCTACTCTTGTGCATAAAAAACCTTCAAAGAGAACTGAAAATGATCACACAATGATAAAAAAAAAATTAAATAACAAAATAATTGTGCCTAAATTAACAATAGAATCTGAAGATGGTCTAATATTAATCAATCCTCCGCAACAGTGCCAAAAACTTGATCAACGCAAAAAGAGATATAAAATGAGTGTGAATAAATACTGGCAAGTGTACCGGATCGGATCAAGTAATATAGTGAGAGAAGAGTATCGAACCATGAAGATTGATTAAGTAATAGATCTATATCAATTTCTACTATTATTTAGGCAATGATATTTTATGAGAATCGAATGAATTATACTAAATGTGCAAAAAGGGAATAGTGTTTGAAAAATGATGAATTGATGGTGGGAAATTAGAATCCACCCTAATTCTACTAATCATATTCCTTTCATGTTATAATAACTCATAGCTATATGGATTTTCACAAGAAATTGACAAAACCTTAATCCCTTTTCAAGTTTTAAAGTAACATTACCCCAATTTAATTTAATAGCTCCTGCTAATTAAAATCAATGGAGGATTCTAATTCAAAATCATAATTTTCCCAATTATATGATTGCCTAATATCTTTAAAATAATTTCTCCTAATCCCTTAGTGAAAAATTTAATAAAAACATTGCATGAAACACTTAGGTCAATTTCTAATAAAATTCAATAACGCTACTTCCGCATGAATTATTAAATCTTACTTAAGAATTCCTGATAAAACTTAAATTTCTCTTTCGAGTCATTTAAATTCCTATGCATTGATTTCAATTAAAAAAAATACAATTCATAGCAAGACTTCTTATATGAAAATTCTGTATATCTATATGTCCTATAACATGAATACAATGATCATTTTAGTTTGAATTATGGCTTCATCATGTTTCCCACAAGGATGATTTAGAACATTATGGTATAGATTACGTAAGAACAATTGAAGTAAATAAGTGCAATGGAATTCATATTAAATAATAAAAATAAACTGATAAATGGCATAGAAGAAAATTAAATAAATGAAACAATTGCTATAATCTTCAAAAGTTTGTAAAACTTCAATCTTCCGAAATGATTCCTAAAGTTCTTCAATTGAAAGCAAACTTCAATAACATTCTTTCTTCAAACTAAAATTTAGAATATCATGAAATGTAAAAGAATTTAAAGAGAAGATAAAATCCTAAGCTCCCAAAGGAATTCTAATGATTCAAAAGATCAAAAAACAAAGGATGCCCTCAAGGTTCACACAAGGGGTCTATTTTTAAATCCAAAGAGGAGGAGGATAAGGCTGATCTGATGAGGAATTGAGTGAACAAATTAATGAAGATAAGATTTTGGAGAGATTTTTGCAATGGATATCCGAGGAACAATGTAGGCCGGCTCATGGCCGGCGGCCTTCAATGCAATCCTTCACTTGCCTCTTCAATTTTGTGAAAAACTCATCCAATTAACTTGTAATTTACTTTTAGGTCTTCAAAACTTGAATTTTCACAATAAACACCATTAAGTACCATTTCTTTATATTTTCTTATAATATTGAAATGAATTTAATATAAATCCAAAAGAAAATATAAGTATAATGTGATCTTATCAACATCCCTACACTTGAACTTTTGCTTGTCCTCAAGCAAAATAATTGAATTAAATAAGAGAAATCCGTCATTGAATTTCTGGTGCCCATTGTTCTGACCATACTGAAACTTGTAACTAGTATATCTTGTTGAAATTCAGTATTTAATCTAAATAAAACAGATTTTTAATCCCAGTGTTTAACAATCAAAAGAAAAATACTTAGTCCATAAGGAAAAACATTCATTTAAACTTCATTGGTTATTAGCAAGTATAATCTCCCTCAATTTTACTTCTCCAAACAAGATAACAAAAAGTGAAAGCATATGGTATCCATTTTTTTCCTAGAATTTCTCCCTTTTTATTTGCCTTAATTGACAGCGGAGTTAGACTTCACTCTTCTGAGGGACCAAAGCTCGCCTATGTCAACCTGGCTTTCATTAAGGTACTAAATTTTTGCCTTTCCGCCCTTCTCGTTATTGTGAGTTCATTGAATCAGCACATCCTGTGCTTATCGCCTAAGTAACCAGGTTTTAAAGGGACCCCTACGAACTCTTCCTCACACTAACATTTAAGATTGGATACTCTCAACTCACTTTCCTGAGTCATTGGAGTAAAGGCTCTAATTTTTATTATTATTTTTTTCCATAAATAAATATTAGTTAAGACTATTTTTATAAGGGATCACTAAGTAAAATATTTCCTTTACCTCTTTCACTAGGTGTTAAGGTATTCTCAAAGAAATTTCAAGGGAAATTTATCCCAACCAATTTTTCCATGAAGTAAACTTGCTTGTTTTTTTTCAACTTAAGGACTCAATCTCAAATTTAAGGGCTAAACATAGGGTAAATCCGTTCTCTAGAGATTTTGCTATTAAATTTTAACTATGTAAACTAGTCACAACAGTTGGCGAGTGGGGCACCAATCTAAGTCAATTTTAAGATTCCATTGATGATAAACACTTAAGGACATAAATAAAGCATGGGAATTGTAAGCTCATGATGTGTGCAATCAATCATTATACTTCTACATTTATAATCCCTTCCCCACACTTAAATTGGACAATGTCCTCATTGTTCCTATAATAGCACAAAATTAAGGAAAAGAATGTCAATGCAAAAATTGAAACACTAGTACTTCCCTGGTGTAAAGTTGTTCATCAGCAAGAAAATTTCTCCTAAAATGTCTGCCATCCTTGGAGTGCCTGTACTCCACCGTCCTTTTGAGCCAGTCTTTATTTGTATCGAGAGTTTAGGCCGGTTGAAAGCCGGCGGCTCTTTTCCGGCCTTGAATTAAATTTTTATTTTTTTTTATTTTTCTAATTTTTTTTTTAAATCAATGAAACTAAAACACTAGTGTATATACTTATTGAGCATGGGATGCCTCCCATGAAGCGCTTAGTTTATAGTCGCTAGCCCGACTTTTCCGGTTTATGTCCTCAAATCTCCTAAATCCACAACTGTGGCATCTCTATCAACATTTTCCCCTTCATGGTAATGTTTGAGAAAATAACCGTTTACTTTGAAAGTACGGTTGTCTTCTGCCATGTCAACTTCTTTCCTTCTTCTTTGCTCTCTTTTAAGTTGTCGTAAGGTGTGTTCTATCTCAAGAGTAATTGGTAGAAGTTCACCACTTCTACTCTTGTGCATAAAAAACCTTCAAAGAGAACCGAAAATGATCACACAATGATAAAAATAAATAAATTTAAATAACAAAATAATTGCGCCTAAATTAACAATACAATCTGAAGATGGTCTAATATTAATCAATCCTCGGCAACGGCGCCAAAAACTTGATCCACGCAAAAAAGAGATATAAAATGAGCGTGAATAAATACTGGCAAGTATATCGGATCGGATCAAGTAATATAGTGAGAGAAGAGTGTCGAACCATGAAGATTGATTAAGTAATAGATCTATATCAATTTCTACTATTATTTAGGCAATGATATTTTATGAGAATCGAATGAATTATACTAAATGTGCAAAAAGGGAATTATGTTTGAAAAAGGATGAATTGATGGTGGGAAATTAGAATCCACCCTAATTCTACTAATCATATTACCTTCATGTTATAATAACTCATAGCTATATGGATTTTCACAAGAAATTGACAAAACCTTAATCCCTTTTCAAGTTTTAAAGTAACCTTACCCCAAATTAATTTAATAGCTCCTGCTAATTAAAATCAATGGAGGATTCTAATTCACAATCATAATTTTCCCAATTATATGATTGCCTAATATCTTTAAAATAATTTCTCCTAATCCCTTTGTGAAAAATTTAATAAAAATATTGCATGAAACACTTAGGTCAATTTCTAATAAAATTCAATAACGCTACTTTCGCATGAATTATTAAATCTTTCTTAAGAATTCCTGATAAAACTTAAATTTCTCTTTCGAGTCATTTAAATTCCTATGCATTGATTTCAATTAAAAAAGAATACAATTCATAGCAGGACTTCTTATATGAAAATTCCGTATATCTATATGTCCTGTAACATGAATAGGATGATCATTTTAGTTTGAATTATGGCTTCATCATGTTTCCCACAAGGTTGATTTCGAACATTATGTTATAGATTGCATAAGAACAATTGAAGTAAATAAGTCCAATGGAATTCATATTAAATAATAAAAATAAACTGATAAATGGCATAGAAGAAAATTAAATAAATGAAACAATTGCTATAATCTTCAAAAGTTTGTAAAACTTCAATCTTCCGAAATCATTCCTAAAGTTCTTCAATTGAAAGCAAACTTCAATAACATTCTTTCTTCAAACTAAAATTTAGAATAACATGAAATGTAAAAGAATTTAAAGAGAAGATAAAATCCTAAGCTCCTAAAGGAATTCTGATGATTCAGAAGATCCAAAAACAAAGGATGCCCTCAAGGTTCGCACAAGGGGTCTCTTTATAAATCCAAAGAGGAGTTGGATAAGGCTGATCTGATGAGGAATTAAGTCAGCAAATTAATCAAGATAAGGTTTTGGAGAGATTTTCGCATTGGATATTCGAGGAACAATGTTGGCCGGCTCAAGGCCAGCGGCTTTGATGTTTCTTTCTAGGCCGGTTTAATGTAGGCCGGCTCAAGGCCGGCGGCCTTCAATGCAATCCTTCACTTGCTTCTTCAATTTTGTGAAAAACACCTCCAATTAACTTATAATTTACTTTTAGGTCCTCAAATCCTGAATTTTCATAATAAACACGATTATTTACCATTTCTTTATATTTTCTTGTAATATTGAAATAAATTTAATATAAATCCAAAAGAAAATATAAGTATAATGTGATCTTATCAGCCTACAAACTGGATTTACCAGTGAGTATCCTATCAGTCCTATCTACTGGATGCCAAGTAGTGAATTGATGAAATAGAAAATACTTTTGAGGCATTAGGGACACTTTACTAAGGGGCTTGGCTTCTAAATGGTAGTCGAGTGCTTTTAGACTCAATGTGGGAATGATTACATAGATTAAGTTTAAGGAGATGTTGTATGAGTAGTATTTCCCGAACACCATTAGAGAAAGGATGCAAGTAGCATATTACAACTGTTATCAAGGGAAAAGATTAGTAGATGAATATGAGATGGAATTGAACCATTTGATGAAATTTATGCCACTAGCATTCAAAGCTAATGAGAAGTCAATGGCTCGTCAGTTTGCGTTAAGGCTGGAACCTACACTATAGGATGAGGTGGTTGCCTTCTAACTAAAGACTTACTCTAAACCTATGAACAAAGCTAGGATCTTAGAACAAACTCACAAAAGAACTAACAAGATGGGGACTATGGAAACTAGAATGGTATTAAGAAAGAGACTTAGCTAGGGAGTTACTATTCAGGAGGAGGGCAAGAGACTCGATGCAGTGCAAACCAAACTTATGGTCATTGTAATGCCCTCTTCTCAGGCTAGGACCTCATATATGAGTCATGGTAATAGATGTGGAAGATGTTATGGGCCACACAAGTTGAATGATTGCAAATGGCCAAAGGTGCTTGTTTTCTTTTGGGAAAATAGGACACAATATCAAGACTTGTTGGGAGAGATCAATACCCTTGATATTTTACTTCTCATGTAAACAGAGAGATCATAGACTGGTGGACTACCTAGATAATAAAGGACAAAATGTATAGCCAACACCAGCAGGAAGAAACTAGGTAGGTAACAATGGTGGTAAACCCTAGCAAGCAGGACCGAGACAGAGAACACCAGCATAAGTATTCGTGCTACAATGACAAGACACTCTAGATATAGAAACTTTGGGAGGTATACTATTGGTAAATTCTACTAAAGCATATGTATTATTTAACACAAGTATATCACATTCATGTATATCCGATGCATTTAGAAGTAAATATGATGTATGTACTAAAGTGCTGAATGCTATATTGAGTTTGAATACCCCTATAGGTGTGGGGAAATGATTAAATAAAATATGTAGAAAGGTCTATCAAGAGGTGTAGGGTAAAGTGATGATTGCAAATCTTCTAGTGTCAAACATGACTGATTTTGATGTAACTTTGGGAATGGATTGGTTAATTAGACATCATGTAACAATAGATTGTCATGATATGACTATCCATTTCAATACACTAGAAGGGGAACAATTTAGTTTCCAATTAAAGGAACATAGACCAACAAGGCTGCCTACTTAGGAATTGTGAAGGAAGTGTATAATGGCTTCAGTAGTAGTTGAGGCAAAAAGTGTGATGAAAGTGGATCTAGTAAGGGTAGTGAGGGAGTTTACTGGAGCATTTTTGAATGACCTACTAGGTTTACCCTCGGTAAGGGAAAAAGAATTCAACATAGATCTAGTGCCTAGCACAACTCCCATATTAAAAGCCTTATACCATATGGCACTTATAGAGTTGGAAGAACTAAATGATCAGATACAAGATTTGTTGATTAAGAAGTTTATTAGATCAAGTGTTTCACCTTAAGGTGCACCATTATTATTTGTGAAGAAGAAAGACAATAGCATATGGTTATGTATAGACTATCAAGAGTTGAACAAGGTTACAATTAAAAATAAATACCCTCTCCCAAGAATTGATGACTTATTTGATCAATTTTAAGGGGCTCAAGTTTTTTCAAAAAAAGACTTAAGATCTTGGTATCGTCAATTGAGAATCAAGGAAGAAGGCATCTAGAAGACAGCCTTCAAAACTAGGTATAGGCATTATGAGTTCCAAGTAATGTCGTTTGGACTCACAAATGCACCAGCAACCTTTATAGACTAAACGAACTGGATATTTAGGGAATACTTAGTTAAGTTTGTCATCATGTTCGTAGATGACATCCTAACATACTCCAAAAGCAAAGAAGATCATAAGTAGCATTTGAGGATAGTATTGAGTAGACTATAGGTAGAAAAGCTATACGCCAAGTTTAAGAAGTGTGAATTCTAGTTAAAGTAGGTTATTTAGGATGTGTGTTAGTAAGGATAGATTACCTATAGATCCTGAGAAAGATAAAAGTTGTGAATGATTGGCTTAAGCCAAAGACTGTAACAAAAATTAGAAGCTTCTTGGGGTTAACAAGATACTATAGAAGATTTGTAGAAAGATTCTCTAAACTGGCAACCCCTTTGACCTAGTTGATTTGGAAAGGGGTAAAGTTTGCATAGGATAACCGATGTGAAGCAAGATTCATGACATTAAAAGAGAGATTGACTTCTACACCAATGCTTGCACTACCAATTAGTGGTAAAGAGTATGTAGTGTACAATGATGCTTCTATTTAAGGGCTTGGGTGTGTGTTGATGTAGAGTGATAAGGTAATTGCATATGCATCTAGATAGTTGAAGCCTTATGAGAAGAACTACTTAACACATGATCTGGAATTAGCAGCCATGGTATTTGCACTGAAGTTATGGAGACACTACTTATATGGAGAGAAGTGCAGAATATTCGTAAATCACAAAAGCCGAAAGTACTTCTTTACCTAGAAGGAGCTAAATATAAGGTAGAGACACTGGTTAGAACTAATAAAGGAGTATGACTTAAATATTTAATACCATTCCAAAAAGGAAAATGTAGTGTTTGATGTACTCACTAGAAAGAAGCATGGCAATCTAGCAATGTTGATCACAGCTCAGAAGAAAATACTAGAAGATATGCAGAAATTAGATCTGAAGATTGTGACTCAGGAAATTAAAGTTAGGCTCGCTAGCTTACAAATATAACCAATGTTAATAGACAAAATGAAAGCTACATAAGTTGATGATATAGGGGTGTAGGAGATTAAGAAAAGAATGAAAGAGGGAAGAGTTCTAGAATTTAATGAAGATGAAGAGGGGGTGTTAAGGTATGGTCATGGGTTATGTGTGCTAAGTGTAGAGGAAATAAAGAATGAAATACTGAAGGAGGCATATTCTTCGAGGTACTCCATTTACCCTAAAAGTATCAAGATGTATAAGGATCTGAAATGCCATTACTGGTAGATGAATATGAAGAGAGAGATTGCTAATTATATATTGAAGTACGTAACATACCAATAGATAAAGATAGAATATCAGAGACCTACAGGCATGTTATAGCCTTTATATGTACTAGAGTGGAAATGACAACATGTAACTATAGATTGCATCACAACACTACCCAGATCTATGAAAAAGTTGGACATTGTATGGGTGATTGTGGATTGACTTACAAAATCAACTCACTTTATGCTAATAGGTACTGGTGATGGGAATCAAGCCAATTTGACAACAAGACCCATTAGCAGAGTAAGAGCTAAAGAACTGCAGAGCCTTACATTAAGAGTCCTGTTAGACCATATGGAACTTGAGGACACTCACATAGTGGAGCTAAAGAACTACAGAGCCTTACATTAAGAGTCCTGTTAGACCATATGGAACTTGAGGACACTCACATAGTGGAGCTAAAGAACTACAGAGCCTTACATTAAGAGTCCTGTTAGACCATATGGAACTTGAGGACACTCACATAGTGTTGTTATTCATTTTATATGATTGTTTTATATTTGACCAGGTACACTTGTCAGGTTTTACAAGAGGGCGATCAAACCAATTAGCACATGGTTTAGAGAATGGTTCACGATCTAATGTTTTGAATTGAAATGAACATAGATAGTCGACCATATGTATGCTATTTTTCATGATTTCCTTATGTTGTTTTTTTCCATATTTAGGGACTAGTATAAATACTTGTAAAGGGAATAACAAAAGACACTTTTGTCATATTTCAGTCAAGCGACACGTGAAAGGGGACTTTTCTCTCTTTTTCCATACACTCTTGTCAATTCTTTTAAGGTTGTGGCAAGTTGAGGCTTAGATTGTTGTGTGTAAAATCAGCAATTGCAAGTTGTTTCCTCATTCTACTAGTGAGTAATATCTAGTAAGAATTTGGAATTCATTTGTTCTTTGTTCTTGGAAAAATTAGGGTTCCACATCATAAAGGGGATCGTGGCTATTTTAGACGTAATTGTTCAATTAGTTCATAATTAGAATTGTGTTGATTACAATTGGATTAGCATATCATCTTTTGGTATTAGAGCTTTTAGTTGAGAGAAGGGAATTGCACGTAGAAGTATTGATTTTGAATTGGGGATTTAGGGTTTATGCCATGCACTTGCTCAATTGTTTGATTGTGTGAATTGAAATTAGATATATTGCATGAATTGTGTCGTGTTTCACTAGTCATTGTGGGTTGAAATTAAAGAAAGGGCTACTTTAAGGGTTTTTCCATTAATGATTGGGGTTTACTATAATTGATTCCATAATTGTGTGTTTGAGTAGTAAATGTGAATTAAAGTGTCGTGAATGCTCCATTGAATTAAGTTGAGAAGAGTGAATTTAAGGTATTTGTAATGTGGTGTTGTAGTACACGTGATTTTGAATTGAAATTTGAACAAGGTGTGATTGTTAGGTTGTGTTTGTGAGTTAAAGAAACTTTGTGCCATGAAGTGTGTTTGTGAGTTGAAGAAACTTGTGCCGTTAAGGTGTGCTTGTGAGTTAGAAGACTTTTATGCCATGAAGGTGTGCTTGTGAGTGGAAGAAATTTTGTGCCGTGAAGGTATTTTTGTAGATTGGAGAAATTTTATCAATGCTTTAATTCAGCAACCATGTTAAATGATAGCGTGAATAGAGGAGTTGGGAATGAAGCCAATAGTCTGGTTAGAGAAGTGGGCCAAAGATGCCATACTGCAGGTGGAAGAAGGAATTTAGAAGAGTAGTTACAAGAGTTAACCACTATTGTTACTAATCTAACTACAAAGGTTGACTAAATAACACTTCCCCAACAACTAATGGCGAATCCACTAGTACCCCCACCTTAGGTAGCTATTAATAATGCCCGTTGGGAAGGAGCATTGGGAGGTAATAGGGGAAGGCGAATTGGAGGAAATTACCTTACCCAACCAGAAGGAAGAGATGATAATTTTGAGGATGAATTTTATCCTAACTGTAAGTTCAGACCACCCTGGGGTTTAGAATATGTGAAATTACAGTTACCTTCATTTGCTAGAATGGGATCTGTAAAGGATTATCTAGATTAGGAGGATAAGATGGGAGGACTTTTCGAGTGCTATGAGATCAATAACTATACCCGAGTATGATTAGCAGTAGTTGAGTTTACAGGATATGCCACCTTATGGTGGAAGAATGTTGTGGCTAGTAAAAGGAGAGATGAGGATGTAGAAATACATACTTAGTAGGAGATGAAACGGGTTATGAGGAAGAGCTTTATACTAGAGCATTACAGGCAAGAGTTATTCATGTGTCTCTAGACGTTAAGATAGGGAGGCAAAACCCTCGATGAGTATATCTAGGAGTTTGAGACACTGATGATCCGATGTGGAGCAATCAAACCTCTTGAACAGACTATGGCACAATTTGTGTCTTGGTTGAAATATGAGATCACCTATATAGTAGAGCTACAATGATATGACACCATTGATGATGTCATTCGGTTAGCTTTGAAAGTGGAGACATAAAGGTGATCTAACCTTTATAGAGCAACAAGTAATAGGTATGGATCATCTACAAAACTATATGGGTCAGAGGGTAAACAGGTTAATAAGGGGGGATATAACAGAAATGTGGAAAAGAATATGGTCATGCTAGAAATTAGAGGGGAGAAAGAGTTTGCTAGGAAAGGGAAAACAGTTGTTGGGTATGAAAACAAATGGGTGGTAGCTGGGTCATCTGGAGGAAAGAATTGTTAGGTCAAATGTTTTAAATGTCTAGGTTTTGGACATATGGCTGCTCAATGTCCAAATCAAAGAGTTATGACTACCATAGAGGTTGTGAGTGAGGAAGAAGAAGAAGAGATACACAAGCCCACAGAATTGTCAACTGTATTGGATGAATATTATAGTGATGTAGATGTTGAGGTACATGAGGATAAGGGGAATGATTAGTATTTATCCATCAACATATTGCGCAGGGCGATGACTACCTTTCCTGCTAATGAGGATGAATAGAGGGAGAACTTATTTCACCTCTCTTAGGGTCTAAGGTAATCTTTGTGCTCTTATCATTGATGGAGGTAGTTGTACTAATGTAGTAGCTACATCACTAGTGACTAAATTAAAATTAGTCACTACCCCACATCCTAAGCCTTATAAACTGCACTAGTTGAGTGAACAAGGTAGTTTGCATGTCACTCAAAGGGCTAAGGTTCCATTTAGCATAGGGGAGAAGTACTATGATGAGATTTTTTGTAATATTCTTCATATGTATGCATCACACATACTGCTTGGTAGGCCCTAGTTATATGATAGGAGGGTGTTGCATGATGGTTTTAGGAACACCTATGTGTTCCAAAAGGAGGGTAAGTGCATTTTATTGAACCCCATGTCACCTATTGAATTATATGAGGCACAGAGGCAAATTAACAAGACTGTTAAAAAGAAGACCTTATTAGTGGGACAACATGAACTGGGGGAGGCAATAAAGGAAGAGAGGTTAGTGTATATGTTACAAACGAGATATGTACTGGAAGTGGATGGACGGGAATAGTTACCCCCAATGGTGAACCAGGTATTAGATGAGTATATGGATATATTCCTAGATGAATTACTTGAGGGATTACTGCCCATAAAGGGCATTGAACATGCCATTGATTTTTAGCTTGGGTCAGTTTTGCCAAATTGGCCTACGTATCGCATGAATCCTAAAGAAGCTAAAGAATTAAAGTGTCAAGTAGATGAATTAGTAGAAAGAGGCTTTGTTAGGGAAAGTAATAGTCTTTATATTGTTCCTACACTTTTTGTTCCTAAGAAGGATGGCATATGGAGGATGTGTATTCAAAATAGAGCCATCAACAAAATTACCATCAAATATAGGTATCCCTTTCCTAGACTTGATGATATGTTAGATGAGCTACATGGTGCATAGGTATTCTCTAAGGTAGATCTTAAAAGCGGGTATCACTAAATTCATATGAGGGGTGGAGATGAGTGGAAGACTTCTTTTAAAACATGCCATGACTTGTATTAGTGGATGGTCATGCCATTTGGGTTGACCAATGCCCCTAATACTTTTATGGGGCTGATGAATCATGTCATGAAAGAATTTCTAGGCAAATTTGTTATTGTTTATTTTGATGACATTTTGATTTACAGTGGAAACCTAGAAAGTCATGTTGAACATTTACAAGTAGTTTTCTCAGTATTGAGGAAACAGCAACTGCACGCAAATCTCAAGAAGTGTTCTTTCTGTCAATTTAAGGTAACATTTCTTGGTTTTATTGTGACTGGTTCTAGTGTAAAGGTGGATGAAGAAAAAATGAGGGTTGTTATGGATTAGCCAACACCATAATCAATAGCTGAGGTAAGAAGTTTCCATGGGCTGGCTTCTTTCTATAGGTGTTTTGTTACGAATTTTAGTAGCATTGTCAGTCCATTAACTAAGTTGACCAAAAAGAATGTTCCTTTTATTTGGGGAGAACAAGCCCAAAAGAGTTTTAAGAAAGTGGAAGCAAAGATAACTAGTACTTCAATGTTAGCATTACCATATTTTGACAAAATATTTGAAGTGTGATGCCTCTAGTGTAGCAATTGATGCTGTGTTGATGCAAGAAAAGAGGCCCATTTGCTTATTTCAGTGAGAAACTGAATGGTGCACCTCTAAAGTACTCAATATATGATAAGGAGTTCTATTCTTTAATGAGGGAATTGATGACGTGGCAACACTACCTTCTTCCTAAGGAGTTTATTATTTATATAGATCATGAGTCACTAAAACACTTCAAAGGTCAACAACATTTGTTAAAATGCCAAATCAAATAGGTGGAATTCTTAGAGAGCTTTGCTTATGTGATTAAGTATAAGAAAGGGAGCACAAACATTGTAGTTGATGCCTTACCACACAGGTATGTACTTATCACTTCTCTACAATCAAAGTTGCTTGGGTTTGAATTAATGAAGGAATAGTATGTTCATGATAAATGCTTGAAATTGATTGTTGAGCAATGTTCTGGAGGGGATGTGGTAGATGGGTATTATATGGTAGATGGTTTTCTGTATAGAGCAGGAAAATTATGTATACCCTATGGTTCTGTTAGGGAATTGTTGGTCAGAGAAGCTCATGTTGGAGGGTTATCTGGGCATTTTGGTGAAAAGAGAACTTTAGAGTTATTAAAAGAACATTTCTACTGGAGGGGTATGTTAAAGGATGTTCATAAGGTATTAAAGAGATGTGGTGTTTATAAGAGGGCAAAGGGAATGAAGGGAGCTTGGGATGAATATATGCCTTTACCTCTACTTACACAACTTTAGATTCATATTAGCATGGATTTTATCTTGGGTCTTCTCATAACACGGAAAAGCAAAGACTCCATCATGGTGGTCATTGACCACTTCAGCAAAATGTCACACTTATGCCTTGCCACAAAATAGATGACGTACTTTTTATTGCTAACCTTTTTTAGCAAGAAATGGTATGGTTACATGGTGTTCCCCATAGCATAGTGTTTGATAGAGACACTAATTTTCTCAGTTTCTTCTAGAAGATACTTTGGGAATGACTTGATACTAAACTCATGTATAGTACATCATGTCAACCCTATATGGATGGCTAGACAGAGGTTATTAATCGTACTTTTGGTGCCTTACTAAGAGCAACAGTTAGCAAAAATCTTACTAATCGAGACTTGCGTCTTCCTATTGTTGAGTTCGCTTACAATAGGTCAACTCATAGTTCGATCGATAAGTCTCCCTTTGAAGTCGTGTATGGCTATAATCTTACTCTTCCATTGGATTTAATAGCTAATCTGGCAACAATGGAAGAAAGTTTGAGTGGAGTAAAGCATGCAAAGGAGATTTAGATGTTTTATCAAAAGGCTTCTGAGCATATTAAGAAAACTCAGGAGCACCAAAAACTTCAGGGCAACAAAAACAAGAAAACCAAGGTTTATAATCCAAGTGATCTAGTTTAGATTCATCTCAGCAAAGACAGGTTTCATTAAAAGAAATCACTGAAACTTTCACCAAGAGCAGATGGACCATTTAAAATTCTGAAGCGCATCAACAACAATACCTACAGGGTGGAGTTACTAAGAGAATATGGTGTCTCTACTCCATTTAATGTTGCAGATCTATCGCCTTACTTATCAGAAGATACTCATGAAGACCCATTAGATTTGAGGGCAAATCTTCCATAGGCCTAAGGAGATGATGGGAATCATACCAATTCGACAACAGGACCCATTACCTGAGCAAGAGCTAAAGGATTGTAGTGCCTTACATTGAGAGTCCTATTTGACCAAATTGAACTTAAGGACACTCACATAGTGTCTTCATTCATTTTATATGATTGTTTTATCTTTAATCAGGTAGACTTATCAGTATTATAGGAGGGCAATCAAACTAATTAGCATATGGTTTAGAGAATGGTTTACAGTCTAATGTTTTGAACCGAAATGAACATAGATAATCGACCATGTGTATGCTATTTTTCATTATTTTCTTATGTTGTTTTTTTCATATTTAAGGACTAGTATAAATACTTGTAAAGGGAACAACAAAAGACATTTTTGCCGTATTTCGGTTAAGCAACACAAGAAAAGGGATTTTTCTCTCTTTTTCCATACACTCTTATCAATTCTTTTAAGGTTGTGGCAAGTTGATGCTTAGATTGTTGTGTGTAAAATCAACAATTACAAGTTGTTTCCTCATTTTACTAGTGAGTAATATCTTGTAAGAATTTGGAATTCATTTGTTCTTTGTTCTAGGAAAAATTAAGGTTCCACATCACAAAAGGGATCTTAGCTATTTTGGACGTAATTGTTTAATTAGTTCATAATTAGAATTGTGTTGATTGCAATTGGATTGACATATCAACTAGGTATAAACTTAAGAAGCTAGCACAAATCTACATCAAAGAAATTATAATGTTGCATGAAGTATCGATCTCCATAGTGTCAAATAGAGATACAAGATTTGTGGGGAGATTTTGAAACAATCTGCATAGGGCTTTAGGGACAAAATTATAATTTAATATGGCTTTTCACCTATAGACGGATGGCCAGTCTGAGCAAACTATTTAGATATTGGAAGATATGTTGAGGGCATATACATTAGATTTTGTTGGAAACGGGGATGAACACCTACCCTTAGTAGAGTTCGCTTACAATAATAGTTATTAAGCAACCATCTAAATAGCACCATATGAGACATTATAGGGAAGAAAGTGTTGATCACCTTTACATTAGGATAAGGTGACAGAAATAAATATTAGGATCTAATTTAGTATAAGATGCAGTTAACAAAGTTTAATTGATCAAACAAAGAATGTAGTTTACTTAAGCTATCAAAAGTCATATGTAGACAAGATGAGACACCCATTGGAGTTCCAAGTAAGAGATCATATGTTGTTGAAGATCTCACCTATAAAGGGAGTGATAAGGTTCAAACTGAAGGGGAAACTGAACCCTAGATTCGTGGGAACTCTCAAAGTTCTTAAGAGAATTGGATCAATGGCATATAGACTGGCATTGCCACCAAGTTTGGCTAGGGTACATAATGTATTCTACATTTCCATGCTAAGGAAATATGATGGGAAAAATTCTGGCACTGTCAATCTCTTCAAAACCCAATTTGGATGATTAACCAAATTGCTCATATTTTATCTTATGTCTTTATTTCTAATAAACTTTGAGAATAATCTTATAGGTACAATTATATATCTCCATGGGATGCTAAAATGTCCTACAACTTCAGTTGGACACAGAACATTTTTCTGGATAACAATCAAAGGCCCGATGCAATTGTTCTCTATTATGAGGCATTGGATCATGAAGATTTACGTTATTTTGTATCTTGTAAATGTTTATTGAACTATTTTGGTTTTAGGACACTTTTATTTCTTTGTAACTTTCATTTAGGGTTAGCCACCTTAAAAGTGGCAAACTTGTAATTTTGAGCACTTTTTAACCCTAGGAGTAGCAAGTATAAATACTTGCTTAAGAGAGGGTTTGAGGCTTATAATTTTGCAGATTAAACACCTCCTTTCACGTGAGAATTAGGGTTCATACCTTGGTTCCAAACTCTTATCAATTTCAATACCAAGAGTTGAAATTGTGGCGAGTTCAACATCTTGAAATTGTGAGTTATATCAATTTCATTTTGTTGTGATTTCTTTTCTTCTCTAGTGTGTCATATCTAGGGTTGAATTGAGATAGTTCCTGGTTAGAATTACTTGCTATTATTCACGAATTCTTATGCTTATTTGAAGGAATTATCAAATTGATCCGATTCATCTTTGAGGATTTCCTTGATAACGTGTTCTTCATTATTGGAAAAGGGATTGTTTTGTTACAGTTTTCTTTTGTCAAATTGAGGATTCATTTGTGTGGATTACATGAAATTGGAGTGTTGTTAGAAGGCATTTTCATTGTGGTATTCTAATTATATCATTGGTTGTTTGAATTTCATCATTTCATCATTAGGGTTCAATTGAAAAGTGCCATTTATGGATCCGATTTTGCCTTGACTTGAGATAGTTTTTCTTAAGTCTTTTGGATGTGCTTTTAAGTGTGTTTAGGCACATCATCTTTTTGGTATCAGAGCTCTTGTTGAGAGAAGGGAATTGGTTGTATTCAATTTCGTGGAAGTGATCATCAATTGGGGTTGATCAAGTGAAAACCGAAATTGTGTTGTTGTTGTTGTTTGAGATTGCGAAATTACTTTGGATTGGGATTTGATTTGCTGATTGTTGGAGTTGAATTGGGAAGGATATTATATCACTTTGTGGACACTAATTCACGTGGAAGAGCAGAAGTACAAAGTGAAGTTTACTTTAGCATTTTTTGAAATTGTAAAACTTACCAATTCTTGCCGTGAGGTAGCTTGTGGCTTGAGGAGTTGTGTTGTTTGTTGTCTTTGAATTCCATTGTGTAATTCTGAATTTGTGAAGTACAATTTGCAGATTACATTAAGTTTGATTAGTAAGGAATTATTTGAATTCAAATCATATGCAATTAAGTTGTGGGAGTTAATGATTGCTTTTTGAATTTGAATTCATTGTTACCAATTGAGGAAGGCTTGCAATAAGTGAAGTTATTTGAATTTCAAATTGAAAGTTGCTGCCTATAGTGGGATTCGGAATTCATTTTGGGAAAGCTACTTATTAATCTTTTGTCTTCATTATTTGTCGTGGAAGTTGAAGACTACTTGTAATCAATATTCACCTTGTTGTTGCCGTGGAAGTGATACATCTTAATCGTTGTTATTGCTAGTGTGTTGACGTGGAGTGAACTTGTGGAAATTAAATTTGCTGCACCGTGTACTTGTGGCTTGTTGTGGAGAAGTGTATTACACGTGAGTTGCAATTATAAAATTGTAACATTAAGTGGGTTTGTTTGTTTGTCTTTGTAGTTGCTATTGTGTGGAGTTTAAGGAAGTATAGTAGTGGAAGTGTGTACCCTTGAATCATATCGTTTTGAGGAACAACATACAAGAATCTACAAATATGTCTAATGACAGTGTGAATGGGGGATTGGGTGAAGAAGCCAATAGCCAGGTTGGTGGAGGACATGGTCGTAATGTGGCAGGCAGGAGAACTTTGGAGGAACAACTTCAGGAGCTTACTACTATGGTTGCTACACTAGCAACTAGAGTTAACGGGATGACTTTACCACAACCACCAGTGGTAAACCAACCAGCACCACCTCGAGTAGCTCCATAAAACCCTCATCGAAATAGAGTAGTGGGAGATGGAGACTTAAATAGAAGGATGGGTGAGGAGCATATTCCAAACAGGGAAAGAAAGGGATGATAATTTTGGGGTCAACCTAAATCAGAATAGGTATTTCAGGCCACCTCGGGGTTTGGAGTATGTAAAACTACAGATGCCATCTTATGGTGGTAAGGGATCAGCAGATGAGTACCTAGACTAGGAGGATAAGGTCGAAGGTCTCTTCGAATGTTATGAGATCGACGACAGTACTAGGGTCAGATTGGCTGTTGTTGAATTTGTAGGGTATGCTGCACTTTGGTGGAAGAATCTGATCATCAATAGGCGTCGGGATGGAGAGGCTGAGGTTCAGACCTAAAGGGATATGAAGAGGTTGTTAAGGAAAAGGTTTATTCTTGAGCACTACAAACAGGAGCTGTTTATGCGACTGCAAACCTTGAGGCGGGGGGGTAAAACAGTGGATGATTATGTGCAGGAATTTGAGACCCTTATGATTAGGTGTGGGTCTGTTGAGCCTCCGGAACAAACTAGAGCACGATTTGTCTCAAGTCTAAAATATGAGATAGCGTGTATTGTTGAGCTGCAGCGCTATACCACACTTGATGAGGCTATTCAGTTGGCCTTAAAAGTAGAGAGACGGAGGAGGTCCAACTTCTTTAGGGCTCCTAGCAGTAGGCCCAACACTGCTAATAGACCCATCTTAGCCGACAGTCGATCAGGGGGAGCAAAGGCGGTAGGTGAGGGAGTCAAGGCAGTGGACACTACTACCCCAACCATTATAGGAGAAAACTTACCCACTGGGAAGGGTAAAGAGATCATGGCACCAGAAACGAGGCAGACTGTTCCCGGATCTATTAGTGGGAAAGCGCGCCAGATAAAATGTTTTAAATGCATGGGATTTGGGCATATGGCTGCACAGTGTCCAAATAAGAGGGTGATGACTGTTATGGAAGACATTGGAGAGGATACTGAGGATGACCATGAACAGATTGAGCCTACAGATCTACCAACAGCATTGTAGGAATATTATGATAATCAGAATGCAAATGCACCTGAGGAGCATACTGAAGGGAAATATCTACCCCTCAATGTGTTACGTAGGATTTTGTCCACATCTCCTGATATCAGCGATATTCAGAGGGAGAACATATTTCATACCTCTTGTAGAATCAGAAGTAACCTTTGTGTACTCATCATCGATAGTGGTAGTTGCATGAATGTTATATCTGCTGCACTAGTAGACAAATTACAACTGTCTACTATACCCCATCCTAGTCCTTATCATTTGCATTGGCTGGATAATAGAGGTAGTATGCATGTTACCCTTAGGGCAAAGGTTCCTGTGAGTGTCGGGTAGAACTATCATGATGAGATCCTTTGTGATGTAGTTCCTATGCATGCATTCCATTTGCTGTTGGGCCGGCCCTGGTTGTATGATCGATGGGTGATACATGATGGGTTTGAAAATACCTACATGTTCAGCATGGGCGAGACACGCATAATCTTATTACCAATGACTCCATCTGAGGTCCAGGGTTTTCAGAAACAGGTTAAGCATCCATCCACTACCATGGTTAGTCGGGGGAGCAGGACAACAGAGATCCTAGGGTTCAATTCCACAACTGATCCTCTAGATTTGAGGGCAAATCTTTCAGAAGCCCGAGGAGATGATGGGAAAAATTCTAGCACTGTCAACCTCTTCAAAACCCAATTTGGATGATTAACCAAATTGCTCATATTTTATCTTATGTCTTTATTTCTAATAAACTTTGAGAATAATCTTATAGGTACAATTATATACCTCCATGGGATGCCAAAATGTCCTACAACTTCAGGTGGACACAAAACATTTTTCTAGATAACAATCAAAGGCCCGCTGCGATTGTTCTCTATTCTGAGGCATTGGATCATGAAGATTTATGTTATTTTGTATCTTGTAAACGTTTATTGAACTATTTTGGTTGTATTTTGGTTTTGGGACACTTTTATTTCTTTGTAACTTTCATTTAGGGTTAGCCACCTTAAAAGTGGCAAACTTGTAATTTTGAGTACTTTTTAACCCTAGGAGTAGCAAGTATAAATACTTTCTTAAGAGAGGGTTTGAGGCTTATCATTTTGCAGATTAAACACCTCCTTTCACCTGAGAATTAGGGTTCATACCTTGGTTCCAAACTCTTATCAATTTCAATACCAAGAGTTGAAATTATGGCGAGTGCAACATCTTGAAATTGTGAGTTATATCAATTTCATTTTGTTGTGATTTCTTTTCTTCGCTAGTGTGTCATATCTAGGGTTGAATTGAGATAGTTCTTGGTCAGAATTACTTGTTGTTATTCACGAATTCTTATGCTTATTTGAAGGAATTATCAAATTGATCCGATTCATCTTTGAGGATTTCCTTGATAACGTGTTCTTCATTATTGGAAAAGGGATTGTTTTGTTACGGTTTTCTTTTGTCAAATTGAGGATTCATTTATGTGGATTACATGAAATTAGAGTTTTGTTAGAAGGCATTTTCATTGTGGTATTCTAATTATATCATTGGTTGTTTGAATTTCATCATTTCATCATTAGGGTTCAATTGAAAAGTGCCATTTTTGGATCCGATTTTGCCTTGACTTGAGATAGTTTTTCTTAAGTCTTTTGGATGTGCTTTTAAGTGTGTTTAGGTATATCAAAATATGTGCCCAACCCTGACTAGATCACTGCATTAGAACCACTACAAGTGCAACCAAGCCTTACAACAGTGGAGAGACTCATTAGGATTGTGGATATTAAAGAACATAATTTAAGAAGATAGGTTATTAAGTATGTCAACGTGTAACAGAGCAACCAAATAGAGAGAGAGGTAACCTAAAAGTTAGAAGAGGAGATGAGAAGAAGATATCTAGAACTCTTCAATAATCCAAGTAACTTTCAAGGATGAAAATTCTTGTAAATGGGAGAGAATGTAAATATTTGGATATTGTTTCAAATATATATATATATATATATATATATATATATGTAATTCATATTATTATTAAAAATCAATTAAGGAGAAGATAGTAAATAGAATATATGGATGAAGGTAGTTTGATCATTTCACAGCCTAAGTATATAAGTCCTTTTATGACCTAGGGTTACACTTTTCTGCCTTTCCATAGTGCAAGTTTAGAGACTCACAAAACCTTAATGGCATTTTGATAAAAAACAATCTCAAAGGACGAATCCATTCAACTAGGTAAAGATTGTTAATCACTAAATACATGTATATGACTATGGATTCACAACTTTAAGATAGTTTGACAATGTAAAATCAGGAATTTGGAATTAGAGTGAGGGGTAAGGCAAAAGTGCATAGGAATGAGCAATCTAAGAAGCTAAATTGCATCCTATAATGAGTAAGTACCAAAATCCATTGTGATATAATCGAATTCGCATAAACTAGAGTCAATTTGACATATTTATTTAGAAAATTAGGTTAAGTTTAGAAAGAATGAGACATTTTGAATTGGAAAAAGAGAGTTCATAGTGAATAGAGGGATACACGGCCTTCCAACATGATTGTGTCGTGTCTCATGTCAAACCCAAGCGATATAGAGAGATACATAGCCTCCTAAGATGGTCGTATTATATCCCATGTTGAAAACTAAAACATATAGAAAGATACACAACCTCCCATCATGGTCATATCTTGTCCCATGTTAAACCGAAACTACATAGAAAGGTACAAGATCTCTCAACATGACTGTGTCTTGCCTATATCAAAAAAGAAAAAATATACACGGTCATTGGTACGGTCGTGTACTACCTTGTGTTCACCTACATAGCCTCGAACATAACCATGTTGATTTGAAATGTGTCCATTTCATTTTAATTTTTTGAAATACAATTATAAAATCATGTAATTGGGATTATGTATAGGTTTAGAGGATTTGTGAGGCTATAAACATGTAAGGGAAAGTCAAGATTTGCAAAGTGAGGTATGTGTATACCATGTGTATTGTTTATGCTTGTTAAGTTAGATATTGTGTGTGGATTAATTATTACTGTAAGTGAATTTGATTGTGTGTGCATGTGTTTGTGATTTGCTAGGTCCAAGAAATCGAGTGTGGGTCAATGTTCTTGAGGTGACATCCCAATGATCAGTATGTGACGTTATTCATAGTGGAGTCGTGTATCAAAATAATCTTGATAGTATGTAGAAGGGTGTTGTGAAATGACTCATGTTTGTGAAAAGATGTTGCGAAAGTACTCATGTTTGTGGAAGTATGTTGTGAAAGGATTTATAAACTCATAGACAGTGGGGAGTACCTATTGTCATATATATTATTATTATTATGTATGGAAAATAAACTCATGGATAAAGGAGAATACCTTTTGTTTATATATATATTTATTGTTTGTGGAAGGATTTTGTAGTTATGTGTAAGGATGTATAATGATTCTGATGACGAGATTGTGTTAGCTAAATAATGTGAAGGATAAGTAATTTGTTTATGAATATTATGTTGCATCATGCATGTGTTATTATTTCCATCATGACATGCATATGTGTTTGTTGGTATACATAGTGCCGAGCGTTTGCTCACTCCTCGTGATAGTATTTTTTTACTTACAGGTGCCACAAGAGAGATTATAGGATATGATAAGACCCTAGTAGAGACCAATCAAGATATTGAGGAGAATGTAGAATACGCATACTATAATGAGTAGTATTTTGATGAAGTGAAAGAAGAGATGGTGGATGTCTTTGTAAATATCGTTTTTGGTTTGTTGTTAGATTTAAATTGTTGAAAGCTTCCGTTGTATTTAATTGAGGGGATTGAACATGGATTACGTTTCCTTCAAGGGTTGTAGTATTTGAATTCATAAATGCTTCTACTGTAATGATGTGAGGAGTGTAATTATCATTTTGAATACTTAAAGGGTAATGTTTGGAGAATTGTAATATGAGAGCCTTTGCATGTCTTTACGTAATGAGGACATATGACAAGTTGTAGTGTTCCCAGATTTTAGGGTGTTATACTAATTAATGGGAACTCCTATCACTATCCTAGGGTTTTCTTGACATTATGAACCGGAACTCCTGGCTATGCCGACGAGACCACCTTCGGGACATTATATCCCGACGAAGATGTCGTCATCACTTTAATCGAAACGTTAATAACACCATTACGCACACCATCTGCATACCTTCACCTATAACTCAAATAATGTACATGATTTTCAGGCACAAAGCTACCCATAAAATCCGAAACTGGTATTCTTGCAGCTCCGGCAAATTTACTACTGTTACCATAGTTCTTCCCCTTGTAATAGTAAACCTCCGGTGAAATAAAACCTACGTGCATTGGCAAGTCCATTTCAAGCATATTGTCGTACTTGCATGGAAAAAAGGTTCTTTGTTATGGATTTTTTCTTAATCCTTAAATCCTGGGTTGATGTCACCTTCAGTTGTAACAATCTGTGCATTTTGAATAGGTGAATGTGTTTGAATTCGAAGAAAATGATTAGAGTTTATATTGACATGTTGTATTGCTGTGCATGTCTGTGGGTATGAGAGTATATAAAGGGTTCGAGGAAGCAGTAGAGAAAGGAGAGAGAAAGATAGAAGGTGCTTCCCATGAGGTGTTCGGAGTTGAAGTGACCTTTGGTTTCATGCTTTTTACATTTTTCTTTTTGATTATGGTGAAGAAATTAATTTGTATTTTCGGAATAATTAATCAAATGCGATCCAGAAATTTCACGTTTCCTCACTGGGCCATTGCTTATTAACTAATTAATACGGACATGACCAAAGTAAAGTTTGCCAGAAGTTTCATACTATATTTCTTTCATGGATCATGTAAAAACCCATCAAATCTATAAGTAGATGTCTACATCACAGGGTATATTTTAATAAGATAGATTTCGCACGTAGTTCACCTGAATCAGTTGTATTTTAAGCGACGGTTGGTTACTATTTGTTATTCTAGTAAACTTATACAAACAGCAGTGTCAAAATCAGCGTGCTGGAAGATAATGATTCCAACACTGAACGTCTTTAAAATCTCGAAGACTCTGGTTTCCCAAAGAAAACCACGTAAAAATGAGAATGGGCAATTGCGACCTTAAACTATTGATTAAGCAGTCTAGATAAAATTATTAGGTAGTATTTGGTTATTATTATTTTATGATTTATGTTTAAATAATTTTTTTTATTTTTTTATTTAATTCGTATAATAAACTAAATTATTGGATAAAAGAGACCTTAAAGTACTAGACAAAATTTGAAAAATTATACCATATAGCTGATAATACAAAAAATTATTTTACTAGATAAAATATATACATTATCAAAACTCAAAAAATTACTCTACATCACCATAATTCTTTCTACTACTATGTCCATACCAGTGTTCTTTCAATGAATTTACAAGTTGGCACTAAAAATAGCCTTATATTAACACAAAAGTACATACCCTATACTGTACAAATCAAACATGATATAAGATAATTTTTTCATATTATGCTTCTTGTACAATGTTGTCTAATTCTTCTTATACCGTCTAATTTTGATAACTAAACATTATCTTAAAGTATGCTTTTATTTATCAAAATATTTAAGAAATTTGAGCATATACCTCAAACTGTTATTAAAGTCCCAAAAGTATCCTTTCAAATATCAATTGCAATAATAGTTTCGAGGCTCTATTATCGAATATGGGAATTTTCAAAAGTTATCAATTTATATTTCAAAAGTAAGGGGGATTTACTCACACTTGACCATTAATTTTTGGGACATAATTCCTAAATGAGAAATAATATAAAAGATACCATCCCTAAGGATGTGAGTCCCCTTTTGATTTTCCAAAAGTTGAGATTATCAAATTCCCTTTTACCGTTAGAAAAGGTTAAAAAAAAAACTTAAAAACACTTTTACTATATTTATAAAACATATTCTAATTTCTATTTTATTGCTTTGGTAATGTAAATACCCCATTTTTGCCCTCTAATCATAATTAATGTTTTTTTTTTCAATTTTTTCTATTTTTCATAAATGAAGGAAAAATGAAAAAAAAAATAGGAATAATACACTAATTTTGAAAATTGAAGGTAGAAATAACAATAAAAGACATTAAGGAATTTTTATAAAATTTTAGAATTTCAAAATAATATGAAATTAATAAAAATTGTCACGCATATATACAGTTTGCATGCAACAGAAAACTGAGAAATGGGCTAGCCTAGCTGGTCCGGTTATTGGCCTCATGCGTGCTCGGGGGAGGGGGGGGTCAGGTCACTAGTTCAAAACTTGGGGGAAGCACTTCGTGCCGTTTTGCAATTTTTTTCCTTCCAATTGCTACGTGGTAGCACGCAATTAGACGACTCCGTCCGAGATCGGTGCCGATGCAAGAGAAGTGGAATTCAGCCGATTTGATTCTATTTTTTGCACAAATCCAATAGATTTTTAACTAAAACAAGATAAACACCATCAAATCAACATCAATCTAAACAAAAATCAAAGATTAACACGAATAAAAAAAAAAAAAACGGATGAGGATGGGTCTCAATGACAAAGGAGATTCGAACTTATCAAGCTCGGTTTTGGCAATCTATAAATAAGACTCGATAAGAGGAGATTCCGGAAGCGATCAGAAGAGAAAAATACATAAGTCGAAGCCTTCGCCGAAGTTTTTCCTTTCTCTCTCAAGCCCCACCATTGGCCACCATCAAACCATCACCAAGAGCAGTCTTTAGTGCAAAGTGACACCACCACTTGACCCCACACCCTTGAGAACCTCGGTTTCGACTCCTCAACAGCCTTTAACAGCCATTGGAATGCCACCGTCGAAGGCCTCCAATCGCCATGAGTAATTCGACCCAACCCGATCTGACCCATGTCTATGTCAGCCGGATCCCTCTTTTTTTATTATTTTTATTTATTTATTCATTTACTATTATAAAAATAAAAAAAATGAAATAAAAAATAAAATAATAATTTTTATTAGAATTAGGTTTAGAGTTTTAATAAATAAATATATATATGTCCATTATAATTAATAGATAATTAATAAAAAAAATTAAATTAATAAAAAAATAATAAATATTTTTATCACTTAGAAAACTTCTTTTCATAACAAAAAAAAATATAATTGATTCTTTTAAAATTAGAGGTCTTAGTTTTTTTTTTTAAAAAAAAAATATAAAGCTTAGGCTTAGAAATTTCTTTAAATAAATTTAAATGATAATAAACATAAACCTGGCATGTTTTCGTAATTAAAATTAACTAATCTACTAAAGTTTTATAAAAAGTGAACAACGGCCTGTTTGATCCTGAATAGCGGGTACGTAAGCAACATTATGAGGCAACTCTAAAAAGAATAAAAATATTTTTTTTAATCATTATTAGTATAATCCTTATATCATTTTTTTTTCTAATATTTTTCTTTTATGCTAAAAAGGATATCATAACATAATTCAAATTTCAAAAGGATAAGGTGGTAACTTAGAGTTTTAATAGGATAGCCCCTAAGTCGAGAATCTCTAGTTTTTTTCTTCCTTTTTCTTTTTCTTTCATAAGAATAAAAAGAGGAGATTTTATCAACTAGTTGTTTAGATTAGAATTAATCCACTCAATTAATTCTAATTCCATAATTTTTTTCCCAACTCCAATTGAGTGGCAACTCCAAATGAATAGAAACTTCCTAGTTTAAGTCGAGGATTTATATTAGATGAGCATTGGATTTATTATAAATCGAATTAGGGAGATAATATAAAATTTTGAAATTAGACTGGTCATGATGGCAACTCCACTGGGGAAACCAAGTGGGCTAGCCACCTAGACCTTCTAAAATCATCGTTTCTAGATATCTTTAATTAGCTCTTATGTTGTGAAATATTGTTTGCACTAATGTTAGTATCTACTCTTGATCCAGGGATTTAGTAAAGTTTGGTTTTTATTATATCTCATTATTGCTATTAAGTTTCCATACATACAATTGTGTAATTAGATACGGTTAGACCCAGGCTATCTTAGGACCCTATGATGGGGGGCCATTGTGAAAGTTCTAGGTGAAGTGAAATAATCACCGCTCGGGGCCGATTAGGCTACCCTACCCAATGCTTCGATATGGCCTGAGATCCATTTCTTCGAGAATGTGGGAAGCCATAGAGCTTGGGGACCTTTAGAACCCACCTACTTTACATACATAAAGTCATAGGTTGGCAAATGATTAATAATGTAATTTCCTTATTTTTCTAGAGTTCAAATACATTTACTTATAAGAGAATTAATGATATTTTGTAAGAGATTTCATTTGTAATTAGAAATTTCTATTGTAATCCTGATAGATGGCTAGTGTTATAATCGATTGTCTCCTCCATAAGGAAATCCAGGTCTGAAAGCCTTTAGATCCAAAACTGGTACTGGACCATTAGTTCACCTTATACAACCCTAAGGAACAGGCCTTTATCTAGGGCAAAATATGGTCCATCCTCTCACTAATGAAAATGGAGGTCAACCTGCCCTTGATCTAGGCTATCTCACACCTTTAGGAAATTAAACCCACAACTTTCTTTATTGGGCCAAACGAGATCACTCCAACCCTAGAGGAATATACTCAACTTTTGTAGGCCCCTTCACTTGCCAATGGGGTATATGTGCCAGATTTAGAGGTTAGGCCAGCAGGTATTTTCAGTAGACTTCTGGGAATTCTTAAGGCAGTGATCAACCGAGCATTAGGAAATAGCAATGGGTACTGCCTCCGAATGGATGAATTGGAGGCTTGGTTCGTAGCTCGGTGTGAAGATGGGAGCAAGAAAGACATCTTATGTGGAAATCCCAAGAGTTACAAACAAAGATAGGTTTATGCTTTCATCTTGACAGCATTTGCAACTATCATTTTTCCTACTAGGATCGTTCACATCCACTATAGGGTTGTAGAGTTGGTGTTTCAGTTCTTGGAATGGAAATCTTATATCCCAGCCTTACTAGCTGAATAGATTCAGAATATGAATTTTGTAAAGAAGAAGGGTCATGGAATTCTCCGCTTAAACATCAACCTCATCTTAATCTAGTTTGTGAGCTATCTCAAGTGCTTCAAGTTGAACATGGTTAGGAAATCATTAGCCTAGCAAATAGATCTTGTAGATTCTTGCATAGAAAGGATGAAGCTACCCGATGATCTTTCTAGCCATAGATGGGTAGAAGTACTTAAAGGTTTCAATGCCAACAACATCCTTTAGACTGCTAGGTGGAGCTGTTGTAATAAAGTTATCCTAACATGCAGGAAATTTCAGGCTGTTCCATTGATTGGGCTTAATGGGTACATAGTGTATCATCTAAATTTGGTGGTCCATCAATTCGGTACTATTTAAGACATAGTTTACAGGCCATCATTGGAAGGAATCACATTCAAATACCAAGATCTAAGCATGTTAGTAGCTAAGAAAATCGCTAAGCTAGTAAAGGTTAAGCTCTATGGGAAGCCCGGATTGAGAGCCCTAATGTAGATCTTAGAGATCTAGATGGGGAAGTGGGCAAACATCGAGCTACAAGAGATTTTGTGATCAACCAATTATACCAAACAGGAGAAAGGGCATATCGGGTCCTGAATGTCATTCAGCCTGCACTGAACAACATGGGCTTAGAAATGAAAACCTATATGGAACAGGTCAGAGCTTGAATGGAAGTCCACTTTGAGACCGCGGACAACAAAAAGGACATTTGTAAAAGTAGATTCAAGGAGTCTAACTAGAGAAACAAAGCCTTGGAAGCTCAATTGGAGAAGACTTAGGCGAGGGTTAAAACACTAGGAGCCATCGTCAATTGGGAGTCAACACCTATGCAGCCAAAGAAGAAGAAGGCTAGGAATTAGAAGGATAGACAAATATTTTTTTCTTTTCTTTTTTTATGTTTTCAAAGTACTCAACTCCAAGTTTGCAATATTAATAAAATTTCAGTATTACATCATTAATCAAACGCTGGCCCCTTTTCCTTCTGCATCTATGTGATACATGCATCATATTTATAAGCATGCATCAGCTAAATAAATGCTTACCAGGTATCAAAGATAGCTCCTAAACAACCAAACCCTCCTAGAAGTCCAATCCACACCCGCTCCAAAACCAAGATGGCTAGTAGTGGCAACAACAATGACCATCATGACAACATCAGCACAGATGCTGCCTTAGATTTGAGGATTGTATTCCTAGAACAAACGGTCCAACAATTGGTTACATAAGTCTACCTCTTGACTAAAAGCATTGGCCTCCTTCGTACCACCGAGCCTACTCATGAGGAGCATTCAGGAGCTCAAAAGGGAAAGGCAGTAGAGAATTAACCACTAGAATACGAGGAAATCAACTCCCGTATCAACCCTGCATTCGAATATGAACTGAAAGTCAATCTTGATCCAACCTCAATTGACATAAAAAAGGAAATGGAGGATAGACAAAAGGAAATAGAAAAGAAGCTCTACCAACAGTTAGCTGATAAGATGAAGACTTTGGAAGGACCTGATAGTTTTGAGTAAACCAACATCACTAGTCTACTAGTCTGTGGGGAAGAAGCCTATCCAGAAAAGTTTAAGGTCCCAGAATTTGAAAAGTATAATGGCACTAGTTGTCCTAAGATACATACAAGACTATACGCGTGGAAAATGAGCAAATACACACAATATGATCAACTCATGGTCCAAACTTTCCAAGATAACCTCACGGGTCCTGCTCTCATTTGATATGCACAGTTAGACCTTAATCAAGTCAACACTTAGGATAAATTCGCTTGTGCATTTTACAAGCAGTACAAGTTCAATATTGAAGTTGCCCCTTCAGTAATGCATCTAGGAAGCCTGTGGAAGAGGCACAACGTGTCCTTCAAAGAATATGCCCAGCATTGGAGGGCTCAAGCTGCTGGGGTGCCGACCCCAATTTCAAAGAGGAAGTTGACATTCATATTTGTCAACATACTGGAAAGGATTTATTTCACACATCTAGTGGGATAGACATCATCTAGCTTTGCAAAGTTAGTAGCAACAAGATGCCGGATAGAGAATGTTATTACTTCTGGAAAACTCCAAATTGTCAACTCTCCCAGAGTTGCATCATCTCCAAGACCTATGGGGAGCAGTAAAGCCAAAGAGTCTACCATCAGTATGGTTAATTCAAGCAAGGTTGACAGATTAGGGTCTCATGTAACATTCCAAGCAAAGAACAACCCAATCTAGTAATCACCAGCGAATCAAACCCAAGCTACGAGAGCTGCAAGACAGTTCACTCCAATACCTATCCCGCTCAGCCAGGTTTTTGCTCGATTACAAGCAGATAATCTGATCAGCTTCGAGATCCCTAACAATCAATACAGGTTAAGGAATTTTGATCCCAACCTCAAATGTGAGTATCACATAGGGTAGAAAGGACATACGATAGATAGATGTTGGAGACTCCGAAATAAAATCCAAGATCTAATCGACGCAGGAATAGTGTAGTTAGATTTCGTCAATGCACCAACACCTAATGTCAATACTAATCCCCTACCCAACCATAAGCCTATAGTCAACATGATCATGTCTGAAGGGCCGAACCTTAAATCAAAGGAGCCCCCAAAACCAGTAGAGACAATAGCACAGCGAATAAGTTACCCACACAAAGTCTTGAATAAAGCCCCTAGATCATAGATAAAGAAGAGGTGGCTGACAGGAGATCCGACAATTGATACGCTAGGTGAATCACACAGGAGGTTTGAATACCTAGTAAATTATTCATTCACCCCAATAGCTTATAGGCTGCTTAGTGGGTGGGGACTTGAATTTGAAAAGGAGAACAACCCACTAAGGGAGAAAAATGAGTTTGTGAACATGATCAGATCAGACTCAAAGTTGATAGTTATAAAGTGTTATGAGGGCCAAGAAACGGAAGTGAAGATCCCAAAGAAAAAATATGTGTTTAATGTCCTAATACCCTCAAAAAAGTATAAAGCAACACCGTTTGACTATCAAGCCATTAATCAGGAAAAATCTTCTATTATAGGAGGAATCACCCATTCGGGAAGGGTTTATGATCCTAAAAACAAGACCTCCGCCGAAGAGCCTACCACCGAATTGGAGAAAGAAGAAGAAGAGGGGCTCCCCATGTTCACGAAAATGATCAAATCAAGTGAGTACAAGATCATGGAACAACTCAATAAGGTTCTAGCCCAAATATCACTTATGGGCCTCCTCATGACATCTGAGCCTCACCGAGAAGCACTCTTTAGAGTGCTTAAACAAGTCAGGGTACCAGAAGGCATTGTAATAGAAAGGCTAATCTATGTCGCAGATTCAATCTTCACTATGGACCAAATATCTTTCTCCCCTAAAGAACTAAGAGAAGATGGAGATCAACACACAAAACCATTTTTCATAGTAGTAAAATGTAACAACACAATAGTCTCCCGAGTCCTCACAGACAATGGATCTTCCCTCAATGTATGCCCTTTAGCCACCCTCGATCTATTGGGAGTTGACATGAGCAATATTAAGCCAAGTTCAATAGTAGTTAGAGCTTTTGATGGTTCCAAGAGGGAGATAGTGGGGGAAATCACCTTATCGGTAGAAATTGGCCCACAAGTGTTCAGCATCTCATTTCAAGTCCTCGATATACTAAGGTCTTTCAATTTACTATTGGGAAGGCCATGGATAGACACTACAGGAGCCATACCTTTGAGTCTCCACCAGAAGGTCATATTTATAGCAAATGGTCAAATAATCACCGTATTGGGTGAACAAGACTATGCAATCTATAAGGAAACAGCTATACCCTACATCGGGGAAGATGGTCCTGAGGATTTAGGGCTTCAAGTGTTTAATGAAGTAGGCATAGTCATAAGCAAAGAGGGGCATCAATTCAAAGAGGGGTAACAAGGGACGTTTGGACTAGGGTACGTTCCTACCTTAAAAGAAGAAGCTCAAGCAAGATCTGTCTAAAGCAGAAGGAGAGAGAAGTTGAATGACACCCAGATGCATTTTCCACCCCTTTCACAAACTTTTTTGCAGCCGGCTATCACTTAAGAGCCGAGAATAATCCAAGCTGATACCAGCGATGAGTGCTCAGCCTCTCATGCATCCAGTCGACATCCAGCTCTTAATAACTGGTTTTCTTATCCTCTGAATAGCATTAGGTCAGCTCAAGAATAGGAAACACTTATGGATAAATTCCGTTGTGGTTATCATTTCATTATTGTTCAAACTCTTCAATAAATACCAATAAATTTGCATGTTATTTCTTTTACTTATACACTCTCGCCTCACTTTCCCCACAGATTGAATACTGTCGAATGTCAGGGACATTTCGCTTAGTTAAGTAATGAAAATATTGATATCATTTTCGATGCTGCTGGGTCAACTGTTGGAAGTGATATTATTAACCACGAAGTAATACAAGAAAGTTGGCAAAAACATAAACAAGGTAAAATCTCGATTGATGTGCCAATGGAGACAGTTAATCTAGGAACCGAAGAAGAGCCCAAAGACCTTAAAATTGGGGCTAACTTGAGTAATGAGCAAAAGCATGAGGTAACCGAGCCATTGATTGAATATGCAGATGTATTCGCCTGGTCATATGGCGACATGCCAGCACTTGATTAGTCAATAGTAGTTCACAAGCTACCTACGAGAGAAGATGTCAAACCTAAAAAAAAAAAATTGAGAAGATTTAGGCTTGACATCTTATTAAAAATTAAAGAGGAAGTCAAGAAGCTGTTAGAAGTTGGGTTCATTGAGGTATCAGACTACCTAGAGTAGGTAGCAAACATAGTCCCTGCTCTAAAGAAGAATGGGAAAGTACGAGTATGGATGGACTTCCGAGATCTAAACCAAGCCGCGCCCAAAGACAACTTCTCTCTGCCTCATATAGATGTCTTAGTAGATAATACCGTAGGAAATCATCTCTTCTTATTTATGCATGGTTTCTTAAGGTATAATCAGATAAAAATAGCAGAAGAAGATAAGACCAAGACAACCTTTATCACAACATAGGGAACTTTTAGTTACAAAGTTATGCCTTTCAGTTTGAAGAATGCTAGGGCGACATATCAAAGAGCCATGGTCATGATACTTCATGACATGATGCATCAAGAAGTCAAAGTATACGTCGACGACATGATAGCTAGGTCTAAAAGAGAAGAAAGCCATGCGATCATCGTAAGAAAATTCTATAGGCGATTGGGAAAGTTTCAACTAAAGTTAAACCCCGAAAAATGTACTTTTAAGGTCACAACCGACAAGCTATTAGGGTTTATCGTAAGTCGAGAAGGCATCAAAATTGACCTTGACAAAGTAAAGGCCATGTTGGAAATGCCCTCTCCACACACTATTAAGGAGGTAAGAGGTCTATTGAGAAGGTTGAATTACGTAGCCCGTTTTATCTCACAACTCACGGATAAGCGTCGTCCACTGTTCCGTCTACTAAAAAAGAATGCCACAGTAAAATGGGATGATGAATGCGAAAAAGCGTTTCAAAAGATCAAGGATTACCTTACAAATCCCCCAATCTTAGTAGTCCCAAAATAAGGAAAACCCTTATTTTTGTATCTCATAATACTCCTTGAATCTATAGGGTGTGTACTAAGGCAAAAGGACAAAGAAGGAAGGGAACAGTCCATATACTACCTGAGTAAAACGTTCATGGAAGGGTAACAAAGGTATTTCGAAATAGAAAAGACTTATTGTGCATTGGTTTGGGTCAAGCATCAATTGAGATAGTACACGCTCTATTATCCTATTGAATTATTAACAGGACATGATCCTTTGAAATACTTAGCAAAGAAGCTTGTTTTGTTAGGAAGAATCTTTAAATGGCAAATGCTCCTATTAGAATTTGATACCACATATATAAACCAAAATTCAATGAAAGGGCAATCATTAGCAGATCAGTTGGTAGAACACCCAATTGAAGGGGATTGCTAAGAATCGTAGGCCCAATTCCTCGATGAAAATATATTGATAGTAGAAGGTAAGCCAGCAAAAGAATATAAGACAGAGTAATGCCCTAAATGGAAAATTTTCTTTGACGAAGCTGCTAATGTATTTGGTTGTGGGGTTGAGGTAGTGTTGATATCACCAAAAGGAACATAATTCACCTCAGCAATATTGAGGCTCAAATTTCCGTATGCTAACAATATTGTAGAGTATGAGGCGTGCATCCTCAATCTAAAAATGGCTTACTAGATGGGAATCCGTGAATTAGATGTATACGGAGATTCCTCACTCATCATATTACAAACAAAAGGGGAATACAAAACTAAGGACCCTAAATTGGTGTCATATCATCAACATTTGACAGAGCTGATGGATGAATTCAAGGAAGTTACCTTCACATACATCAAAAGGACTTAAAACCAGTTTGCAGATGCCCTCGCCACACTAGCATCTATGATTTAAATAATAGGGGGAACCGAAGTCCAACCATTAAAAATAGGCCCAACTACTGTTTGGTAATCGAAAAAGAACAAGATGATAAGCCTTGGTACTAGGATATCAAAACTTTCCTCTAAGAAAGCAAATACCCTGAAATGGCTAGCAAAAATGACCAAAGAATACTCAAAACGTTAGCAAGCCATTTCTTTTTAAGTGGGTCTATACTTTATAGAAGATCACCCAGCACCACATTGTTAAGATGTGTGGACAAAAGAGAGGCAAATGAACTGATGAAAGATGTGCATGAAGGAGTATGTGGACCTTACATGAACAAACACATGCTTGCTCGAAAAATCATGAGGATGGGCTATTATTGGTTAACAATGGAATCAAACTGCATCAAATATGTCAAGCACTATCACTTGAGTCAAGTCTATGCTAACAAAATAAATACTCCACCTAAAGAACTTCATTCATTATCTGCACCATGGCCGTTCTCCATGTAAGGAATCGACATTATCGGGCCAATCACTCCAAAAGCATCCAATGGTCACAAATTTATACTAATAGCTATTGATTATTTCACCAAGTGGAAGCCTCATCATATGCTAGTGTCACCAAAGGAGTGATAGTCCGATTCATGAAGAGAAACATAATACCCCGATACAGAGTTCCTGAATCAATCATCACTGATAATGGCACTAACCTCAACAATAAATTGATGACGGATTTGTGCCAACAATTTAAGATAAACCATAGAAATTTAACTCTGTACCGACCTTAGATGAATAGGGCAGTAGAAGCAGCCAACAAGAACATTAAGAGAATTGTTGAAAAAATGACCATCACTTACAAAGATTGGCACGAGATGCTACCCTTTGCCTTCATGGCCTATAGAACCTCAATTCGAACATCTATTGGAGTTACCCCATATTCTTTGGTATATGGTACTAAAGCAGTATTGCCAATTGAGGTCGAAATACCATCCTTCAAGGTTCTATCAAAAGCACAGCTAGATGAATCCGGGTGGGTAAAGGAAAGGATTGATCAACTAAATTTGATTGACGAAAAAAGACTCACTGCATTATGTCATGGCCAATAAGAGAATAAGACCTTGATGTTTTAAAGAAGGAGATTTGGTATTAAGAAAAGTTCTCCTAAATGCGCAAGATTCAAGGGGCAAGTTTACCTCAAATTATGAGAGTCCATATGTTGTAAAAAGAGTGTTATTAAGAGGGGCCTTAATATTAGCCCAAATGGACGGTCCAAAATTGAGAGACCCCATTAATACGGATGCTGTTAAGATGTACTATCCCTAGGCAAGAATATTGAAATTTTGCCAAGATTCATGAATGCTAACAATTATTACAATTTCATGGGTTTGATTTTCATTCCTTCTACAAGCAAAGTTAATGTCTCTAAACGATCAATTATCCTAACCAATTGTCATTAAACAAACTCTTATATCATGTTTATACACACACTACCCATTGCCTCATAATAAATAATGAACAATGAAATAATGATAAAACATAATGGAATTTGGTATTATTCCACCTATTCTAAGCATTAATCCAGTATATTCACAAGATAACACCATAATCATAAGAGCTATGCTTGCAAGGAAAATACATCAAAGCTATCCCCTTTATTTAAAACAAAAGTAAGCAGAGAAGGATCAAATTGTCATGAGGGTTCAGTTGTTTGGTTGTTATCTGCGACGAGCCGATAAGCATTTAAATAATCATCATGAGTCGCATTTTCCATTTAAATTGGGTAGTCTAAAAGATGCCTCTCATTATCATTTGATCAACTTACGAGAAGCTTTTTTTTTAAGAGATGCTAGGTTACTAAGATGTATCCAGACATCATTTAAAAGATATTTCCCACTATCGGTTAGTTAGCCCATAATAGGGTACTTTCCTAAACTTTCTTCTTCAAGGTTGCAAGTTTAAAGAGATGCTTCCCACTGTCAGATAGCCCACAATAGTATACTTCCCTAAACTTTCTCTCAGGGTTGCAAGATTTAAAAGTCGTTTCCCACTATTGTTTAGTTAGCGCATAATGGAGCAGTTTCCTAAATAAACTCTCCTTTAAAGATTGTTAGTCTAGTGAGACACTTCCTATCATCGATTAGTCAGCTTTTAAGAGAACTTTTCTAAGAATTTTCTTCTTTAAGGTTGCTAGTCTTATAAGACACCGTTTATTATCGGTTAGCTAGCTCATAAAAGCGCTTTCCTAAATAATCTCTTCTTTAAGATTGCTAGTCCTATAAGACACTTCCTATTATTAGTTAGTTAGCCCATAAGAGCACTTTCCTAAACAATCTCTTCTTTAAGATTGCTAGTCTTATAAGATACTTCTTATCAAGTTAGTCAGCTTATAAAAGCACTTTTCTAGATAATTTTCTTTATGGTTACTAGTCTAGTGAGACGCTTCCTATCATCGATTACTCAGCTCATAAGAGCACTTTTTTAGATGATCTCTCCTTCATAGTTGCTAATCTAGTGAGACACTTCCTGTTATCGATTAGTCAGCTCATAAGAGCACTTTTCTAGGTGATCTCTCCCTCCAGGTTACTAGTCTGGTAGGATGTTTCTTTGTCTAAGGCCACTCCCCAAAGAGCATTAATCACCCTAAAGTGGTCATTTTTTTTCAACATGGGATCATTATCTCATGGAGTGTTTTCCCTACTCAAACAGATAATTACATAACTCCCTAGTAGAACTAGGTTTAGATAGCCAACCAACTATAGTGTTATCTATCCAGTCTATTAGGCAAAAATAGTGTCTTTGTTGTCTTTGTATTTAAAATTTTCAGACTTTACTACAAAGAGAAACAGCTGTAAACATCCTATTTTTGCCCTCTAATCATAATTAATGTTTTTTTTTTCAATTTTTTCTCTTTTGTAGAAATGAAGGAAAAATAATGACAAAAAATAAATAAATAGGAATAATACACCAATTTTGGAAAATGAAGGTAGAAATAACAATAAAAGACATTAAAGAATTTTTATAAAATTTGAGAATTTCAAAATAATATAAAATTAATAAAAATTGCCACACATATATACAATTTGCGTGCAATAGAAAACTGAGAAATGGGCTAGCCCAACTTGTTTGGTCATTAATCTCCTGCGTGTGGCAGCACGCAATTGGACGACAAGCGCGTGCTCATCTCCTACCTCCATCTAAGATCGGCGTCGATGCGAGAGAAGTAGAATCCAACCATTTTGATTCGATTTTTTTACACAAATCCAGTAGATTTTTAACTAAAATAAGATAAACACCATCAAATTAACATCAATCTTAACAAAAATCAAAGATCAAGATGAATCAAAATAAAAAAAAAATGGATGAGAATGGGTCTCAACGGCAAAGGAGATCCGAGCTTATCAAGCTCAGTTTTTGGAGTCTATAAATAGGACTTAATGAGAGGAGGTTCCAGAAGCAATTAGAAGAGAAAAAAAAAGAGAGAGAAATATGCAAGCCGAAGCCTTCACCAGAGTTCTTCCTTTCTCTCTCAAGCCTCACCGTCAGCTCCCATCAGAATCGCCACCAAGAGCAGTCTTTAGTGTAAAGTGACACCACCACTCAACCCCACACCCTTGAGAACCTCGGTTTTGACTCCTCAACAGCCACCAGAACGCCACTATCGAAGGCCTTCGATCGCCGTAAGTGATTCGACCCAACTCGTGTCCAGGTTAGCCGAATCCCTCTCTTTTTTATTATTTTTATTTATTCATTTATTCATTTACTATTATAAAATAAAAACTGAAATTACAAAAATAATAATAAAATAATGTTTTTTATTAGAATTAGGTTTAGAGTTTTAATAAATAAATAAATATAAATTTCTATTATAATTAATAGATAATTAATAAAATTAATAAATAATTTTTAAATTAATAAAAAAATAATAAATATTTTTATCACTTAGAAAACTTCTTTTCATAAAAAAAATATAATTGATTTTTTTAAAATTAGAGGTTTTAGTCTTTTTTAAAAAAAAAATATAAAGCTTAGGCTAAGAAATTTCTTTAAATAAATTCAAATGGTAATAAACGTAAACCTGACATGTTTTCGTTTTAAAATTAACTAATCCACTAAATTTTTATAAAAAGCGAACTACAGTCTATTTAATCCCAAATAGCGGGTACGTTGGCACTCTTATGGAGCAACTCTAAAAAAAATAAAAATATATATTTTTTAATCATTATTAGTATAATTCTTATATCATTTTTTTTCTAATATTTTTCTTTTATGCTAAAAAAGATATCATAACATAATTCAAATTTCAAAAGGAGAAGGTGGTAACTTAGGATTTTAATAGGATAGCCCCTAAGTTGAAAATATCTGGTTTTTGTCTTTCTTCTTCTTTTTCTTTCATAAGAATAAAAAGAGGAGATTTTTTCGTCTAGTTATTTAGATTAGAATCAATCCGCTCAATTAATTCTAATTCCATAATTTTTTTCCGAACTCTAGTTGGGTGGCGACTCCAAATAAATAAAAACTTCCTAGTTTAAGTCGAGGATTTATATTGGATGAGCATAGGATCTAATATGAATCGGATTAGGGAGATAATATAAAATTTTAAAATTAGACTCAATAGGTAACATTTGGACCTTAGTATAAAATCAATGGTGTAGATATATAGGATGAAGAAAAAGAACTAGATTTCTCATATACTATCCTTTATGGTCGGGTAGAATTTAAATATATTGTTAAAGATCATGTGACATAATTATAAGGAATATAACAAGTAAAGAGAGAGAGAAAACACTAGAGACACCAAAAGGCTATGTGAGGGAGTATAAAAAGCCACTAACAATACTACATTATTTCACAATAGAGTAATAGCAATGGTATATTGTTTCTCTCTCTAAAAAGTCTCTACAATTGTTTACTCTCTCACTTACCCTCTTTGATATATATGATGACATTTATGTAGAGTTTAAGAAACAAAACCCTGGTATAGATATTAGGAAATATATGTACCAAGAAATACAAAGTAGGAAACTCTCAAATGCATAAGAACTTTGATTTGTCCCTTTGTTTATTTCTTTACCTAAATGCTCTTCTAAGGTAAAGTCTAGTGTAAACTTAGACATAAATTTAACAATCTATTAGGTGTGCTAGAGATAAGTTGTGTGAGTATCGATTGTAATGTCTAAATGTGTGATTATTTGGATGGCTCCAATGCAACAACAGTATGTTGTTATGATATATTTTCTACCAAAAGTAATCAAGGCATCCCAAAATTCTAGAGTGACTTAGAATTTAGCAACAAATAAATATTCATGATGCAAACACCATGAATACACTAGAGAGTTCTATGAGTGAGACTAGAATCCTAGACACACTAAATAACTAAACATCTACCCATAGCCTAAGTAACAATAGTCCTTTTAGAACCTCTCATGCTATCAAAATAGATAGCCTATATGAAATAACCTACCATGAGGACTAGAGGATAGATAGTAACTCTCTACCTCTTGTTAACCCATATTTAGCCTTCACCAAACCATACCAGAATGTATTCTCATCCATAAAATCCCTCATTAAACCACAATCTTCTAGGGTCAAAGAACACATTTAATCAACAAAGTTTGAGTAATGCCTTCTAAAGGCCATAGAGTAGGAGCAACTTGTCATGTTATAAATTCTTTCAAAATTTCCATACTAATGGATCAAACAAGGATACATTCACCTCCATTTTGGAGTAGTGAGATTAGCTCTAACCTTTCATGAGAGGAAAGGTATGCCCGTTGCTGCTAGAATGGCTTTCTTGGAATCAAGATATGTAAGATATGAGTAGGTGTACATAGGGATAGTAGAGTCAACATTGAATGCAGGAACAGTATGTATGACACCGTTCCCCAATTACTACATTCCCTTAAGAGATAAGAAGCTTCTAGAGATGTTGAAGGTCGAAGTTCAAATGCTTGTAGCCCCAATGTTAGAAGGATCCCTATTAGCCACACTCCACTATCAGATGGCTTATAGGATTCAAAACCATGCATAGGATCTTACCCTACCAAAAGAAGGAAAAGATGCCCTTTTATTTTTATGGATACCAACCATGTACCCTCTATCATACATGCTCCAAAACAACTTGAAATAAAGGAACCTAAGATCATACTTGAAACATAGGTAACAAGCAACGAGAAGTTGTACTAGGACACTATTCTTATCCAATCCTCCAGCCTAACCTTTATAAAAAAAAAGAAGGATGGCACCATTACAATCAGCTTCAAAAAGGATAAAGAAAAGGAGAAGAAGACACCATCTATCTTCTCCACCATCCTAATGATACAACCCACTCAAGTTGTCTGCCAACCAGTGGAGGAATACTTGGTGAATCTTGAGCTAGATAAACAATACAGTAGATCATCAAATCCTTCACAAAAGAAGGAAAGCCTATATGCTTTGCTAATAATTAAGTCTACGGACATGAATTCTTCAACCTAAAATGTCTATGTGATGAATGTTACATCAAAAGAAACTTCTCTTGTGATGATGATAAAACCCCACAAAAATAGAGAAGAAGAAAAGGATCAAACTCCATTTTCAAGAAATGATATTAGGAAGGGGACCCTACTATTGATCGGTTGAAGAAGATTACAAAAAAATGGCAATATATGGTTTCTTATGGAAACTCTCTAGAGAAACCTCTAGAAGAATCTAACTTTGAGTCTGGCAACAAAAATGATGATGATGAGGTAACTCAAATGCCTTATCACCATCCTCCAAGTTAGTCCCTTTACGATGTCTTGATGGGAATAGAAAGGATTGAGCTAAACCTTAAGGAGCCAAAAGTTAGACAAGATAATGTCACCTTACTCCTAAACCACTCAAGGAAAATATGATGAAAAGGTGAAATCCAATGCCTAAGGTGCCAAAGAGAATTTGGGTACCAAAGAAGAAGAAGGGAGAAGCTTCCTCATCAGCAGCATCCAGGCCTAACTCATCTAAAAGCACTCGACCAACACTCAAGTATGCTAATGAATGGACTTTAGTAAGCTCATCTTCGAACACTTCTTCTGAAGAAGGAGTGGCTAGAAAAATCCAATAGGACATTTTTGAATCCTTAGGAAATGATAAATTAGGAACTCCACCTGGAAGAACCTATATGATTCGAGGAGATTGGAAAAAAGAAAAATTTCCTCCTATGGAGGAATATGAACATGATGAGTACAAGCATATTCCTGAAATAAGAAATCCAACTGAAAGAGATTCCCATGGCATTTAGCAAACTAATAATGCTGATGTGCCTAAATCCACTTGGAAGCACAATTAAAAGACTTAAGAAAAACAAACTCAAGTCAACAACAAAATCGGTTCCAAAAAAGGCAAAATTACGTGAACCTAGTGAAGGTGCAATGAAATCCAAATACTCAATGTTGCAATTGTGATACCACAATAATAATCTCTCCTAACATCACACTAATCACATATAATCCCACGTGAATAATCCACAAATTCAAAGAAATCTTCAATTCTAAGAACCCCTTTCCACAAGTGATAATCACGTTTCAAGAAGTAATCTTCAAGGAAAAACCGAATTCAAATGCAAAGGATCTTAATTAAACACAAGAATTTGGAAAAAATAGGAAGAAAATCTATCCAAGAACTATCTCAATTCACCCCTAGATATGACACACTAGAGAAGAAAAGAAATCACAACAAAATGACATTGATACTACTCACAATTTCAAGGTGTTGCACTCGCCACAATTTCAACTCTTGGGATTGAAATTGATAAGAGTCTAATGACAATTAGGAAACCCTAATCCTCATGTGAAATGAACTCTCAATTCTGCAAAATATGGCCTCCTCAAACCCTCTCTTAAGCAAGTATTTATACTTGTTACTCCTAGGGTTAGAAAGTGGTCAAAATTACAAGTTTACCACTTTTAAGGTAGCTAGCCCTAAATGAAAATTACAAGGAAATAAAAGTGTCCCAAAACCAAAATACAACCAAAATAGTTCATAAAAGAATAAATATATAAAAGAAATGGTCTTCAAGATGTCGGTCTTCTATAGGATCCATTGGCCCAGCTCATCACCGGTTCAGGTCGGTCCATGGATAACCCACAAGCTAAGTCTGAGGGAGTTTGTCCATTGCCCTATAGAATATGATAAGTGTGCGTGTTGGAAAACACAATACAAGAATAATAGAAAAGAGGTTAATTTATAAATAATTCCGAGGTCGATCTGCTCAAAATGGGCCCTCATCGCTAAGATTTGAAATCCTTTAGTTCTTGCCCTAATGATAGGTCTTGTCGGATTTTTATTCCTATCATCTCCTCGGGCCTCAAAAAGATTTGTCCTCAAATCTGGCAGATCAAATGCAATGGAGACTTTGTGTTCTCCTAGCAATCTATTTGAAGAAGTATCTCTACAGAATCCCAATATTTGAAATACTACAGGTGGTGATTGTTTTCTCTCCTCCATTTTTAGGATGTATCTCTTTTGCAACACAAATAATGACCCATTATCCACTGAGGTGTCCCCTATCTCAACCCATTTCACTGATATTGTTTCCTCCTTTTCTAACTCATCTGTATGTCACTAATCCTCATGGTCTTCTAATGGTTGGCCTAACTACTCATTGTCCTCTGAGACCTCTGAAGGTGAACACAACTATCTCTGTACATTCTAGCCCTCTAATGATAGACTCATCTGACTCTATTCCTCAGAATACTCCAATGGTTTACTCAACTGCTCGTGAACCACTAGTATCTTTGAAGGAGAACATAACTGAACCTGAACAGTTTGCTTCCCTGGTAGTCTACTCCTAGTATCCTGGAATAAATAGGATTGTCTCTGTCTTTCAACTTTCAAGGCTAACTGTATCACCTCATCAAGTGTACTATATCTTTGAAGCTCCACTACACAAGCTATCTCATACTTCAACCCAAATACAAAACGTGCTAGGGTTTGTTCAGGAGTTTCAACTTATCTACATCTGATCACTAGTGTCTCAAACTCCTATACGTAGTCATCCACTGTTTTACCCCCCTGTCTCAGTGTCTGGAGACTTATAAATAGCTCATGCCTGTAGTGTTTCGGTATAAACCTATTCCTCAAAACTCGTTTCATTTATCTACAAGTGTGTATTTCGGTCTCTCCATCCCTTCGCCTGCTGATCACCGTATTCTTCCACCACAAAGCGGCATACCCTGTGAACTCTACGGCTGCGAGACGTACCCGGAAGTCTTCATCAATCTCATAACACTTGAAAAGACCCTCAACTTAGTCTTCCCAGTCTAGGTAATCATCGGCGGAACCTCTACCATCAAATGAAGGCATCTGTAGCTTCGCACACTCTAGTCCTCGAGGTGGTCTAAATTCCCTGTCCGGGTATGGATTAACCCCAAAATTATCATCTCTGTCTTCCCTAGGAGCATGATAATCTCCTTCTACTCTAGGTGGTGCCTAAAGGTTTTCCACAGGTGGTGGTGACAATGTCATCCTATCAATCCTTGTTGCTAATGTAGCAACAATTGTAGTAAGGTCCCGAAGTTGTTCATCTAGAGTTCTTCCATTTGTATTTCGATGACTTGGTCTACTACCCACTTGGCTATTGGCCTCATTGCCAATGCCCCCATTCACACTATCATTTGACATGTTTGTGGATGCGATTTATTTGAAGTACAAATGTAATCTCAAATAATTGTAGCACACTCCCTTCACTTCACCACGTCACAATAACACATTTGGATAACAACACACACACTTGTACACCCACGGTGTAACAACTCACCAATGCAACAAATACTTCCTATCACTTCAAGTAGAGTAGAATAAGTGAAGCACAAATAAATACTTCCAAGTAGTTAAGATATTGAATTCAACTAAGCAAGTGTTTAAGTAATAATACTCAATAACTTTCACACTTAAATGCTTATATTTGAATTTCAAACTTCACTACTTAACTTCCTTAATTACCAATAGTTCACACTCACACTTTATCTTAATGTGCAGCACCTTACTCCACACAACTCCACAAACTTACACCACCACACACACCTCAATCATGATGCACTCACTTCACCAATAACTCCCACGGCAACAACAACAAATTGCACTCCACCTCCACGACAACAATAAGAAATGGAAACAATAACAAATATACTCTACTTCCACGGAAATAATAACAAAATATACTTCACTTTCCACAAGTTCTAACTGCAACTCACAACAAAATAGGAAGTAACTCAAATTTGAAATTCAAACCACTTCACTAATTGCAAGCCTTCTTCAATTGGTAAGTAATGATTTCAAATTCAAATAGCACTCATTAACTCCCACAACTTAATGGAATGTGTTTGAATTTAAATAGATTCCTTACTAATCAAACTCAATGCAAATCTGTAAATTGCACTCCTCCCATTCAAAATTACACAATGGAAGTCACAACAACAACCTACAAAACCTCCTTCACGCCACAACTAGTCACGGCAAGAAATTGGTGAGTTTTCAAGTTCAAAAGTTGTTGAATTAAACAAAACTTCTATGCTTCTGCCCTTCCACGAAAATTATTAATCATAAGATGATACAACAAACTTCCCAATCCAACTCCAACAAGCAGCAAATCAAAATTCAAACCAAGGTAATTTCGCAAGTCACAAACTACACAACATAATTGCGGTTCACAATTTGATTAACCCTAATTGAAGATGAATATCACAAAATCAAATAACCATAAATCCCTTCTCTCAACATATGCTCTGATACCAAAAAGATGATGTGCCTAAATCCACTTGGAAGCACAATTAAAAGACTTAAGAAAAACAAACTCAAGTCAACAACAAAACCGGTTCAAAAAATGGCAAAATTATGTGAACCTAGTGAAGGTGCAATGAAATCCAAATACTCAATGTTGCAATTGTGATACCACAATAATAATCTCTCCTAACAACACACTAATCACATATAATCCCACGTGAATAATCCACAAATTCAAAAAAATCTTCAATTTTAAGAACCCCTTTCCACAAGTGATAATCACGTTTCAAGAAGTAATCTTCAAGGAAAAACCGAATTCAAATGCAAAGGATCTTAATTAAACACAAGAATTCGGAAATAATAGGAAGCAAATCTGTCTAAGAACTATATCAATTCACCCCTAGATATGACACACTAGAGAAGAGAAGAAATCACAACAAAATGAAATTGATACTACTCACAATTTCAAGTTGTTGCACTCACCACAATTTCAACTCTTGGGATTGAAATTGATAAGAGTCTAATAACAATTAGGAAACCCTAATCCTCACGTGAAATGAACTCTCAATTCTGCAAAATATAGCCTCCTCAAACCCTCTCTTAAGCAAGTATTTATACTTGCTACTCTTAGGGTTAGAAAGTGGTCAAAATTACAAGTTTGCTACTTTTAAGGTAGCTAGCCCTAAATGAAAATCACAAGGAAATAAAAGTGTCCCAAAACCAAAATATAACCAAAATAGTTCATAAAAGAATAAATATATAAAAGAAATGGTCTTCAAGATGCTGGTCTTCTATAGGATCCATCGGCCCAGCTCATCGCCGGTTCAGGTTGGTCCATAGATAACACACAAGCTGAGTCTGAGGGAGTTTGTCCATTGCTCTATAGAATATGATAAGTGTGCCTATTGGAAAACACAATACAAGAATAATAGAAAAGAGGTTAATTTATAAATAATTCTGGGGTCGATCTGCTCAAAATGGGCCCTCATCGCCAAGATTTGAAATCCTTTAATTCTTGCCCTAATGATAGGTCTTGTCGGATTTTTATTCCTATCAAATGCTCTAGTTCAAAACTAGATACTGAGAAAGATTGGAAGCAATGTTGAAAGTATGCATTCCAAACTTTTCTCTATAGAAAAAAAAAGTTGATGAAACATCGAAAAGGATATTTATACTTCAACAAATAATAGAGGAAGTCAAGAACTCGATGTGTACACCTGGCATTTCTCTTTCTAACTTTATTGAACAAAAAGAGTTAGAAAGTAGAAAAATGCAGGATCAAATACGAATAGAGGAGGCAAAACAAAGAGGTATACACTTTACATTTGACATATTTACTCCTAGAATAGGAAAAAAACATAGAAAGCTAACCAAAAGCTTCTAAACCTTCACCTTTTATATGAAACCCTCAATAAACTCCAAAGAAAAAGACCATAGTCAAATTAAGGGATGAAATTGAAAGGAAAAAGAAAAATGAATATGAGAAAAGAACTATAGAGGAATCATCCTCTTGTCGTAAAAGAAAAACTAGTTCTCTAACTCCTCAAGACCTATACCAAACACATGATCTAGGCAGTGACAGCGATGAGTTAAAACCTAAACATTCAAATGTCCTCATGATCAAATACCATAAAGTCCTAAATGCTCTTGAGGTCTTCAACCAAAATCAACCTAAAACTACTCCAAAGATAGTTGATGTTGAATATGAAACTAAGAGTCAAATAGACAACTCAAAAAGCTCAATTGGAGAATCAATTGATGAAAGCTCCCTTGAAAAGTCAAATATAGAACATGATACAAATGGCTTTACAAGCGATGGATGGCAACACACTGATTTAGAACAATAGTTAGAATCATATGAAGGAGAATAAGATTCTAAAAGTCCTATGGACTCTTAAAACTTAGCAAATGATGCTCTTATCCTTATGTGTGGGGCAAAGAAGAAGAGACAATGATAAGTCGCAAAATACCCTTATCTAGAGTAATGAAATTATGCTTTGTTGTTGAATTTTTAGATGATTTGTTGAAGAAAACGATGCTTAATGGAATGAATGTTAATTTCAAGATCTTCTAGAGTATTTTGGAGCTAAGGGAAGGAGTTTTGAAGAGTCGGATCAAGTTTGGAAGGAATTGGATATAATACATGTGAGGAAAAGAATTATGGAAAGTACACAAGCGAGATACACGCCCATGTACTTTGCTTATGTATACTGAAGTGGATGTCTGGAAAGTACACGAGCAAAGTACACGCCCATGTACTTTTCTTGTGTATCTAAGTTTTGCTGCTGTTCAACGATGTTTCAAATACACGACCAATGTACACTCCCATGTACTTGCTCGTGTATATTCACATAAGGACACTTGGAAGCAAGCATGAGATACACGAACGAGATACACTACTCGTGTATCCGCTCGTGTATGTATCCAACCCGGGTACATGTATAAATAAACCGTTAGTTGCCCTAGAACAGGAGGTTACGAATTTTGTACTTGCTCTGACTCTCATAACAGCAGGGGGAAGAAGATTCTGTCAATTCCAGAGGAGATTAAAGACCCACGAAGAAGAAGATTCTATCTTTAAGGGTTGTGACTATGAATTTTATTTATTCTTCTAGTAATTGCATTTCTTTTGTCCAATTTATGGAGGAATAGACCCTAAATGTAGATTTTATTCGAAACTTCTTTGTCATGTGATGAAGATTTGGTTTTTAATGCGAAGTTGTTGACTTTCTTATGATTAATTGCATGCCCTTCAATTGTTTCTTAGATTCATAGATCCGGAATATGAATTTATGCATGATATCATATTAGTTAATTGAGAAATTGCTCTTATGATTAGATTTAATGCAATTAATGAGATTTAATTGTTCTTCTAGAGATATGAAACAAGAGTCTTCTGTTTACATCGATTATTTTGATGTGAATTCATGTGCTTTATGCAATTCTAGGTTGCTATTAACTAATGAGAGATCCTATTTGATAAACCTAGGATTAGATAGGTTAATATACTTGAGAAAGTAGTTAATTTGACTAGAGAATTCGATAGTATAAGAAGTCAACTACACCAATCTTCATAAATCTAATGAATTACATGATAGAGAAGGAGTAGAATAAGATCTAGGTTGCTTTTGTTAATTGATAAATCTTTAGAACCATTGTTGTTAGTGAGTTCTTAGTTTTAAGATTAGAGTAATTAAGTTTCAACCAACATATTTAAGCGTCGGTTAGATAATAGGAACGGAGTTAGTACTAGTAGTTGGTGTATCTCTGAGGGACGACCTTGTGCTTACTCTCTATATTACGCTACGATAGGTGCGCTTGCCTATTGCTTCGTAGTAAGATTAAGAACAAGAATTCAATTTATTAAAACTACAATTGGCAACGATCAAGTTTTTTGCGCCATTGCCAAGGATACGCCAATATTAGAAACACTCTTTACTTATTAATTTAACCAATTTATTTCTTTCTTATCTTTTTTCCCTTTTCTTCCTGAGAATTTGGAGCTCATAATTGATTTGTATTACATTTACAGTGCATGACCAGAAGTCGCTCCAAGGAACTTACTGTTTTTAATCCTGAGCCAAAGAAAATTATTCGTCGTTATCAGAAAAAGCAACACTCAACTGAGTCAACATCATTTGGTATTCAAGGAGAATCACTGAAGGAAGAAATGGCTGATTAAGTCAATAATCGTGCACAAGAGCTGAATCAAGGAAATGTTGTTGTGGATCCCCCGAATCATCAACTGGTTGATAATCGAGATGGCCGAGTTAATGAGCCACCTAGAACCAATTCTGATTTTGCCAGGCCAAACTTGATAGGCGTTAGCTCTAGCATAGTCTGTCCTCGAGTGGAGGCAAATAATTTTAAACTTAAGCCTGCCGTGATTCAGATGGTGCAGCAATATACTCAATTTGATGGTTTACAGGATGAAGATCCAAATGCGCATATCCAACTCTTTCTGGAGATATGCGATACCTTCAAATTTAATGGAGTTAGTGATGATGCGATCCACCTCAGGCTCTTCCCCTTCTCTTTGAAAGGCAAGGCTAAGTAGTGGCTGAATTCTTTACCGAGGAACTCCATTACTACATGGCAAGGACTGATTAAGAAGTTTATGGACAAATTCTTCCCTCCTTCAAAGACCGCTAAACTTCGAGTTGAGATTCAATCTTATCATCAGTATGACATGGAGACGTTGTATGAAACCTAGGAGAGATTCTGATACGAACCACGCCAACCCGTGACGAAACCCAATACCAATACGTTCGGAAATTCGTTGCCTAAGATGCCCAAACACCTAAAGTGGAAACCGCGACCCGTTGTCTATAAGCGAGACAAGAACCTTGGTATAAAAATGAAGATGCCACAATTGGGATGGAAGACCGATTGATAAGTCGGGATGAACGCCATGGAAATCAATCTTATAAGTTCGATTTAGTTCTTGAAGAACCAAGAGAGGTGCCTCTCAAAAGTGTTTAATGTTCAAAGATGTAAATTCTTAGTTGTTCTAAACCCTAGGAGCTTTTATACTAGGGTTACAATTCGTGAAAAACAAGTCCAAAATGACGTAGTTTAGATAAATTGCGTAAAAACACGAAACAGGAAAAAGCTGGCCGGCAGGGGATACACGGTCGTGTACACAACCGTGTACTTTGGCCGTGTACTTTTCTGTGTACATTCTGGTCATATACACGACCGTATACTTCTGGTCGTGTATCTTTCTGTATAGCTTCTGGCAACATACACGGCCGTGTTTTTTTTTGTGCACATTCCAATCACATACACGACCGTGTACTTCTGGTCGTGTACCTTCCTGTGGATTTGCTTGACTCCATACACAGCCGTGCCTTTTAACCGTGCATCTAGCTGTGTATGATTTTGTGCAATCTTGAAATTCCTACACGGCCGTGCTTTAAACATACACGCCCTCTTCAACCCGTGTCTGGTGTGACTTGTATAAAAGCAAGGGTCTTCCTATGGTTGTTCCAATCTGTTCTAACTTCATGATTGCTCCAATCCTTTCTGGCTTCATGGACAACCTTTATCAACCCGTTAAGTGCTTCCTTGACTCGTTTCGCTTGATTTCTTGTGATCGGTCTAGGCGGCACTTCAAGAGGATCCACATTTCTTCTTCCGGCTTGGCTCTCATCATGGATCTCATCATTCCCCTCCTCTTGAAAAGGATTTGTCCTCAAATCATTTCCTACATCAAATGGACTCAGATCAGTAACATAAAATGTGACACTTACTGGATACTCACCTGGTAAATTTTTCTTGTAGGCATTATCATTGATTTTCTCAAGCATCGGAAATGGACTGTCTCCCCTAGGGTTCAACTTGGATCTCCTCTGCAATGGAAAACTCTCCTTGCGAAAATGCACCCAAACCCAATCTCCAAGCTGAAAAATCTTAGGTCTCCAGTCCTTGTTCACCCTTGAAGCGACCCAGGCATTTTGTTTTACAATCCTAATCTTTACCTGTGCATGTAGCTTTCTCACGAAATCTGCTGTAGAATCAGCATCAAAACTCACAGACTTGTTAAGTGGCAATGACAATAAATAAATAGGAACCAATGGGTTAAAACCATACAAAATCTCAAATGGTGAACAATGAGTAGTGCTATATAAAGCCCTGTTATATGCAAACTCCACAAATGGTAGACAATCCTTCCAAGTCCTAATGTTCTTCTTTATGATTGCCCCTAACAATTGAATTAAAGTCCTGTTAACCACATCAATTTGCCCATCAATTTGTGGGTGACGGATAGTCGAAAACATTAGTTTAGTTCCCCACTTTTCCCACAATACTCTCCAATAATGACTCGAAATCTTTACATCCCGATCACTAACAATGCTACTAAGTATACCATGCGGACGCACTACCTCTCTAAAGGACAAATCAACAATGTGTATAGCATCATCAGTTTTATGACAAGGAATGAAATGAACCATTTTAGAAAACCTATCCACAACCACAAAAATAGAATCTCGATCATGCCTAGGCCTAGATAATCCTAACACAAAATCTATGGACATGTCTATCCAAGGCTCATGAGGAATGACATTATACTCATATAACCAATCTAAGAAGTCATCTAAACAAAGAATGGGATGACGATACTTTACCGTAAGGTTGTTGATGGCGCGGCAGTCAACACGCATTCTCCATGTCCCATCCTTCTTAGGCACCAAAATCACAGGCACTGCACATGGATTCATGCCTTCTCTCACGTACCCCTTCTCCATTAATTCGTCGACCTGCCTTTGGAGTTCCTTCGGAAAGACATTTTCAAAATCCTGCACAATAGACACAACCACACTAGGCAAAGAGTTAGATAAGTCGTTAGTAGTCAAACATGTTTCCTTAAAACCCAGCAACAACATAGGTTGCTTCATCACTAACGCTCTCCTCACTATACTCGCTCTTGCCACACAACTCTCCTTTTGCAAGGCTGCCCTCTCCTTTTCTCTCACCACCAAAGTTGATTCCCCTTCAACTTAGCCTCTCACACTCTTTCCAGCCTTCCTTTCTTTTTCCTTTTGATCTTGACTTTTATATTCCTTTTCTTTCTCATTGTCTTTTGCTCTCTCACTCTCCCTCTGCTTTTCACTCACCTTATGTTTTGCAACAGACTGTTGTAGCTGCAACTGGTCCTCATACACTTGTTTGGGTGTTAACGGTTTAAGATTAAAGCTTTTCCCTTGGTGAACAAGCGTATACTTGTTAGAAAAGCCATCATGAACAACCTTCCTATCAAATTGCCACGGCCTCCCCAACAACACATGACATGCTTGCATTGGCACTACATCACATAACACCTCATCCTCATACCTACCAATGCAAAAACCAATCAAGGCTTGCTTACTCACCTTAGTTTCTCCACTATCATTCAACCACTGTAATTTATATGGACTAGGGTGTCTAACAGTTTTGAGCCCCAGCCTCTCAACAATAAAATTACTCACTACATTGGTGCAACTCCCTCCATCAATGATCAAACTACAAATGTGATCTCCTAGATAACATCTAGTATGAAATATATTCTCTCTTTGCACCTCCTCTTCTTCCTTCACCTACACATTCAAAGCTCGCTTCACTACTGCCACTAGCCTTCCCATTGCAGGCTCCTCATCATCACTAGCATCCTCTAATGGAGGCATATCATCTTCTTCACTATCCCCCTCAGTCTCATACTCTCCATCATCACGCAAAATCATCACACGCCTATTTGGACATTGACTAGCAATATGGCCTCTACCTTGGCATTTAAAACATCTAATGTCACGATTTCTAGAAGTAGAAGAATCAGGGTTACCTTGGTTACCAGGAGTAGAATCCGCTTGCCTTAGCTCCCCTTTTGGTTTGGTGGGTAAAGGCTTTTCTTCTTTCTTCCATTGGTTGGTCTTCCAAGTGGATGAACCATTACCCTGTGGAAACCATGCATTACTACTACCTTTCCTCTTGTGCTGGTTCTCAACCTTTATAGCCATGTGAACCATATCCTCCAATTCTACATAATGCTGCAATTCAACCACATTTTGGATTTCTCTATTCAACCTCGCAAGAAACCTAGCCATTGTAGCCTCTCTATCCTCCTCTACATTCGCCCTAATCATAGTGAATTCCATCTCCTTGAAATACTCATCTACACTTCAGCTTCCCTGCCTCAGAGTTTGCAACTTGTTGTGCAATTCACGATAGTAATATGCAGGCACAAACCGCTTCTTCATCACTCTTTTCATCTCTTCCCAAGACTCAATAGGTGGCTCGCCATTCCTTCTTCGATTCAACATTAGTTGATCCCACCACACTATAACATAATCCGAAAACTCAATGGCAGCAAGTTTTACTTTCTTTCTCCCACTATAGTTATGACAAGCAAACACCATCTCTACCTTTTTCTCCCACTCTAAGTACGCCTCGGGATCATTCTTCCCTTGGAAAGGAGGAATCTTCATCTTTATGCTACTCAATTGATCATCCTCTCTATTCCTATCTCCTCTATCTTCCTAATCCCTAGTTCCTCTATTCCGACCATTATATCCTCTATAACTCCCGACAGAAGGCTCATCAAAGTCATCATCCGACATTTCATCTCCACCCCTCGATACTCTCTTAGAACGACTCTCCCTCTTATGCCCTTGGAATACATTTGTGGATTGCTCTAATCTTTGCTCTACCGTCTCATGAATTTATTCCATTCCCTCTTGGAACATCCTCTTCATCTCACCCCTCAATGCCTCAATTACTAACTTAGCATCAAACCTTCCCCTCTCACCTTCAGGAGAATGTTGTCTCGACATTATTCCTGCAGAAAAGATTAGTACTAACACAAATATATATATAATTAAACCTCACGATACACTCCCTTACGTGTTTCGCTCAAATGATGATATCACACAGTCACTCGTGTATTCTCACAAATAATGATGATATCAACTCGCCAATTTCCTCTTCTCAATTCTCTTGGAACTAACCCGAACTACACTAATTTCCTTCCGTAGAATTCAAAACAACTCTAGGGTTCGTAAATTTTCCTCTATTTTTCTATCTGATTTTTTTTTTGTCTTAGTTGTTGCTCTTGATCACGTTTTTCTTTTCTTTTCTTTTCTCTTCTTTTTTTTTTTGTCGTGATTTTTACACTTTTTGTTTTTTTTAACAATCGCCTAGTCGATATTACACTATCAAAAGACAATCAATACTACGAAATTGAATACGATAATTGATATGAACGATTGGAGTTAGGGTTTTTGATATTACCTTCCTCAACCGAACTTGACGTTTTGACAAACCTAAGCTCCGATACCAAACTGATACGAACCACGCCAACCCGTGACGAAACCCAACACCAATACGTTCGGAAATTCATTGCCCAAGACGCCCAAACACCTAAAGTGGAAATCGTGACCCGTTGTCTATAAGCGAGACAAGAACCTTGGTATAAAAATGAAGACGCCACAATTAGGATGGAAGACTGATTGATAAGTCGGGATGAACGCCACGAAAATCAATCCGATAAGTTCGATTTAGTTCTTGAAGAACCAAGAGAGGTGCCTCTCAAAAGTGTTTAATGTTCAAAGATGTAAATTCTTAGTTGTTCTAAACCCTAGGAGCTTTTATACTAGGGTTACAATTCGTGAAAAACAAGTCTAAAACAGCGTAGCTTAGATAAGTTGCGTAAAAACACGAAACAGGAAAAAGCTGGCCGGTAGGGGATACACGGCCGTGTACACGACCGTGTACTTTGGCCGTGTACTTTTCTGTGCAATTCCGGTCACATACACGACTGTGTACTTCTAGTCGTGTATCTTTCTGTATAACTTCTGGCAACATACACGGCCGTGTACTTTTCTGTGCACATTCCAATCACATACACGACCATGTGCTTCCGGTCATGTACCTTCCTGTGGATTTGCTTGACTCCATACTCGGCCGTGCCTTTTAGCCGTGTATCTAGTCGTGTATGATTCTGTGCAATCTTGGAATTCCTACACGGCCGTGCCTTGAACATACACGCCCTCTTCAACCCGTGTCCGGTGTGACTTGTATAAAAGCAAGGGTCTTCCCATGGTTGTTCCAATCCGTTCCAACTTCATGATTGCTCCAATCCTTTCCGGCTTCATGGACAACCTTTATCAACTCGTTAAGTGCTTCCTTGACTCGTTTCGCTTGATTTCTTGTAATCGGTCCAGGCGGCACTTCAAGAGGATCCACATTTCTTCTTCCGGCTTGGCTTTCATCATGGATCTCATAAGATTCAAGGACTCAATGCGGAAATGCCCACACCATGGGATCCTAGAGTGGCTTCAAGTTCAGATATTTTATAATGGGTTGAACTATCAAACGAGACAAACAGTAGATGCCACAGCTGGTGGCACCTTGAACCATAAAACTCCTGAAGAAAGTTTGACTCTTTTTGAAGACATGGCCGCGAATAATTATAAATGGTCACATGGTAGGGGCAGAGAAAAGAAGGTGGCAGGCATTCTTGAAGTGGATGTGTCTACTTCTATCATGTCTAAAGTTGAGGCTTTATCTAGAAAAATCGACAGGCTGGCTGTCTCACAACATCAGCTGGCTATTGTGGAACCCTCAGGTGGTGAGGAAGGGCAAATAGAGCAAGTGGATTATTTGGGAAACCCAATTCGGCCCTAGAACAATCCATACAGCAATACTTATAACCCAGGATGGAGAAATCACCCAAATTTTTCTTGGACTAACAACAGTAATATTCAGAAGGGCAATCCGAATCCTCCACCAGGTTATTAGAGGCCAATGGTCCAGAGTTCCAAACCGCCACTTGAAGATCTCCTCACAAAATTCATCAAGGATTCAGAAGACAGGCAGAAGTCCTTAGATTTGATTCTGAAAAATCAAGACTCGGCTCTAAGGAATCATGAGGCATCAATACACAATCTTGAAAACTAGGTCGGTCAGATAGCTAAGCTTCTGTCAGAGAGATCTCAAGGTTCACTACCGGGAAACACGGAAACCAACCCTAGAGAACATGTTAAAGCTGTCACATTACAAAGTGGTAAGGAACTACAACCAAAGGTTCAAGAAGAAGAGAGTCAGGTGACTGAACCAGCAAAAGAACAAGTAGTTCTCAAAGAAGGGGAAAAGCATTCAGAAAAATCACCTAAAGAGAAATCATCACCTCCATTAATCCCATAATACAAGCCCAATGTCCCTTATCCAGCACGACTCAAGAAGGATAGAACAGATGAGCACTATGGCAGATTTTTAGAGATATTCAAGCAATTGCATATCAACCTTCCACTAGTTGAGGCATTATCACAAATGCTACAATATGCAAAATTTTTGAAAGAGTTGCTATCGAACAAAAGGAAGCTTGAAGAGTTCTCCACTGTAACTTTAGGAGGAAAATGCTTTGCGGTAATTCAGAACAAACTCCCAAAGAAGTTAAAAGATCCTAGGAGCTTTACCATCCCTTGCCTGATAGGGAATTTATCTGAAGAACGGGCATTGGCTGATTTGGGAGCCAGCATTAATTTGATGACATACAAGATGTTCCAGAAATTGGGTATTGGAGAGCCGAAACCGACCAAAATGAGTCTTCAGTTAGCCGATCGATCAGCCAAATTCCTAAGAGGAGTAGTTGAAGATGTATTAGTGAAGGTGCGGGACTTCATCTTCCCAGCGAATTTCATCATCCTTGACATGGAAGCAGATGTGGAGGTCCCTCTTATATTGGGGAGACCATTTTTTGCTACTGCTAGAGCCATAATTGATGTTAGGGATGGGAAGATAGTGTTGAGAGTGGGAAATGAAGAGGTCATAATGAAAATGCCTGACGTCCTTAAACAAAGCCTGCACCATGATGATGCATGCTATGCAATCGACTACCTCGACTTCGCAGTTTCGGATTCATTGCAAGACCTGTTGATTGGTGATGCATTGGAATTGTGTTTGATGAATGGGGAGAAAGAGCAACCTGAAAATATGGCGATTAGAGCAGTTTTCAATCAGCTCAATAACAATCCTGAGTTGAGAGAAGAAAGAAGCTTTAAAGATATGAATAGATCCACCATTCAGAGATTGAAACCTTCAATTGAGGAACCACCTGAGCTAGAATTGAAACAATTGCCAGACTACCTTCAATATGCATTTTTGGAAGAAGATTCTAAACTTCCAGTCATAATTGCATCAAATCTGGATCGAGATCAGCATGAAAGGTTATTGCATGTCCTGGGGCAACACAAGAAAGCAATTGCATGGAAAATTGCAGATATAAAGGGGATTAGCCCATCGTTTTCTACACACAAAATTTTGATGGAAGATTGTGTCAAGCTAGTGGTACAACCGCAGCACCGACTTAATCCAAATATGAGAGATGTTGTAAAAAAGGAAGTCATCAAATTGCTTGATGCAGGAATGATCTACCTGATTTCTGATAGCTCATGGGTAAGCCCCATTCAAGTAGTTCCGAAGAAAGGCGGTATGACAGTGGTACCGAATGCAAAAAATGAACTTATCCCGATGAGAACTGTCACTGGATGGAGAGTTTGTATAGATTACTGCAAGCTAAATGACACAACTCCAAAGGATCATTTTCCTCTTCCATTTGTGGACCAAATGCTTGAAAGGTTAGCTAGTCATGCATATAACTATTTCCTCGATGGGATGTCTGGATATTTTCAGATTCCTATCGCACTCGAAGACCAGGAAAAGACGACATTCACATGCCCTTTTAGGACCTTCGCTTATCGACGCATGCCTTTCGGATTATGCAACGCTCCAGCCACCTTTCAGCGATGCATGATGGCTATTTTTGAGGATATAGTAGGAGACAAGATGGAAGTATATATGGATGATTTTTCTGTTTTCGGGAATTCTTTTGATGAGTGTCTACACCATCTTGAGTTAGTGTTGCAACGTTGTGAAGACACTAACCTGGTCCTAAATTGGGAGAAGTGTCATTTTATGGCAAAAGAAGGTATTTTTTTGGGCCATAAAATCTCCAAGAAAGGCATAGAAGTGGATGAGGCAAAGATCGAAGCAATTTCTAAATTGCCCCCTCCATCTTCAGTTAAGGCAATACGAAGTTTTCTTAGCCATGCAGGGTTCTATCGACGATTCATTAAAGATTTTTCAAAAATTGCTAGGCCGATGACAAAACTCTTGGAGAAGGATACCTCCTTTGACTTCAACCAGGAATGCATTGATGCATTTGAACTCCTTAAGCAAATACTCATCACTGCACCTATCACGGTCACACCAACATGGGACGTTCCCTTTGAGATTATGTGTGATGCTAGTGACTCGGTTGTGGGAGCTGTTCTAGTCAGCGAAAGGACAAATACTTTCAACCCATTCATTATGCTAGCAAAACGCTCACTCCTGCACAAGAAAACTATACAACCACTGAGAAGGAGTTGCTGGCAGTTGTCTTTGCCTTTGACAAGTTCAAACCATATCTCATCTTATCTAAGCTCATCGTATACACAGATCATTCCGCCTTGAAATTCTTGTTGACAAAACAAGATGCAAAGCCACGCCTCATTCGGTGGATTTTACTTCTTCAAGAGTTTGATCTTGAGATAAAAGATAAAAAGGGTGCCAAAAATCTAGCAGCCGACCATCTGTCATGTTTGGAGAATCCCTATTTAGAAAGACCGAACAAAGTTGAGATCAACGATGAGTTCCCTGAGGAATGATTGTATGCCATCAAAACCGTTGAAGTTGATATCATCCCATGGTTTGCTGATATTGCCAATTACCTAGTGGCAAGGGCCCTTCCTAAGGATATGAACAAGCAGCAGAAGAGGAAATTTTTCACCGAATTGAAGCATTACTACTGGGAGGATCCACATTTATTCAAAATTTATGCTGATCAGATGATTCGAAAGTGTGTTTCCCATGAAGAAGGATGGAAAATCTTATTCCACTGTCATAGTAGGCCAACGGGAGGACATCATAGTGCCAATAGGACGGCATACAAAGTATTGGAAGCAGGATTTTACTGGCCGTCATTGTTTAGGGATGCTCAGAGATATATAGCTCGATGTGACCGATGCCAGAGGGATGGTAACATATCAAAAAGGAATGAAATGCCACAACACTACATATTAGAGTGTGAAGTATTCGATGTGTGGGGCATCGACTTTACGGGGCCCTTTCCTCCTTCCTTCGGAAATAAATACATATTGGTAGCTGTGGATTACGTCTCTAAATGGGTAGAAGCACAAGCCTTGTCGACTAATGACTCTCGGGTGGTTGTTAAATTCTTGAAGAAGCTCTTCTGTAGATTCGAGGTCCCACGGGCACTCATAAGTGACAGAGGTACACACTTTTGTAATTCACAAGTTGAAAAGATTCTTAAGCGATATGGGGTGACTCACCGTCTTGCTACGCCGTATCATCCCCAAACTAGTGGGCAAGTGGAGGTTTCAAACAAGGACCTAAAGCATATCTTAATGAAGTCCGTGTCTCACCATAGACGAGACTGGGCCGAGAAGTTAGATGATGCTTTGCGGGCATATCAGACAAATTATAAAACCCCCCTTGATACTAGTCCATATCGATTGGTCTACGGGAAAGCTTGCCATTTACCAGTTGAGATTCAGCACAAGGCATTTTGGGCGATCAAATCTGCCAATTTAGATCAGCCGGTCTAGAGCACATCGAAGGATGCAACTTAATGAGCTAGATGAATGGAGGCTCATGGCATATGACAATTCATATATATACAAAGAGAAAGCCAAGAAGTTTCATGATGCTCGGCTACCACGGAATGGACAGTTTAATGAAGGGGACTTTGTATTACTTTTCAACTCTAGGTTGAAATTGTTCCTTGGGAAGCTTAAATCAAGATGGTCTGGTCCATTCCAGGTAAAAAAGGTTTTTCCCTACGGCACAGTTGAGCTGGAACACTCGGAGAAAGGCATTTTCAAGGTGAATGGTCAAAGGCTTAAGCATTACTTTGGGGACCAAACAGTTTTGGAAGAAAAGGAGGAGCTGAACCTCATTCTCATCTCCATTTGAGCTCCACCGGTTCATTACGTCGCGCTAACGATGTTAAACAACAATGCTTCTTGGGAGGTAACCCATGTTGTTTAGGTAAGTTTTCTTCTTTACTCTTTACTTTCTTTATTATCACCTATTGTTTTGGAGTAACTTTTGTAGGACAGCAAGCTACAGAGGGGCTAACCAAGTTTGGATTCTATGAAAGTCACCTTAACAGAGCTTCTTTTAAGCTCTAAGTGTGGGGAAATTCAGGATGGGAGACCTTTTCAAGGGAATGCAAGATGAAGTGATGACAGGTATGTACTTTGACCTGCACAACCGGGTACACTAGGGGTGTATCCGGTTTTTCACACATGCTAGAGGGTGTCTAAATTGACTTTGCAATACAAAAGGGGAATACGTCATGGTGTGCCCACCCGTGCACTTCAAAATATGCTCATTGTGTAAATATCAGAGATACACGAACAAGGTACACGCTTGTGTACCTGGTCGTGTATTTGACTCACAGAATGCTCCCTCTATATATACGAACAAGGTACACGCTCGTGTACCTGGTCGTGTATCTGACCTACAGAACACCCCCACTATATACACAAACAAGGTACACGCTCGTGTACCTGGTCGTGTATTTGACTCACAGAATGCTCCCTCTATATACACGAACAAGGTACACGCTCGTGTACCTGGTCGTGTATCTGACCCACAGAACACCCCCACTATATACACGAACAAGGTACACACTCGTGTACCTGGTCGTGTATTTGACTCACAGAATGCTCTCCCACGATACACGAACAAGGTACACGCTCATGTATCTAACCCACGGAAAGGAATCCAAAGTACACGACCAAAGTATATGACCATGTACTTGGTCGTGTATCTAATTTTTATGTTCGTACTATAAAAGGCCTCCTCACTTCACTCTGCCATTTACACGACCCATTCTCCATTCGTGTATCTGACCCACTCACTCCCACTCTACTCCTCCATACCATGATTGTTCTTTCCACACTATAAATTTCTTCCGTTTCAAGGATTCAAGGTAAGTAAGTTCTCTTTTCTTCTTCTTCAATACTTATTGCAATACGGTTGCTTCTCGGTTTTCTTTTACGACTACCATACATGCTTGCATCTATGATGATGGTATGATGAGTGATTTCGCATTTTGGAAGTCGATTGTTGATAAATCTGTAGACATTTTGAACTCACGTGAATCCATGTATGATTGATGTCATGAGTGGCTGCCAAACAAGTGAATCGACAGTTAGGGTTTGAACATGAATATTTGGGACTTTGATTTTGTGGGTTTCTGGAACAATGTTGTTGTGTTTCTTTTCCGATCTTCTTCTTAGAAACCAAGTTATGAGGCCATTTTTTTTATGATCACTAAACTATCGCACCTAGCTTCTTAGAATCAAAATTCGAACTTTATCGTTTGATGATGCTTTGGGTATGTTGTAGTTACATTTTTGGCCTTCAGGAAGGTAGATTGATAATATACTAAAGCCACAAGACCTGATTTTGAGCGTTCCTATGGTAATTTGTGCATGTATTAGATGGGTAGATGCACAACTAGGTACACGATCGTGTACCTTGGTTGTGTATCTCAACTGTGCTATCTTCCTCCTTGTTTCGGAAACCCAATGCAAGTCCTATCATTTTCTTTGTGTAATTAACGAACCTAACCTATTTTGAGACCATTGTGATTGATTCAGATGGTCACAAAGACTTGTGCAGTTAAACCAAAGTTTACCAAGAAGAAGAAGACCACCCTTGTTAAGAGGAAGCAGGATGGTGCTAGTTCATCCTCCGCTCCACACCCCCCCCCCCCCCGAAGAGTTGCGGAGGAGCCATGGAGTAAGAAGCGGTTTGAAATTCTCTCACAAAAACCATTTAGTGCACATCAATACTTGGATTGGGGCACGCTGGAAGGGTATGGATTAGTTCAACTAATCAAGGAGATCCTTGCCACCGGACCATGGGAGGTCCTGTTCACCATCTAAGAATCAGCATATAGGGATGTTACTCTTGAGTTCCTATCCACTATACAGATAAAGAAGACGGAAATTGAAAAAGGTTGAGACAACTCTTTCAGTTTTGAAGTATACGAGCAACAGCACAACTGTACTATCCGCCAGTTCTGTTCTCTAATGGGATTCTACACTAAAGCTTTTACCCGGACACCTGAGTTTCGGGATTTACATTGCCATTGGCCTCCCCACACTAACAATCAGGAATGTTTGGAGGAGTTGACCAGAAACCCGAATCAAGAGTACTTTCCATCCAGCTCCAAGGCCTCTCTAATTAAGGATGATCGCCTCAAAGTTTGTCATTGGCTCTTGACAAACACAATTGGAGCCCGAAAAAGCAGTAAGGGAGTTGTCAATAACTTTGAAATCTTCTATCTTTACAGCATCTCCCACAGATATCAAATTAATATCGGGTTGGAGTTGGCCTTTTACATATGGAGACAGGCACACAACTCTCGATCTAAGGGGATTTACCGTGGTAGCTTCATCACTCATTTCCTGAAGAGCATGGACATTTTCCAAGACCCTAGGCCAGAGGCCGCCAAGTGCAATCAAGAAAGAATCTCTGATGGGCCATTTCCCAAGTGGGGAGTGAAGAAAATCACAGGAACTTCCCACACGTCTAGCAGGCCGCATCCTTCTACATAATCCTCCAAAGCTGCTCCTTCCTTGTCTTCACCTGGTGAGTCTTCTATTCCCACATCGGAGCGGGTACTTGACCGCTTGGCATCCATTGAGAAGACCCAAGGTGAGATGAAAGTTCAACTACAGGGGTTGAAAAAGAAAGAAAAAAAATTTAGAAAATTTGTAGTTCACGCTTTCCAGTCGCTGGCTAAGTGCTTCCCAGCGGGGCAAGCCAGTTTGCCCACTTATGCCTCTTCCTCTGAAGTTGAAGAGGAAGTTGAGGCCAGCGGTGATAAAGACAAGGAAAATGAGGGAGAAAGTGAAGAGGATACTGAGGAAACCATTGAGGAAGTGGAACCAATCATTGCCAAGGGGGAAGAAAGTGATGATAAAGAGGATGAAACAGATGAGAATGAAGATGATGAAGATGAGGAGACTAGTTCTAAATAATGAATGACTTTAAGTTAACTATTTTATTCTGCATATTCGAGGAGCTCTTTCTATTGAGCTAGACTCTTTCTTGCTGGATGATTGTAATAATGACTGATCTCTATTTACTCTTTTACCTTTCTTTTTTGTTGTGTTGAACTTTGCTGATCTAGGTGCTATCCTGCGAATACAACTGGTCCCATAACTTTCCTTGGCGAACTTCATAGATATAGATGATCGACATTCTGCTAGCTATACAACTGGTCCATCACCTGTTTAATCCCGAGAAGTCTCAGTTCCTTTTCTTTTTATTTTTTCTTTTTATCTCTTTATTTCTCATTACGTTCTTGAATGATAAAGACATTGGGGATAATGTCTCAATCTAAGTGTAGGGAAAAGGATACTAAAGAAATTTGATAAGGGCTATGCTGAATTGTATGAGTCATTCAAAAAATTTCCCTAATTTTTGTTTTTCTCTTTTTGCTTGATAATCAAATTTTGAAATCATGATTGCAAATTACATAGTATTTTAGCATTTAGTGAATGAATTCCTCTAAAAGAGTGTTGTGCATGTCACCTTTGTCTTCTTTGGAACATTGATACTTAGTCAAAGTTATGGGATAAAATCGTTGTGAAACTCAAAGATCATGAGAGCCATTTAATCTTTCATGAATGGGCAAATGAAATGATTCTCTTGGTGATCCTTCTTAGAAGATCGCTTTAAAGTAATAATTCAATGAAAGCATGTTATACTTGAAAAATAAAGGATTGGTTAGTATAGGTAGGCTTTGGTCCCTCAGAAGAGCGAAGTTTGACTCCGCTACTAACTAGTCAAAATAATAAGTTAAGGTAATAGAGGTTCGATGGGGTTCCTTTAAAACCTGGTCACCTAAGGTCGTCTGGCCTAGGATCGGCCGACCGAGGAAATTACCGTAACAAAATGAAAAACCATAAAGGCAAAAGTTGAGAAGGTCCTATAACTCGAGCAATTAAGCCTACAGGAACGCCCTCAATTGAGGGGATAACGTTCGTTAACTTGGGTGACGAGCCTAGGATTATCGGCTGAAAACTCGTTACATGGGTTGCAAGATCCTAAACAAAAAAAAAAGGATGAAACCAGTGAACTATTACAAAGAATAAAATCTTTGAAGAGATCAACCAAAAATAAGGAGGAGGAATCTAGGGGAAACATAGATGCAATGTATTTTCATTATTGATTGCTTTACTAAGAGAGATAATTGAGAAGATTATAGACTCTTCAGTGGTGGTTGAAATGTACCACGTTTCCTTTTGCTCTAATTGATCTTGTGTCTAATTTTGATCATGAAAGCCATTGTTAAATGACAAGGGTAAAGATTGGTCTACTCTGATTAATCCTAGAAATTTGACTAAAGTATCTTTGTTACAATACTTTCATGATAAGGTGAGAAGCACACTCATTAGATTGAGGGATTGCATTAAGCTTTAAAGATTAAAATTCATAAATGCTAATGTCTGAGTAGTATTATTTGGTAACGACAATCATGATTAATAAGAAGTTTGATTAATGTTTTATTTTGCTTGAGGACAAGCAAAGACTAAAGTGTAGGGAAGTTCAAAAACTTGATCGTTGCCAATAGTAGATTTAATAAATTGAATTCTTGTTCTTAATCTTACTATGAAGCAATAGGCAAGCGCACCTATCGTAGAGTAATATAGCGAGTAAGCACAAGGTCGTCCCTCAGAGATATACCAACTACTAGTACTAACTCCGTTCCTATTATCTAACTGACGCTTAAATATGTTGGTTGAAACTTAATTACTCTAATCTTAAAACTAATAACTCACTAACAACAATGGTTTTGAAGATTTATCAATTAACAAAAGCAACCTAGATCTTATTCTACTCCTTCTCTATCATGTAATTCATTAGATTTATGAAGATTAGCGTAGTTGACTTCTTATACTATCGAATTCTCTAGTCAAATTAACTACTTTCTCAAGTATATTAACCTATCTAATCCTAGGTTTATCAAATAGGATCTCTCCTTAGTTAATAGCAACCTAGAATTGCATAAAGCACATGAATTCGCATCAAAATAATCGATGTAAACAGAAGACTCTTGTTTCCTATCTCTAGAAGAACAATCAAATCTCATTAATTGCATTAAATCTAATCATAAGAGCAATTTCTCAATTAACTAATATGATATCATGCATAAATTCATATTCCGGATCTATGAATCTAAGAAACAATTGAAGGGCATGCAATTAATCATAAGAAAGTCAACAACTTCGCATTAAAAACCAAATCTTCATCACATGACAGAGAAGTTTCGAATAAAATCTAGATTTAGGGTCTACTCCTCCATAAATTGGACAAAAGAAATGCAATTACTGGAAGAATAAATAAAATTCATAGTCACAACCCTTAAAGATAGAATCTTCTTCTTCGTGGGTCTTCAATCTCCTCTGGAATTGATAGAATCTTCTTCCCCCTGCTGTTATGAGAGTAAGAGCAAGTACAAAATTCGTAACCTCCTGTTCTAGGGCAACTAACGGTCTATTTATACATGTACCCGGGTTGGATACATACACGAGTGGATACACAAGTAGTGTATCTCGTTCGTGTATCTCATGCTTGCTTCCAAGTGTCCTTATGTGAATATACACGAGCAAGTACATGGGAGTGTACATTGGTCGTGTATTTGAAACATCGTTGAACAGCAGCAAAACTTAGATACACAAGCAAAGTACATAGGCGTGTACTTTGCTCGTGTACTTTCCAGACATCCACTTCAGTATACACAAGCAAAGTACATGGGCGTGTATCTCGCTTGTGTACTTTCCAGAATTCTTTTCTTCACATGTATTGTATCCAATTCCTTCCAAACTTGATCCGACTCTTCAAAACTCCTTCCCTTAGCTCCAAAATACTCTAGAAGATCCTGAAATTAACATTCATTCCATTAAGCATCCTTTTCTTCAACAAATCATCTAAAAATTTAACAATAAAGCACAATTTCATTACTCTAAATAAGGGTATTTTGCGACTTATCAGACAAGATTAGAAACATTTGATCCTAGACCAACAACAACCAATAGGAAATCATCTAATGCAAACATCGTATTCACTATTGATGATATTCCCTACTCTAAGTGGCTTGAAAGACTACAAAAGTTTCATGTTGAATTACTCCACAAATTCTACAAAATAGTTACATCAAAAGGAGCAATGCTAGCATAAACAATGACAATAATAGCCCAGATAAAAATTGAATTCTTAGGAATGAAAATCAAAGATGGTTGCTATCAGCCTTAACCATCATTTGCTCAGGAATTACTCAAACTTCCTTACTTAAATTTTAGCACCAAGTAGATACAATAGTTTTTAGGTATTGTCAATTATTTAAGAGATTTTGTTCAAAAAATGGTTTTGAAAGAGTACTCAAACGAGATCAAACACATTCTAGGAGAGAAGAACTCAATTGCAAATTTTCTTTCTAGACCTCAAAAAAATCATCAAGCCTTGCTAAATCCACAGGTTTTAATAGAAATGACAAAGAATCCATAGGTTCCAATGGAATGTGGATTAGTCCATCAAACTGGACTTTGACCCAAGATTCTCCTCTAGGTAATATTTATACTAGCATGATTAAAAGATATCTCGGCTAAGAGCCAAGCAAGTTGGATGATAGCTATGTATAGGGCTTTTTGGAATTCCAAGGACTTTCCATCTCCAAGAGGATCCCCTAACAAAAGACCTTTACCTCCACAAGGAACAAAAGCTACATCACCAAATGCCACATCTGGATCCTCTATAGTAAACTCTTCATCTTTAGTGGCATCGTTCAAACCCATGTATCTATGGCAAACTACACCTTTAAAAATGGTAGATATAGGCAATTAAATCTCAATCCATTATGATTACATCTAAAATATCCATTTATTCATCCCCATATAATTCATTTTGAAGAACCATTCCCAGAAGAACTAAAATGGCTATATTGATATCTACTGCACAATTATACTATAACCATACAAATTCCAGCTGCCAAAGCATTTAGGTTTCTATTAAACATTGTCATCACAAGGGGAAGAACATTCTCACATTTTGGAGAATTATTACGATGACTCTAACCACTTCATGCTTAGGAAATGTTAATCTAGGAATAGATTAATAACATAGAGAAGGAACATCCAAGATTCGACAAAGAGGACCTCAGATTGATTATTCAATTACAATAAGAATGGGTTAAGATAAAAAGGTTCTCATATTGTCCTCTCCCAAACCATGTAGTGTTAAATGGATTCCTTTTTTATATTAGAGAAAATGATCTCCAATATCAAGAACTTCAAAGAAAACTCTATGTAGCAAATCTAGTAATTCCAGAAGAAATCAAAGCTTATGAGAAAGAAGTTACATGGGATTACTATCAAGATTATGAGAAGACTTTAGTAGATAGGGAACTCACATTATTAGAGTTCTATTGTTAAGAACAAATCCAACTCATGGAAGAAGATGATCTACAAGAACATGATAAGCATAAACAGTCTTATCCAAATACTATTCTTGATCCCTTTCAAGATAGTCAAGACTCGTACAAAGATTATCCTAAGACATATTTGTAAACACCCCATTTTTTACCCTAATAATTAATAATGGTCAATTTTCAATTTTTTTCATTTTTTACAATTTTTCTCCTAATTTAGCAAAAATAGGAAAAATATTCAAAAAATAAAATAAATAGGGAAAATATATCAAATTTGGAAAATAATGATAGGAATAATAAGAAAAGGAGTTAAATAATTTTTACAGATTTTTGGAATTTCAAAATAATACAAAAATAATAAAAATTTCATTGCATATATGCAAATTGTGAAATAAAAAAAAACTGAGAAGTAGGCTAGCCCAACTGGTCCAGACCATGGCATAAGGCGCAGGGAAGGAGGCTCGGTTGAGGGTTCGAATCGCAGGGGACGCATTCCGCGTTTTGCCTGATTTTTTTTTTCTCCCCAAGACATGTGCCATTTTGTGATTGAACGGCACACGCTGGGCATATGATCATCTTCAACCTCCGTTTGAGATCATCGTCGGCGAGGGAAAAATTCGAATCTGGCCATTTTGATGCGATTTTTTTGCACAAATCCACTAAATTTTTAACTAAAATAAGATAAACATCATCCACTTGGAATCAAATCGTAACAAATTGGAAGATTTACACAAATCGGAGATGGGCTTTTAATCGCAAATCCGATTCACCCCAATCAGAGGAAATCCGAGCTATCCAGCTCGATTTCTTATACCTATAAATAGAGCACGAGGGGAGAAGGCTAAAGCACGAATCGGAAGAGAGAAAGGAGGGAAAATACTGTTGACCACTACCTCGAACCACCACTTGGAGAAGCTTTAGGAGAAATCCACCACCACCATTGAGTCCCTCGTCCTCAGAAACATTGGAAACACCACCTAATCGACAAAAACAAACGCCGGAACGCCACCTGCAAGGACCTCCGGCCACCGCTCGATACGACCCGATTCGACCTGACTTGATCCACACACAATATCCAGATCCAGGTAAGTCGGATTTTTTTATTTTTTATTTATTTATCGTATTTTATTTATTTATTCATTTGTTATTTATTTATTCATTTGTTATTAGGAAAATGTTAGAATTTAGATTAGTGTTTTTAGGTTTAGTTTAGAATAGAATAAATAATAAAAGAATTACAAAAATCATAAAAAATGTTGGAAAATAATAAAAAATAATAAAAGAAAAATAAAATAAAATGTATATATAATATGATAAAAAATAAGTAAAATAAATAAAAATAAGATAAAATAAAATAAAATAACAATAATAATAATAATAATAATAAGTATGAACAAATAAATAAATAATAATAATAAAAATCAATAATGATCAAAAGTAGGATTAATAATAGAGGTAGATTAATGATAGGGATAAAAACAATTTTTATCACTTAGAAAAAAAAATCATTTTCTTAAATAAATCCAAAATTGGTTTTTCCTTAAAATTTATTTTTAATAATCAAGCTTAGGCTTAGATTTTTTTTCCAAAAAATGCTAAAAATGATCAAAACGTAAATTCGAGGTATTTTCATAATTAAAATTAACTAACCCACTAAAGCTTTTTTATAAAAAGCAAACTACGTCTTGTTTGATCCTGAATAGTATGTATGTAAGCATCCTTATGGGGCAACTCTAAAAAGAATAAAAAAATCATTTTCCACATTAGAATAGTTTGCTTTTAATCAGTAAGCAAAAACATAATAAAGAAACCACAAAAAATAAAACAAATAACAATAAAAGACATTAGGATATGGTTTAGATTTCAAAAGAATAAGGTGGTAACTTTAAGGTTTTAATAGGTTAGCCCCTGAACTCAGAAACTTTGGTTTTCCCTTTCCTCTTCCACAAAAAATGAAAAGAGGAGATCTCGCTAACTAGTTGTCCAAATTAGGATTAATCTGCTCAATTAGTCCTAATTCAATAATCTTTCCCAACTTTAATTGGGTGGCGACTCCAAAATAAGACGAAATTCCTAATTCAAGTCGAGAATTTATATTAGATGAGCATAGGGTCTAGTATAAAATCAGATTAGTAATGAAAATGAAAAATAAAAAATTAGACTTAATAGGATGGCGACTCCACTGGGGACTTTCTCTAATAGGCTAGCCACTTGAATCTTCTGAAATCAACATTTCCAAAATATCCCTTAATTGTTATACTACTAATGCTAACATTTCAAGGATTTAATGAAATTTAGGGTTTACATATTTTTCCTACTGTTGAGTCTGCATGCATGTAATCGTGTAATTAGATACGGGGGGCAATTGTGTAGGTTTCGGGCGAAGTGATATGATCACCGTTCGGGACTGATTAGGCCACCCCACCCAATGCTTCGATATGACTTGAGATCTATTTCTTCGAGAATGCGGGAGGCGATAAAGCTTGGGGACCTATTAGAACCCACCTATCTGCATACATGAAGTCATGGGCTAGCAATTGATTAATGATGTAATGCTTTTGTTTCGTTCCTGGAGTTCAGATACATTTCCCTGTAATAACATCATTTTTACTTTATAAAAAGTTTTTTGTAATTGGGGATTTCTATTGTAATAGATGGCTAATTCTACAGTCAATCGCCTTCTCCACAAAGAGATCCGGGTTTGCAAACCTCTAGATCTAAAGTTGATACTGGACTATTAGTTTACTCTATACAACCTCGAAGAGCAGGCCGTCATCTAAAAAAATATAGGGCCTATCCTTTCACTGATGAAGATGGAAATGAACTTACCTCTGAGATAGGCTATCCTCCATCTATAGGAAGTAGAGCCCACAGCTTTCTTCATTGGGCCACATGAGATCACCCCCACTTTGGAAGAATATACCTAACTTCTGCAGGCTCCATCACTAACCAACGAGGTATATGTGCCAGATCTTGAGATTGGGTCAGCTGGTATTCCAGTAGACTTCTAGGTATCTGCAAGACAGCAATCAACGAGGCCTTAGCAAACTGCAACGGATATTGTATACAAATGGACGAATTAGAAGCCTGGTTCGTAGCTCGGGAAGATGATGGGAATAGGAAAGACATATTATGCGGGGGGCCCAAGAGCTATAAACAGAGAAGGGTGAATGCTTTCATCCTGACAGCCTTCACCACCATACTCTTCCCCATCGGGATCTTTTACATCCACTACCGAGTTGCAAAGCTGGTGGCCTAATTCTTGGAAGGGAAATCTTATATCCCGACTCTACTAGCTGAATAGATCCGGAACCTAAATTTTGTTAAGAAGAAAGGCCATAGGATCCTCCACTCAAACATCAACCTCATCCTGATCTGGTTTGTAAGCCATCTTAAATGTTCCAAGTTGAACATGGTTTAGAAATCTTTTGCCCAGCAAGTAGACCTTTTGAACTCCTGCATAGAGAGTATAAAGTTACCCGACGACCTCACCAGCTACAGTTGGGTAAGAGTACTCCAGAGCTTCAATGCCATCCTCTAGACTGCTAGATGGAGTTGCTGTAACAAAGTCATCTTAACCTGCAGAAACCTTCAGGTTGTTCCTCTAACCGGTTTCAGTGGGTGCATAGGATATCATCCAAAATCAGTGGTCCGTCAGTTTACAGGCCATCACTGGAAGCGATCACATTCGAATACCAGGACCCAAGTTTGTTGGTTTTCGAGAAGTTTGCCAAGCTAGCAGAGGTCAAAGCCCTATAGGAAGCCCAAATTGAGAGTCCCAACGTAAATCTCGGAGACCTGGATGGCGAAGTAGGCAAGCATCGAGCCACTAGGGATTTCATGATACACAAGCTATATCAGACAAGAGAAAGGGCATACCGGGTCCCAAATATCACCTAACTCGAGCTTGACAAGGTAGACATGAGAACCTATTTGGAACAAGTCAGGGCTCGGATGGAGGTATACTTTGAAGCTACAGACTACAAAAAAGGATGTTTGGAAGGGCAGATTCAAAGAGTCTGATCAAAGGAATAAAACCTTAGAAGCTTAGCTGGAGAAAACCTAGCTAGAGTCAAAGAGTTGGAAGTTATCATTAGCGAAAAAACTGGCTTCTACGTAATAGAAGAAGAAGAGGACTAGGAAATATATTAGCATTGTACTTTTACTTTTTCATGTTTCGAGTATCGAACTCTAAGTTTCAAACATTAATAAAAATAACATTTCAGTATTACATCATTAATCAATTGTTGGCCCCTTTATTTTAACATCTGTGTGATACATACATACATGCATTCAATTAAGAAAAATGCGCGCCAGGTATCAAAGATAGCTCCTAAACAACCAAAACCTCCAAGGAGCCCAATCCACACTCGCTTAAAGACCAAAATGGCAAATAGTGGCAACAACAGCGACAACCGCAACAACACCAGTGCCGATACTGCCTCAAACCCTAGGATCGTTGATAGAGCCATTTTATACTCAATCTTTATAGTATAAATTGTGTTAAATTATTATTGATTTTATAGAAATCATAAGGAAATGGTACTTTAATTCTATCATCATGATAAATCAGGTTAAATGGAGTCAAGGATGCTAATTCAAGTATTTTAGAGAAGTCATCTACAACTTGGATCAAGACAAGGAATTACACCACTGGAGGAAGCATGGTTTGAGGCACGGCCAAGGTTCAAACCGTGTTACACACTGGACAAGAAGACGGAAATGTGGACTTTGAACAGAGAGAGACACGGCTTAGGGCACGACCGTGGTGGAAGCCGTGGGAGAAACCGTGTTTGGAGCCGTGGTGGAAGCTAGGTGTGCCAAGGAGAAGAAATTGTGGAACATCAACCAGATAAAGGCACGGCTTGAAATCTAACCGTGGGTGTAACCGTGGTACACATTGGACACGGATGAAGACTTATAGATTATGCACAGATGAAGGCACGGCTTCAAATCTGGCCGTGTGTGTAACCGTGGCACACACTGGGCGCGGATGAAGACTTGAAGAATATGCACAGATGATGGCACGGCTTGACCCACGGCCGTGTGTTAGGGCGTGCCAAGTGGACGAACATTTACTTCTCGAAATCTACTTGGAAAAGGAAAGATATTTTCGTATCTTGCTAGCAAAAGATCACATGCCATCTCCCTAACAATATAAATAGAACCAACCCTAGAAGGTTAGGGGAATTTTTTAATCTTTGAATCTAGAATCACCTTAGAGACACGAAGGAAACGAGGAGGCAGAGCAGGCAACCGGGTTCATTATGTTTCTATTTTTTATTTTCGTTTTGTTGATGAACATAGTAGCTAAGCTACTTTTCTAGCCAAAGGGTCATAGATGTTTAATTCTCCACGAATTGTGAGGTCTAATTGACTTGTATTTATTATATTCTTTGCTTTCGGGTATTCATATATCTTCTAATCGTTTTGTCATTATTATCTTTGTTGATTGGTATGAATAGAGCTCTTCTACTCAATTAGCAAGTTAATATATTGTCAACTAGCACGTCAAATCTGTAATTGTTTGATTGTTCTAGTCTTAGTGACGCAATAACATGTTTGGTTATAAAAGAGATGATCGAATTCATGTTATGGAGGTGTATGATCATGTTTAAATAGGTTATCTTATAATCTACTGGCATGAATTGGTGGTCTCTCTAGATTTTAATGCTATTGATAGATTAAATCCTAAGCGCTTGTCTAGGGTTGTTTAATCAATAAGAGAAATAATTCAAAGCGCTTGTCTGAGGTTATCGAGGAAGTAAGGAGAGATAGGTTGTTAGAGCTTGTTAATAACCATAACCAGTTTATCTAGAACTAAGAATAGAAAACATTTGCATCGATGATCAATTCCTAGAATTAAACTATCTTGATTCCTTTGGCTAGGCTTTTATTAATATCCGATTTTCTTACCTTGTTTTACTTTATTTTGATTCACAAACAAACCCCCCCCCCCCCCCATTTTTCTTTTCCCTTTTATTCTCCTTGAATAGAAATAAGTTTAACCAATCTCTGTGGATTCGACCCTACTCACCACTATATGCAAATCATATAATTGTCTAGGAGTAGGTTTTATTTTTGTTGGATTCGATACCCATCAAATTTTGGCGCCGTTGCCGGAGATTGGTGTCAAATTTATTTCTATTCTTATATGACTCGTTCTTCTCAAACAGGTGAACTAACTTATAATCCGGAGATTGAGAAGACTCTAAAGAGGCTGCGACAAGAAGCTAGATCATCCCCCGAATCGAACTTAGTATCGGACTTGTCTGATTCATCCCTTGATTCTAAAAAAGAGGACGACATGGCAAATCTCGAGAGAACCTTAAGGGAGTTGGCTGCACCGGATGTGAATCAACAACCACTTTGTATTCACTATCCCGAACTAGCTGTGGAATTCGAATTGAAATCTAGGTTGATACATCTGCTACCTACATTTCATGGTCTTGAGAATGAAGATCCTCACAAGCATTTGAAAGAGTTTCATATAGTGTGTTCTAGTATGAGGCCGCAAGGAATAACCGACGAACAAATCAAGCTACGTGCTTTTCCGTTTTCTTTAAGTACTAAAGCTAAAGATTGGTTGTTTTATTTGCCTCCAGGTTCTATCACCACTTAGACAGATATGGTGAGACTCTTCTTGGACAAATTCTTCCCCGCATCTAGAGCCGCTGGTATAAGAAGAGAAATTTGTGGTATAAAACAAAGGGACATCGAGACTCTTCATGAATATTGGGAGAGGTTCAAGCAATTGTGTGCAAGCTGCCCACAACATGGGATATCTGAACAACTCCTTATCCAATACTTCTACGAGGGCCTACTTCCGATGGAAAGAAAGATGATGGATGCTGCAAGTGGAGGCGCCATAGTAAACAAAACCCCTGGTCAAGCTAGGGAATTGATCTCCATTATGGTTGCCAATTCGCAACAATTTGGGTATAGGCATGATACATCTTCAAGGAAGGTAAATGAGGTAAGTGTGTCTAACCTTGAACATCAAATTTCTAATCTAACCTCCCTTGTGCAGCAGCTAGCTCTTGGAAAAACACAGCAGGGGAAGGCTTGTGGAATTTGTGCTGCTCCTAATCATCCGACCGACATGTGCCCCACATTGCAAGATGACAATCATGAACACGCCAATGCTGTAGGCGGAATTCCAGGACAACCGCAGAGGAAGTATGATCCCTATTCAAATACTTACAATCCCGGATGGAGGGATCATCCTAACTTCCGATATGGCAATAACCCACAACAATTCCAACAATTCTAGCTTAAGCCATCACACCAAGTACCCCAAGCTCCTTCCACTTCAGGTATGTCTCTTGAGGACATTGTTAAGTCTCTAGCTGTGAATACCAAACAATTTCAGGAGGAAACAAAGCAAAGCATTCAAAACTTGGAGAATCAGGTAAGCCAACTTGCTTCAGTTGTAAACAGGTTAGAAACTCAAGGTAAGTTACCTTCTCAAACTATTCCAAATCCGAAGCAAAGCGTTAATGCAATTACCTTGAGGAGTGGAACAGCATTGTAGGGATCAAATAAGAAAGGACACCCATCTACTCTTGGGGAAGAGACTAAGCAAGAAATTTCAACTCCGAGCCAGCAGGATAACCAGATTAGCAAGTCTCTAGTTGAGCCATCAAAGGTCACATTGATACCACCTCCTTTCCCCTCCAGATTGGCGAAATCCAAGAATGAAGCAGAAGAAAAAGAGATTCTGGAAACTTTTCGCAAAGTCGAGGCAAATATTCCTTTGCTTGATGCAATTAAGCAAATACCGCGCTATGCTAGATTTCTCAAAGACTTGTGCACTAACAAAAGAAAGCTGAAAGGTAATGAAAAGATTAGTGTGAGTGAAAATGTTTCAGCTATTATTCAGAAGAAGCTTCCTCCCAAATGTAAGGATCCAGGTAATCTTGGAATCATTAAAGCCATGTGTGATCTAGGAGCTTCTATCAATGTCATGCCTTTGTCTATTTATCAACGTTTAAATGTTGGTCCTTTAAAGGAAACAGGTATTATTGTTCAACTTGCTGATAGGTCCAATGTTTATCCTGAGGGAGTTCTAGAGGATGTTTTAGTTCAAGTCAATGGGTTGGTTTTTCCTGCTGATTTTTATGTGCTTGACATGGACGATAGTGATTCTCATACTTCATCACTGATATTATTAGGGCGACCATTCCTTAAGACTTCTAAAACGAAAATCGATGTAAATGATGGCACCCTCACTATGGAATTTGATGGTGAAGTGATTAAATTTAACATTTATGATGCCATGAAACATCCTAACGATATCTCTCCTCTTTTTGTTACGGATGTTATTAACCCATCACCACAGGCACCAAGGCTGGAATCAAAATCCTTATCCGAATATTTAGCTAGGAACGTCTAGCCAAAGACGTTAAAGAAAGGCGCTTCATGGGAGGCAACCCATGTCAAAAAAAAAAAAAAATCCTTTAGTTTTGTTTTGCTTTAGTTTTGGTTTGTTTTAGTTTTGTTTTGATTTTAGTATAGTTTTGAACTCTTTGGATCAGCTGCAGCAAGGACACATAATCAAATGACACTTTCCAGAGCTTAAGGGGAGAACTCCAATACTAGGGAAGTACCAGCATTTCCTTTCTCTTATTCTCTAATGTTCCTTGTGTTGTTAATTCCTCTTTCATTGTACTGAATTAGAAACAGTGAGGACACTGTTCAAGCTAAGTGTGGGGGAGAGGATAATAAATTATAGAGAATACAGAATTGATCCATACTTTGAATGTTTGTCCTTAAGAAATTTTAAGCCAAATTTTTTCAAATTTATCATGAAATCTAGAGATTGTACTAAATGTTATAATAAGCATCTACAAAGTGTAAAATTGACTTGTTCAAATTCTTTACTCACCCATTGCTGTGATTAGGATACTTGGTTAAAATTAAGTAGTGAAATCTTTAAGAAACAAATTTACCTTGTATTTAGCTTTAGAATTGGAAGTCTAAGAGTAGGTCGAGTCCTTAAGTGAAAAATAAACAAGTTTACTTCTAGGATATATTAGCTACTATATACTCTTTGAAAAAAAAAAAAATCAAGCATAGCCATTACTCTAATGATTCAACTAATTGAGTTAAGAGTATTCAAACTTGAATGTTAGAGTGAGGAAGAGTTCGTAGGGGTATCTCAAAACCCGGTCACTTGAGTGATGAGCTCGGGATGTTGCCGACTCAATGAACTCACTATAACGATAAGGGCGAAAAAGGCAAAAGTTCATGAAAAGAAGCGAGCAAAAACCCGTCAAAATAGATGCTTGAATAAATCAAAAGAACATGAATGTAAACATTCATTGAATAAAACAAAGATGTATAAAAGGGAGAATATCTAGCAAAGAGCTTATACCATATGCTTTTACTTTATGTTGCAAGGATTATATGTTTGCTAATGTCCAATGAAGTTTAATTGGGTGTTTTTCCTTAGTGGATTAAGTATTTACTTTTGGAATAAAAATTCTTTTGCTAAACATGAGGATTAAAGTTTGTTTTGTTTAGATTAGCTATTAAATTTTGTCCATAGTAATTTGATCACAGGAAACCATTTTGGTTGAAGTAGTAGACATTAAAACTACAAGTCATGAATTACAAATGAATAGATGCTTGGAATGATGAAAAGAAAGTTTGTATAATCTATGACAGATTTCTCAATTGATTTAATGCAATTGCTTGAGGACAAGCAAGATTTTAAGAGTGGGGGAATTTGATAGAGCCATTTTATACTCAATCTTTATAATATAAATTGTGTTAAATTATTATTGATTTTATAGAAATCATAAGGAAATGGTACTTTAATTCTATCATCGTGATAAATCAGGTTAAATGGAGTCAAGGATGCTAATTCAAGTATTTTAGAGAAGTCATCTACAACTTGGATCAAGACAAGGAATTACACCACCGGAGGAAGCATGGTTTGAGGCACGGCCAAGGTTCAAACCGTGTTACACACTGGACAAGAAGACGGAAATGTGGACTTTGAACAGAGAGAGACACGGCTTAGGGCACGGCCGTGGGAGAAACCGTGCTTGGAGCCGTGGTGGAAGCTAGGTGTGCCAAGGAGAAGAAATTGTGGAACATCAACCAGATGAAGGCACGGCTTGAAATCTAGCCGTGGGTGTAACCGTGGTACACACTGGACACGGATGAAGACTTGTAGATTATGCACAGATGAAGGCACGGCTTGAAATCTGGCCGTGTGTGTAACCATGGCACACACTGGGCGCGGATGAAGACTTGAAGAATATGCACAGAGGATGGCACGGCTTGACCCACGACCGTGTGTTAGGGCGTGCCAGGCGGACGAACATTTACTTCTCGAAATCTACTTGGAAAAGGAAAGATATTTTCGTATCTTGCTAGCAAAAGATCACATGCCATCTCCCTAACAATATAAATAGAACCAACCTTTGAAGGTTAGGGGAATTTTTGAATCTTTGAATCTGGAATCACCTTGGAGACACGAAGGAAACGAGGAGGCAGAGTAAGCAACCGGGTTCATTATGTTTCTATTTTTTATTTTCGTTTTGTTGATGAACATGAGTAGCTAAGCTACTTTTCTAGCCAAAGGGTCATAGATGTTCAAATTCTCCACGAATTGTGAGGTCTAATTGACTTGTATTTATTCTATTCTTTGCTTTCGGGTATTCATATATCTTCTGATCGTTTTGTCATTATTATCTTTGTTGATTGGTATGAATAGAGCTCTTCTACTCAATTAGCAAGTTAATATATTGTCAACTAGCACGTCAAATCCGTAATTGTTTGATTGTTCTAGTCTTAGTGACGCAATAACATGTTTGGTTATAAAAGAGATGATCGAATTCATGTTATGGAGGTGTATGATCATGTTTAAATAAGTTTTCTTATAATCTACTAGCATGAATTGGTGGTCTCTCTAGATTTTAATGCTATTGATAGATTAAATCCTAAGCGCTTGTCTAGGGTTGTTTAATCAATAAGAGAAATAATTCAAAGCGCTTGTCTGAGGTTATCGAGGAAGTAAGGAGAGATAGGTTATTAGAGCTTGTTAATAACCATAACCAGTTTATCTAGAACTAAGAATAGAAAACATTTGCATCGATGATCAATTCCTAGAATTAAACTATCTTGATTCCTTTGGCTAGGCTTTTATTAATATCCAATTTTCTTACCTTGTTTTACTTTATTTTGATTCACAAACAAAACCCCCCCATTTTTCTTTTCCCTTTTATTCTCCTTGAATAGAAATAAGTTTAACCAATCTTTGTGGATTCGACCCAACTCACCACTATATGCAAATCATATAATTGTCTAGGAGTAGGTTTTATTTTTGTTGGATTCGACACCCATCAATCGTATCCCTAGAACAAGAGGTCCAGCAATTGGCCGCCCAAGTTCACCTCCTGACTAAGAGTATTAGCCTCCTTCGCACCACCCAACCGACTCAGGAAGAACACTCAGGGGCTAGAAAAGGGAAAGTAGTAGAGGGCCAACCTCCAGAGTATAAGGAGATCAATTCCCACCTGAACCCATCATTTGAGTATGAACCGAGAATCAACCTCGGTCCAACCTCGGACAACATCAAAAGAGAAATGGAAGATAGATAAAAGGAGATGGATAGAAAGTTGTTCCAATAACTGATGGACAAAATGAAGATACTAGAGGGGCCTGGCAGTTTTGAGCAGGCAGGGATCACTAGCTTACCAGTATATGGGAAGGAGATGTACCCAGAGAAGTTCAACACCCCAGAATTTGAAAAATATGATGGCACTGGATGCCCTAAGATGCATACAAGGCTATATGTGCGGAAGATGAGCAAGTATTCCCAATATGACTAGCTCATGATCCAAACCTTCCAAGACAGGCTCATAGGCCCTGCCCTTATCTGGTATGTGCACTTGGACTTCAGCCAAGTCAACACATGGGAAAGACTCACTTGAGCATTCTACGATCAATACAAATTCAACATCAAAGTTGCCCCTTCGGTAATGGATCTAGGAGGTCTCCGAAGGAAACACACTGAGTCTTTTAAGGAGTATGCTCAGCGCTGAAGAGCTCAGGCTGCTAGGGTAACAACCCCAATCTCTGAAAAAGAGTTGACATTCATTTTCGTTAACAATCTGGAGAAGACTTACTTCCCACACTTGGTGGGCCAAATGTCATCTAGCTTTGCAGAAGTAGTGGCAGCAGGGTGCCAAATCGAGAATGCCATCACATCAAGGAGACTCCAAATAGTGGACCCTCCCATAATCACATCATCATAGAGAACCTTAGGAGGTAACAAAGCCAAGGAGTCTACTATCAGCACGGTTAACTTCGGTAGAGTGGACAAGGTTGGGACCCGCGTAACATTTCAGATCGCGAATGCCCCGATCCAGCAGCCATTGATGAATCACACCCAAGCCACCAAGGTTTTAAGACAATTCACCCCGATCCTGATCCTGCTTAGCTCAGTCTTTGCTCAGCCACGAGCGGATAATTTGATCAGCTTGGAGATCCCAAGTAACCAGTACAAGCCTAAAAATTTTGACTTAAGCCTCAAGTGTGATTATCATATGGGCCAAGAGAGGCATTCCACAGATAGATGTTGGAGGCTCTGAAATAAGATTCATGATCTGATTGATGCCAGAATAGTGCAATAGGACTTTGTTAACACACCGGCACCCAATGTCAACACTAATCTGCTACCCAACCATAAGCCCACCGTCAATATGAACGCATTTGAAGAGCCGGACTCCAAAGAGTCCCTGAAATAGCAAAAAGCAATAGTACAGCAAGAAAGTTACCCACACCAAGTCCCAAATGAAACCCCTAAATCACAGATCAAGAAGAGATGGTTAGCCGAAGACCCAACAGTCGGTACCTTAAGCGAATCACATGGGAGATTTGAGTATCTAGTAAATTACTCTTTCACAGCAACCGAGTATGGGCCAGCTAGTGGATAGGGACCCGAGTTTGAGAAAGAAGACAACCCACCAAAGGAAAAGGAGAAGTCTATGAACATGATTAAATCGGACCAAAAACCGATAATCATAAAGTGCTATGAGGGACAATCTACTGAGGTGCAGATTCTAAAGAAGAGATATGTATTCAATGTCCTAATACCCTCAGAGAGGTATAAGGCGGCACCATTTAACTATCGAGCTCTCGATCAAGAAAGACCCCCTATCATAGGAGGAATCACCCGTTCTGGGAGAATTTATGACCCGAAATACAGAATCTCAATCAAAGAGCCCAACACTGAGGTAGGGAAAGAGGAAGAAGAGGGGCTCTCTACATTTACAAAGATGGTCAAGGCAAGTGAATATAAGATCATGGAACAACTGAACAAGGTTCCAACCTAGATATCACTTATAGGCCTCGTCACGACATCTAAGCTTCATAAGGAAGCACTCTTCAAAGTAGTCAAACAGATCAAGGTACCGGAGGGCATTGCAATAGAGAAATTGAGCCATGTGGCAGATTCATTCTTCACCATGGATCAGATATCTTTCTCTCCTGAAGAGTTGAGGGAAGACGGAGACCAACATACGAAACCACTGTTCATAGTGGTAAAATGCAACGATACAATCGTCTCCAAAGTACTCATTGACAATGGATCTTCCCTCAACGTATGCCCTTTGGCCACCCTTAACCTATTAGGCATTGATGCAAGCAACATCAAGCCAAGCTCGATAGTGGTTAGGGCCTTCGACGGGTCTAAGAGAGAAATAGTGGGGGAAATCAACTTGCCACAAATATTCCACATCTCCTTCCAAGTCCTCAACATTCCAAGGTCTTTCAATATACTATTGGGAAGGCCATGGATACACACTACCGGAGCCATACCATCAAGTCTACATCAGAAGGTTAAGTTCATAGCAAATGGACAGATCATCACCGTATTGGGAGAGCAAAACTATGCCATCTATAAAAAAACCGCCATACCCTATATCGGGGAAGATGATTCTAAAGACTTTGGTCTCTAAATATTCAATGAGGTGAGCGTGGTAACTAGTAAGGAGGGCCATCAGTTTAAGGAAGGACAACAAGGGACATTTGGACTAGGGTACATTCCTACAGCTCAAGAAGAGGCACAAGCAAGAGGTATCAGAGGCAGAAGGAAAGAGAAGCCAAGCGATACTCAGATGTGTTTTCCACCCCTCCAACAATCATTTAAGCAAGCAACTACCATTCAAGAGCCAAGGATAGACGAAACTAACGTCAGCAATGAAGGCCCGACCTCTCGCACGTCCAAGCAACATCTAGCTCTTAACAATTGGTTCCATTATCCTATTAATAGCGCTAGGTTAGCTCGAGGATAGGGAACAATTATTGAAAAAATTTCTATTGTGGTTATTTTTTAGATTCAATAAATTGCAATTCATTCCTTTTTTCTTATATATACATGCTCACATTTCACTTTACCCATAGATCCCCTATTGTCAAACGTCAGGGACATTTCACAATTGTAAGTAATGAAAGCACTGATATCGTTTCCAACACTGCTGGGTTAGTCGTTGGAGGTGATGTCCTTGACCAAGAAATAATACAAGAAAATTGGCAAAAACATGAACAAAATGGGATTTCAATTGATGAGCCGGTGGAGACAATAAATCTAGGAAGCATTGAGAAACCTAAAAACCTCAAGATTAGGGCCAATTTAAGTGCCAAGCAAAAATGCGAGATAGTTGAGCTGTTAACTAAATATGCAGATATATTCACCTGGTCATACGGCGACATGACAGGACTAAACCAATCAATAGTAGTTCACAAACTTCCCACAAGAGAAGATGTCAAACCTAAAAAATAGAAATTGAGAAGATTTAGGCCTAGCATCTTACTAAAGATTAAAGAGGAAGTCAAAAAATTACTAGTGGGATTCATTAAAGTGTTTGACTATCTGGAATGGGTAGCGAATATAGTCCTCGTTCTAAAAAAGAATGGGAAAATACGTGTATGCATAGACTTCCGGGATTTAAACCAAGCTACGCCAAAAGATAACTTACCTCTACCTCCCATCGATGTCTTGGTAGATAACATCACAGGAAACCATCTCTTCTCATTTATGGATGGTTTCTCAGGATACAATCAGATAAAAATGGCTAAAGAAGATAAAACTAAAACAACCTTTATCACAACATGGGGAACTTTCTGTTACAAGATCATGCCCTTTGGTTTAAAAAACGCTAGGGCAATGTATCAGAGAGCCATGGTCGCGATACTTCATGACATGATGCATCAAGAAGTCGAAGTATACGTCAACAATATGATAGCCAAGTCTAAGGAAGTAGAAAGCCATGCGGTTATTCTGAGGAAATTGTTCAAGCAATTAAGAAAGTTTCAGCTCAAATTAAATCCAGAAAAGTACACTTTTGGGGTCACAACAGGCAAGTTATTAAGGTTTGTCATAAGCCAAGAAGGCATTAAAATTGACCCTAACAAAGTAAAGGCCATACTAGAACTACCCTCTCCACGTACTATTAAAGAGGTGAGAGGATTGCTGGGGAGGGTGAATTATATAGCCCGTTTTATCTCACAGCTCACAGATAAATGCCGCCCACTATTCCATTTGCTAAAAAAGAATGCTGTAGTAGAATGGGACGATGAATGTGAAGAAGCATTTATGACAACCAAAGACTATCTCATAAATCCTCCAGTCTTAATAGTTTTGAAATAAGAAAAACCCTTATTCTTATACCTCACGATACTCCCTAAATCTATGGGGTGCGTGCTGGGACAAAAAGATGAAGAGGGAAGAGAGTGTTCTATATATTATCTAAGCAAGAAATTCACAAACGGGGAACAAAGGTATTCAGAAATAGAGAGGACTTACTGTGCTTTGATTTGGGTCATGCACCGATTGAGGCAATACACCCTTTACTATCCCATTGAGTTGCTAACAAAACATGATCCTTTGAAGTACTTGGCAGAAAAGCCCGTTTTGTTCAAATGCTCTTATCAGAATTTGATATCACATACATAAATCAAAATTTGATAAAAGGGCAATCTTTAGCCGACCAATTGGCAGAACACCCAGTTAAGGGAGATCCCCAAGAATCACAAGCTCAATTCCCTGATGAAAGTATATTAATAATGGAGGGCACACTAGCAAAAGACTGTAGGACAGAACAAAGCCCTAAATGGAAGATGTTCTTTGACGGAGCTGCCAATGTATTTAGTTGTGGGATCGAGGCAGTGCTGATATCACTAGAAGGAACACAATTCCCTTCAGCAATAAGACTCATATTTTCATATACTAATAATATTGTGGAATATGAGGCATGCATACTTAGCCTCAAAATGGCTTGCCACATGGGAATCCGTGAATTAGAAGTATACGGAGATTCTTCACTCATCATATTACAAACAGGGGGGGAATACAAAACGAAAGATCCCAAATTGGTACCATACCATCAACATTTAACAGAGCTAATCGATGAATTCAAAGCAATCACTTTCACATACATCCTAAGAACTCAAAATCAGTTTGCAAATGCACTCGCCACACTAGCATCTATAATTCAAGTAATAGGGGGGGTTGAAGTCCAACCATTGAAAATAGAAATCGAAAACCGGCCCGCCTACTATTTGGTAATCGAAAAAGCACAAGATGGTAAGCCCCGGTATTATGACATCAAAACTTTCCTCTAAGAAGGTAAATACCCTGAAACGACTTGCAAAAATGACCAAAGAACACTCAGAAGGTTAGCAAGTCATTTCTTATTAAATGGGCCTATGCTTTATAAAAGATTGCCTGATACTACCTTGTTAAGATATGTGGATAGAAATGAAGCATGTGAACTGATGAAATAAGTGCATGAAGGAGTATGTGGACCTCACATGAACGGCTACATGTTGGCCTGAGAAATCATGAGAATAGGCTACTATTAGCTAACCATGGAATTAGATTGTGTCAAATATGTCAAGCACTGTCACTTGTGTCAAGTTTATGCAAACGGAATAAATGCCCCGCCTAAAGAACTTCATTCATTGTCTGCACCATGGCCTTTCTCCATGTGGGGAATCGACATCATCGGCCCAATCACTCCAACAGCGTCCAATGACCACAGATTTATACTGGTAGCCATTGATTACTTCACCAAGTGGGTGGAAACTTCATCATATGCCAGTGTCACAAAAGGGGTAATAGTTCGATTCTTGAAAAGGGACATAATAGCTCGATACGGAGTTCCTGAGTCAATTATCATCGACAACGGTACTAACCTCAACAATAAGTCATTGACAAATTTATGTCAACAATTCCATATAAACCATAGAAATTCAACTCCCTACCAACCTCAAATGAATGGGGCAGCGGAAGCAGCCAACAAGAATATCAAAAAAATCATTGAAAAGATGATAATCTCTTACAAAGATTGGCATGAGATGCTGTTATTCACCCTCATGGCTTACAGAACCTCAATTTGAACATCTACTGGAGTTACCCCATATTCTCTAGTTTATGGTACTGAGGCAGTCCTACCAGTTGAAGTCGAATACCATCCTTTAGAATTCTATCAAAAGCACAGTTAGATGAGTCAAATTGGGTAAAAAAGAGGCTCGATCAATTAAATTTGATCAACGAAAAAAGACTCACTGCGTTGTGTCACGGCCAGTGTTACCAACAAAGAATGGCCCAAGCATTCAACAAGAAAATGAGACCTCAGTGTTTCAAAATAGGAGATCTGGTGCTAAAGAAAGTTCTCCCGAATGCTCAAGATCCCAAGGGGAAGTTTACCCCAAGCTATGAGGGCCCATATGTTGTAAAGAAGGTATTATCAGAAGGTGCTTTGATATTAACTCAAATGGATGGTCCGGAATTGAGAAACCCCATTAATACAGATGCTGTTAAGATGTACTATCCTTAGGTAAGAAAATTGAAATTTTGCCAAGGTTTATGAATGCTAACATTCAGTACAAATTTCGTTGAGTCTAGTTTTCATTTCTTTTACAAGCAAAGTTAATGTCTCTGAATGATCGATGACTCCAACCAATTCTCATTAAAACAAACATTCCTAAACGCATTACTCATCACTTCACCAATGAATGATAAACATTGAAATGATAATGAATCTCAATAGATTTTGTGACATAATTTTACCTACTTTTAAGCATTAAACCTAGTGCATTAATAGGATAATACCACAATCACAAGAGCCATGCTCATAAGAAAGGAAGTGCATCAAGGCCCTCAGCCCTGCTTTGAAGCAAGAGTAAGCAAAGGAGAAGCAAACCAGCACAAAGGTTCGGTTGTTTGGTTGCTATTCGCGATAAATTGGTAAGCATCTTAGAATAAATAACCATCATTCACATATTATAAGACATCTCTTATCAAATCATTTGACCTGTTCTCTAGAAGCATTTTCAAAAGTGTTAGGTTAGTCAGCCCACAGAGGGGCACTTTCCAAAACAACCTTTCTCAAGGTTAGCTTATAAGAGTACCATTCAAGATACCTATTTTTCAAGGTTACAAGTCTAAGAAGACACTTCCCGCTATAGGTTAGTCACCCCACAGTGGGGCACTTTCCTAAACATCCTCTCTTAGGGTTAGCCCATAGGGGCACCTTTCGAGACATTTCTTCCTCAGGGTCGCAAGTCTAAGAAGACGCTTCCCGCTATAGGTTAGTCAGCCCACAATGGGGCACTTTCCTAAACATCCCCTCTTAAGGTTACCCCATAGGGGCACTTTTCGAGACATTTCTTCCCTAGGGTCACAAGTCTAAGAAGACGTTTCCCGTTATAGGTTAATCAGCCTATAGAGGGGCACTTTCCTAAACACCTTTTCTCAAGGTTAGCTCATAGGAGCACTTTTGGAGATACCTATTTTTTAAGGTTGCAAATCTAAGAAGACGCTTCTCACTATTGATTAGTTAGCTCATAAGAGCACTTTTTAAATTTGTCGATTAGTTAGCTCATAGAAGCACTTTTCGAATCTATTGATTAGTTAGCTCATAAGAGTACTTTTCAAATTTGTCGATTAGTTAGGTCATATAGCACTTTTCGAATCTATCAATTAGTCAACTCATAGGAGCGCTTTTCGAATCTATTGATTAGTCAGCTCATAGGAGCACTTTTCGAATCTATTGATTAGTCAGCTCATAAGAGCACTTTTCAAATTTGTCGATAATCAATTAGTCAGATCATAAGAGCACTCTTCAAAGGCATTTCTCCCCAAACAGTCGCTAGTCTAGCCAGACACTTCTGTTGATAGGTGACCATCTCTAAAGAGCGCTTCCTAAGGCAATCTTCTCTTTAAGGTTGCTAGTCCAATAGGATGCTTCCTATTATCGGCTATTCCACTCATAATAACACACTCCTAAACAATCCTTAAGATGTTTCTTATCATCGATTAGTCAGCCCATAGAGCACTTTTTGGGAGGATACATTACTTCATATTATTAGGTTGTTTAAGGCCATTTCCTGAGCAATGCCAATCATCACAAAGCACTCATGGGATTATTAGCTCATGGAGTATTTTCCTACTCAAGACCAAATTCCAGATAACCAGCCAAACCAAGGCGTTGTCCATTTAGTCTAGAGGCTAAAAATGGTGTCTTTCTTGTCTTTATAGTTAAGTTTTCCAAACTTTACCATAAAGAGGGGCAGCTATAAACACCTCATTTTTTACCCTAATAATTAATAATGGTCAATTTTCATTTTTTACAATTTTTCTCCTAATTTAGCAAAAATAGGAAAAATATTCAAAAAATAAAATAAATAGGGAAAAATATATCAATTTTGGAAAATAATGATAGGAATACTAAGAAAAGGAGTTAAATAATTTTTACAAATTTTTGGAATTTCAAAATAGTACAAAAATAATAACAATTGCATTGCATATATGCAAATTGTGAAAATAAAAAAATAAAAAAAAAACTGAGAAGTGGGCTAACCCAGCTGGTCTGGACCATGGCCTAAGGTGCGGGGAAGGGGGCTCAGTTGAGGGTTCGAATCGCGGGGGACGCATTCCGTATTTTGCCCAATTTTTTTTCCTCCGTCCGAGATCGTCACCGGCAAGGGAAAAATTCAAATCTAGCTGTTTTGATGCGATTTTTTGCACAAATCCACTAAATCTTTAACTAAAATAAGATAAACATCATCCAATTCGAATCAAATCACAACAAATTGGAAGATTTACACAAATCGAAGATGGGTTTTTCACCGCAAACCCGATTCACCCCAATCGGAGGAAATTCGAGTTTATCCAACTCGATTTCTGGTGCCAATAAATAGAGCACGGGGAAGGAGGCGAAAGCACGAATTGGAAGAGAGAAAGGAGGGAAAATAAGAGAGATCGAAGCCGCCGGAGTTCGCGCAACCCATGACCGTTGACTACCACCTCGAATCACCACTTGGAGAAGCTTTAAGAGAAATCCACCACCACCATCGAGTCCCCCGTCCTCAAAAACGTTGGAAACACCACCTGATCGACAAAAATAGACGCCAGAACGCCACCTGCGAGGACCTCCAACCACCACTCGATTCGACCCGTCCTGCGCACTGTATCCGGATCCAGGTAAGTTGGATTTTTTTATTTTTTTTATTTTTTTATTTATTTATCGTATTTTATTTATTTATTCATTTGTTATTTATAATTCGAAAAATAATATTAGGAAAATGTTAGAATTTATATTAGTGTTTTTAGGTTTAGTTTATAATAGAATAAATAATAAAAGAATTATAAAAATCATAAAATTTTTGGAAAATAAAAAAATAATAATAAAAGAAAAGAAAAATAAAAAAATAAAATATATATATAAAATATGATAATAAAATAAATAAAATAAAATAAAATAAATAATAATAATAATAATAATCAATAATGATCAAAAGTATGATTAATAATAGAGGTAGATTAATGATAGGAATAAAAACAATTTTTATCACTTAGAAAAAAAATCATTTTCTTAAATAAATCCAAAATTGGTTTTTCCTTAAAATTAATTTTTAATAATCAAGCTTAGGCTTAGATTTTTTTCCAAAAAATGCTAAAAATGATAAAAACGTAAATCCGAGTTATTTTCATAATTAAAATTAACTAACGCACTAAAGCTTTTTTATAAAAAGTAAACTACGGCGTGTTTGATCCTGAATTGCATGTATGTAGGCACCCTTATGGGGCAACTCTAAAAAGAAAAAAAAATCATTTTCCATATTAGAATAGTTTTTTTTTAATCAATAAGCAAAAACAAAATAAAGAAACCACAAAAAATAAAACAAATAACAATAAAAGACATTAGGATATAGTTTAGATTTCAAAAGAATAAGGTGGTAACTTTAAGGTTTTAATAGGTTAGCCTCTAAACTCAGAAACTCTAGTTTTCCCTTTCCTCTTCCACAAAATATGAAAAGAGGAGATCTCGCTGACTAGTTGTCCGAATTAGGATTAATCTGCTCAATTAGTCCTGATTCAATAATCTTTCCCAACTTCAATTGGGTGGCGACTCCAAAATAAGACGAAATTCCTAATTCAAGTCGAGAATTTATATTAGATGAGCATAGGGTCTAGTATAAAATCAGATTAGGAATGAAAATGAAAAATTAGACTCGACAATGTTCTATTCACAATACATGCTAAGACAATCAAGATTCTTGCAAGGATTTTCTAGAGATATCTGAAAAGGAAAAACATGAAGGGATACCCACATGGTTGAATCTAAAATATGAGGATGGTGATTCTGATTTTTCACTAGAAAGTAATTTGTCTCCATCCCACTGGATTTCATTTTCAAAAGCCGGACACCATTTTCAACGTTTAGACACAACTTTCAACTTTAATTATTATCTACTACTATTTATGTCTTTACCTCTAGTCACTATTTGCATGTGACTTCCTACTTTAACTTTTTATCACTAGTTACTATTAGCATGTGACTTCCTACTTTAGCTTTTTATCTCTAGTCACAATTGGCATGTGACTTCCTGCTTTAGCTTTTCCTATTTGCTATTCTACATTAAGCAGATCATTGTCTATGATGTAATACAAAATTCATCTTATTATAAATAGAGGAACTCCTCTAAAGAAAGGGGTAGACTTAGCCATATGAAAATAATAAGTGTGTTTTCTAGAAATCATGAGCTTCTAAATCCCTCTCTCTCTAAAATGCCTAGTCTATCTTCTAAGATTCAAAACATGCTCTACACTTGCTTTGAATGAGGACTCTCTATATTAGAAATGAATAAAAAATTATAGAACATAGGATGTATAATATAAGAAACCATAGAAGAGGTTCAACAAATATTGACTGTTTGTAAGATACCATAAGGAAGGAGTAGTGATTATGCCACTGAATTGAACAGATTATGGTTAAGTTTATTATATATCCTATTCGTTCTGAACATGTTACATAAAATATATATTTATTTGGTTTAAATCATTTTACATGATCATATAATCGGATCTACATAGATCTAATTACAATTGTAATTGGATCTTGTAGAATGATTCCCACTTGATATTAAAGCCAAACAATTTCTTCTCATATTGATTTTATTACTAAGATCAACCACTAAGCTACTACTCCACTTTATAACATAAGAGTGATGTACTTAAGGTAGCATTGGATTGACATGATTTCAAGTGTTGGATTTATGCAAGTAATGATAGGCATTGGTGGTAGTTCGTTGTTGTCGGTGCTAGAACCGGTAGGGGATGGTTGCAGTGGTTAGGCATATGATTGATCTTAGGATTAAAATTATTAGCTTCCATGGGAAAATTTTTCCAAACTCTTCTTGTTATCAAGCAGTTATGCCCTATCATTAATGAATAAGTTTAAATACTATTAGCTTCCGGTGGCTAGTAATTATATTTATATTTTAAAATAAAATTTATTTAATAATGCTACACATAGATAACTTGTTAGCGTGTGTCAAATATTCTCTACCAAATAGAGTCATTGACTTTTTCTATTTAATTTTTCTTACTTCCTTTTTTTCTTTTTTTTTTTTTTGTTTGAAATGCAATGACCAATAAAAGTAAATTCCATTGAACAAAAAGTAATAGTTAAATAAATAAAATTTCTAAAAATACTATTTATTTAGTAGTAATTAAATCGTAGATTGTAATTACCTTATTGATGCAATAAATATTTTGAATTTATTGCGTAGAGTATTTAAACAATAACAATGATAAAACTTCATATATTAACATTGTTTTTTTACATGGATATTGTGAAAATAAATGGGCATTAATAATCGTATGATTGTCTGATGACTCATGCTCGTATATATGTATTTGTTTATTGATGAGAAACGGTACCTATAAGATTTAGATTATTACATGGCATTTGAAGATGTATTTCTAAAAGAAGCCATTTCACCTTTTAGTAGAGCAAAGTCCAGCATTTTATCGCATATAAAGAAATTAAATAATTATTTTCACGTACGAGCCGCGGAGGTTCAAAATTATGACATTTTTGAATGATTGGGGTGAGGGATACTATTTCATTTTTTGACAATTTAATATATTGATCATAAAAAAATTCATTAAATGTTTGGACAACATTTTCCACAAAACACATGGACTACTATTTTTTTTAAAATGAAATTTATGTTCAATTATATAGATTGGCAAACCTTTTTTATTGGGGTAAACATGTAGTTCGTGTTCGTAGTTTTCTAAGGTTCAAGTTTGAACCAAATTAGTAGAGAAAACAGATTATGAGGAGTTGTGTTAAAATATAATATGTGTCCATTGTGCAGTGTTGATAATGAGTTTAGTTTTGTTGTTAAACATGATTTATGAAAAATAGTAACTACGTACATGGATAGGATATTGGAGCGAACTTAGCATATGACACATAATAGGCTCTCAAGAGAGTACATTAAAGGAGTTTGGGGTTTATTAGAATTTGCGCGGTACCATGGTCGAGAAGAAGATGGTTTTGTTTGTTGTCCATGTTGGGATTGCCTTAATACATACTGGCATCCCATTAACATCATCATGATTCATGTATTCCAAACAGGCATGGCTTGGTCATACTCAATATGGACGTAACATGGAGAAGTTCCCGAGCAAAGTAATGCTTAAAGTCCTAATGTTCTTGTTGTCAAGGATGATGATAATGAGATTGTTATCTTGAAATTTGATGATAGAGTAGATAATGAGATTTTGGAAGACATGGTGCACCATGATGCCAATCTGGAGGATAATGATATCGATGATGAAAATGAAGAAATTGATGGTGAGATGAATAAGTGGACTAGTGCATTTGAAGATGCGAAATGTGAGGTTTACCCAAGGGGCTCCAAGTTTTCACTTTTGTTGGCTATAATACAAATGATGAATCTAAAGATTCACGGTCAACAATTTGTGAGAAGTCCCCATACTTAAGTATTTTCTTGTTTTCAAGCAAAAATATATCAAAAGAAAAAAAAAAAAAGAACAAGATCACTATATTGATTAATTTTACTATACTAAAAAACCAATACTCGTATCACATCTAACATGTTAATAGCTTATGAGTTCAATTTGCATTCAACAATTTATTGAATTAAAGTACATAGTGATGAGAACCATGATGGGAGCCAAGCTAGAAGGTGGAATGTGGATCTTCTTGAAGTGCCACCTGGACTGATCACAAGAACTCGAGCGAAATGATTCAAGGAAGCACTTAACGGGCTAATAAAGGATATCCAAGAAGCCGAAAAGAGTGGAGCAACCATGAGAATGACCTTGCATTTGTTCAGATCATTCAAGGAGAGCAAAGCATAGGAAATCAAAGCTGCTAGCCTTGACAACGCTGGCTTAAACGCTGCTGGCCTTAAACCGGCATTGCAATTAGGGCGCGACAGAGGGACTACGCCGGCATACTATGCCGCCGGCCTATATACCCAGTGTACATCCTACGCCAGCTACTACGCTGCCGGCATTCATTGCCTGTTTGTTATTTTTCCGTAACTTTATTATGTTATGTCGTTTTGGGCTTTTGTTATTACGAGTTGTAAACCCTAATATAAGCTGCTAGGGTTGGAAAACAGAACATAGAACACACATACAACATTGAATAACATATTTTGAGAGAATTCCTCTATTGGTTCTCTAAATAACTTCTCTTGAACTTATCGGATTTCTTCTGTGGCGTTCAACCAGACTTATCAATCGGTCTTTCATCTCGATTATGGCGTTAATAAAACATACTAAGGTTCTTGCCTCGTCTATAGGCAATGGGTCGCAGTTCCCCTTTGATTGTTTGGCATCTTGGGTTGCAATTCCGATCGTATTGGTATTGGGTTTTGTCACATGTGGGCGTAGTTCGTATCAGTTTGGTATCAGAGCCTAGGTTTGTTAAACATCAGTTTGGTTTGAGAAAGGTAACATCAAAACCCTAACTCCAATCATTCATATCAAGTTTCGTGTTGTCATAGCTTCATACTCAAGTCCATAGTGTTAATTGTTTCTTGAGTAGTGTAGTGCATCCTATTAAGCTTGTTATAAAAAAAAATAAAAGAGAACAAAGGACGAAACAAAGGCAACAAAAAGGAAAGAAAAAGAGGAAAATTCAAGCCCCTAGACTTGTTCTTGAATTCTATGGAAGGGATTGGTGTAGTTTGGGTTAGTTCCAAGAGAATTGAGAAGAGGGATTGGTGAGTTGATGTCATCCTTGCTTGTGAGAATACACGAGTGATTGTGGGATATCATCCTTTGAGTGAAACACGTAAGGGAGTGAATCGTGAGGCTTAATTCTATATATTTGTGTTAGTACTAACCTTTTATTGCAGGAACTATGTCACGGCACAATTCTCCTGAAGGTGAGAGGGGGAGGTTTGATGCTAGGTTAGTGATTGAGGCATTGAGGAGTGAGATGAAGAGGATGTTTCAGGAGGGAATGGAACAAATTCATGAGACGGTGGAGCAAAAACTAGAGCAATCTAAAAACGTCTTTCAAGGGCGTAAGAGGGAGAGTTGTTCTAAGAGAGGATAAAGCGGTAGAGATGAAAATTCTGATGATGAGTTTGATGAACCTTCTATCGGGAGTTATAGAGGTTATGGTGGTAGGAATAGAGGAACTAGGGATTGGGAAGATAGAGGAGATAGGAATAGAGAGGATAATCAATTGAGTAGTATAAAGATGAAGATTCCTCCTTTCCAAGGGAAGAATGATCCCGAAGCATACTTAAAATGGGAAAAGAAGGTAGAGATGGTGTTTGATTGTCACAATTATAGTGGGAGAAAGAAAGTGAAGCTTGTTGCCATTGAATTTTCATATTATGCCATAGTGTGGTGGGATCAACTGATGTTGAATAGAAGAAGGAATGGCGAACCACCTATTGAGTCTTGGGAAGAGATGAAGAGGGTGATGAAAGAGCGGTTTGATCCTTCTTATTACTATCGTGAGTTGCACAACAAATTGCTAACTCTTAAGCAGGGAAGCTGAAGTGTGGATGAGTATTTCAAAGAGATGGAGGTTACTATGATTAGAGCAAATGTTGAGGAGGATAGAGAGGCTACCATGGCTAGATTTCTTGTGGGGTTGAATAGAGAGATACAAAATGTAGTAGAATTGCAGCATTATGTGGAATTGGAAGATATGGTTCACATGGCTATAAAGGTTGAGAACCAACACAGGAGGAAAGGTTGTAGTACTGCACTGTTTCAATAGGGTGCTGATTCATCTACTTTAAAGACTAACCAATGGAAGAAGGAAGAAAAGTCTTTACCCACTAAGCCAAAAGGAGAGCAGAAGCAAGCGGGTTCTACTCCTGGTAATCAAGGTAAACCTGATTCTTCTACTCCTAGAAATCGTGACATTAAATGTTTTAAATGCTAAGGTAGAGGTCATATTGCTAGTCAATGTCCGAATAGACGTGTTATGATTCTGTGTGATGATGTTGAGTATGAGATTGAGGGGATAGTGAAGATGATGATATGCCCCCATTGGAGGATGCTAGTGATGACGAGGAGCCTGCAGTAGGGAAGTTAGTGGCAGTAATGAAGCGAGCTTTGAATGTGCAAGTGAAGGAAGAAGAGGAGGTACAATGAGAGAATATCTTTCATACTAGATGTTATCTAGGTGATCATATTTGTAGTTTGATCATTAATGAAGGGAGTTGCACTAATGTGGTGAGTACTTTCATTGTTGAGAGGTTGGGGCTCAAGACTACTAAACACCCTAGCCCATATAAATTGCAGTGGCTGAATGATAGTGGCGAGACTAAGGTGAGTAAGCAAGCCTTGATTGCTTTTCGCATCAGTAGGTATGAGGATGAGGTGTTATGCGATGTAGTGCCGATGCAGGCGTGTCATGTGTTGTTGGGAAGGCCATGGCAGTTTGACAGGAAAGTTGTTCATGATGGCTTTTCTAACAAGTATACACTTGTTCACCATGGCAAAAGCTATAATCTTAAACCCTTAACACCTAAACGGGTGTATGAGGATCAATTGCAGCTACAACAATCTTTTGCAAAATATAAGGTGAGTGAAAAACAGAGGGAGAGTGAGAGAGCAAAAGACATAGAAAAAGAAAAGGAACACAAAAGTCAATATCAAAAGGAAAAAGAGAGGAAGGCTGGAAAGAGTGTGAGAGGCCAAGTTGAGGGGGGATCAACTTTGGTGGTGAGTGAAAAGGAGAGTGTAGCCTTGCAAAAGGAGAGTTGTGTGGCAAGAGTGAGTGTAGTGAGGAGAGCGTTAGTGATGAAGCAACCCATGTTGTTGCTAGTCTTTAAGGAAACTTGTTTGAATACTAACGAACTTTTTAACTCTTTGCCTAGTGTGGTTGTGTCTATTGTGCAGGACTTTGCAAATGTCTTCCCTGAGGAGATTCCAAAGGGGTTACCACCTATTCATGGTATTGAGCGCCGGATTAATCTTGTACCCGGAGCATCTATTCTAAACAAACCAGCTTATAGGAGCAATCCAAAGGAGATAAAGGAACTCCAAAGGCAGGTGAATGAATTAATGGAGAAGGGGTACGTGAGAGAAAGCATGAGTCCATGTGCAGTGCCTGTGATTTTGGTGCCTAAGAAGGATGGGTCATGGAGAATGTGTGTTGATTGCTGAGCCATCAACAACATCATGGTAAAGTATCGTCATCCCATTCCTCGCTTAGATGACATGTTAGATGAGTTACATGGGTCTAGTGTCTTTTCCAAAATTGATTTGAAAAGCGGATATCACCAAATTAGAATGAAAGAAGGTGATGAATGGAAAACCGCATTTAAGACAAAATATGGATTATATGAGTGGTTAGTAATGCCTTTCAGTTTAACTAACGCACCAAGTACTTTTATGAGACTTATAAACCATGTTTTGAGGACTTTTATTGGCAAATTTGTGGTTGTCTATTTTGATGATATCCTCATTTATAGCAAGATTTTGGAAGACCATATATCTCACTTGAGGGATGTTTTGGAAGTGCTTCAAAAGGAGCAATTATATGCTAACCTCAAAAAGTGCACTTTTTGCACAGACAAACTTGTGTTTCTTGGTTTTATTGTTAGTGCACAGGGAATACAAGTTGATGAAGAGAAGATTCGTGTGATCCAAGAATGGCCTAGTCCAACTAATGTAAGTAATGTGCGGAGTTTCCATGGACTAGCGAGCTTTTACGGGAGGTTTGTGAAGGATTTCAACACCATTGTAGCACCACTTACTGAAGTAATCAAGAAGAACGTGGGGTTCAGATGGGGAGAGCAACAAGAGAAGGCCTTTCAGACGCTTAAAAATAAGTTGACTCATGCGTCATTACTTGCTTTACCTGATTTCTCTAAAACCTTTGAAATTGAGTGTGATGCTTCAGGAATAGGTATTGGAGCAGTTCTCATGCAGGAGAGGAGACCAATTGCATTCTTCAGTGAGAAGCTAAGTGGGGCAACCTTAAACTACCCTACTTATGACAAGGAGTTATATACATTGGTTCGAGTGCTAGAGACTTGGCAACACTATCTTTGGCCAAAAGAGTTTGTGATCCACACTGATCATGAATCCTTGAAGTACTTGAAGGGACAATATAAGCTAAACAAAAGGCATGCTCGTTGGGTGGAGTTTATCGAAACATTTCCCTATGTCATCTACTACAAGCAAGGTAAAGAGAATGTTGTTGCTAATGCACTTTCTAGAAGGTATGCTCTTATCTCTACTCTTAGTTCTAGATTGCTTGGTTTTGAGCATATTAAAGAATTGTATGCTGCTAATCGAGATTTTTGTGAAGAGTATGTGTGCTGTGAGAAGAGTGGTCATGGTAAATTCTATAAGCATGAAGGATTCTTGTTTAGGGAGAGTAAACTTTGCATTCCAAATTGTTCTTTAAGAGAATTATTAGTGAGGGAGTCTCATGGAGGAGGTTTAATGGGACATTTTGGAGTAGCTAAAACCTTAGGGGTGTTGCAGGAACACTTCTATTGGCCTCACATGAAATGAGATATTGAGAGGATTTGTGAGCGGTGTGTCACTTGTAAGCAAGCAAAGTCTAGAGTCCAACCTCATGGACTTTATACCCCACTTCCCATTCCTCATGAGCCTTGGGTAGATATTTCCATGGATTTTGTGTTAGGATTACCCAGGTCTAAATATGGTTGAGACTCTATTTTTGTAATCGTGGATAGGTTTTCTAAGATGGCACATTTCATTCCTTGCCACAAAACAGATGATGCTTGCAATATTGCTAATTTATTCTTTAGGGAAGTTGTGAGATTGCATGGTATGCCTAGAACAATTGTATCCGATCGAGATGCTAAGTTCTTGAGCTACTTCTGGAAGACCCTATGGGCTAAGTTAGGAACTAAGCTATTGTTTTCTACTACTTGTCATCCACAGACTAACGGTCAAACTGAGGTAGTAAATCGAACTTTATCTACTTTGTTAAGGGCTGTCATTAAAAAGAACATTAAAAGTTGGGAGGATTGTTTGCCGCATGTTGAATTTTCCTATAATCGTACAATGCATTATGCTACTAAGTTTACTCCTTTTGAAATTGTGTATGGTTTTAATCCACTAACTCCTTTGGATTTATCACCTCTGCCTATTTTTGAGTATGTTAATCTAGATGGTAAGAAGAAAGCAGAATTTGTTAAAAAGATCCATGAGAAGGCAAGGCTAAACATTGAACAAAGAACAGAGCAGTATGTGAAACAAGCCAACAAGAGTTGTCGACAAGCTGTCTTTGAACCTGGAGACTGGTTTTGGGTTCACATGCACAAAGAGTGGTTTCCTGTGCAACGTCGATCTAAATTACTTCCTAGAGGCGATGGACCATTCCAAATTCTTGAGCACGTCAATGATAATGCCTACAAGTTAGATTTGTCAGGTGAGTATCAAGTAAGTGCTACTTTTAATGTTACTGATCTGAGTCCTTTTGATGTAGGCGAAGATTTAAGGACAAATCCTTTTCAAGAGGAGGGGAATGATGAGAGCCATGATGGGAGCCAAGCTAGAAGGTGGAATGTGGATCCTCTTGAAGTGCCACCTGGACCGATCACAAGAACTCGAGTGAAACGATTCAAGGAAGCACTGAACGAGCTGATAAAGGATATCCAAGAAGTCGGAAAAGAGTGGAGCAACCATGAGAGTGACCTTGCATTTGTTCAAATCATTCAAGGAGAGCAAAGCATAGGAGATCAAAGCTGTCGGCCTTGACAACGCTGGCTTAAACGCTGTCGGCCTTGAACCGGCGTTGCAATTAGCACACGACAGAGGGACTACACCGGCATACTAGGCCACCGGCCTATATACCCGGCGTACATCCTACGCCGGCTACTACGCTGCCTACTACGCCACCAGCGTTCATTGCCTGTTTGTTATTTTTCCGTGACTTTATTATGTTATGTCGTTTTGGGCTATTGTAATTACGAGTTGTAAACCCTAATATAAGCTGCTAGGGTTGGAAAACAGAACATAGAACACACATACAACATTGAATAACATATTTTGAGAGAATTCCTCTCTTGGTTCTCTAAAGAACTTCTCTTGAACTTATCGGATTTCTTCTGTGGCGTTTAACCAGACTTATCAATCGGTCTTTCATCCCGATTGTGGCATCAACAAAACATACCAAGGTTCTTGCCTCGTCTATAGGCAACGGGTCACGGTTCCCCTTTGATTGTTTGGCATCTTGGGTTGCAATTCCGAACGTATTGGTATTGGGTTTCGTCACACGTGGGTATGGTTCGTATCACATAGCAACTTTTGTACATACTTCATTCAATCACATAGCAATGTACTAAAAATACTAAATGTTAGAGTTTAACGGCTAATCCATGTAAATTAAAGTTTACCATGCTATTTAGACAAAGATTTATAGACTTAAAATCATGTTTAACATCAATTAATTAAGAAAGAGTAATTCACACTTTGTCCACTTAACTAAAATGTATACACCCCATTTTCCATCTTTTTGAGCACTAAAATGTTAAACAAATATATTTTACATCTATTCATCTCCTAAATTGCTTCTTTATTTTATTTTATTTTTTTAGTTAGGACTATTGATTTTGATTTTTTTTTTTAGCAATATGAGTTAGTTTCATTGGTCAGTAACTTTCAGACCAGACGATCTTAAGCTATTAGATTTTAAGATACTTCTTTGAACCTACACTAACTCCATTACCTTTTTATTATTGTTAAGTTTAGTTTTTTCAATCTTTTTTCTAAACTCATGTAGCAAACTTTCAACCAATAATCTCAAGTTCATCACTCAAGTCAATAGGTGTTGTCTCCTGAAGGGCACCCCACAGGCTTAATTACTCGAGCCAACGAGACTCACTACTGAACTTTATTATTATTATTATTATTATTATTATTATTATTATTATTATTATTATTATTATTATTATTATTATTATTATATGTTTCTTTGTTTTTTTTAACTCTTAACCCTTTTTTTATTTTGAGGAAAATCTTCAAGAGACATTTCATATATTCATTTATTCAAGATTATAATGCTCTAAAAATTTGTAAGGGATGAGCATACATCAAAGTAAGCTTTGAAAATTATAAACAACTAATTCTTGGTCAGTAACATTACTCTAAGTCTAAGTCTTAAATCAATACTTAAATAGCATATAACTCTACTTCACATAGATTCCACAATTTAACTCCAATCAAATGTTGTAAGTCCATTAATGATTAAGTAAAGATAATGAAAAAATTAAAAAAAAAGAAAAAAAAATTCCCAAAAAGTTGCTTGTTTATGTGAATGCAAATTGAATTAAATTAATTGGCACAATAAAGTGATTTTCATATATAGAAAATAATCACAATATCCCCTTCCCCACACTTGGAATTATACATTGTTCCCATTATATAAAATAAGCATAATAGATAAAAATAAACAAATTAAAAAATCATGAAAAAGGAAATAAAGTAAACTAATACTTCCTCGATTTAATTAGTTCAGTTGTGTCTTGACTTGACTTTTCAATTGATAAGTACAATAGTCCTTATAAAACAAGAAAAGAAAAAAAGTAAAAGCATAAGAAATTAAAATAAAAGAAAATAAAATCACAAATAACTAAGTATAAACTAAAAAAAAAAAAAAAGACACAAAACAACACTAAAATAAACTAAATAAAATGAAACAAAATTAAACTAAACTAATTAAAGCTTAGGTTGCCTCCTAAGAAGTACTTTTGTTTAACATTGTTAACTCAACGTAATCCTTCTTATTCATTATTCAAGGGGTCGAGGATTGAATTTCTCACATTTATCTTTTTTAAAACCATCTAGACTATCTCTCTTACCTTGACTAAGACATAACATCATGGGATTTACATGAATGTATTCCCACACACAGCTAGCAATAGATAGGTCAATTGTGTTAAGAAAAAAAATCAAGTATTTTCATGCTCAAGGAAGTGTCGCATTACATTAGAAACTTTAAAAGCTAATTCTTCCTCACCAACTCTAAAAATTAATTTACCATTTCCTAGATCAATTGACAACTTACCAATTAAATAGGGCAAAGTAAAACTTCATGAATCATTTAATTTTTTTCAATAATTTATTCTGTAAGATTACTAAGTATTCTTCACTAAGTGTGACTATTGAGATCTCCTCCAATTTCTTTTTGTTTGAGAGAAAATCTAATAGATATTTTGCATATTTTGGCATTTGCGATAAAGTCTCAACAAAAGGTAAATTAATGCAAAGTTATTTAAAATTTTTTGAAAACTTACTGTACTACTCATTAGAGCGTTCTTTTGTTAAACATGTGGGGTAAAGAATTTTTGGAACAAACTCCTTCACTTTTGGAGTTTTCTCAACATCTTTCTCCTACTTTTTACTTTCTTGCACAATCTCATCCCTATTGGATCTATGTTTAGATTGCAATTCTTTTCCATTCCTTAAGATAATTGCCTTGACCTTTTCTCTGTGATTAACTTCAGTGTTACTAAGCAATGTACCTTATGGTCTTTTAAAAACCATTCTTAGAATATGCCCAATTTGATTCTCTAAATTTCAAATTGAAGCCTCTTGATTTCTTAACGATGCTTTTGTAGCTTGGAAGCATGTTTCAGTTATGTGAATGAACTTTGTTAATAATTCTTCCAAAGTTGGCTTTTTTTCTCATAGTGGAGGTGGATGTTGGAATTTGGGTGGAATATTTCCTTATTGATTTCCCTAAGAAAAATTGGGGTGATTACACCATCCCAAATTGTAAGTATTGTTATAGAGATTGTTTTGCTACCTAGTTGGGTTTGCCATAAAATCAACATGTTCATTAAAATTATTAACAGAATCTAACTAATTTGATTACCATGCTATGGATATCCCATTAGTTTTCTTGCTTAGTGCTTTAACCTCTGCTATTAAGGTAATAACAACATCTATATAACAAACTTCTACTACTCTTTCTTATCTTGCCCTTGTAGAGTTTAACTAATCACTATGCATGGCTATATTTTCAATTAAATTGTAGGCCTTTTTAGGTGTTTTGTTATTTATTGTTCCTCCAGCAACTGCATCAATCATCTACCTAATGATCTAACTTAATCCTCTATAGAAAGTCTAGATTTGCATCCATAATGGAAAACTATGGTAGAGACATCTCATCAACAAATCTTTGTATCTCTCCCATATATCATATAATGTCTCTGACTCTATTTGAGCATGGGAGGAGATATCATTTTGTAGTTTTGTAGTCTTGACCGGTTGAAAATACTTTACCAAAAATTATTTTGCTATTTGGTCCCGTGTAGTAATTAAACTTCTAGCAAAAGAGTTCAATAATAGTTTTTCTCTATTTCTTAGAGAGAAAGGGAAAGACTTAGCATGATGGTGTCACTTGTGACCCTATTGATTTTGAAGGTATCACAGATCTCCAAAAAACTTACAATATGTATGTTTGGATCTTTATATTGCAAACCATCAAATTGAACAAACTATTGGACCATCTATATAATGGTAGGTTTGATCTCAAAGTTATTGATTGCAATTGCAAGCCTAACAACACTTGAATTGATTCCTGTTGGTGATGGTCTCGTATAATCAAACATCATTCTATCATTTTGCTCATCAACTATGTTGGTAGATTGATTATCGTTAAATTCTTGAACTAGAACCCAATATCTTTGATTTACTCTACGAAATCCCCCTAGCATAAACAAAAGAAGAAAATTAGAAACTATGGAAAATTAAAATTTAATGGAAAGTAAGCAATAAAAGAAATAATGATTAAATTAATAAGATATTGGTGTTCTTAATATCTTAGTCCCTAACAACAGTGTTGAAAACCTGATATCGGTTTATCTAACTATCCTAAGACCTCTAAGCAAATGTACTTATCAATTTTTATAGTATAGTGGATATTGAGTTCAAGTGTCAATCTCATATGTACTATGAGTACTAGTATTTACCTTTTCTTCTATTATCTAATTGCCATTGAATAAGGAAATTAACAAGTAAAAATTAAGAAAATAACTATCATTAAAAGTGTATCTGGATATTGAATCTCCATAAAATTACTAATATAATTAACTAAATATTATTTAATTTTATTATTGTATTCTTGAATCATGGGAATACCTAATTTGAATCAATAGCTCTCTTGAGTTTACTAACCCCTAATTCTAGGTTGATTAATTAGAATCTCTTCTTAATTAAAATCCCCCAAATTGCATTACTTTAGAATTATGAATTCTACTATTAGGTTTAACCTTAATCCAGAAGATTTATGTCATCTTATCTCTACGATTGCGTGTAACTCCTTTTAGTTATACTAAATTTATTCAAACATAGGATCTCCTGATCTTTATGAGTGAAATCAAATATTAAATTAATACACCATTAATATTAATTTGAAAACAATGAAGAACACATAATTGGATCATAAGAATAAAAATAATTTCATTGAATATAAACCAAAAAATCACATGTTCATTCCAGGATTTATCATACTGAGTATAAAAGAAAATTAAACTAGTATCATGTTGAAATTAAAAAGAAAAACATAAAAACAATGCATAAAGAAGAATATCAATAAGATAGAAATAACAATAAAATCTATAACTGTGCTATTGCTAATTTAAAACTCTCTATGTGTTGCTTAGACTCTGCACTCCTTTTATAATGATTAAATGCATCTTGAAAAGAAAGTTATATTTTCATAGAATGGAAAGTTGAATCTTCACAAAATAGGAAAGTTATCTTTAACTAGTAGGAAATTGCATCTTCAATGTTGTTTATTAACTAGGAAAGTAATCTTTAGCAACCATGATTGAATAGTAAAGTAGCATTCATGTGTGACTTGGCCTTAGACACAACCATATAAATGTCCATGTAACTCTTGGCAATGAATTTTCTCAAAAACATTGCAATTTTGCTTTGACACGATCTCTAACACAATCATATCGATGGGTGTGTACTTTAGCATAGCCTCTAATACGGTCATGTACTTGATCTTGCAACTTGTCTTTCCTTATAAGCTCGACATGGTCACCAAAATGATCATGTCAATGGATATGTTAACCATTTCACTTCCATAACTTATTCATTCTAATTCCAATTCACATGAAACTTGCATAAATTTGTTCCTTTTTGTCCAAAGTTGCTTTTAAGGACTTGAAATTAAAATATAAGTCAATTGAGTATAATATCTAATCAAATGTGATTATAAAATAGACTGGAACTAAATAAAAAATAATTAACTATAAGTCTTTTTCACCACTTATCAAGGAGCTTCAACAATTGGATCGCATTTATAAAGAGCTTATTACCAAAGGGTGAAAGGTTGCCGTCATCCTATTATGAGGCATGGAAGATGTTATGGAGGCTAAGAATGGATGCAAACTTAATCCATGCATGCAGGAATGATTGTGTGCTATTTAGAAAGATCTATTGAAACTTAGATGTTATCCAGTGTGTAAAGAATGAAGGTGGAAAGTTCATACTAATAGGAAGAAAAAGATTTTGGTCAAGGTTTTGTGGCATTTTCCACTAATGCCAATGCTCCAAAGAATGTTTATGTGTAGGAAGACAACTCCAGAAATGAGCTGGCATAGAGAGAGTTAAATGCCTAGGGAGGGGTTCTTGAGACATCCATCCGCCTCTGAGGCTTGGAAAATATTATATAATAAATATCTTGCATTTACATATGAGCTTCGAAACGTTAGATTAGGTTTTTCCACATATGGGTTTAATCCCTTTAGGAACCTTAGTAAAATGTACAATATGTGGTCAACGATTCTATACATAATGCACACCTTTAGAAAAGCATGAAGGAGCCATATTTTCTTATGTCGCTTTTGATTTTAGGACCAAGATCACTAGGAAAGACATTGATGTGTACCTATAGCCCCTTATTGAAGAGTTGCAAGAACTCTAGATAGATGGTGTAAAAACATTTGATAATGTTACTAGGTGATCATTCTGCATGTATGTAGCTTTAATATAGACAATCAATGACTTTCCAGCATATGATGATGTATCAGGTTGGAACATAAAAGGATATAAGGCATGTCCTATATGTAATGTGGACACAACTAGTAGATATATACAAAGTAAGTTCCATTACATGGGCTACAGGTGCTTCCTTCCTAAGAGGCATCAAATGCACAGTAAAGCAGATAAGTTTGATAGGACAATTGAGAGCAAAATAGTTCGAAGGCACATTAGCAATAAAGAAATTATAATACAATTAAGTCAGTATGAGAACGTAATTTTAGGGAAGACTTTTGATAGGCAGAGGCAATGATGAATTGATAATGGTACGAATTGGTGTAAGGAAAGCATTTTGTTCAACTTATCATATTGGCAAGAATTGGAAATCATATACAATCTTGATGTTATGCATATCAAGAGACCATATGTGATAACCTAATGGGCACAATCCTAAATATCAAGGAATAATCGAAGGATACAAAGAAGGCAAAAGTAACACTTCAAGAGATGGAAATTTCTCCTACATTACATTTAATATCTCAAGGTGGTAGGATCATAAAACCTTCAACCTTATACACACTTATCTCTAATCAAATAAAAGAGGTTTATAGCCTTATTAAAGATGTGAAAATGCCAGATGGTTACACATCAAATGTATTATCCTGTTTAGGTCAATCTAAGGTAACTCTTAAAGGGCTAAAGAGTCATGGCTATCATATATCGCTACAAAGATCTTAAACTTAAGCTACCATCTCCGTAAATCTGCAAAATAAAGAAAACCTTCTAAGTTTTTGCTACTTAACCATATATATATATATATTATCCAAAGTAGACCCTAAGTTTCAACATTCTATATGAAATAGTAGACAAAGCTTATATTTCCACTAAAAGATAATCCCTTTTTTTTTCTTTTTTCCAACAGTAGATAGTAAATAATTTTTTTTTTTGGTATATTTCATATGCATATATGTAACATAATTGCCAAACTTGATGGGAAGTAAGAAAACATTTAGAGGAAAGCTACTGTCGATGTCTTCATACTACCATAATTAATGCAACAAAAATCTCAAATAGAACACTACCATTCATTATTAAATAGAATTTATAACATTCCTTGCTCATGACAAGCAAAAGGTTAATTACCTTAGCTCTTTGTTTTGTTGCCTACAATTTCTAATATCCAACACAATTAAGCCCAAAAAAGGAAAAAAACTATGCTAAAGTTCCTTCTCCAATCAAACCACAAAATACAGAGCTAAAAATGCTCATTATAACACAGCAGAAAATTCTCACATTTAACAAACCTTTTTAAAGACTTAAATTTGCCATTTTAATAAGTTATGATCCCACGAAAATCTAATCTTTGTTAACCAACAAAATAAAGAAATGGAAAGATGAAAACACAAAATAAAAAGTTAATTTAACCCTTCTTAAATTGAAATGTCAAATCTCCTGTCAACATAAAAATCATTACATGGAAAACCTGACCATGATCCATGGAAAATATTATATTAGCTTTTTCCTACAATAACAAGACCGGCAAGAAATATGCATCATGGTCTGATAAATCAAGAATTAATTGACAGAGAATATCTAAGCAATACAATTACTTGCATGTAGTGATCATCATTCTTAAGATATACTACATGGATATTGATATGATCCCAAGAGTTCGTGCTCTTGTTGTAAATGTTTATAAATGGGGATGCTTGATGTTTTGTTTTGTGTTTTTGGGTGTTTTGGTGGGGCTGGTGTGTGTTGTTTTGCATGTTTAGATGGTGTTCTGTGTTTTGTTGGTGTGTGTTGCATGGGTGTGTTAATGCAGTAGTTTCTGTGGTGTTGTCTGTTGTGTACTTATGTGTTGTTTTGGGTTGTCTAATCGATATGTAGGTTATTGGAGGGGGTGTTATCGGGTGTGTTGGGTCTATGGTAGTATTGGATTAGTGGGAAAATATGGGAATACAGTGCAGCATGGGGAGAGGTTATCTAAACAAATTATTCTGGTTAGATAGCATAGTTTATTCACAGTGTCTTCCTGCTTTGAGTGAGCACATCAGAAAAACGGAACAGAAAGCCATGTCTATTTTCCAAGTTGTCATGTGCTGTAGCTTGCTTTGTTTGAAAACATGTGGTTGGAATTAGCAAACTAAAATTGGCAGTCGTATGGGCATTACAACAGGATATTGCATAGTTTTGCTATTTCATTTCCATCTAATGATGGATAATTATCCCTTAATCAAGCATCAACTATTCAAGTAAGATTCTTCTTGACACATTTGAACGAAGCCAGCTGCACTTTTCTCACTGCACGCAACAAAAAATAGGCAACTGATCACCACTCTAAAGCAAATTACACCTTATGCTAAAAAACTCACTAAGTTCAGTCAGTTTTATATCCATTGATAGTCCCCTGAGTTCTCAAAAATAGGTAATTGATCACTTATTTCCATGTGATAAGATACTTAACTGAGTAAATTACGAGAAGATAGGGGATTATTGCCTTATTTACTTCTTTCTTTTTTTTTTTTTTTTGAATATGAATGCCAGGTGTAATATTGGGGTAGAATCTTGTGCTGTTGAGGTGCTTTTTATCTACCTTATTGGGTTCTAGTGTTCGACTGGAATTTTAATTGGTGCTAAGAAACAGTGAAGGACATGCAATTGTTTGCTTTTTAATTCATATTTGTAGATTGCACTTATCGAAAGGAGCATTGTTGTCAAAATCGCGATTTAACTCGTACGATTCAACAATTTTACGAGTTTGTATATATATTTCTAGTTAACTCGCGTACAAAATTGGAGAGAAGCAAAATCGTAACAAAATTGCGATTTTGAACAGTAAAATCATTCAAAATCACAATTCTATCCGTTTCAACCGATTCCACAAATATTTACAACTGTAGGCTTCCACGCAAATAACACACGGCCGTGTCTCAAACCGTGTACTCAACCGTGTGTGCTTCTACGGATTTTTCAAGCTCAAAACACGGTCATGCCTTCAACCGTGTGTTCAACCGTGTGTGCTTCTGTGGGCATGTTTCCTTGACATACAGCCGTGCAATTTAATTACCCAGTTGTGCTCTTCCCCTGTTCCTTCCAAAAAGCATTTTTCTTTGTGTTTTCTTATCCAAGTCCAAACTTTTAATAAACAACCGTGGGCTTAATTGTTAAAAGCCCTCTGGCATCCAAATGGTGCTGCCCCCTTGAAACCCCCGCCGAGGTGGCTTCCTCGGACCCCCGCCCGCTTAGCGTAGAGCGGGACCTACGTGCTTTCCTATCGTAAGGGAGTATGAGTCATACCCCAACATGTTCGTCGGTCATCACTACTCTCTTGTTAGTGTGTTACATTGCATTGAAGTCTTTGTGTTTGTGTTCGTCGATTGTTAGTCTTCTTGTTCCTATTTGTGATCATGATCGTATTAAAGCACTCGTGTTTGATTGCTACAACTTTCCTTATTTTAACTAATATTTTTGTAATAGTAAATAAAATAAATGATAGATAACTTTAATTTTATAAAAATTTTTTAGATTTTCAATTTTATAGGAAATGTATAAATGTATTTATATTTCTATCTTTTCAATATATCATTCTCATAGTTAAGTAAATGTGAGATATTGTTAAGTAAATATATTTTGAATTAATAATCACGAATAGTGCAAAAATTTACCTAGTAATATATAATATTGAAGGTTTTTCTTATTATAGTATCTTCTTTATTATGTACTTTTGGTTATTTTTTAATATTACTCCTTTCTAATGGTATATCTTTATTATCAATTTTTATTTATTAGTAATTTCTTAAAGTCACAATTGATTTTTAAATTTTATCTATTATCTTTTAGCTTTTGTATATAGAACTAGGTGAAACTTGTTTTATACATGATTCATCATTTTAGAAATAAAATATCTATATTATACAACTTATGTTCAATTATCGATATTATGACTTTTATTGCAAATTTACAATTTATGGCTAAAATAAATACTTAATTTTCTTATTTCTATTATTGGTTATATTTTTTAATGACTATTGTAAGTAAATTTATAATATTTAAAAGTTATTTTACATAATGTTCCATTTCTACGTTCCGATTCTACGGACCCCTTAGCGATTCTACGTAAAATCGCGATTTTGACAACCATGGAAAGGAGGACAAAATACAACATATAATAGGCCTAAAAAAACACTCCTCCATTACGGAAAAAGAAGTTTTCTTTTCATTTGTACTCAGTGTGGGCTAATTTACTTCTCATACTATGTTTCTTTCTTTATCGTCCTAGTAAATGACTTTTCCCCCCTTCTTTTTATGATTATATGATTTATAAGCTGGTCTTTCATGGCTGGAAATGTTTGAATGCACTGACCAACTACATGAATTAGCAGGGCTCCTCTTACCACAACAAACAAAACAGCTTTCATGTTTGTTTCTTTATTTTTGCTATTGTCTATTTGGGAGATTGTTATCTTAGTATGGCACTTTCTTGAACCTGCTATTGTGTCTATAGAATTAAATTTCATATTATTAACTTTATTTATCCTTTCTTTCGGATATGACAAACATTCAGACTTGGGTATATACTCATCGCCGAAGGAAATGGCGAAATGCAGGACAATGGGTTCTTCCCGCTGCAGCACAAGATTATGTAAGCATGCAATGTCAAAGTTTAGTTTAACTTTTTTGGACTTTTAAAATTCATTTAGCTAACAATTTAAGTATATTATGTGGAAGAAGATGTTGAAGAAGAAGTCGGAGGTTGAGGCTCGAGTACGAGAGAAAGGGGGTACGCCTAAGTTCGATGCCATTATTATGCAAGAGGTCTTAGGCCATACATCCAGTGACTATTAAGGACTAGGATATTGCGGACCGATGCCACCTCTTGCACGAATTTCGATCTATGAGGAGCAATTAGGATCTCCCTCACAGACATCTAACGAGTCGATTGGATAGGATCATCTTCGTAAAAAAATTTGCCGACCTACAACAAGAGTACGAGTAGCTGTTGTGGTATGTGCAAACCCAGTTTTAGCATGATACTCCACATCTATGGTGGTCTTATCCTTGACCACCTACTAGATCATCGCTAAGTGGCCAATTAGGTCATCCATCACAGCAAACTCCTACTTCAGGTGCTTTTCCATTTGCTACTCCACGGTCATATTCCCTTACTGGGTTGTCATCTCAATAGTTTACTCTGTATTCGATGCTTGGCTAATAAGGACAATTCATCTTCTCGCCAATGCAACAATTCGACCACACTTCCAACATGTCATTTTCTATTGTGAATGGGAGTGGTGAGCAGAGGGTATCTAAGCCAAGTTTATATTTAGTTGTTAGGACTTCTTCATGAATTTTCTTTTTTCAATTTGGTCTGTTGTTCGACTTTGTCGTATTATAAATGGATGTTGGTTTATTTTTATAATGTTGAGTTGAACTTCTCTAAACTAGTTTATTTGCGTAATGTTTAATTTAATTTTATAACTTTTGGTAATTCTTGTATTGCCTTAAAATATTATCGATATCATCAATATTAATTATATTATTTGAAAATATTGGCATAAGTCATTAAAATGCCATTTCAATTTTCATAATTAAGACAAAAAATTAGTCGTTCATTTCATTATTTATTTTTTTCCCATTAATTCAAGAAATTAAAATATATACATATATATATATATAATCTGACTAGCATTTTTTTTTTTTTTTGCCGCTTAGAAGATGGTGTCACGTTTCCGACAAACTCGCCGGTTAGCAATTGTGAAGCAGCTACTTTATTTGGCAAGTATGTAATTTTTTTTTTGGGCAAATTAAATTGGTCGGTAAGTATCTCACGGCAAGCCTTTTCTGGCCAAATACCGTGGCAATTTTAATTCGCCACTGTGGTTCTTACCGGCAAAATAAGGCCTACTCTAGCAACTTATTTTTGTAATTTCTCATTACTTGAATATATAAAATATTATATTATATTAAATATAATATATAAAATATTAGATAATAATTTTTATATTTTTATCTAATGAATTTGATTTTTATACTATATTTTATATAGCATAAAAAATAAAAATTTTGCTTAGTACCTTAAAGTGTAAGGAACAAACCATAATACAGATATGAGGAAATAATTTATGTTCCGAGAAGTAAGAAATGGGAAACTCTCAAAGACATAACAATTTGGATTTATCCCTTTGTTTATTTCTTTACTTAAATGCTCTTCCAAAATAAAGTCTATTGTAAATCAGAGATAAATTTAATAATCTATCCGGTACAGACCAGATAAGTACAACCATATGTTAGTTAAGATATATTTTCCGCCAAAGGCAATCAAAACATCCCAAAATTTTGGAGCGACACAGATTTTGGCAGGAGACAAATATTCATTATGCTATATATATATATATATATATATACACTTAAGTATTATGCATAAGCAATAATTATTAATTACTAATAGCTAAAATAGTTTTTAGATTCATTCTTCTACTTCTATAGTACAACCATCAAGCAGGCAAAATAGTCACTTAATTTGATTGAATATTATCCTGTGATTTGCTTGTTAATTCAATTAATTTCAATAAATCGTACTTAAACTCCGTCTAAACTATTCTTTTGTTTACCCAACATTTATGGAGTCGTTTAATTAAGTTTACTTTATATTAAATAGAATTTTAGATAATTAAGTGAATTAGGCCAGTTTATATTTGTAATGTGCTAGTTTTTAAATTGAACCGCCTAAATTTACAATTTCATCTCATAATATGAATTACTAATTTTTTTTAATGTTTTATGATTCAAGTGTCATACTATGGCTTTAGGGTATTAGATTATTAGAAGTCTTTCCTAAGTTCATTAGTAAAGATTTCGTGGGATTTATTAGATTTATAGTTTTGATCTCATTAATAACAACTGTAATTTCTAAGTTGCTATACTAACTAAAGGAATTTAAGGTTTAGAAGTTACTTCATTTTTCTCTCTATTTATTTTTCAAGAGCGGTGTACCAGTAAGGAATGGCCCTCCGGATCATTGAGTGCATGAAATTGTTTATTTCGTCATGCTTGGTATTTATGTTGTAGGGCGCATGACGCTTGCACGAGTGTAACTTCGACGAAATCGGCTAGCGTTATCCTTACCATATAGATGATACCAAAAGATAGTGGTATTATTAAAAACATATATTCCATTCTCATTCTTTTACTCTCTTCTTTTAAAAAACATTGTTTCCGTATCCTTAAACAAATGTACATATGGGTAATAACATGAAAAAACACATATCTTTCACCACATTGCGACTAATACATACAAACCACTCTCCTATATATATATATATTAAATATGTCAATATTTTCGCTTCGATCAAGAAAGTGCTTAGAGTTCGCTGTTAACGCGATTCGCCTGGTGTATTCCTCTTAATGAAGCCTTCCTCTTTCATGATCACGTTCGATTCATAGAATATGGTTGCGCACACCAATTAACAGGAACTCCGGTTACTATCCCAGGAGTCATATCGCCATCGCGAAGCGGAACTCCCAGCTCCGGCATCGCCGAGGACACCGCTTTCGCAACATATTCCGACGATGTCACTTTAATCGAGACGTTAATAACACCGTTACGCACACCATCTGCATCCCTTAGCCTGTAACTCAAATAATGTACATAATTTTCAGGCGTTAAGCTACTTAGAAAATCGGAAACCGGTATTCTTGCAGCACCAACAAATTTACTGCCTCTATCATAATTCTTCCCTTTGGAATAGTAAAACTCCACTGAAATAAACCCTGCGTGCATTGGCAAGTCCATTTCAAGCATACTGTCTTGCCTGCACTCATGACCTGTTTCAGGTCCCGTGTCCAGTTTTTTCGACGTGGAACTGCTGTTACAATCCGTTCTGATGATAACATAGAGGTCCTTCGTTATGGATTTATTCTTAATCCTTAAATCCTCGGTTGATAACACTTTCAACTGTAACAATCTGTGCATTTTGTATAGGTGAATGTGTTTGAATTCGAAGAAATATGAAAAGGGGTTTATACATGATATTTTGTATTGTTTTTGTGTCCCTTGCGTGTATATATATAAATATGTGGATGCTGAGGAAGCAGGAGAGAAAGGTAGATGGTGCTTGTCATGGGTTTCACACGTTTTCGACGGAGTTGACACGGTCAGAGACTTGTCTCTATTTGGTGGATCCACCTTTGATTTTTATTTTTTTATATATTTTAATTATGGTGGGGAAATTTATTTGTATTTTCACAACATTTAATGAGACGTGGTCCAAGAAATTTCATGTTTTCAGTTGGAGATGGATGCTTATAATTTTTTTTCAATTTTTTTATTTTATTTATTTAAGATAATGTCAATTAATGATTAAGATTAAAAAAGAAAGAAATAATATTATTATGATATAATATGATATTTTAAAAATATAAATAATTTTAATTATTGATTCGTAAATGAAAAAAAAATTAAAAAAAAAAATTGGGTGGTCCAAATCCATTTCAGTCTGAGTTGTTGATCACATGGACATGATGACCAAAAGTCAATCTTACCTGAGATTTCGTACTATACTTTTCAATGGGTCAAGACAAGTCAACCCAATAATGTCTACATCACTTTCGCCCCAACTTCGACTCAATTCACTATGATTCCGTCGTCGTTGAAAACAACAAAAGAAAAAAGACACACAAAAGAAAGAAAGATGTCACGTAATTGAGTAATGTCTACAGTGTACATAACATAGAAAAGTGACCATTACCATGCTATTTATTATTACTTCTATTAAATCATAGGTACAACTTACATTTTTTTTTTCTTTCATGCATATTTATCTTTTTATCTTTAGAATTGAGTACTTAAGCTTCTCAATTATTTTTAAAAAGTACCTTTTTAATTCTTAATATATCTATTTTACCATTTAAAAGATCATTACATATTATATATTATATCTATTAATATGTTATTTTGGACCAAGATCCCATAATATGATCAGTCTGATTGTGCTTAAATCAATAAAACTTAGTCAATTTGAATAAAAAGGGCGCAAAAAGTTTAACCAATCAAGGTACATAATTGTCCACGGCTCTACTATTCTAAAATGTCAAAACCACTCAATAAATAGTATATTTCAATTACTTACCTTCAATTTAAACATTAAAATAATCACATTAAAAATAACCTCGTTATCTCCATAGCTTTTACTTTTGTTATTGTTTAGAGGTCACATAACGTCCCACCAGGAATCAGCCGCCAAAAATACCTAAGGACAAATTGTTAAGAGAGTTTAGAAACATGTTTTTAACAGATATGAAGGTCTAAGTTTTTAGTTTTAAAGATAATAACTTTAAACCTATTTGAAATAAATATAAAATACCTTATTTTCTTTTTTCCTTATCCATACGGTAAACTTACCAATAGGCAACAACAATGTGTCAGAAGCAACTTGCTGGAAAGTAAGGGCTCCAAACACTCTGTGCTCAAAGCCTCAAACCGTGGGACAAAATACAAACAAAACCAAATAAAAAGGAAAAAAAAAAAGACAAATAACAATTGACCCGGTCCCATCCTCTCTTAATTTCCTAGAAATTGACATTATAAATGCTCCCATCAACTTTTCAAAAAAAAAAAATGTAACAAAAAATCCTTCCAAAAATATATATTATATTCATAAAATATATTATAACACTCTAGAACTCGAGATGAGCAGAACCAGCCACATGTCCTTACTAAGTGAAGACACGTGAAGAACTCGGTATGGCACGTGTGGTGCTACTGCTCTTCCTCTTGAGTTGCTTTTCAACTTTAATGGCCATATGAACCATATACTCCAGTTTCACATAATGCTGCAAAATCCACCACATGTTGAATCTCCTTATTCAACCCCACTAAAAATCTGGCCATAGTTGCCTTGTGGTCCTCCTCAATATTTGCCCTGATCACGATAACCTCCATCCCCTTATGATACTCCTCTACACTACTATTGTCTTGCTTAAGGGTTTGTAATTTGTTGTACAATTCCCTATAGTAGTATGTAGGTACAAATTGTTTCCTCGTGATCCTCTTCATCTTCTCTCATATGCCTACTGGTAGTTCCCTATTCCTCCTCCCATTTAACAAAAGCTGATCCCACTAAACAATTGCATAATCAAAAAATTCAATCACAGTAGGTTTTACCTTTTTGGCCTCAACATAGTTATGACACTAAAAAATCATCTTCACCTTCTTCTCCCACTCCAGATACACCTTAGGATCATTCTTCCCTTGGAAGGAAGGGATTTTCATCTTTATGTTCCCTAGACTACTATCTTCTTCATACCTAGCTCCTCTACTTCTCTCTACATTCATCCTGTAACCCATAAAAGAGTCATGATCGGATTCAACTACAGACCCTTCCCTACCCCACTCATCTTCCTCCATATGCACTATCCTTCTTAGCATTTTATCCCTCCTACGCCCATTAGAAGTAATCCGAGATTGCTCAAAATTCTACTCCATATGCTCATGAAATTGATCCATTTCCACTCTAAACATTCTCCTCATCTCCATTGTTAGAGTCTCCATGATCAATTTTGTATCAATTCCCCCCATCACACTTTCAAGAGAATTTCTCTAAGACATATAGCTACATAAAAAAATGTTAGGAGTAATAAAATGTAATCTCTCAAATTCACTTACTTATGTGTTTCACTCAAATCGCTCTACTGCCCTCACCAATCCTTACCTACTCAACAATTCCTCTTTTCGGTTCTTTTGAAACTAACAATCTAATCAGATTTTATTCCTGTAGATATCCACCTAACTTTCCCAAGAGCAATTTCGTATCACGATTTGACAAAATTCACAAAATGCTAAGAATTCAATTAAGGATCACTAAAATAAACTCTAAATCACAAACAGTAACAATAGTCTCCACAATTTTCAATTCTAACTCAACATAACCCAATTGACAGCAATTTACTTTTTCTTTTTCTTCTTCTCTCTCTCTCTCTCTCTCTTTTTATAGTAATTTTTTTTTTATTCTTGAGAAAGGAAATGTGTAAGATTCCTTTCGACACTAACAACAATAAATCGAAATCTAATTGCAGATCAAATTCAAAAGGAATAATATTTTTTTTTATCCTAACCCTAGATCTAAGAACAGGTAATTGAAGTAACAAAAAGGATAGGCGATCTTAACAAACCTGATTACACTGATACCAAATGACATGAGCCCTGCTAACCCATGACAAAACCCGACTATCAATTTGGTAACCTCATAACCTAGGATCTCTTAAGAACAATGGACATCATGACCCTTTGTTTATAAATAAGACAAGAACCTTGGTATATGCGATAATGCCACAATCAATTATGAAAGGATCGATTGATAAGTTAAGGGATGAACGCCACGAATTCAAGAATCCGATAAGTTCGATAGTTCTTTAAAAAACCAAAGAGAAATCTCTCTCTATTGATGAGTAAAAGTGTTCAAAGGTCTTTTACAAATGAATGTGTGATGACTATTTATAGTCTCACAACAAATGTATATAAAACATCATAAAAATCCTATTTGTAACTAAGGAAAACAATATACATTAGCGGCCTAAATTGGATAAAAACTGGCCTATAATTTTCTATCTAAGTCGATGGCTTAGCTACACATTGAGTTGGCCTTTATGGAGTAAGTCGGCCACTTAGGCCAACGGCTTTCAAAATAGCCATTCCATGCATTTCTACACCAGCCACTTTAGGCCGACAACCTTCTTTCAAAGCCAACCACTTATGCAGGTGGCCTAAGCCTCCAAGGTCGGCAATCTTCAATACTCTTGAAGCTGTCGGCCTTTGATTCTGCTCTCGACTTCCATCCTCATGATCCACACTTCAAATATTCTCGTACTCTTTGTTCTCAACTCCTTATCTTGTTCTTGACCATTCTTGGGCCAATTCTCCTAATGTGATCTTCATCATAATATTTTTAAGACTTATATATCAATAAATACAATAACAGAACATAAATAAATAAGTAGATGATTTAATAGAATCTCATGACTTCTGTCACACAAGGTGCTTATTATGGAGCACATACACACATGAAATGATGGCTTATAATAATGCTACTACTAAGCACTATTTGGGAACATGACATGTATATTATAAATAAAATATTATACATGTCATATTATAATATGTTAATATTATAAAATATTATCATACATAATATAATAATAAAGGGAATATAGCTTCTATTATATTTATAGTCAATATTGATGATATGATACACATCAATATAATAATAGATGTAGAAAAATATCAATATTATACACACAATATATACTTTCTCACACAATATAGATATCGTTAGATAATTTATATCATATTAGAACAATTTATCATATATTAATATTATACATTAATATGGTATACAATATATGATATTTATAATTTGTTATATCAAAATAAAATTCAAAGTCCATAAGATTAGAGGTTGGAAAAAATTATTTAATTAAATTTATTTTAAAATTAAAATTATATATTATATTTATATTTTTAAATATAAATTTTATTATGAAACGTAATATGATTTAATGATTAAATGATTATTTTTACATACTTAATGTTATAGGTTCGACTCCCATTAAAATCATTTTTATCTTTTCAAGTTATATTTATTATCTATCTTTAATTAATGATTTTCTTTCACTTTTTTTTTTCACTATAACTAGTAAAATTAAAGTTCAATAATAAAAAAATGTGATAGTTAACTAAATAAATTCTCAATAAATACTATTTATTTATTAGTAGTTTTACGATAAATAATAATTATATTAAATACTATAAGTATTTCAATCATATTGTATAAAATATTAATAAATAATAATAATTTATATTACTTAAAATACTAACATTTTTGTTTACTATTAATATATTAAAAAGGAATGAATGGATATTATTAAATAATCTACTATCTAATTGTTTATGTTAAAAAAACTTGTATTATATATATATATATTTTATGATATTATTAATAAAATAATAAATATTATAAAATACTATATTATTTATATTATATTGTCGTTTTTATTCTATTTATAATTTTTTATTGACGTATTTATGATTTATTTTTTTGAATTCAATCTTCTTGTAAACTATCCAATCTGGACTTTTATTGTTGACATTCCATGCGTCTTGTAGATAAACGAGGAGACATATTCAACAACTGACGTTTACAGACTGACGTCTGCCGCATAGAAAACAAACAAAGGTAAGTACAGAGGAAAATCTTATTTAAAAAAAAATACAAATAACAGTATTAGCTTGACCAAGAAAAATAATGAGAAGACTTAGCTGTAGGATATCTATAAAAAGCGACTAAGAAGACATCCGAGCAACGGACAGGCAAACTTCGCTTTGAGAAATATTAGTCATCAAACTCCATTGACGCCAGCCCAGCAAGCTGATGTAATACTGTTTGCGCAAACGGTTTTACCATTATTATGAGACGTTTTGCATGGAAAATTCTCGACAGACTTAATGATAATATGATATGTGTGGGAAAAATCTAGTCTACTTTTTTGCTTGAATCTTCTATCAACCTGTACAACCCCAACCGTTCCTTACTCTATCCCAAGGGCCGACGTAGTTTAAAAAGGAAGATTGACTACTAATATAGAATACGTGTCATCTCATATGTATGTTTTGAATAGTTGATATAGTTATGGGGTTAAGTGAAAAGGTGCTGCAAAGATGAAGCCACAGGTATAATTCTTATAAATCTATTATATTTTTAAATTGTATTTATTGTTATGTTGCTTCAATGAATTTTTTTTTTCTTTTTTTCCACAATTAATAATATTAAATTTTATTTCTTGAAAAATTGTACTTAACTAAATAAATTCTTTTAAGATGCTATTTATTTACTACTAATACATCATAAAAATAATTATATTGCCAATGTTTATAAATAATTTTACCTTATCACCTAAAGCATTGATAAATGATATCAATCATATGACTTGAGGTACTATTTTTTTTCTATAATTAATATTATGAAAATAAATTTATATCATTAAACCATTGATTACCTAACAACTCATATTGAAAATGATTTTTTTTTTTAACAATTGATAAAGAACAATCTTATAAAGTCATTGTTAAATAAATCATATCATACTTATATTTTGTAAATTCCAATGAACAACCCACAAGGATGATTGAATAGATTGTTATAAAAATATTTCAAATTTTAGTTTGTTTGCAGAAAACACTTCTATAAAATTATCCCATTTCTTGAAGTTCAAGATTAACATAGATTACTAAACTTATATATGATATTGACATATCATAATCTACAACTTCTGATCAAGTATTTGTGTGCAAGAGCTTATTTTATATATTTTAATATGATCTTAAAGTTCTTATCTTGGGATTATACATTCTTCTAATGAATCACTTAGATGAAAATGAAATAATTTGTGATAACGTAAAAAGTATAAAGTTTGAGAAGATCAGGCAATGTTACATAGTGGTTCTATCTTGTGTGTCAATCTATTCTTCCAACACCAATTACTAGGTACCGATTGATCCTTTCAACAATTCGACTATTTGCAAGAAATCATATGAGGTATACTTTTCCTACAATCCTCTCCCATCTCACACTTATTCCTTGGGAATATCATAAGGTTACAAAATCTCCTTCATTATTATTTCAAACAATAACCCACTACTTTAAATAGTTAGCGACTCTGTATGAGGATTATAATTGATTTCCCGACACTCAATATCCCAACAAAACAATTACTTTATACACTTTTGCATAAGTACTCTTCATTACTTTATTCTCTTGCTTTTTTGTGTCTTTCATCTTCAAACTTCATCCTTTAAATAGGCTTAGTGTCCAACATTCAACTAATGTAATCATTGTAAGAGTCGTTGAGTCTTCATTTGAAAAATACGTTCTTTCCTTCATTAAGAGATCTTCATGTCTATTAATTAGTCTTCTTCCATATTTGTGACTTTAACTTTTTCTTAATATCATATGCAAATCTTGGAATATATCATCCATGTCATCTTAACCGTTGCAATAGAATATTTGTTCCCTAAAAAAATATGATTAGATATACTACCCAAAAATATCCAATGACCTTCATTTACTTTTGTTAATGGTAGTAGGAATGAATCAAATTGGACACCAAAAGAGGGGAATAATGGGTCCAATTGTATGGTCCTACAACAAGGATATCGCATATTTAAGGGTAGAAACTTGTGATATTACATATAAAATATAGTTTTACATGGATTGTTGAAGAAACTTGATATTAGTTTATAAGTTAAGTAGTAAATAATATATAAATACAAGTTATAAAATTTTTGACTATATGGTTGAAAAATATTCATTAATATATGTTGGCTTAACTATTGACTACTTTTGAATAGAGCGTTATAACAATTAATATTATAGAAATGATTTTTTTTTCAAGCATTGATAATGAAAATTTATGCAAAGTTCATTAAATAAATCACATAATACTTACATTTAGATCATATAGCTATTTTTACTCTATTTGTAATTTTCTTATTCTTCATAACAAAACTTGCATAAATTTGGTGTATTGATATGATTTTTTAATAAATTAAGAATAAAGTTTCAATTAATATATATGTTAAAATTGAAATATAAAAAGTCTATTCTTTTGTTTTCTTTTTTCTTTTATATAAATATACAAAGCACTCATAGTCCTTTCCTCAAAATTTAAAGTTGCCTTTGAATTGAGTATTAGAAAGCGACAAGGGTGCATGCATTATCAAAATCCCTTATATATATATATATATATGATACACTATAATTATAATAATAAGAGATATAATCTTTAGAATGAGTTCAATATTGACATAAATAGGTAACACCAAAACCCCAAAGAAGGTATGGCTCTACACTTCTCCTCTCTTTCTGCACATTCCAATGCCAGTTGATCACTCATTTCTCTTACCAATTGATTTAAAAGTTTGAGATTATGGATTAGGATAGTTTATTAACATATATATTTACGATAATAAAAGTAAACCTACTCCCATTATTATCGCATTAAGTTAAAGATGTTCGAACAGTGCTCCATATATACTATAACCGTTTTTTAGTTGCAAACTTAGTAAAATTTCGGAGCATACAAGATGCTCTATTACTGACATTGCCCCACGAAAAATGTTTTTTCGTACCATTATTGACTTGCATTTTAGTACACAACTAGGGGTGACCGTGTTTAAAAAAATGAAAAATATATATATGATTGAAGCATAATATTATTCTATTTTTTATTTAAATTTAGTTTACAAAATATTACATATAGACACAATTTTTCCTTCAATAAAATTCAAATATTACAATAACAATCCTCCAATCTTAAATAATACCGATAGAAGAACCTACAACTGATAATAATAACTATTATATGTTAACACAACATGACTATAAACTTGTTACTATCCACCTATAGTTTACCTACAAGAGTGGGTCTTATATATATATATATATTTTTTTTTTTTCTTCAACTACACAAGTTAATTAAGTTAAACTGGGAGAAATAGAAACGGAGAATAACATACACCAACGTTTATGTAAATACGTTATTTCTAAGGAATCTTTTAGGAATTACAGTGATGAATGCATAAGAAGGCCATAGATTTGGCTTTTTTCAACTTAATCGTCGATCTTAGTTTGTCATCAAACCATCTATATTTAAAAACCAACGGATAAAAAAACAAAGATATATACACAACAATTTAATGTTGAAAAACACAATTACACAAATAAAATATTGTACACATGAGAGGATCACCAATTCACTTCAATTGAAAAAAAAAAAAACTTTAGCTTTCATGCACCAACTTGTTATCTTTCAATTCAATCATTCAAGCAACACAATTTTAGGTAACATAGAATCCGTACACACAACTATCAATATAATATATCTATACGTATACAAAAATAGGTATTCCCCAATGTCTATAACTCCATGAGTCTTTATAATACATACATATGTATACGACAGTGGACTAATGAGTCCATAAGTCCAAACATCTTAATTTTACCTAAATCATCTCAATATATAACTCTACTAGAGATAATGTCACACACTGATCATCAGGGTGCCACCTTACAATCACCAACGTTCTCAATTCCTTAGGCCTAGCCAAGCATAATCATACAATTGCTTAGTTCTAGTTAAGATTTAAGTTAATTTACATTTCTAATATAACATGCATAATTAGTAAACATAGCATATACGTACTTGATAAGAAACAAACAATCTCTGCACCACTCTAAAATCTCTTAAACCTCAAACCTATTCAAATCGATAACATATAATCTTAGAGATCCTAGCATAACTAGTTTAATTTATTTTTAGGTATTTGAATAGGTTAGGAAAAGTTAAGGATCGAAATTAGGTAGAAAACTCATCTTTGGAAAGATATTAGCTCAACACAATCAAGTACACAAGCGTGTTCTCGTCCATATACTAAGTATGTTATCGAAGTGGAGGGACATGGGGTAGGTACACGGCCATGTCACTTGCCCATGTACCTTACTATTTAATTTTTTATTTATTGTATGGGTGTGTAAAACTTCTAAATGGCTATTTACTTAAAGTACATTGGTGTAGAGCAATTGTATTGTGTTCATGTACTTCTAAAATTTCATCAATTTTGTGAAAATTATAATTATAACGCCCCGAAACTCGGGCTGTGCTATTGCCCGCCACATGTCCTTATCTCACAAGAACACGTTAAGGCTCTGAAACAACTTTGATACATTTTAGCCTGTAACTCCTATAATAAAACATTTTATGCATCCTCAAAATTCAAATAATCTCAAAAACCATATCAAACATCTAATGTAGCGGAAGTCTTTAAACACCAAAAACAACAATTCTCAACAGATACTATCTATTACAGTTAAACATCATAATTCTTCCTAAAACTTAATCACCATAATAATAACGATACTCTTCGTCTTCCTCTCTCTGTGGTTCAGCTAAACCCAAATCATCTTCTGGGTTCTCATCTCTCTTAACACTTGCATTTAAAAATAATTTCCCGAACGGTGAGATAATGCCTAGTATATATAACATAAACACATATACATGAACAAACATAAACAAGTATCACACACATTATGTAGAACTTAAACATAGACAATCATTTTTTAATATAATTTTATGTCCACAAGTAAACAATAGGGTACTCATGACCCCCTTAATACACTTAACACGTTGGAGTATATCTTAATGATGGGAACTGCTACTACAAGCCCCACACCTATGATCCCTAAATCCTTAAACTTGATGATGGAAACTGCCACTACGGGCCCCACACTCATGTCCACTTAAACTTGATGGTGGGGACTGCCACTACAGGCCCCACATCCATGTACACTTAACCACTTAAACATCATCAAACCCAAATCATTTCCAAATACGACTCTACTAAGGACAACGCCACACAAGGATCATTAGGGTGCTCCTTAAGGATTTGCCACTAGGGGCCCCTAGGCTGAGCTAAGCACATACAGCATATCACTTAAACACTTAAACCGAGTTGTTCACTTAATCAATTTCAAATACATGTACTAACTTAAATAAACATAGAACAGCACACAAGTTATACGTAGCTTGGATCCTAGCCTTAAGAGCTTCTTGGTCTTAGACTTAACCTAATTGGAAATCTATACACATTAACATGCTCTTCTTAGTATTCAATATAAGATCAATATCATTCTTAATCTCCTTAATCCTATTTATTTAATTTCTCTAAAGCCTTACTAGTTATCTAGGTTGCGTGGAATTAGTTTAAATAGAAGTTAAATAAACATATAATTATGTTATACTTTATTCAATACGGTCATATTAGGGATCATGTTGCTCAATACGAGCTAAAGCTCAACTATGTTAGGGGTCATGTAGCTCTCGGTGAAAAACTTAGTTTCAACACGGTCTAAACTTAAACGTGTTGGGAAACTGTGTTGCCCTTACTTAACACGGTCAAAACACAATTGTGTTGGGTGGCCATGTATCTCTCGGTGCACCTTTTCATTTCAACACGGTCGAAACATGACCGTGTTGCCCTTAACTTAATACGGTCGAAACACGACCGTGTTGGGAGATTATGTATCTCTCAGTGCACCTTTCCATTTCAACATGGTCGAAATACGACCGTATTGGAAGGCCGTTACCTTTGGAAATTCCATGAACCCTATTTCTATTACTTAATTCCTCCAAAACCTATTCTTAAGCTTAACTAAGTTTCTAAAACATGTAATTATAAATAAATTACGCGGATTAGATTACTTACTTCAAATTCCTTACAAGTTGAATCCTCTCGGATAGTCGATTCTCTGCTCTCTTTCATCCTTTTACACACCTTGTTTTTTGCAAGAACAATTGATGCTCATTATTACAATTTCCATAAATCCTATTTTCAAATTTGTATAATGATCCTTACCTCGAGTTCTTGGAATCAGTTTGCTTCTTTTTCTTATCGTCATCCTAGGTTTCTTGTATGGAGCGTCTATTCTTTACGGCTTTGTTCACTACATAGAATGACAAAAAGGATGCTCTCTAAGTCAACTTGTAGTATTTATATGCTCCGTGTGAAATGAATAATTTTCCCCTCGAATTTTTATAAAATTCCATCCTCGTCCTTAGCTCTTTATGATAATACCTATTTATATAAATGAATGAATAATTAAAATATTCATGTATTACAGTAATTTTCTTCAAAATTTCAAATCCCTAATCACAATTACCTTCCAATCTATTCTGGCTTTGAAGATTTTGTAATCCCATACTTAATTTACAACAATAGTACTTTTAATTTTGCTTTAATTACAAAAGATTTAGAAAACTTACTTAAATTTTGTCTTTTGAATGATCTCCCAATTTCCCTTTTCTATGAGCACTAGATTGTTCTTATATAATTTCCTCTCTAAGATTGTTGAGATGATTCCATTTAAAAAAAAATTCTCCTCTTCCAACCGATGCTAGATGTAGTCACTTAGCTTCATTTGGCAGATTTGTACATTGATCAAAAGATTGTACTATTAAGGGTATGATAAGTTTGAGAGAGGAAAAGAAAAGAAATGCATGTTAATGACTTGTAAGGTTCCATATTCTTAATTAGACAACTAAATCCCCACTTAATCCTTGAAATTCCAATATTTCCCTCAGTTTAAAACTATCAATTAGTTTATTATATTTTATTTATTTTTTGTTATTACATTCTTCCCCCTTTAATAGAACTTTCATCCTCGAAAGTTACTGAGATTGTGAAAAAGTTCTATGCATTTCTTTTTCATCTCCTCTTCCAATTCCTAAGTCACTTCTCATTCTATTTGATTATTCCACTGAACCTTGATGTACTAGATCACTCATCTTCTCAAAATTTGTTCCTTAACATCTACAATCCTAATAGGTACAACTATTATTGTGAGGTTAGTTGCACCTCTAGGGGTTCTAAAGCAATTAATTGATCTAATTTAGGTACGTATTTCCTTAACATGGAAATATGAAATACATTATGTACCCCAGCTACAGTAGGTGGTAAAGCTAGCCTATATGCCACCATTCCAACCTTTTCCAGAATTTTGAAAGGCCCCTCATACTTGGCATTTAGTTCTCCTCTTAACCCAAATGTCACCACTCCTTTTGTAAGTGATACTTTCAGGAAAACATGATCTCCCACTTTAAACTCCAAAGAGCATCATCTTTTATCTATATAAGACTTTTGACAACTTTAAACTAACTACATCCTCTATTTGATTAGTTTAACCTTATCCACAGTGTCTTGTATCAAATTGAGTCTCAATACTTGTCTCTTACCTACCTCATCCCAATGTAATAGCAATAAACACTTCTTACCTTACAATTCTTCATAAGGAGCCATTTGAATCGTAGCTTGATAGCTATTATTATAGGAAAACTCTACTAGCTGTTCATCTCAACTTAAAAAAAAAAACTAGTACATAAGCCCTTAACATACCCTATAATATTTAGATGGTTTGATCTAACTATCCGTTCAACTGTAGGTGAAATGTCGTATTAAATTGCAATTTAGTTCCTAGTGCTTTGTGTAAACTCCTCCAAAATCTCTCAACAAATCTTGTATCTCTATTAGAAACTATCATGACCGATACCCCATGTAACCTCATAATTTCCTTGATATAAATCTAGGCCAACTTCTTGAGTTTATACCTGATGCTTATAGGTATAAATTGGGTAGATTTAGTAAGCTTGTCCTTGATTATCTATATGGTTTCCAGTTTAGTTATAGTTTTAGGTAGTGTTATGACAAACTCTATAGTTATATGCTCCTATTTCCACTTTGGTACTGGTAGAGGTTGTAACTCGCCAATAGGTTTTTGATGCTCCATTTTGATTTGTTAGCAAGTTAAATACCTCAACATACTTGGCAATTTCTTGTTTCATATTCTTCTACCAATAGTGGTATTTTAGGTCTTTATACAATTGGGCACTCTCGGGATGATCAGAATATCTAGAATAATGTGCCTCTTTCAATATTTCATTCTTTACTTTAGATAAACCTAGAATGCAAAATCTATAACCATACCTTAGTACTCCTTCTCCATCCATAATGAATTCCATTGCCTTTCCTTCTTCCATCCATTTCTTAACTTCTTGCATTTCTACATCATCAACTTGCGCAACTTCTATTTTGTCTACTAATAGAAGTTGTATACGCAAACTGGCTAGTCTCACACCAACATTTTAGGTTATAATTTCTAGTTCTAGTCTATGCATGTCTTCCAATAGATTCTGTTGAGATGTGATTAAAGTTGCCAAATTTTCTTGTTTTTCCTGTTGAGTGCATCATCAACTACATTCACTTTCCTAAGATGATATTGAATTTCAATATCATAATCTTTTATTAGCTCTAACCATTGTCTCTATCTCATATTTAATTCCTTTTTGGTAACAATGTATTTGAGACTATTATGATTGGTAGATATCTTGTACTTTTCTCCATATAAGTAATGTTTCCACAATTTGAATGTAAAGACTATAGTTGTCAATTCCAACTCACATGTAGAGTAGTTCTTCTCATAGGGCTTCAACTGTCTAGATACATATGTTATAACTCTCTCATTTTGCATCCATACGTATCCTAGCCCTAATATAGTCGCATCACTGAACATGACAAACTCCTCACCACTAATAGGTACTGCCAAAACTAGTGTTGAGACTAGTCTCTCCTTCAATGTTAGGAAACTCTTTTCACAGTTACTATCCCATTTGAACTTCACTCTCTTTTGAGTTAATCTAGCTAAAGAAGTTGCTAATTTAGAAAATCCTTCCACAAACCTCCTGTAATACCCTGTCAACCCCACTAAGCTTTTGATCTTTGTTACTATCTTAGGTCTAGGCCAGTCATTCACAGTCTTAATCTTTCCAGAGTCTACAGATATACATTCTTCACTAGTCATATGGCTTAAGAAGGTTACTTGATTAAGCCATAACTCATGCTTCTTGAATTTTGCATATAATCTCTTTGTTTATAGTTTATTCAACATCATCCTCTAATATTACTCATGCTCCTCTTTACTTTAGAATATATTAAAATATCATCTATAAACACAATTACAAATTTATCCAAGTATTCTCAAAACAACCAATTCGTTTAATATAATTTTTATTAATTTTTTAGGTAAATGGCAACTTCTTCAAGGAAGCAAATTGTAATTCATGAACTAGGTTTAAGTAATACTAGCTACAAGTTAAGCATAAAAGAGGCATTACAATTGATTTCTCATCATGATGCTACAAATGATAGGAAATAAAAAGAAAATGTAAATATGTACATGGAATAGCATATTTATTTAGTGCCATGAAATATTAAAAAATATAGGAAAAAAATATAAATTTAGTCTTGAACCTTTTATTTTTTACATTTGAATATTTAACGTTTGTAAACAAGTCATTTTAATGATGGCATCAACTTTTCTATTAGAAAATGATGCATGGCATGATTTAATTGGTCGAAATAATAATATTATATATATTATTTAAGTAAATTATTAAAAAAGATAAAAAATTTAGAAAAAAAATGTAAGAATGAAAAAAAATTACAAAATTAAATTAAAATTAAGATAATAATATGCATATATATTATTTGATCATTTAATAAAAAATAAAATCAAAAAAAGTAAAAAAACTAAAATTGAAAAAAAAAAAGCCATTGGAAACTCCCTACCCTTGGGTGGTCAAACTTCGCTTTTTCTGAAGTTCTTGCGTTTATATAATTATCCCAAATTTTTATTTTTTCGATTATTTCTTAAATAATATGTATATATTATTTTATTATGTAACTTTTTTATTTATTTTGCATATTTTTGTTTTTTTTTCTTCTAATTTTGAAGTTCTATTTTTATAAAGTTTTGAAAATATTAAGAGCTCAAATAGAAGAGAGAGAAAAAAGATTGAAAACTCAAATAGAAAAGTAGGAAAATATTAAAGATTAAAAGCGTTAGATAATGATAGTACATTTCTCTATCATTATCTTTTTCTATTAAATTAATTATTTTGACCAATTAGATTGCACCATGTGTTATTCTTTAATAGAAAAGTTAATAATGTCATTAAAAGGACTTATTTGCAAATACTAAAGACTCAAATATAAAAAATAAAAATTTTGAGACTGAAATAGAAAAAGTGGCAAATATTGAAAACTAAATTTGTATTATTTCCAAAAAAAAAAAGGTATAATGTTAGTGGCACATGACACAATAGAACTTGATTGCAAGATTTCAAAAATGTTAGGAACTAATTGTTGAAATTTAAAACTGTAGGTCCCGAATGGGAAAAAGAAAAAGACTACAAGTTTAAAGAACGAATGAATTTTGCCTTTTTAATTATTCAATTCAATTCTATAGGTTGTTTAGATTTAGAGATTTTGTATCATATCTAATCTTACCAAAGAAATTTGATATATTATTCATATCGAATCTAGTTTTAACAGTAAGATAAAGATGTGATTTATTTTTGTCACTATTTACAAATCTATTATTTTCAGAACCATGCATTTATTAAATTCTTTTTCTTTGTAAATAGAAAGGGTTAAATCTCATATATGCTTGACAACTCATAGGTAATATTGGTTATAAAATCATGTTTATATTCATACGCTTGTGAGAAGGGTACCAGAAAAGCTTCTAGCATCACCTCCTTCGCTCGTCTCCCGTTTTTTTGCTGCTTCTGTTGTTTTATCTCTCTTGTGGATTATGTATTTTTTCTCTTCCTGCATCTTCATAGGTTTCTCCGTTGACGAGTGTATTTTTGGAATCTAACGATCGTAGTTTACTGCTATAAGGCTTTGTCAGGCTTTCTTGTATTGAATTCTAAACTTACGTTTTTAGTACTTTTCGCAATAATTTTAGGTTGCTGCTAAAGTTTCAATAGACTTTTAAGTTTCTCTTGCGAAAAAAGGAGAAAAGAAAAGAAAGATTTTATCTTTTATAGTTCTATTTCATTTTTCTCTTTTTAAGATTAGCACCGCCCCACTTAGATATGGGTTGTAGTGAGCGCAACCAGACTTTTCCAGAAGAGGCTGAAATCAATTTTTATTTTTTTTTAAAGAGTAAAATAGAAAACTTTCTTTTCCAAAACTCTTTTAGGTAAAATTTAATAAATTTGCAATCACAAGGGGGGTAACCATGGAAAAGTAGCTCTCTTTTAACCATTAGTACTTTCAAGGAATTTGAAACCATCGATCGTATTTATTTTTACATGCTATTCTATGTCCCGCTATATTCTCATAAAAATATGGCTTATCACTTTTTAAACATCAAGCATGTGTTAAAGATTCAGAAAAAAAAAAAAAAAGAGAGAGAGAGAGAGAGAGAAATTAAGGAGATGGATCAGATAAGTTCCATAATCCAGCCAATTGTTAAAGGTAATAGAACAACAAAAGCAGCAAGAAACGGGAAACGACGGAAAGGGGTGAAGAGAATCATTAACCAACGCTTGGATTGTGGCATAAAAAGGTAAGCCTCTTGAAGGATTTTTATTGTAACAAAGCAGGTGTCACATATATCTTCTATGTTATATATTATTAAGCCAGTAGAATTTTATTCCTCTTTGTATCTCTGATTATAATTTATTTATTTATTATTATTATTGCAATAGGGATGGAGGATTTGAACCCAGTTTATCACACTTAGGATATTAACGTCCATAGGGTTTTGGCTTCTAATCATATAATCTTGATATAATTTTTCAAACCCTATTTACCTTTGCTCTTTCTTCACATTCTCTCTCTTAGTACTTATGCCCTCTACATATATAGTCTATTGTTCATTTATCGAATATACTATTTTTGGCATTCGTAATGCGGATGTGCCTACTAGTTATGATTAATAAGTTCATAATTTTATTCAATGAGTAAAATAACATAATGATTCATTTTAATGAAAATTTGTTAACAATCAACAAAGTATGAATAATGTTGATATACAATATATAACTAATACAAACAGCATTAATACTAACAAACGTCATTGAAAAAATGCAGTTTTCTTCGCGTGGTAGTTATCATTTATTAGAAAAAAACTGATAAACATTGTTATAAAACCACCCCAAATAATTTCTTTCTACCCACTTGATCTCCAAATAGTATACTAATTGTGTCTTCAATTTATTTATTTATCTAATACTTTAATATAATATTTTTGGATATACAGTACACCAAAACAACCCCCATTCTCTTTAATATTAAAATATTAGTATAAAAGATTTAATTATACGAAGAAACATATTTTTAATAGAAATTTGATACAACTATTACATACATTTTAGGGTTAGCATGGAAAGACTAGGATATAAAGTGTGTCTAAGAGAAATAATGAATACAAACCATTCCCTTTTTTTATTTTTTTTCTTAATATTTGCACAATGACTTCATATATGTTTCCTGGTGTTGTGCTTAGATTTTCTTGGTGGTTGAATCACCTGTAAGAAAGAAAAAAGTAGGCTATGAGGAGTGCCAGAGATTGCTCCAGCGTGACCACTCTAATGTCTAAGTTAGCATAAGCTTTGAAAGATATATAGAGTTCTTGAGAATTGAGAGAGTGAAAATCCTTTACCCAATGGTCTCAACCCCTATTTATAAGGGTTAAGGCTAGTCTTGATTTGACAAGTACATTTACATTCAATATACTTTCCAAATTTTATGGAAGATATATCCTTAACCGGCTCTTTTCCTTATCTACTTCAAGCATTTCGTCTTATCCAATTCTGAGATTTGTGTGCCTAATATGTGCTTGAGATTAGTGCATACCAATTGGACCTTCATGCTTCTATTTTGTAGTGATTTAGGAGGTCGGTTTGGGCACGAAGAGCTCGTATAGAAGCTTAATCAGGTCGCATTAGGCTTGTTAGATCCATGTCCAAAAAGCTCTACCAACACATGGTAAGTATAATGTTCGTAGATTGTTGTTAATAAAACTATGGATTAAAATTTTTATTATAGGAAATCAAAATGTATTCATAGCATTTTACAATAATTATAAAAGACATTGTTATCATCAGCTTATGTGTTTAAGGTAAGTACAACATTCATATATATATATATTTATATTTGTTTGGAAAATAAATATATCTTAGTGGGCATTTAGTGCTAATACCATCAATGAAATTCCACTTAAGTTGTTATTTTACCATTTCCTATTTTTATGAATGAATTAATTAAAAGTTAGAAATGAAATGGATTGCAATTTTTGCATGACTTAACACAAAATAGTAAATTGTTTCATTTCATATAATATATAAATAAATATAAAACAAACTATCAATAGTTGTACATGTTTATATATAAGATATATCCATATAATTAGATTATAGTATGACTCTTTCATTTCATATGTTTTATAAATATGAAAAAAAAAACTATTAATTTTTCATACATAATCAACAAATGATATTTGTTTATACAATTAGACAATAGCAATCATATCACATTTCTAACAAGTTATGAATATATATTGTTAATTGAAATATTAATTATTAACAATTTACGAATGTACATTTTTTATTTAAAGGTTGGTTATAATAATCTTTTAAATAAATCTATTTTATTATCTTAAATATACTTTAAAACACAACACTATGCAATTGCATAAGGCTTTATTATACATATGTGTATAATGTGCACACTGTAATATATCTATTATAATATGTATGTTTCGTATCATAATATAGACCGTATAATATAATATGATATGACATACATATGCATATGCATTTTATGACAAATAGAATCATATGTTATAATAAGATAAATGATGTTAGTTTTTACTACAACTGTAATCCTTTCTATTTTTAATTATATATGCCACTAATTTTCATCCATTACATTTCTCATTAATTCTTTTTATTATATTAATTTTCATCCATTGCATTTGCCATTTTTTTTTGTCAAATCATATTATATCATATTATTATATTCTAATATATAATATCTAAAGCTCTTGTCTTTTACGTTTTATTTCCCATCAATTACTTTTATTTATGACATCATTAATTTTCATTAGTTACATTTGCTGTTAATTTTTTTCCAAATCTATTATAATATATACTTTTGGAAACTTTTCTTTATCGTGCCTCTTCAGTATTATTTTTTCTTCAGTTCCACCTTCAATATCAACTTTTGGCTATTATTTTGCTAATACCAACATTAGTTTTAGATATAATTTCACAAGATTTTATTTAAGGAGAAGTACATTTTTTAGTCCTTAACATTTATATACTTTTCTATTTAAGTCCTTAATAAATGGTTCATGGTTCATGGTTATAGGTTTGATTCCCATTAGTGTTACTTTTATTTTTCAAGTTACATTTATTATCAATCTCTTAATAAATGATTTTCATTCACTTTTTTATTTTTTTCGCTATAACTAATAAAATTGAATTTCAATAATAAAAAAGATGATAGTTAACTAAATAAATTCTCTCAATAGGCACTATTTATTTATTAATAGTTTTATGATAAATAATAATTATATTTAATGTTATAAATGATTTAGTCATATTATATAAAATATTAGTAAATAATAGTAGTTTATATTAATTAAAGTACTATCATTTTTATTTACTATTAATATATGAAAAGGAATGAGCATTATTGAGTGTTTAATCTCTTATATTGAAAAAACTTATATGCATATATAGTTTTATGACATTACTAAGAAACAAATCTTACAAAGTCAATATAAACATTACAAAATACCATATTATTTATATTATGTTATATGCCTCTATTGGCTTAGGGCTCAAGACCCATTTTACTTCAGCACGACCATAGAATGGGGAAGTGCCTAAGGCTAGTTGATATAAAATAGTTAGTAATCTTAATCCTTTAAAGAACACACATAAAATAAGTATTTCCCATTATGATTAAGGAATCTTCAAGAAAGATTTACTTGCCTAAAATAAAGTTTCCTTAACACTATAAAAAGAAGTTCCTCCATCCATGTAAGAGGATCTAAGACCCCATACACACTTTGATTGCCTTACCTTTATGCTATTTCTTTAACTTAAACGTCAAAGTCCCAACACCAAAAACACCTTCAATGTTTTCATAGCTCATGTATGTTCATTTTATAGGTTGAATTCCACCAGACCCATGAGTGTGATTTAACTTAAGACCATGTCTAGGAAGAAAGAGAAATCAACAATTGGCACCCACTGTGTCAAGGCCAACTATAACTATGGTTGGCACAAGATCAAGTAGAAATTCGGGCAAAAATGTCCCTGATGACTACAATCTACCAACCACTCTAAACAACTACCCTTTAGTGCCCCCAGCTATAAAGAGAAGAAGACAGGATTGTAAGACTTAAGCAATAGCTTTCTAATTTGTTGGCTGAAAACCATCACTTGATAGACCAAGTCAATGAAATTAACAACCATTCCCAATGACACTTTGAAGCTTGAAGTGAACAGAATGGTAACAGTGTTTAACAACATCATGGGAGCATGCCACTAAATCTAAACCAAACCCTCAACCTAAAGGGAAAACTAATTGCAACAATAATTCTAAAGCATAATCTACAAGATCTTTGGTAGATTAGTTTATAAATGATTTAGATAATATGAACAAACACCTCAACGAGTTGAAAGATGCAACAAAACTTGACCCATGGGGCATGTTTACTATTGGTAACTCTCCTTTTACCAAGGAAATTACGGACAAGCAACTCCCTACACATGTGAGAATTCCACAACTTGAATTTTAAGATGGGATGACCTACCCAATCGAGCATCTTGGCTATTACACTACTTACATGAACCTCCTTAGCATCTTTAGTGCGATTTCCTACAAAGACTTCTTAGGAAATTTAAAGAAGGCAATAAAAGCATGGTTCAAAGGCTTAATGCCAAATTCCATTTCTAGTTTCCACTTTCCACAGCCTCACCATACAGTTCTACTAACACTTTTGATAAACAAGATGCCTAAATGAGATTCCTCAACTCTCAACCTCGTTTAACAAAAGCAAGATGAGACACTAAGAGATTACATCTCTAAGTTCAATAAAGCGATGATTGAAATCCATAATGTTGACATGAGTGTGGCTCTCAATGCAACAATTAATGGAGCAAAGGAATGATCTTAGTTCTTTTACCTCCTTATGCTGCATAAGTTGAAGAACTTTAAAGAGTTCCAAAAATGAGAAGCAAGTTACATAGTATAGGAAGATGCCATACTAGCAAGAAGGTAGGTTGAGCAAGACTCCACCAACAAGAAGAAAAGGGACAAAGATTGAACCTCAATAAAGGACTGACTTAATCCTACTTTGAAAGGTAATGGATCCACTTGAAAATATAATAGTGGCAAGAAACACACCATCCCTTTCTATGAGTAGCACACCTACCTCAATAAACTCTATGCTAACATTTTCATGGAAATACAAGACCGGGGCATTATCACTTGACCCAAAAAGATGAGGAGCAACTCAGCCAGAAGAAATTCCTATAGATATTGTGACTTTCATAAGGATAGAGAGAGGCTATACCATCGAAAAGTACATTTAGCTCAAAAATTCCCTTAAGGACCTCATTAGATGGTGTTACTTATGAAAATATATTACAAAAGGTGATAAGCCTACCAAGAGACCAAGAAGGGAGGAAAGGCAAGATATAAAGCAAGAACAGCAAGCTTACCCCATACAGGACACCATTAATACCATTGTTGTAGGACTAATTGTAGAAAGACACTCCATCTTGTAGTGCAGGGCATATACCGACTCAAGAAACCATCAAAACATCCTTATAACTTAGATAAAGCACTCTAAAGTAGATACCATGGTCACCTTTTTTCTGATGATGACCTTGAGGGTATAATGTTCCCCCATGATGACACCTTGGTAATCTAGGCTCAAATTGGAGATTTTGATGTTTGCAAGATCCTCATTGATAATAGTAGCTTTGCAAACATCAGTACCTTTAACTAAATGAAAGACTAGGTCAATGTAAGGTTGAAGCCCTATGATAACAATTTCTATGGCTTCAACAACCAATCGTTAAAGCCTAAGAGCATCATCACTCTCCCCGTAGAACTCGAAGATGGACCACACAAGATATAGATCCTTATTGATTTCCTCATCGTTAATGCAAGGTGCCCCTACAATGTCATCCTTGGGTTTTCATCGCAAAACACTGTTGGAATGATAGCCTCAACAAAACTCCTAAAGACTAAATTCATAACTCCTACAAGTGTTAGCGTTTGCAACGGTAAACAATAGACCTCTAAGAAGTTATACCTTCAAGCCCTTTCCTAGCGAAACATCCTTATAATGGAATCCACCATAGAGGAAAAACCAGGATCAAGAAGAGAACTTGTTGAAGAAATAGAAGATGTCCAAATTGGTAACTCACCCGAACAAACCATAAACATTAGCACAACAATCTAATGGACGAGCTAAGGCGACTAACAAGGTCATCCTATAGACCTTGAAGAAGAGGATCAACCAAGTTGATAGGAAGTTGGCAGATGAGTTCCCTTACATTCTATGGGGACATTGAATGACATCATGGATAATGATTAGAGAAAGCCTTTTCAAATTGGCCTTTGGTATTGAGGTTATCCTGCCCATTAAATTAGAGCTCCAAAACCTCCAAACCTAAAGATTTAATACTCAAGTAAAAAAGATAGACCTCCAAGCCAAACAAGACTAAGCTAGTTACCAAGTAGCAACCTATTAGTAATGAGTAGCAAGATACTATAATAAGAAGGTCAAACAAAAGGTTTGCTAACCTAGAAACATGGTTTGTTGAAAACTCAAAGCTATGAGATCAAGAGAATGGCAAGGTAGGTTGGCACCACATTGGGAAGATCCTATCTAAGTTAAGTGCATGGTTGGACACGATGCCTACCAACTCAAGAGATTGAGTGGCTATCTAATCTCGCAAACTTGGAGCATGGATAATCTACACCTATATTTTGAATATCTTTTAACATTTCAAGTCGTATAGTTGAAGTTTTAGTGGTAATTGTAAACATTCTTGTTATGTAATGGAATTACAACTTACACCTATCTTTGTACTTATCTTTACAAGGAAAAGAAGTATTAAAACTCAATCACAACAAAAAGTGATTAACAAGTATAGTTATACACCTCGGAACAAGTATAAGTGAGCTCCACTAAATACTTAGCATATTAGCACCCATAAAAAATAAAAGGGTAGGACTTGTATTCCAATGCTCCTAAAACAACGCCTTTCAACAATCATGGTTAAGCATTGGTCGACGATGGCATTTTAACTTAAAAATTAGTGCTTGTTCATAACTGATCAACTTAAGAATTGATTTACAGTACATAGCGCGATTTAAAGGCATATCCTGACCAAGTAGAAGTAACATCTAAACAATTAGGATACGCTGCCCAAAAGGCTACGACCCACATTAAACATTCCAATCTGTTACACTTTGGTCTATGGAATTTGCATTAAAATGCATAACCAATAATGAATTAAAATAAATATAATTTATACTATAAAGCATAAGGGCAATATGAGATAAGCATATAAAAAAAAATATCCCATTCATCATTTTCATGTACAAGGATTTTGGCTGGCATTTCAACCACAATACAAAAATACAATGAAGAAAAAAAAAAGAAGGAAAAACATAAAAATTGCTATTCTATAAGGTCATCCACAAGGGTTGAAGATGGTGTAGGCGTGGGTGAAGGAAGAGCATCTTCAGTAGGAGGAGGTAGAGACACTTTTTCTTCTAGAGAAGGAGGGGGAATCACTCCCACTTTGTTAGTAGGAGGAGAAGGAGGAGCATCTTCAACTAATGCTACTCTAGGCAACTGAGGCAAGTTTTGATCCATTGTTTATTGCTCATCCTCAACCACAACCTTAGCTAACTCCTCCCTCTCCTTTAAAGGGGTATCGAGCTCTCTCATTTTTTCTTTTAGCTAAGAGAGATCAAATGCTAGATCCTTCTTATGGATCTAGCACTTCATGATCCTCTAGCTTCCCTCCATCACTCGAGCCAACTCATTAGCATACTCATCAAAGGATTGAATCTCATTATAGTACTTATCCCTAGCTATACTTTCTTTCTCCTTCAACTTGCAAATCCTTATATCCCAACTAGTGACAAGCTTCCTGAGATCTTAGATCTGCCACTCTGGCCTCTTCCACGTTACTTTGCTCGAGGCAGTGTTTAACCACGTCAAGATCCCATTTAAAGTATACAGCAATAACCTTCTCATCCTGTAACTCTAATGTGCTCTTACCCCTACAAAGTTAAAACCTTCTCCTTCAAAGAGTTGATCTAACTAGTTGCATCCCTAAGCTCTCACTAGGCCTTAGATAAACTAGAAATTCTCCTCCATACCATTTCCTCATCCTGAGCAACTTTGCAGTGATAGTCTTTCTTTCAAGTACTGCACTACAATAGGTAGTGGGACACCAAAGTTCAAAGGGTCAAGCGACCTCAGGGAATCACTACTTCCCCAGGACTTCTACCACAATGATTAGACATTATGGTAACATTCGACTAGGATGGTGATTAGTTTCCCAGAATGACCGCATTTTAGAGTTGCCACCTCACTTCGCTGTAAGGTCTACTGCGATTGCCTTAAGTCATTTTTTGGAGACATTCTCTACCCCTCAACTTCAATAGGGGTGGGACTGGCTTGACGGGAAGGCTCAATGCACCTGATCATGATCCTACCTCCATGAGGTCTCCTGTTAGGGGGAGCTACTGTTTCAGCCCTTCTCTCTCCTTAGGTCCTGAGTTTGCTACACATTACTTGGCGAGCTACGAGATCAGTCAAGCAAACTCTCATGGGGGTTTAGCATCTTTGCAAGGAAATGCATACGGTCAATAAAACAAAAAATTACATCAAAGCTTACCATAAAAATCTTATGAAGAACAAGTCTTTAAACTGCAGTTTATGAGTTTACCCTTAAGCCAACCCTACCCTAGACTTCGACCTTTACCTTCAGTCTGATCCTCTCCAACATTCGCATTTACATCACCTCTAGCATCTAAGCCTTTAGGTGTTTTCATACCTATGCCTCAAAATGCCCACATCATGTTAGGAGCATTAAATGGCCTCCCACTCTCCTTGAGAGCATGTAAAAGGACCTTGGATTGGTGTTTATTAAACAACATCAACTTCATGGGCTTGGTGCATATCGGATTCATGCAATGAACTCAAAAATCTAGTGCTTTGAGTATCTTGTCAACAATAAACTTCTCCTTCTAAGTGTGTAGCGAGGACATTAACCCAACCATTAGCTTCATCCTAAGATAGTTGGCTAGGTAGAACTACCCTTAGGAAGGCTTAGATCTCTTCACTCCTAGAAAAATAAAAATAGTTATAAAGTAGGTCAGATGCCATATAATTCACAAAGGCTCTTGAGTGCCACTAATAGAGTATAAGCATTTGGCACAAGCTGGCAAGGGTTGATGTGATGGTAGTTGAAAAACCCTTTCTGAAAGTCATTGAAAGGCAACTGTAACCCAAACTCAAGAAATCTCATATATATACAAAAACGGTTACTCAACATCAAGGTAACATGTTCATCTTTGCACGTAGCTTAGATGATGCAGCCTTCTAGAAGTGACACGCAATATAAGGTGATAGAATTCACATTGGTCTCATCAACAAGTTTTTTTTCACTCTAGTAGGTCCTACCCTAACGATGTTTGCTAATTGTAGCTTGAGTAGATTTGCCTTTAGTCTTCCCCATCATCAAGATAAATATTAAGGGCTAAGTCTCTACCACAAACTTCTTTGCTACATTCCTCTACAAACTACCTAAGGAACACATTACCCACCTCTTCCTCCATCACTATTTTCATGTGTTGTCAACTTGAGGCACTGCCTCACATCCTACTGCATTAGAGATGATCCTCTGTATGACACCAAAAAGCATGTGAGAAGATAAGCTCGACATACCTAATGCATGGATAAGTGTGAAGAGGCTAAAGAGGGATATTGAGTGAGATCAAGTAAACACAAGAATGCTTAAAGTTATAAGAATATGCAAAGAGTGAAAGGTATGAAAATGAACATTTTCATGCCTTATATAGGCAATTGAAAAGTATATGCACATTTTCCCATATAGTCTAAGATTGTATCATGTGTCACCTGATAAAACAGAGGGTTAAGATTATTTCACCCCTACGAGTATCTCAAACCACATCACACCATGTGGCCTACTATATTAAATGTATAGGTTTACACACACAGAAATAATTTAAAAATGAAAGATGAAAGGAAAAAGGCATTCACAACAAAGCTTTTCACTACCCTCAAAACAAACCTTTTCACCTCCCTCAAAACTCAAGTTTGATTTTTGGAGCAAGGAGACAATTCACCACAACTTAACTGATAATACCTAGCCTTATGCTATCACTGTAACTTAGATATCTTGCTTCTTAACTTTAGTAGCTTGTACAAGACATCCCACAACTTAGTGGATGTCATGACTTTTAGCCTTGCAATGCCGAGCTCAACCAATCCCTTCCTTAGGTCGAATAAGTTCTCCTCGACCCAGCATAAGCATCGTTAACACATCTAACATGAGCGTTAGAGTCCAAATGCCAAAGACACCTCTAGCATTTCCATAGCTTACGTTTGTTTATCTTATAAGTTGAATTTCACTAGATCCACAAGTGTGATTCAACTCAAGACCACGTTTAGGCAACAAGAGCTATCATGATATTATGTTGTCATTTTTCGTTCTACCTTTAATTTTTTATTTAAATACTTATGATTTCTTTTCATTAATAATAAAATTTATATGAGTTTCATATTTTAATTCATTTTTTATAAATTGATGGCAACATTTTCACCAATATATATAACCAATAAAATGTTAAAAAATTTGTTCTTTTAATATTTTATAAAATATATCAAATACCTATAATCAATATATAAAAGAAATTCAAATTTACTTTTCTATTCAACGTTATATTATATTGAGGGTATATTTATTCTATGTATATAAGGTATATTATAATTATAATGATAAATAAATACTTTTATATAAGTGATTCTAGTATTAATTTTAATATTATAAAATTGGCTCTCCCATAGTATGATTTTACATCTACCCCTACATAAGACAATTTTAATATAATATATATAATTTATAAGTAAAATATTAATATAGATCGTGTATTATATGTTATGTATTATACATATAATTACCTAATATACTTTATATATCTTATTGAATTCAATCTTCCTGTAAACTATCCAATCCGGACTTTTATTGTTGGCATTCCATGCGTACTGTAGATAAATGAGGAGACACATTCAACACCTGACGTTTACAGAGTGACGTCTGACGCATAGACAGCAAACAAAGATAAGTAAAGAGGAAAATCTTATTAAAAATTTTCAAATAGCAGTATTAGCTTGACCAAGAAAAATAATGAGAAGACTTACGAGTAGGATATCTATAAAAAGCGACTAAGAAGTCATCCAAGTAACGAACAGGCAAACTATATTTTGAAAATTGTTAGTCATAAAACTCCATTGACACCAGCTCAGCAAGATGATGTAATACCGTTTGCGCAAACCATTTTACCATTATTATAAGACGTTTTGCATGGAAAATTCTTGAGAGACTTGATGATAATATGATATGCATGGGAAAAATCTAGTCTACTTTTTTGCTTTAATCTTTAATCAACTTGTATTTAAAGAGGTTCTTACCTGTCAACCCCAACCGTTCCTTGATCCATCCCAAGGGCCGACATAGGGCTCGAGCCCCACGTTCAAAAAAAGAAAATTGACTATTAAAATAATATACGTGTCATCTCATATGTATGTTTTGAATAGTTGATATAGTTAAGTGGTTAGGTGAAAAGGTGCTGCACACATGAAGCCACAGGTTTAATTCTTATAAATCTATTATATTTATAAGTTGTATTTAATGTTATGTTGCTTGAATAAATTTTTTTTTCGACAATTAATAATATTAAATTTTATTTAGTAAAAAATTGTACTTAAATAAATTCTTTTAAAAAGCTATTTATTTACTACTAATATACCATCAAAAATAATTATATTGCCAATGTTTATAAATAACCCAACCTTATCACTTAACGCATTAATAAATGATATCAATCATAAGACTTGAGATACTAATTTTTTTCTATAATTAATATTACAAAAATAAATTTATTTTGTTAAATGACTCATTACCTAACAGCTCATATTGAAAATGACAATTTTTTAAGAATTGATAATAAACGATCTTGTGAAGTCATCATTAAATGAATTATGTAATACTTATATTTTGTTAGTTCCAATGAAAAATCAACAAGGATGATTGAATTGATTGTTGTAGAAATATTTCAAATTTTAGTTTGTTTGCAAAAAAAAAAAAAATATACTTTTATAAAATTATCCCACTTCTTAAAGTTCATGATTAAAACAAATTACTGAACTTGTATATGATTTTTGATGTATCATAATCTATAATTTCAAATAAAATATTTGTGTCTGAGAGCTTATGTTATATATTTTAATATGACCTTAAAGTTCTTATCTTAAGGTTATATATGCTTCTAAAGTTCTTATCTTAAGATTATATATGCTTCTAATTCATCACTTAGATGAAAAATGATATAGAATTATGTACATGTTGAAATTATGTGGTAGTTATAGTACATAATGAAATTAATTGTGATAAAGTTATGGTATAGAGTTTGAGAAGATTGGATAATATTATATAAATGGTTCCTTCTTGTGCATTAGTTCATTCTTCTAGCACCAGCTATCAAGAAGCCAATTAATCCTTTTGGCAATTCAACTATTTAAAGGAAATCTATATAAGGTATATAGTTCCTGTGATCCTATCTCGTCTCACACTCATTCCTTAGGATAATCATAGGGCTGCATAATCTTCATCACTATTCTTTCAAACAATAATCCACTACTTTAAAGAGTTAGTGACTTTGTATAAGGATTAGAATTGATTCCCCAACACTTAAGCTTAATAGCCCAACAAAACAATTAATCAATACACTTTTGCTTAAGTACTCTTCATTACTTTATTCTCTTACTTTTTCGTGTCTTCTATCTTTGAACTTCATCTTTAAATAGGCTTACTCTTCAATCCTCAATTGATGTAAACATGGTACGAGTCATTGAATCTTCATTTGAAAAATATGCTCTTTCTTTTGTTAAGAGATGTTCCTGTCCATCAATTAGTATCTTTCCATATTTGTGACTTTGACTTTCCCGTAATATCGTCTACGAATCTGGGAGTATAATATCTATATCATCTTGATCATTGCAATACAATATATTTGACCCGTGAAAAATATGATTAGATATATTACCCAAAAAGATCTAATCTCAGTGCTAGACCTTCATATACTTTTGTTAATAGTGGTAGGAATGAATCAAATTACACATCAAACGGTGAGAATACTAGGCCCAATTGTAAGGTCTTGCAACAAGGGAGTCTCATGTTTAAGGGTAGGAAATTATGATACTATATGTGGAATGTAGTTTTACATGGATTGTTGGAAAAAAAATTGATATTAGTTTATAATGTCATGTACTAAATAATATATCAATACTAGTTAAAAACTTTTTAACCAAGTGGTTAAAAAAGGTCCATTAATATTTATTGGCTTAACTATTAGCTACTTTTTACTAGAGCATTACAACAATTAATATTACAGAAATGAAATTAAATTATTAAATGGTCAATTGCCTAACAACTCATCTGAAATTGATTTTTTTTTTATTTATTGATAATAAAAGATTTTGCAAAGTTCATTAAATAAATCATATAATACTTATATTTATATCATGTAGCTATTTTCACTTTATTTGTAGTTTCCTTGTTTTTGTGTTATATGATCTATTTGCCTTCAAATAGATCTAATATTGGTTGAAAATGCACAACAAACCAATAACTCCATTACACGACAAAAGGGCAAGCATACAAAGTTTAATAAGCAAGGGCCATCTATGAATTCAACCCAGGGTGAGGAGTCTAAGACAAGTAAGAAACCTACAGTGGAGAACTCCAAATTTGAGAAGTTAATGTACCCATACCCAATAAGAAAAGTGCACGCAATACTTGACATACAGTTGTAGCATAGAAATATCAAACTTCTAAGAGTTGAGCGCCTCCCTACCCCTAAGGAGAGAAATGATCTAAAGTTCTACTGATTTCATGGAATTGTGGGACATTCCACTAAAGATTGTTTCACCTTAAAAAAAATATTCAATGAGAGGGTATGAACTGGAGAGCTTATCATCAAAGATAACAACATTCGAAAATCCCCTCATAGCTCATAACAATCAACATAGAGCAATGAATGCCATCACTCATGAGCCTACTACTATGAAAACAAATGATAGCCACCTATCGAGACATGCAAGGAAAAAGGAAAATTAGTTGAAGTTAAAGAGGGTAAGTGCCCTCCTATAGTTGCAGCACTCTTGAAAACATCAAATTTTAGGAACTTCTTTGACCTTCTCAGATTTGGTGAGAAAGCCAGGCTTGCAAAACCATTACACTTTCGCAGATTTCTAAAGGTTAATATGCGGGGTGTAGTGTAACACAACCTATAAAAAGGATGGCTCATGTGCATGAAAATGCAATTTTATTAACGGATATTGATATGTATGTCAAGGGCCCAAGTCACAATCATCCTCTATACATTGAGGGTATACTTAATGGGCATTCAGTGAAGAGAACATTCATCAACATTGTGATGTGCTCTGATACCAAAAATTATGATGTGCTTGGTATCCAATTACAATTACACAAAGCTAATTGGAGAATCAACTAAACACAATTCACAAAAAATGGCGTGATTCTACTTCCACGTGAACCCTACTAGCATGAACCAATTTGATTTTGATATGAAATTATAATGTACTCAATTGGAATTCCAATACCAATCAAAGAAACAAACACAATTGATTCCAATTTCCAACTAAATGGCGTAAACCCTAGCTTGAAAATTGAACTATAATTTGCATGAATCAAGAACAATATAAAAGTAACTAATTCCTCAGCAGATATTACGCACTAGTTGGAATTAGGATCAACTTGTAATTTGTTGATATCTCTCACAACAAATCTAACTCCACTCGCCACAATCCTAGAGTAAAATTAATAAGAGCAATGTATGAAAAAGAAATACCCTTTCACATGAACAAAAGGCAGCTGAAATATGGTGTTCAAAAGTCCCATTCTATACCTATTTAGCAAGTATTTATACTTTCTCTAAATAGGGTAAATTCAACAAAACAAAATTACAAGTAAAACCTACAAGGGACTGGTTTTAAACACTAAAAGAAAATTACAAATAAACCTTCAAAAGTGGCCGATTCTTCATTTCCATGAGACAATTGTTGGACCGGTTCTTTTGATTGATATAAGTCCTTGAATGACCCACAATTGATCTTTATTGAATTTTATTTGCCATCCTATAAAACCAATAAATTTACCTGCTATAATGCAAAGACAAATTGTTATTAGATAAATAAAATAACATGTGGATGTTTGGGTTCATTTATCCAATTTGATTTCCCCACTACTGGATCTAGAGGTTTGACTCCCATCATCTCCTTGGGCCTTTGAAAGATTTGCCCTCAAATCTAAGGGATCTTTTCTTGGACTAACATCTAGTGTTTGCGTGTGCTTCTTGGCTTGAAATCCTGAGAAGCCATTAGTTTTACTAATCTATTCTTGAGATGTGTGAACTTCAAATGGAGACATAGGAGTCACGATAACCCGTGCACCATCTTTCTAAAATGTGTAAGTGTTTTTGAACCCATCATGTAGCACATTCCTATCAAACAACCAAGGCCTACCCAATAGTATGTGAAAGGCACACATAAGAAGAACATCATAGATAATCTCATCACTGTATCTATCTCTTATACTGAATGGCACCTTTGCCCTCTGTGTGACATGTAAACTACCTTGGTCATCCAACCAATGTAATTTATATGGTTGTGGATGTAAACTAGTGACTAGTTATAAATTATTTACTAATGCAGCAGATACGACATTAGTGCAACTACCACCATCGATGAAAAGAACACACAAGTTACCTCAAATCCGATAAGGTGTGTGGAATAGGTTCTCCCTCTGTATGTCCCTGACATCTGGAGATATGGTCATAACCCTACGTAACACATTAATAGGTAAGTATTTATCATCCCTCTTGTCCTCATGTGTCTCAGCATCATGATCATCATAATATTCTTGCAAAGCTATGGACAAATCTGTAGGCTCATGATGCTTGAACCCTAGATATTTCAAACCTAAAACCCGACGTCGCTATTTGAATCAATTACCCTGAGGACCGTCTCGAACAAGCATGGCGTAACTAGACCCCAATCACACATATTGACTGAAACCTAAGTTATCAAAAGGGTTTCCTAGCAATTCGATTAAGAATTCTTATAGAAGAGTTCTTTTGCAAAAGAACAAAAAGAGGGTTTTGCTTCCACGAAAAAGTGTTTGTTTAATTCAATAATATCATGCCCATGGCCGGCCCCTTGCATGGCATATATAGTATACAAATAACAATATGGAAAACCTAAGTTGCCTAATCTATCTTTATCCTCATGTGATCAAGTAGGTAACTAAATAATATAAATTACAAACCAAACAAATAAAAACCAAAATAAACCAAATGTGCTTCTTTGTTTTGTCGGTTCAATAAAATTATTCTAAAACCTTTAAATCATCACTTCCCTCCATGGTCACATAAATCAAGTTGACAAGTGTTGTGTCTCCTTTAGTGTGGCTTGATTTCTTAGCTTGTAAGTCCACGACTAATCCTTGTAGAGCTTCGTTCATCCTCTTAGCTCTAGCTTGGGCCATCAGGCCTCCAATACTATGTAATGGATCATGGGATTTTGGTTCCTTCCTTTTAGATGCTAGTTGATCCTCATCATTCCCTCCTTTGAAAAGATTTGTCATCGAATCCCTGCATCATAAGGAGTAAGATCAGAAATGTTAAATGTAGCACTTATATTACCATAGTGGCTTGGCAAATCTATCTTGTAGGCATTGTCATTTATGTGCTCCACCACTTAGAAAGGTCCATCACCCCTTGAATGCAACTTAGATTTATGTTTCTCGGCAAAACGTTCCTTCCTTAAATGTACCCAAACCCAATCACTTGGATGGAATACAGCTTTGATGCATCCTTTATTAGCCTAACGAGCGTAATGTTCATTCTTCTTTTCAATTTTAGCCCGTACCTGAGTATGTAAATCCCTAACAAATTTTTCCTTTTTATGCCATCAAGATTAATAAACTCATTAGTAGGTAAAGGCAACATATCTAATGGCGTTAAAGGATTGAAACCATATACAACCTCAAATGGATAGTAAGATGTAGTAGAATGTATAGTTCTATTATATGCAAACTCTACATAAGGTAAACAAGTTTCCCATTGCTTCAAATTTTTATCAAGCACAGCATGCAGCAATGTAGAAAGTGTTATGTTAACCGCCTCTGTTTGTCCATCTATTTGAGGATGTGCTACAGTGGAAAACAGTTGTTTAGTGCTTAGCCTATCCATAAAGTGTGCCAAAAGTGGCTCAAAAACTTCACATCTCTATCACTCACGATAGAGTTAGGTAAACCATGAAATCAAATGATCTCCCTAAAGAATAAATTAGCTATATGTCGTACATCATTAGTTTTAGAACAGGCAATAAAATGAGTCATTTTACTAAACCTATCGACGACAACAAATATGCTATCTTTGCCATTCTAGGACCTAGGTAAACCTAATATGAAATCCATGGACATGTCAGTCCAAGGCTGACTAAGCACAGGCAATGGGACATACTCCCTATAGGGCATAACTTTAGATTTAGCCTTCCTACATGCAATGCATTTGTCAGACACAGTTTGCACATCACATCTCATCTTAAGCTAATTAAAGTGTTCCTACAAAATATCTAAAGTTTTCTTCACACCATGAGATCGCCCCCATGCGTCTCTCTCACCAACAACTCTCGTATAGAACTCTTAAGCACACACAATCTATCCTTCTTAAATAAATATGCCTCATGCCTATAGTAGTCCGCATACCCACTTTCAGATTGAGCAGCCCAAAGCTGACTAAAGTCAGCATCATGTTCATATAAATCTTTCATACTTTCAAATCCAAGCATCTTATTATGTAAAGAGGTTAATAGAGAATACCTCCTAGATAGTGTGTCAGCAACTACATTTTCCTTGCCCTGCTTGTATTTGATGACGTATGGAAAGGTTTCAATAAACTCCAACCATTTGGCATGCCTCTTGTTCAGCTTTGCCTATGTCTTTAGGTACTTCAAGCTTTCATGATCGGAATGGATGATGAACTCCTTGGGCCATAGATAATGCTGCCACATTTACAAAGTCCTCACAAGGGCATATAACTCCTTATCATACACTGGATAGTTCAGAGTAGCACCTTGGAGTTTCTCACTAAAGTAGACTATTGGTTTAGAATCCTGCATTAACATACCACCAATACCCTTCCTAGAAGCATCACATTTGATCTCAAAAACTTTATCAAAATTAGGTAATACTAACAAAAGAGCGTTAGTTAACTTACCATTCAAAGTCTGGAATGCTTACTCATGTATTTTGGTCCATTTAAATTCGGCATTCTTTTTCACAAGATCATTTAGTAGAGTAGCAATGGAGCTAGAATCTCTCACAAATAGTCTGTAAAAGCTGGCTAGACTGTAGAAGCTCCTGACATCATTAGCGTTCTTTGGTGTTGGCCAATCTCAAATTGCCTTCACCTTCTCTTCATCTATAGCTATTCCATCTACACCTACAATAAAATCAAGAAAAACCAAAGACTCCATACAAAACGTGCACTTCTTCAAGTTAGCATACAAATGGTTTTCCCTTAAAATAGTAAACAAACTTTGCAGATGTTGTACATGATCATCCAATGTTCTATTATAAATCAAGATATCATCAAAATAGACGACAACAAATTTTCCTAAGAATTGATGCAAAACATGATCCATTAATCTCATGAAAGTACTAGGTGCATTTGTCAACCTAAAATGTATTAACATCCATTTGTATAATCCATGTTTGGTTTTAAAAGAAGTTTTCTACTCATCACCCTCTTTCATATGAATTTGGTAATATCCATTTTTAAGGTCAATTTGTCGAAAATAAACATGCACCATGCAACTCATTTGGCATGTCATCTAATCTAGGAATAGGATGTCTATACTTAACTATAATTTTGTTGATTGCCCTGCAATCCACGCACATGCGCTACATCCCATCCTTCTTAGGGACTAATATCACTAGAACTGAGCATGGGCTCAAACTCTCTCGCATGAATCCTTTCTCCATCAGCCCATCCACTTGTCTTTGTATTTCCTAGGCCTCCTCAGGATTGGCTCTGTATGCTGGCCAGTTTGGAATGGAAGCGCTCGGCATGAAATCAATCTGGTGCTCTATCCCTCATAGAGGGGTAGACCTTGAGGCACTTCTTCAGGGAACAAGTCCTTGTATTCCTGCAATAAAGACACAACAACACTAAGCACAACAAAGTTAAGGTTAGTAGTAGAAAAATATAAATCCTTATACATAAGTACAAGTAATTGTTGTTTGGCCAACACTGCACTCTTAACCTCACTCTTTCTCACCAAACTCTCCACTCTCTATGTTTGTGTGTCTTGTCCCTCTATACTCACCAGTGTTTGCTTTTCACTCATTTTCTTTTTCTCTTCACTTTTCTCTCGTGCACTCAAGTATTTTTCTTTAAACTCCTTTGCAATCCGCATCTGATCCTCACTAGCTTCCCATGGTTTCTATGGCGTGAGAACCACTTTCCTTTTGTTTAATATAAAGGAACACTGATTCTTGTACTTGTCATATGTAATCTTCCTATCGAATTGCTAGGGTCACCTTACCTGTATGTGGCTAGCCTGTATAGGTACCACATCACACATAATCTCATCCTTGTAGCTCCCTATAGAAAAGGCTATAAGAACCTGCTTTGCCACTTTAACCTCCCCACATTCATTCAACCACTGTAATCAATATGGTTTTGGATGTTTCACAGCTTTCAACTGCATCTTATCTACCAACAAAGTACTAGCAACATTAGTGTAGCTGTCACTATCGATTATCAAGCTATAAACTTTACTCTGCACGTGACACCATGTATAAAAAATATGTTCATGCTGGATCCCCTCACCATGCTCCTAGGGTTGTACACTAAGTACTCTCCTTGTGACATACAACTCGCTACTCACGGGTCCCTCTAAGTCAACAACCTCATACTTTTACGATGGTGACTCCTCCTCCTCCTCCTCAGAGCTCACACTCTCCACATCCCCATTATCACAGATAATCATGACTCTCTGATTTGGACATTGGGATGCAATGTGCCCAAACCCTTAACACCTAAAACACTTAATATCTCTAGTCCTGGAAAAGGGTATAGTGTTAGTTTTTTCCTTAAGTGCAGCAACTGGATTCTTAGCCTTTACGTCCTACTTAGGCTTTGAATTTGTGGAGTTCCTCCTCTAATTAAACTTCCATGGAGATTTAGAAGTCGAACCAGTCTTCTGTTTAGTCTTATATTTTAATTGCCGCTCTACTTTAATTGCTCTGTGCAACAGTTCTCACATATCCAAATAATGGTGTAGATCTATTACATCAGCTATTTCCCTATTTAACCCATTGATGAATCTAGCCATAGTGGCCTCATCATCCTCCTCAACTCTAGCCTTAATCAAGCTATCTCTAACTCCTTGTAATAATCCTCTACACTTTTGGTTCCTTGTGTTAATCCCTAGACTTTCCCAAGTAAGTCCCTATGGTAGTGACTAGGAATGAATCGTTTCTACGTAATTGTCTTCATCTCATCCCAAGTGCTAACAGGTCTCTCTCCATACCTACACCTATTACGCACTAGTTAATGCCACCATATACTGGCGTAATCTGAAAACTCTACTATAGCCAGTTTTATCTTTTTCTCCTCAGTGTAGTTATGGCATTCAAACACATGATCCATTTTCCTCTCCTACTCTAAATACAACTCTAGATCATTCTTTCCCTGAAATGTTGGGATTTTCAACTTAATACTACCCAGGTTACTATCACGCCTCTGGGTGTTCCCTCTGTCCCTAACGTGGTGATAATCTCCAAAATCAAACTCCTCACCTTCTTCTATCTTAACTCCTCCCCTATTCGGTCTACCTACTCCTCGCTTGACAATGGTACTGCTAGATGGTTCCCTTCTCCTCTCCATCCTATCCATTCTTCCATAGATCTACTCAAGTTCACCCATCAAGATTTTCTTCATCTCCCCCATCAACTCCTCAAACATCACCCTATTTTCACCTCCATTTGTGTTCTGTCTCGACATAATTCTAAAGTTATCAATAGAGTAAGATCACAAATAGTAAAAAATATGTTCCTCACACCCACTCGTGTATTGCACACAATTAATATGCTTAGAATTTTACTTGTGTATGTCTCTTACAGTTATATCCTCATAACCCACTTTTATAGTCCTTTACTAGGAACTCGAATTGGAACTCCTCAACACAAATCACTAAGTCAACACCTAATGATCACTAGTTGGTTCCAAGTCATGGTACAATGAAGAATAAGTGAGAATTCTAATAGATATGAACAATCTCTTCTACTAATTTCGGAACAATTCAAAACAAGTCCTTATCATGCAATTTAAATGGACACACAAATTGCACTGAATATATCAAGAAATATTAGTGTAATTTGGATGCACAATTTAGAAAGCAAAGATATATGTTGTGGTTCTTGAATTTTGGAATTGGAAAGTGAATTTGGCAATTGAATTGAAACTTGCCAAAACTAGATTTTCTCTTTTTGGAGATTTCGGTTCTTGATTTTTCTTTTTTTTTCTCTTAATTGAATTGATTTCTCTCTTTTTTTTTTTTGTACGTAGGCTTTTCAAGATGAACTATGAATTGAACAACAATTGAATTTTCAAAGATTAACTAAACCTAAATGTCGTCATTCTCCAAGGGTTTTTTTTTTGTGACCGAACAAGATTTTTTTTTTATACAAATTTCCAAATATGAGTATAGAAAATGACAATAGACAAATAACGAAAAAGGGATAGAATTTACTTGATTCAAAAAGCCGAAGCTCTAATACCAAATGATGCATGAACCTTAGGTATTTCAAACCTAGAACCCGATGCCACTATTTGAATCAATTACCTCGAGGATTGTCTCGAACAAGTATGGCATAACTAGACCCCAATCACACATGTTGACTGAAACCTAAGTTATCAAAAGGGTTTCCTAGCAATTCAGTTAAAAATTCCTATGAAAGAGTTCTTTTGCAAAAGAATAAAAAGAGGGTTTCATTTCCACGAAAAGGTGTTTGTTTAATTCAATAATATCATGTCTATGGCCGGCCCCTTGCATGGCATCTATAGTATACAAATAACAATATGGAAAACCTAAGTTGCCTAATCTATCTTTATCCTCATGTGACCGAGTAGGCAACTAAATAATTTAAATTACAAATGAAACAAATAAAAACCAAAATAAACCGAATGTGCTTCTTTGTTTTGTCGATTCAATAAAATTATTCTAAGGCCTCTAAATCATCACTTCCCTCTATGGTCATGTGAATCAAGTTGACAAGTGTTGTGTCTCCTTTAGTGTAGCTTGATTCCTTGGCTTCTAAGTCCATGACTAATCCTTATAGAGCTTCGTCCATCCTTTTAGCTCTAGTTGGGTCATGGGGCCTCCAATACCATGTAATGGATCATGGGATTTTGGTTCTTTCCTTTTAGATGCTAGCTGATCCTCATCAGCTCAACAACTTCTTCTTGATCATCTTCATTATTTCCCTCCATAACAGTCATCACCCTTTTATTAGGACACTGCGTAGCCAGGTGTCCAAAACTCATGCATTTGAAACATTTAATTTGGCTCATTTTCCCACTGGTTGATCTTAGCACTGTCTGCTTGAAATCAACCCCAACAAACCTCTTTTCCTTTCTCAGAAGTATCCCTCTCCTTATCAGTGTTAGAGACATTCTTGTCTAGAGCCTTAGCATGTTCACCTATTCCTTTTTGTCCTCCCATCTGACCCAAGAGGTTTGGTAAAAGTTCCATACTTGTTACTAGTGGCTCAGAAAGGGTTGGATTGCCTCTGCCTCTCCACTTTCAAGGCTAACTGGATAGCCTCATCAAGTATATTATACCTCTATAATTCTACAACGCAAGTAATCTCATACTTCAACCCAGACACAAATCGTGCTAGGGTTTACTCAGGAGGCTCGACTGATCCACATTTGATCATTAGTGTCTCAAACTCCTGTACATAATCATCAACTATTTTGCTTCCTTGCCTCAGTGTTTGGAGACACATAAACAATTCCTACCTGTAATGTTCAGGTATAAACCTTTTTCTCAATACCCGTTTCATGTCCCGCTAGGTATGTTTATCAGCCTCACCATCCCTTCGTCTACTAACCACAAGATTTTTCCACCACAAGGTGGCATAACCTATGAATTCCACAGCTGGAAGACGAACTTGACTGTTATCATCAATCTCATAGCACTCGAACAAACCCTCAACCTTGTCCTCCTAATCCAAATAATCATCTGTAGAACCCCTTCCATCGAATGAAGGCATTTGCAGTTTCACATACTCCAATCCCAAGGTGGTTGAAATCCCTATTTGGGTAAGGGTCATTCTCAAAATTATCATCTCTTTCCTCCTTGAGAGCATGATAATCTCCCTCCATCCTTTTACCCCTATTACCTTTAATAGCTCCCTCCCTATGAACATTATGAGGAACTTCCCTAGGTGGAGGTGCTTGAGGATTTGCCACTGGTGGTTGTGGCATCGTCATTCGATCTACCCTTATTGCTAATGTAGCAACAATGATGGTGAGATACTGTAACTGCTCCTCCAATGTCCTTCCACCTATAGTTTGATTACCTTAACCGCCACCAACTTGACTATTAGCTTCATTGCCAATTCCCCCATTAACACTATCATTTGACATGGTTAATGAATTGATCAGGTGGAACACAAAAACAATTCAAGGCAATTGCAATATACTTCACGTCAAATGCAATACAAAATAATCACTTCAACACACACTTAATCCACAACACACACACAATTACAGTGCAGCACCCTTCAAATCACAACACACACACTTCTACGCCACACATGCACACACTTCATCACGATACACCAACCTTTAACCACACCACACTCACTACACCACACACACACACACACACACACCTCACCCACAATGCAATAACCTTCAATCACAACACACTCACTACGCCACACACACACTTCTAATTCTACAACAATGAAGGTACATCACAAGACAATCACTTAAAATTACTTTAATTCCACTTCAAATAACTTCAATTAAGAAATGGAAGATCAAGAACCCTAATTCCCAAATTGAAATCACGCAATCCCTTCTCAAAACCCTTGCTTTGATACAAAAAATTATGATGTGCCTAGTATTAAATTACAATTACACAAAGCCAATTAGAGAATCAACTAAACGTAATTCACAAAAATGGCCTGCTTCCACTTCCACGTGAACCCTACTAACACGAACCAATTTGATTTTGATATGAAATTATAATGTACTCAATTGGAATTCCAATACCAATAAAAGAAACAAGCACAATTGATTCCAATTTCCAACTAAATGGCGTAAACCCTAGCTTAAAAATTAAACCCTAATTTGCGTGAATCAAGAACAACATAAAAGCAACTAATTCTTTACCAGATATTACGTACTACTTAGAATTAGGATGAACTTGTAATTTGTTGATATCACTCACAACAAATCCAAGTCTACTCGCCACAATCCTAGAGTAGAATTGATAAGAGCAATGTGTGAAAAAGAAATTGATGGGAAATTTTCTAGCACCATAGATGCTCTCAGAACTCGATTTGGATGATGATCCAAATCGCTCATATTTCACTCTATTTCTTTTATCTAATAAATATTTGAGTAATAATCTTATAGGTACAATAATATTTCTCCATGGGATGCCAAATGACTTACATTAGTTGATGGCCACGGGACATCATTAGATTTGCATCCAAAGGCCCACTGCGATTGATTTCACTTCGAAGCATTAGCTCTTGAAGATTTATATTATTTTTGTACTTTGTAATTGTTATTGGACCATTCTATGTTGTAATTTTCTTTTAGGACACTTTCATTTGTTTGTAATTTTCATTTAGGATCGGCCACCTTAAAAGTGGCATAGTTGTAATTTTGCAGACTTTCTAACCCTAAAGGGAGCAAGTGTAAATACTTGCTTAAGTAGCATTTTGAGGAGGCCAATTTTCAGATTAAACACATCACTTTTACGTAAGAGAGCTTAGGGTTATCCTAGTTCAATTTCCTTTTATCAATTTCAATCCCAAGAGTTGAGATAGTGGCAAGTGCAACAATTGAAATTGTGAGCTATATCAATTTCTAATTGTTGTTTTTTCTTTTCTTCTCTAGTGTGTAATATCTAGGGTTGGATTGAAACATTTCTTGATCAGATTTAAGTTAGTATCAATTCGAAATAGTGTGCTTATTTTGAGTATTTATCATACTTGTTATTCACCATCAACAATTGCTTGTCATTTTGAACCGTGAGTTGCATTGTTATAAAAGGTGATCTTGGAAGTGATTCTTGTTGTTGTTCTTGAATTCATGTGGCAATTCAAGTTTGATTAGTGTGTTTTACGGACTTGATCATTGTGGTTTAATAATTTATAAGTTATTGAATTCGGATCTCCTTGCACCCCTTTAGGAATTACGAAATTCCTAGCCTATTGAACCAGATTTAGTTTATTGCATTTAGGGTTGGTTTTTGCTCCATTTGATTGTGCTTAATCCCCTTTTAGGCACATCATAATTTGGTATCAGAGCTATAACATGGAATTAAGATTGATCATGTCATTATTTGACTGATTGGTTCATAAATATTGAGGAATTGCACAATTGTTGAACTAGTTTAATTGTCTTTCAATCTTGGTTTTTGTGTGCTTAAACTTGGTTTTAGGCACATCATAAATACCCTTTCACATGAACAAAAGGTAGCTAAAATATGATGTTCAAAAGTCTCCTTCTAAACCTACTTAGCAAGTATTTATACTTGCTCTAAATAGTGTAGATTCAACAAAACAAAATTACAAGTAAAACCACAAGTGACCGGTTTTAAACACCAAAAGAAAATTAGAAATAAACCCTCAAAAGTGGTCGGTTCTTCACTTCCATGGAACAATTGTTGAACCGGTTCTTTTGATTGATGTAAGTCCTTGAATGACCCACATTTGATCCTCTTAGTGAATTTTATTCGCCATTTTGTAAAACCGATAAATTTACCTGCTACAATGCAAAGAAAAATTGTTATTAGATAAATAAAATAACATGTGGATGTCTGGGTTCATTTGTCCAATTTGATTTTGCCACTACTGGATCCAGAGGTTTAATTCCTATCACATTGGTTCTTCCTTGAATATCATGCCAATGTCCACATTTTAAGCTACCGGAATTGATATTTGATGGCTTATGAAGCAATCAATCTCTGTAAATAGTTTCACTCACTCTCCTATGAAAATAATGGGACAAGTTAATATTGATTTTAAGGTTGAGCCACTTCATAGCACTACTACCTTTCATGTGATTGATGCACTTGTATCTTATCACCTACTTATAGAAGGGAAATGGTTGCATAATTACAATTTGATCCCATCAACATTGCACCAATGCATCAAAGGCCATTGGAAGGGGAAGGATGTATTTATCCCTACCACTAAGAATCCCTTCGTGCATGACAAATCATATTTCGCTGAGTCAACTTTCTTTGATGAATTTGCTAAAGAAGGAGGAACTACCATTACAAGACCCACTGGTATTCCATTACCTACTTGGGAACAAATTCAAGAGGGCTAACAAAAGAAGAGAAGAATGTGTGGTTGTCATGGAGGCAAGAAGAAGAATAAGAAGTTAGCAAAGATTGAAAGTTATATCAGGAAAAACGAGCAAAGAGTATACTGTTTATCATGGTTATAAAGGTCTAAAGGAGTATGCTTGTCTTCTTCAGATCCCATACAACTTCAAGATGTTCAGTCTGCCCCACAGCAAATACAAGACCAAATGAAGCCTCCAACTAAAGAGATAGAAGAATTGGATCTAACACGACCTAAAGAGTCGTTGTAGCTAATCTTCATAAGCAAAGGTTTATTACATGAGATAAAGTCTCCCCTTATTGAGTTGTTAAAGGAAAATAGAGATGTGTTTGCATGGATGTGTGAACAAATGCTAGGACTCGATCCTAGTCTTTGAGTGCACAAATTAAATATCACCTTAAGAGTCAAACCTGTGAAGCAGGCACAAAGGGTTTTCCACCATGAAATTGAAGTCCAAATCAAGCAAGAGATTGAAAAGTTGCTTCATGCTAGTTTTATTAAGCCAATTGAACATCCTAAATGGTTAACTAATGTGGTACCCGTAAGGAAGAAGAATGGTTAAATATGTGTGTGTGTCAATTTTTGAGATTTAAACAAGGCTTCCCTAAAGGATGATTTCCCTTTACCAAACATCAAAACTTTAGTAGATGCAACTATAAGGCATGGGCTATTCTTATTCATGAATAATTTTAGTGGTTACAAGAAAATTAAGATTGCCATCGGAGATGTTGAGCATATTGCGTTTAAGACACCAGTAGGAAACTTTTATTACATCATCATGCCTTTTGGACTCAAGAATGTGGGTGCCACTTATCAAAGAGCAATGACTGCTATATTTTATGATTTGGTACACGACTTTATGGAGGATTATGTTAATGATATCATCATTATATCACAAAGGGCACCTGATTACTTGATTCACCTACAAAAGGTTTTTGAGCGCTGTTAACTATATAAGCTTTGCATGGATCATTTAGAGTGTGTTTTTGGTGTGGCCTCAAGGAAGTTTCTAGGATTTATGGATCATAAGAAGGGAATTGATGTTGACCTAATAGAAATATAAGCTATATCGCTCATGCCATCACCCGTTACTCTAAAAGAGTTAAAGACCTTCATGAGTAAAGTTTCTTATATCAAAAACTTTGTGTTAGCACTTGCAGAGATTGTATATGCTTTACACAAACTTATGAAGAAGGCAACTTCATTTGAATGGACCTAGGCACATGAAGAAACAATTTAGAGGATTAAGGGGATGTTGGCTTCTTCTCAAACCATGACAATGCCAATAAAGGGGTTGCCATTGATTACATATTTGACATCCACTAATAAGTCCATTGGGGCCTTGCTTGCACAGGAGATGGATGGCTAAGAGTGATCGGATTACTATTTAAGGTGTACTCTTCAAGGAAGCAAGGGCAATTACCTAGCTTGCAAAAAAGAAAAGTCTTGCATTATTTGCCATGCATACATTTCAACGTTATTTCTTAGCACATAAGATCAATTTGGTTACTCAATCAAATCCTATCAAATACTTGTTATCTCGATAGGTTTTGTCTAGTAGAATTGTGAAGTGGTTAGTCCTTCTTGAGGATTTTGATATTATAGTTTAGTTTGCCAAGGCCATCAAATCACAAGCATTAGCCAATCTTTTGGCACATTTTCCAAATGCACAAAAGGGCTCAATCATTGAGGCCATACTAGCAAAATTCCATAAAGATTCCCTAATGGTCGAAACAAAAGGAGAACGATTACTCCAGTTTGATGGATCTATTTGAAATAAAGGATAGGGAGCATGTGTCGTGCTAACTTTGCTAGAAGAACAAGAAATACCAATAGCATTCAAGTTTGATTTCTATTGCACCAATAATGAGGCTGAGTATGAAGCTCTCCTACTTGGTTTGATATATGCACATGGGATTGGAGCTCATTAATTATGTATTTGATGAGATTCCAACTTGATTATCAAATAAGCCAATGGCAAGTTTGCACTTAAAAACCCTACACTAGCGCCTTATAGGACTACAATGCAAACTTTGGTGAAAAATTTTCAATTAGTACGCTACAAACATACAACTTGATCTATCAATAAATATGTGGATACATTAGCCACATTAGCATCGAAAGTCCTTATTTAGGATGCAAGTAATAGTTTAAGCATTAAGATACTAAGGAAGTCCATACCATGTACTCCATTAGATCTCATTGACAAAGATGGGGACCCACATGACAATTAACGTACTTCAACCAAGGAACAATTAGCACACCCTAATGTAGCTTCTATTTTGACATTGAAAGATTTCATGCGATTAAATGGAACATTGTATTAAGGCCTATAAGGTGTTTTGTCTTGATGTATTAGCACAAAAGAGGCTTTTCTCAAGCTTGATAAGTATCACAAGATTTGGTGTAGAGAGAAGGGACCACCATTGTATCGTCAAATTTAACATGCTAAATACTATTGACCATCAATGTCCAAAGTTGAATTTGAAGTATAAATAAGTTGTCCTAAATGTTCTGACTTACCAAATGAAAATGAATGTAATTTTGTGGCCATGGTGAGGGATTAGAGATGCATGTACATTGATTACTTAAAGAATAATGTCTTACCCACCAATAATACTAATGCTAGGTTGGTAAAAAGGAAGGCCAAAAAGTGTCTCATGTATAAAGATGACTTATATAGGGTTTCATTTATGGGTAAACTCTCTACATGTATTGTTACAATACACATTATATTTTTTTATATAGATAAATAAATATGTGTAAAAATATAATGAGTGGCAAGGTTGTAAATGAACATGTGGGATAAAAGGTAGTTTTGCCTTTTTCTAAGGGGACTATATATATGTTAAACTAACGTAAGGTTCTTCTCTTTTCTACACATTTTTACAATAGCAACTAAAGAACCCTAAAGAGAGAAAGGGAGAGAGAGCCTCTTCAAGAAAACTAGAGTAATCCAAAGAGACATCGTAGCGAAGCAAAAAAAAAAAAGTACGATTTTAATCATTTCAATATGTATTTTATTAGAGGAGACTTAACCACGAAATTCATTTGGTTGTTCATAGGAATCGAGCTTAAGGACGGATTGAACACGCATGGGAGATGTTGGATTTATAGTTTCAAGCAAGATTCCAATCAAGTAAGAGATTGTAATTCGTATTTTTAGAATTACTTAAGCTTAAGATTAGAAAATGAGAAGATTGGATGAATTAATGTAGAAAAAAATAGGGTTCGAATGACATACCGAGGGATACATAATCATTTAACACGGTCGTGTTGCTCTCATGTTAATTTATCAAAATGTACCAAAAGATACACGATCATCTAACACGGTCGTATTGCCCCCATGTTAAAATGAGAAGAACACGGCCTCCCAACACGGTCGTGTTTCGACCGTGTTGAAGTCAAATCTCATCGAGAAATATATGACCCCTAACACGGTCGTGTACTAGCCCGTGTTGAGCAACACGACCTCTAACATGGCCATGTTAAGTGATGGACATGATCATTGTATATAAAGTTATCTTCTTAATTAACCAAGTTCCACACAACTAAGGCAATTAGTATAACCTTAGATAACCTACTAGATTAAGAGGAATTAGGAGAAATATATTATGTTGGATTAGTACTAAGATTAACGTGTTGATGATTATACAAATATCAACTTGGCTTAAGTTTGGGACAAGAAGTGCTTAAGGCTAGGATTCCAGGTACGTGTTTACTTTATTTGTTGTATGTAGTTATTAGGAAGCTATCTAATGAGTTTTTTGTAGAATAATGAAATACCAAGATATAATGTGAATTATGTGATATCATGAAGTAATACAGTGTTATTAGTTGAATGAGATATGTTGCTTGTGCTTGGTTGACCTAGGAGCCCACAATGGCAGATACCTAGGAGGCACCTCGATGATCAGTATGCCATGTTGTCCTTAGTGGAGCCGTGTATCGAAATGATCTAAGGTAGATTAGGGTTAGATGAGACCCGCAATGGTAGTTCCCATTATGGTTAGAAAAGGCATGTAGAGGCAGTTCTCACTAGGACAAAACTTGTATGTACTGGGGTCTTGAGTACCCCTGTGTGTTTTAATTCATTTTAGTATTGATGTGTGAACTGAATTGTGAATGTATTGTGGGTAAATGTTGCATATATGCATGTGCTATTATTGTGGTGTATCATGTGCATATAGGTGTGGTACTCACGTACTAAGCTTAGGCTCACCCCCCTTCCTACAATTTTTTTTTTTAACTGCAGGCGAAAATGATGAACAACTAGACTATAATGAGAATGGGAACCTGGTGGGACATTACATGGCTAAGATGGGAAGAGAACACTATTACTATGTGGAAAAAGAGGGACAAGAATTATGAACATTTGTAAATGGATGTTTTACGGTTAAATTGAAGTTATAGAAACAAATTACAGCTTGAGATTTTGTTATTAAATAATGACATTTGGAATGACTCACAAGTGAGTCAAGATATAGTTATAGTATTATGACAGCTTGATTATTGTTATAGTATTATGATAAATAATGTATATGAGCAAGTTTGAAGTATGATAGAGTTTTAGAGCCTTAGTGTGTTACTTAGTAATAGTGACATGTGGTGGAGTGTGATGCTCCCAGTTATAGGGCATTACAACTTAAGTGGTATCAGAGCTTAGGTTGATGATCCTTAGAAGCTTAGGTTTTGATCCAAAGAAAATAAGTAAGTAATATCAAAGCACTAGGTTTTGATGATCTTTAGAAATTAAGATTTGATCAAACAAGGATTAAATTGACGACTCCTAGAGTCAAGTAATGGTAAAAAGGGTATAGGATTCAATCAATAGAAGGTAAGTTATAATCATTAGAAGACCAAGTAAATGATCTATAGATTTATAAGAATGAAGAGAGTGGGTAAATTAGGGGATAACTACTATGCTATATTAATCCAAATACTTCAAGCAATAGTATTCTATTGAATATCCCTGTTTAATTATGTATATGTGTATGATTGATTTTTGAGTACACATAGATGTATACTGTCACTAACTCCCCTTATAAATTCTAACTCCAGAATCATTCTGCTATCTCAATTTACATAGAATGCCTCTAAGAAGAAATATCCGACTGGGTTCATCTAGTGTTGGATAGGGTGGAAATGCATCAAAGGATAGGAACCCTCAAAGATCACCTTAATAGGAAACCCCAGAGCAAGCTAATATCACCTCTACTCAACTACTAGAGACTTAAATGCTCTAGTGGGAATGTTGGCACAACAGCAACAACAGGTTATGAGACTTATCAGGCTTGTAGAGGAACCTTGTAGGCTAGACAAATTTATAAGACTAGCTAAAGAGTTCCACCCAAAGGTTGATGATCCAATAGAGGCTGAATATTGGATCACTGAGACTAAGAGGACCTTTGAAGCTTTCATGGTCCCAAAAGATAGAAAAGTGAGGTATGTTGCTTATATGCTGAAGGGAGCAACTGCAGATTAGTGGAACAGTATATCTAGATTAGTAAGAGCTCCTAACTAATGGCAGGGGTTTAAGGAACCCTTTTATGAAAAGTATTTCCCCAACACCATCAGGGACAAAATGGAGGCGGATTATTATAACTGCCAGCAGGGTAGTAGATCTGTAGAGGCATATGAAGTGGAGCTGAACTACTTAAGCAAATTCTTGAGGGGACTAGAGCCTACCCTGCAACATGAAGTGGGGGCTTTTCAAATGACTACTTATGTAAGAGTAGTTGACAAAGTAAACTGCTTGGAGCAGAGCAAAAAGAGATTAGAGGAATAAATATCCCGTAGATCAGGATCAATTCTGGGAAAAAGGCCTATTTCCAACATACCTTATACAGATAAAGGGAAGAGGCCAGCTATATATCCAGCCAAACCTATGGCTTAAGTGCCCAGACCTCTTCAAACTAAGCCCGGACCTCTAACATTGCCTCCCCCCACCATAGGCAGGTCAAGGTATAAGATTAACTAAATGTTTAGGACTGCATGATCTGCAACAGTGTAATTAGCCAGAAGGGGCATGCTTCTCCTGTGGCAAACAGGACATACCAGCAGGAGCTGTATTAATAGGACCCTCCTTGAAACCTTCTGCTATACTTGTAAATAAAGAGGGCGTAGATCATTTAAGTGTGGTGCTTAACACACTTAGGCAAGTGCACCCCCACCAGCCCAACAGCCTATACGACCTGCACCTAGAGGACCACTAGGCAAAAATCAGAATGTGAGGCCAAGACAGAGGGCACATGGTAGGGTGTTTGCATTACAACAACGGCAACAACAGCAATAGGGTGCCCATGATCAAAATACCATAGTAGGTACATTACTCATAAACTTGATTATTGCCTATGTATGCTTTAACATGGGTGCAACCCATTCATGCATATCTCCTATGTTTATGAATGTATATGGATTAAAACTTGTTGTATTGGAGAATGCTATGATTGTAAATACTCCATTTAGAGTAGGGAGAAATTTAGATCAAATGTGTAAAGATGTAGAGATTGTAATACATGGCAAGAAAATGCCAGCTAAATTGTTTATATTAGAGATGACAGAGTTTGATGTAATTTTAGGGTGGATTGGTTGTATAAGTATCATGCTACTATTCAAATCACTCTAGCAAAATATAATTTTTTTTGGTAGATTTGGAAGGAAAAAGTCATTTCCTTTATTATAACATGCTTCAACATAACTTTTACTATTTCTAAAGAGTTCTAACTTTTCTAAATAATATAACATCTTCACAAACATGTTGAAAAACCACCAACATCTTATCAAAACAATAGGTTAAATTTGATGATAATAACTATACATTTTTTAAATAATTTATGAAAATATATTGTAACATATTAATTATGATAATATTTTTAGGAAATCTATCATTCTTCATAAATACATAAATGCTATAAATTTAAAATTTCATATAGCATGAAGATTTAACTAGTTGATATTGATTTATAGATAAATAAACAAACAAAACCTAGTAGACAAAGAGAGTGGAAATCCAGTGAGAAAAACACATTTTTCCTTTCCTTTATGAGTGAAACTTTGATACTTTAAAATGTATTTGTTAGTATTTATCCTTCTTTTCATTTTCTAGATTTTTTTCTTTTTTATATTTTTAATAATAATTTATTATGTTATTTAATTGAATAAATTTAGTAATATTGTTTTATATTGGATTAATTATTATAGGCTGGTTAAAAGCTTATACATATTTCTTCACTAATTGTCATAATTAAATAGTAATGAAACATACCATTTGATTGTAAAAGCACCAAGAAACACAGGTAATGGTTTTTGTAGTTCTTTAGTTGTCCCCTTCTTATGTTGTATATTTATATAGTTAAGGATGCTGGCTGCTCATATGCTTAGATTTTTTTAGAATTATTATAATATCCTAAATATATAAGTATAATAATTTCTACTTTAACGTATATGAAACACTAACTGAATACAAGAAATAATAATAATAATAAGGAAGGATTGTTTGATATAAATTTAGTTCTATTGCATCTTTAAACATTCCATTGTAGATTAAAATAAAAACTCAATTTATTTTGAAGTATCATTACAGCTTTTACATACAGCATGTACTATTTCATGTACATAAATTGGCTTATGTGTTACATATATGCATGTATGTTTATTTATTCTATAAACTTTAGAACTGTTTTTATGAACTCCCTTCTAAAATATCCTATCTCTTTACCATCCCTAAAAGTTAGAACATATGGCTTTAGATGAATCCGGGATAGGATCTTTTTGTTTCTCTAACTTATAAAAATACCTTGTGATATCTTCTCATTTTTTTTTTAAATTTCAACTATTTATTATATATGATAATATCTTTAAAAGATAAATTTAAAAAAAATAAAAAAATGAATTTAGAGGTAGAAATCCACACACACTACTCATTCTGTCGTCTTTGCCGAATCTCCAATACATTCTCTGTCCATCTTCAAAGAACATAACTTTTATCTTTGAAGACATTCATGCTTCTCTTTTCTCTTTGTACTCATCTTCATGGAGAGTGCTGTCACCAAAAATCAAAAGTACAAGCGGAGCTTAATTTTACAAGGAACCCCTTGCATATAAAAGCCATCATCAATTGCTTTCCAATTCTCATTGAAGAAAAACTATCGAGTTCAATGTCAAAACACCTGCGGAATCGTATAAAAAATTATTGAATATCCGCAACAAAGCTCGAGGTTGTCCTTTGAAGTCTCAGGCTCCACGATTAAAGGTTATAGGTCACTTGAACTTGAAATTATAAAAATAGCAAACAGCAACTTTATTTGGTCCTAGCTATTGTATACTTGAATCGATTTTTTTTATATATTATGAGTTCTGTAACTCTAAATAAGTAAAAAGTTATAACCTTTCAAAGTTGAAAAAAAAAAAACACTAAAACTATGTGATTTGTTTTTCTAAAGAATCATAACTTTTTTCTCGTTTGGAGTTACGGAACATATAATATATATATATAAAAAAAGACTTATTTGAGTATATTATAACTAGGATCAAACTTTATTGTCATTTGGAATTTTTATAAAGGTAAAATTGCTATGTTTTCATGTGCCAAAATGTAAATAAAAAAAATTACACTAAAGTTCACGTCTTCTAGCAATTTGTGCCTAAAGGCGCAAACTCTTTAGTACAATTCTACTTAAGGTGAGGACGTCGTTCACGCTTTTAAGCAAATTGCTTAAAGACCCAAACAATATCTGCATATTTAATACAAATTGTACCGAAGGCACAAATTGGGTCTACGCCTTTAATTTTGTCAATTTTGAAAAGAAAAAAAGAAGTCGCAAATTGAGTATATGCTTTCAAAACTTATTTTGGGAATAATTTTTATGAATATAATATTATAATTTTTTTTTTAAAAAGTACAATATTTACAAGTATATCCCCTAAAACATGCCCTTTTATATCCAAAAACATATTCATCCATGCATAGAATTCAGTTGACAATAATCTATTGTGCTACCTCGAAGAAAGCAACCCAAGTTGTAGAAAATTGTTTTATGTATTAAAAATATAAACTAACGAATGCAGTTCACTTCATGGCCCAGTGCACCGATGCGTCGGAAAATTGCTTCAATGCTGCTAACACTATATATAAATTGATTAATGGAATATAAGAATTAATAAAATTTTAAGATATGAAAATATAAATAATTTTTTTTAAATTTACTATAATTATTACATATTAAAAAATTATTAATATTTATATATTATTCATTCAAATATATGATACATTAATATTAATAATTTTTTTTAATAGGTTCAGCATTCTTTTCTACCATCTATATATAAATATTTTTTTTTCCTTTTCCGAGAAGGATAAGATGATGACGTGTCGTCTTTAAGGTATTGATTAACTTAGGTTATTTTGGAATGCGGGGTTAAACCAGAATACGCTATCCGACATCATGCAATACATATAAATTGCCAAAGATATAATTAGATTTTAAAAGATTAATCAGTTTCTTATTTAACTATCCAAAGGGTTAGCTCCAAAATGAAAACTTCTTTGCAACTTTTGAATAAAGTGGAAATAGGTTGGGAAAAAAAAAGAAGTATACTTTTAGTTATTAATATTTAATTACTTTTTTATTTGAGTTCTTAACTTTTTAAAATCTTATAAAAAAGGATTTCCATCAAATTCTTTAAGTTTTTAATTCTTTTGTTGACATATATCAACTTTAAATTGGTCTATAATAATTAAATTAATAAAATAATAATAAATATGTTTATTTACATAATATAATAAAAATTATTACTAAATATATTTAATGATATAATATAATAAAAAATAAAAAACACAAAAATAATAATTAAAATTTAAAAAATAGGCTAAAAAAATTTGTGTGTATCCTTTCCTTCTTAAGCAACTAACTCAAGGCTAATCAGAAGTCAATAATGAACAAGATAAATAAAAAATACAACATATTTGATGAAATTCTTATTTTTGTACTGTTTTGAAAACATCGAGGATACAAATCAAAGGGAAAAAAATGTTGAGGATTCATATAGAAAAGTAGGTAAATATTAAGCACTAAAAATGTTTTTTTCCCCAAAAAACAAAAAGAAAGAAAAGAAAATAAAGTAAAATAGAGGAAATAAAAGGAAATCGAGGGACATACAAGTTTTACCCTTTGTTTTGGATATAAAGAGTAAAATGAAAAGAGATCAATGCAAATGTTTCTTTCTGCTTGTTTAGTTAATACAAAGGAAATGAAAAGAAAAGAAACTATAGGATAACTTAGGGTAACACTCTTAATATAGTATTTTTTTTTTTAATATTCCGCGAATATTGTACTCAAAATAATAATTCTTAAAATAGGTTTCGAAGGGCGGATGTGGTTTGCGACTTTAGTACAAAAAAATTAAAACTAAAAGTGCAAACCTAATCCACACCTTCAGTACAATTTATACTAATGGTGCAAATGAGGTTTGCGCCTTCAGTGTAATTGTATTAAGGGTTTTTTTTTTTTTTTTTACCATGATGGAATCCTACAAACCTATATTGCAAACCTATAAAAGTTATAATAAAGTAACACTACTGTAATATATGAATTTTTAAGAATTTTTTTTAATATATATCATAACATAAAAACCAAGGTCATAATTAGGATTTCATAAAAACTTAAGGGACAAAGGGGTCTTTTATAGTTAGAATATAAATACTCAAAGTTGACCTAGTTTTGCTCTTTTTCACCCTTCATAGTAAAAACAACAAACAAAAGGAAAAGCAATCTCAATGTAACCTTTAAACAATTAAGAGGATTTTGTTGATGTTCGATCCAATCACATGAGGTAAGATTTTACTATGAAATGGTTAATGAGAATACCGAATTGAGGATTTACTCTAGTTACATCGCCTTGTTCATCCAGAATTTGAATTTGAGGAACGGGACGAGACAGGCACCAAATATATCGATTAAGGAGTAGATTCGCCAAAACTTAGAAGTAAGTCATCTAACCTATGTTAATTGAGTAGAAAATTCATGTTTTAGGAATTATTTAAGCTTAGGATTAGAGAATGTGGAGCTTGGATAAATTGGAATAAAGAAATTAGGGTTTGTGGGAATTTACTGAGAGATACATGACCTCCTAACACGGCCGTGTTTCAACCGTGTTGACCCCTAAACATACCAAGAGATATACGGCATTTCAACCATGTTGAACACATGACATATTGAGAGATACATGACATGTCTACATGGTCATGTTCTAACTGTGTTGAATGTAAAGTATACTAAGAGACGTACGTCGTATCTACACAGCCATGTTCCAATTGTGTTGAAACCAAAACTCACTGAAAGAATACATGACCTTTGACATGGTTGTGTATTAGCCCGTGTTGAGCTATATGGCCTCCAACATGGCTGTGTTGAGAGAAATATAATTTCATTGTATATTTATTTAACTTCTAATTAAGTTACTTTCCACGTAACCTAGATAGTTAGTAAAACCTTAGAAAAATTATGCGATTAAGATTAAGAGAGTTAAGAGATAATATTAACCTTAGATTAGTCCTAAGGACTTGTTGATGTTGTATAGATTTCAGTTTAACTTAAGTCCAGGACTAAACGTGCTTAAGGCTAAGATTCAAGATACGTGTAACTTGTGTGTTAATTTCTGCTTGTATAAGTTAGTGTATGTATTGAATTTGATTTAATTGGAACAATGAGCTTAAGTGTTTAAGTTATATGTTGTATGTGTTTGGCTCGACCTAGGGGCCCATAGTGGCAGATTCCTAAGGAGCACCCTAATGATCCTTGTGTAACATTGTCCCTAGTAGAGTCGTGCTTGGAAATGATCTAAGTTAAATGTTAGATTAAGTATTTAAGTGGACATGGGTGTGGGGCCCATAGTGGTAATTCCCATCACAAGATTAAGTGGCTTAAGTGTACCATAGGTGTGGAGCCTGTAGTAGCAATTCCTATCACCAAATTTAAGGGTTTAGGAATCATGGGTGTAGGGCCTATAGTGGCAATTCCCATCACCCATTCAAGTGCTAATGTGTTAAGTGTGTTTAGAGGGTCATAAGTACCTTATTGTTTGATGTGCCTAAATGATCAAATTCAAGCACATAAAACTAATTGAAGAACCACTTCAATAAATCCCAAAAATGGCATGACAAACAATTTCCAAATGAACCCTAATTACAAGAACTCTTGCTCTGATACCAAAAGATGATGTGCTTAAATCCAAGTATAAGCACACAAAACTAACTGAAAGACCAAATAAACAAATCTCCAAAATGGCGTGAAGAACAAGTGTATTATAAGCCCTAATTGTTTGAACAAGTAAGCTCGGATGATCAAAAGATGATGTTTTCAAGGGATCGTAATACTAATCAACAATAACACACACAATTGATTCTATTACAATGAAATTAGTGTGAACAAGTTGTAGATAAAATCCCCAAATGGCATGGAATCAAGGATCCACAACCCTAAATGACATGAACCAAATTAGAAGTACAATAAGTGGATTCCAATACCAATCAAATTCAATGAAACAATTCAATTCCGATCCTTACAATTGACATGAAAACCAAGAAATATATGAACCCTAATTCAAGCATGAATAGATAAACAAAGATCAACCTATTATCACTAAATATTACACACTAGTAGTAACAAGAAACAGTTTAGTAAAATCTTGATATTACTCACAAGATTTGCTAAGCCAACTCGCCATAATTTCACAAGTGAAATTGATAAGAGTAGATGGCGTAAAGAGGAGGCTCCCACAGTAACAAAAGTGTATTTTCTCAATTCATCAAAAGTCCCTCAAAAACCCTAATGAGCAAGTCAAATTAAGGTTGAAATAACTAAACAATTACATTTATACCACTAAAGGGTAGTCGGTCCTAAGTTCCTTAATTACAACCAAATAAAATATCCTACAAAGCTTACAAAATAAATGGTTCAAAAATAAACTACAAGTACAAAAATAATCTTCAACAAGCTAGCTCTTCAATGGAATTTATCGATTCAGCTCATCTTCGGTTTTAGGTTGGTCCATAAATAACCCACAAGCTGAGTCTTAGTGAGTTTGTACATCACCCTATAAAACCCGACAAGTGTGCTTATTGGAATACACAATATATAAGCAACAGAAAAGAGGTTAATATGCAAATAATTCCAGGGTCGGTTTGTTCAAAGAGGACCTTCATCACCAAGATTTGAAATCCTTTGGCTCTTACCCTAATGATAGGTCTTATAAGATTTTGATTCCTATCATCTCCTTGAGCCTAAAAAAGATTTGTCCTCAAATCTGACAGATCAAATGCAGTAAAGAGTCTATATCCTCCTAGCAAGTCATCTAAAGAAGTATCACTATAGAATCCCAGTATCTAAAATACCACAGGGGTTCATTACTTTCTCTCCTCCATTTCTAAGATATACCTCGTCTGCAATACATATAATTGTCCATTATCCACTAAGAACTCTCCTGTCTCAACCCGTTCCATTGATATTGTTGCCTCCTTTTCTGATTCACCTGTATGTCTTTGACCCTCTTAGCCCTCTAATGGTTTGCTCAACTATTCATGAACCTCTGAAACCTCTATAGGTAGACACAACTACCTCTAAACATTTTAGTCTTCTAGGGGTTGGCTCATTTGACTATGACCCTTAGGAACTTCTAAAGGTTGGCACATCCGTATCTGATAAGTTTTGTCCTCTATAGATTGGCTCATGTAACTAGGAACCTCAGGAACCTTTGAAGGTTTGTATATTTAATTCTGCACAGTTTGGTCCTCTGAAGGTTGGTTCATGTGGTTATGATCCTCAGGAATCTCTAATGGCCTACAGACCCGTTGCTAAACCTTTTAGACCTCTGAAGGTGACATTAGATTCAGAATGATGCGTTTACCCTCCTTTTGGAATACATATGTATTTCTAAAACCATCATGTAAGACCCTCCTGTCATATAACCATGGCCCGCCAAGCAATATATGGGATGTACATATAGGAAGAATATCACATTCAACTCATCATAGTATTTATCCCCTATACTGAATGGTACCCTAGCCCTTTAGGTCACATGTAAACTTCCCTGATTACTCAGCCAATGTAATTTATAAGGCTTAGGATGTAGGGTAGTGGCAAGTTTCAGTTTCAATACTAACGATGCTGCTACCACATTTGTACAACTACCATCATCAACTATAATGACACATAGGTTACCTCGTACCCTACAAGAAGTATGGAACAAATTTTCCCTTTGCTCATCATCCTTAGTAGTAAAAGTAGTCAATGTTTGGCGTAATACATTAGTAGAAAGATATATTTCACTTGACATGATTGTGTTTAATTCCAACAACACAAAAATATAACCCTACACTCCATGGTTCAAGCAAGCAACCAAGTCAATAAATGAGTCTTGCCACTTCAAGTAAAGTTAAGTAAATGAAGTACACACAATCACTTCCAAGTAGTTTAGAAATTAAATTCAACCAACAAGTGTTTAAGTAATGAGTTCAATTACTTTTACACTTTAATGTTTGTTTTTTAATTCAAATTCTACTACTCAAACCTTCCTTTCTTGCCATGATTTCACACTACTATAAATCACAATGTGCAGCACCTCACCATACACATAAATGTACAATTCACAACATCACACACTTCCCTTACTCACGGTGCAAGCACTCACCACCACTACATACACCACTTGCAATCCCCTTTACTTCAACACACATAAACACAACGCCACACACACACACCCTTTACTAAATACATAAGCACAACACCACACATACACACCCTCTACTCACGGTGCAGCACACACACACATACACACTTCTACACATTGCACTCGTCCACTTCAAAAACACTTTTCAAACTGCAACTTAACAAGGCAGCTTAATTCAAATTCAGATGATTTCAATTATTGCAACTTTTCTACAATTGGTAAGAAGCCTCTTGCAAATTCAAATGAACACACAATAACTTCTATCACTTAATGTGTTTTTTGAAAATCAAATAGCTTCCATATAATCTACACAATTCAATTATGCAAAATTGTACAACTATACTCTTATTTCCGAAAACAACATGCAATGGATTACAGTTCCACTCCCTTCACAAATGAGGTAATTTCCAAGTTCTGAATTTTGAATTCAATAATACACGTTTACTCCTCTTCCTTCACAAAAATTATCAACAACAAGGAACTACAACAAGTCTTTCAATTTAACTTCAAAAAGCAGCAAAATTCAACTCCTTAACAAGATAATTACGCAACCTCAATTCACAACACACAATTTCATATCAAAGGGAAGAACCCTAATTGATAATGAGGATCACAAAATCAACCAACACTAATCCCTTCTCTTAACTTGTGCTCTGATACCAAATTATGATGTGCTTAAATGATCGAATTCAAGCACATGAAACCAATTGAAGAACCACTTCAGTAAATCCCAAAAATAGTGTGACAAACAATTTCCAAATGAACCCTAATTGTATGAACTCTTGCTCTAATACCAAAAGATGATGTGCTCAAATCTAAGTATAAGCACACAAAACTAATTGAAAGACCAAATAAACAAATCTCCAAAATGGCGTGAAGAACAAGTGTATTATGAGCCCTAATTGTTTGAACAAGTAAGCTCGGATGATCAAAAGATGATATGTTCAAGGGATCGTAATACCAATCAATAATAACACACACAATTGATTCTATTACAATGAAATTGGTGTGAACAAGTTGTAGATAAAATCCCCAAATGGCATGAAATCAAGGATCCACAACCCTAAATGACGTGAACCAAATTAGAAGTACAATAAGTGGATTCCAATTCCAATCAAATTCAATGGAACAATTCAATTCCAATCCTTATAATTGACATGAAAACCAAGCAATACATGAACCCTAATTCAGGCGTGAATAGAGAAACAAAGATCAACCTATTATCACTAGATATTACACACTAGTAATAACAAGAAGCAACTTAGTAAAATCTTAATATTACTCACAAGATTTGCTAAGCCAACTCACTACAATTTCACAAGTGAAATTGATAAGAGTAGATGGTGTAAAGAGGGGGCTCTCACGATAACAAAAGTGTATTTTCTCAATTCATCAAAAGTCCCTCAAAAACCCTAGTTAGCAAGTATTTATACTTGCTCCAATTAGGGTTGAAATGACTAAATAATTACATCTATATCACTAAAGAGTGGTCGGCCCTAAGTTCCTCAATTATAACCAAATAAAATGGCCCATAAAGCTTACAAAATAAATGGTTCAAAAATAAATTACAAGTACAAAAATAATCTTCAACAAGCTAGCTCTTCAATGGAATTCGTCAATTCAGCTCATCTTCGGTTTTAGGTTGGTCTATGAATAACCCACAAGCTGAGTCTTAGTGAGTTTGTCCATTGCCCTGTAAAACCCAACAAGTGTGCCCATTGGAATACACAATACATAAGCAATAGAAAAGAGGTTAGTATACAAATAATTCCGGTGTCGGTTTGTTCAAAGAAGACCCTCATCTTCAAGATTTGAAATCCTTTGGCTCTTGCCCTAATGATAGGTCTTGTAAGATTTTGATTCCCATCGTTGTTGCTTGTGGACTTAAATTGTATCATGAAACCATGCCTAATGGGAATCTTTCCGACGACTTAGATGGATATGGAACTTGATTTGGATGATGATCTAAATCACTCATATTTACACTTTTTTTCCTTATCTAATAAATATTTAAATGATAATCTTACAAGTACAATGATATTTCTTTACAGGATTCCAAATGAATCTCATTGTTGATTAGTTAGGGACATGATTAGATTCTCACCCAATGGCCCGCTATGACAAACATCGCCTTGATTCATTGGCTCTTTGAGGATTTTTATTATTTTGTACTTGTAATTATTTTCTTTGGACTATTTATGTTGTAAGCTTTTGGGACACTTTTCATTAATTGTAATTGTTGCTTTTAAAACAGGCCACCCTAAAGTGGCATAGTTGTAATTTTGTGAACTTTTTAACCCTAAAGGGAGTAAGTATAAATACTTGCTTAAATAGGGTTTTAACGGAGCTTTTTGAAATTTTCAGAATATACACTTCACATGTGAGGGTTAGGGTTCATCCTAAATCCAATTGCTCTTATCAATTTCAATCAAAAAAAATTGAAATTGTGGCAAGTGGCATCAAAGAGAATTGTGAGTAATATCAATTCCCTTTGTTGTATTTTTCATTTTCATCACTAGTGAGTCATATCTAGGGTTGATTAGGATTGTTCTTGATCTAAATTTGATTTCATTTGTAACCTCTTTGTAATGATAAAGATTGATTGGTTTTAGCATTTGTTTTAACCATTAATTTTGCTATATTTTGAACTGCGAAATGACCTTGATTGTGAGGAGGATCACGGCCTTGTTTTGATTGTCGATGATTGGAAATTCTCTTGGAGTTTAAAGTTAATTTATTGATTCAATTGAGGATTTCATCATTGCGATTTTATTTCCTTGAAGTTTAACATTTCGGATCAACTTACATAATTAGGGTCATGAAATATTTGTTACCCTTTTGAACCAGATTTGATCTCATCCTTTAAGGATTGTAATTTGGTTCATTTGCATGTGCTTAAACCCCTTTTTTAGGCACATCACCTTTTGGTATCAGAGCTATCACATTTGGATACATAAGGTTGATCACGTTCTAGTTGAAGAATTGTTTACAAGTATTGAGATTTGACGCCATTTGGAAGCTAGTTTGATTGACATTGTTTGATTGTCTTTCAAATTGGTTTTGCATGTGCTTAGACTTTGGTTTTAGGCACATCAAAATGTTTGCCTTATAGAGGGGCCCTCCAAATCATAAAAAATTCGGATGTATAATTTTTGAATGCCAAGATCTCCATATGATTTAGTCGTTTCAATGAAATTTTCAATATCTTCATCATCTCTAATTGCCATCAATGCATAACATGTACTACCCCCATGGAACACAGGATGCTTGTGAATTATCTCAACCCCCACTTCATTTGGATCAACTCTGATGTTGCAACATATTCTATATAAAAATTCATTATAGTTGACATTTTTCTTCATTTTCAACTTCTTCACCAGATCTCTATCATATTTCAACCCTCAATTACTAGCCACAATATTTCCAAGCATAGATCATCAATTTCACATAGTCAACCATTGTTTCCCTATCTAAAGTATATATAAAATATGAGCTTTTAAAAAATATGACAATTTCCAATAACAACATTGTAAAAATTTACACAAAAAAAAAAATTCCATATCATTTTTAATTTTAATTTTTTCATATTATTTCCAAACAAAAATTTACAAATTTAATTAACAACACTATAAAAATTATTTTGCATACCAGATATTACAAATTTCCATCACAATATTTTTTCTATAACAATAAAGATAATATTTTTAATTTAATATTTACAAATAATATAAAAAAAAATTTCATAAAAAAGTATTCTCATACTAACACAAAAATTAGTATCACAAGTTACATATTACAGGATTTATATAAATCATATCTAACACACTACAAACTAACAATAAGCAATAAAATTTTCTATAAAATATAGCATTACAACAACATTTTCCTCAAATAATAACATTAAACACAGTAAAAAAAATCAATTTTTTTTTTTTAAAAATACCATAACCTATTAATTTTTTAGAAAATGCTTAGATCTAGTTGTATTAGTTCAGATCCCTCTGCTCTGCAAAAACACTTCTTCTTCCTCCAAATGACAAGGAAAAAATAGATCAAGTTTAAAGATATGGAAAATTATAGTAAATGCCTTCTATTTCTGTATTTATGTTTTTTATTTTCTCTACTATTGTCTCGTAAGTTGCTTTTTACATTGACAGTGGATGTTAAAGTAAAAAAAAAAAAAGGACAGTAGGATTACTTGGTGTGGCAGAAATGTAAGCCCAGACCTGGTCCGCACCTTCAGCTTTAATTTTCTTTTTCACCTTAAAGCCGCAAACCACATTTGCACATTTGAAACCTATTTTAAGAATAATTATTTTAGGTATAATATTTCCATAATTTAAAAAAAATACTATATTTAAAAGTGTTACCCAAATAACATGACTAAATTATGCTTCATCTTATCCCATTTCCTCACCTTTTAGAAGCATTTTCGCAGTTTCTCGTAATATTCACTCATTTTCTCTATTTTCTCTCCAAATTTAAGGAGAAATAAAATTACTCCAAAAATAGAATTTATAATGTTATATATATAATTCATATACAATTAAGTGGTATTTCCTTATTCAAATTTATAAAATTTAGGCTTAGGGCAATAAATTCATCAACACGAGTTTTTATATCTTTTAAAATAACTTAATATTGTTAACTGCACAAATGTCTTTAAAGAAAAAATTAAAAGAGAAGACTTGATCGGCATGGCCATATTTGTTAAATGGTGTACTTCAAATTTTGTTCTTCATCTATTGTTGATGGGAAAAATTACAAACAAGGGAATTGATGTTTGGAATCAAGTTCAAAATTCAAATGAAAGATTGAATTTTCAAGTAGTTAAAATAGAAGATTAATAATATATTAAGTAGTTTAAATAAGAAATCCTATTATGAAGCCACTACAAGCAGTAACAAATTTTCTATTTGAGCCACTTAGTATATTTACAAGATAGTAATAAATCATCTCTTTGAACCATTTAGTATAATATTGATCTTTTATTTTAATCACTTAAAAATTTGATCATTTACTTTAACCACTTAATATAACATTATTCCTCTATTTTAATTATTTAAAAATTTAATTCTATATTTAAAATTAATCCCAAACATTAATTCTATTGTTTATAATTTTTCCATTGTTGATGTATATGCAAATAAACCATGATATACCTTTCCAAGTGTTTGATTGTCATTACTTTATAATACTGAATTAAATAGAATTCTCAATCCTTATTTGGTTGGATGAATATCACATTTTGTATCTAAAATTTATCCACTTTTGCAATTAACTATCTAAAGTTTGGAGATATTAATTTACTATGTATAAGCTTTTTGTGGTTATTTATAATACCTTAATAGGGTAATTAATTACAAAAAGAAAAAAACAGAAAAAAAAAAGAAAAAATTAGATATTTAATTACAAAAATGGATAAAGTTTAAGTAGTTAATTGTAAAAATAGACAAAGTTTGAGTAGAAAATTGATATTTCAAAACTTTACGTAGTTAATTACAAAAATGAGTAAATTTAGGTACCAAATATGACATTAACCCTATTTGGTTTGCATAGTAAACCAACTTAATAAAGGGAACTTAAATTAATAAACAAAAGCAAAAAACAAAAAAACAAAAAAAGATTTATACCATATATTTAGAAGTATAAAAATTTATTTTATAAAATAAAAAAAATAACTATATTCTCAAAATCCAAAAAATAACACTATATCATTGTCCTTTTTTGTTTCTATTGTGTCTACACTAAAACTCTTTCAATGAGCTCTAATTTTAATGTTAAAAATAACCTTATATCATAAAAAAATTGGTGTCTCATACTGCACAAACCAAACGTGATACACAAAGATTGTACTAGATTGTTTTCTAGGTAGAACCTAAAAAATTTGTACCATATATTTAGTAATATAAAAATTTATTTTGTAAAACAAAATAAGTATATTCACAAAATCCAAAAAAATAACTCCATATCATCACCGTTCTACTATAGGGTCAATGCCAAAGCTCTTTTGATGAGTTCTAATATTGACGTCACAAATAATCATATATCATCAAAACATTGATGTTTTATACTACACAAACAAGTGGTACAAGAGCATTGTATTATGTTGTTCTCTTAATTTAGTGCTATCAAGTTCTCCTCGTGCTGTTTAGTTCTACTAATTTAACATTACCTTAATACTATTTAGCTAATGTATAGATTATTGTATAATGCCTCAAGCTAAAAGTAGCCAATAGCCAATAACCAATAACCAATCTAATAAATGCTAATAAATGACTTTTTCAACCACTTAACACAAAAGTTACTAACTAATATTGACATGTTATTCAATATTTAGTCTTACAAACTAATATTATTTATCCTATAAACTAATATCAGTTCTCTCTCATAATCTATGTGAGACTATATTTTTACATATCACAATCTCCCTCCTTAAACACATGACATCTTCGTTGTGAGACCATACATTTAGGTCTAAATCTTCTCCCCATTTTGGTCATCCTTGAACCAAATACATATTGGTAGGAGGTGGGTTCTAATACCATTTGTAATGCCCTAGGTTAAAAGTAGTTAATAACTAAGCCAACAAATACTAATAAGTCTTTTTTCAACCACTTGACCCAAAATTTCTAGCTAATATTGATATTGTAAATGAGGGGTTTCAACTAGAGTAGTCACATGAGTATTACACAAGTATCACATTACACATGGCTTTATAGAAGAGATGTGTAGATAGCACATAATAGGATGACTTAGGAGAGAATAATAGAGAGGAGGAATAGGCAATCTCAAAATCTTGAATGCACAAATGATAAATAAGGGAGTTAAGGGGACCTTGGATGCCAACCTTACAATTCTTAAGAAATTGAAATCATTCTTTACTTAAATGCTTGTTTAATTCTTGAGAGTAGAAATTCCACAATGGAACAACATATTTCTAATTTATGAAATTATGTGAAATGAGGAGGAATGACTAAGTATTTATATACTCTTAGAACTAATGACATTTGCTAGATCGCCTTAATGATTGATGAATGAGATGGACTATGCTCCTTCTAAGGTTATATTCATGAGCTTACTAAGGGCCCAAGGCTATTAGCCTTCTCCATGAGTGCATGAGCTCGCTTAAGAAAGGTTGAATGTAGATGGATTGATCGGACAATCCCTATTCCAAGTCTACCAAGTCAATTCTCCCTATTTTATCCTAAATATAAATCGAACTCACTGGGTCTTGTTACCTAATCTAATGAGTCAAGTGAAATGATTTATGGGATTGGCCTAATATATTAATATAATAATTTTAGCCCTCTACAAATATGTTATTCACCGCTTGACCTTACAACCAATACCAATTCTTTCCCACAATACATGTGAGACTAGGTCAACACATGATGTATCGCATGTTCTACAAAAATTAATGAATTAAAGGATGAATAAATATCAAAGCTTTAGTAATTTAGTGGTATGAACAATTAATTCCCAATATAATGAATTAGATTCGATTTCCTCATTCCTAATGTATATTATAGTTGTTAAAAAAATGAATGAATAATATATTAACTCTTTAGTTAATAATTTATGCTTATAAAATATTGAATTGTTTACTCTACAATTGATGGATTTGGATCCTCTCAATTTTTCTTCCATCAACTTATAAATCATTAGTTAAAATCACCTACATTATTGGAATATGCTATGATGTCAACATAACATTATTTCCTTTCTTATAATCTTAATCACTAATTACATAAGGTATCATTTTAAAAAGGTGAATTGAGAGAAATCGAAAAAAAAAAAAAGTAAATTGAAATGATCCATTTCCATAATTGGTACTTAATTCCATCTCTGGAACATAAGAACTTTATCTCAAATAAAAATAAGTGGAAGTTACTTTACACCAATGGTAATGATAAAGGGAATTCTCCTGTTTAATCATATAAAAGTAACTACACCATATGGTCACTTTTTACTGTTAATAGCCCCTATTTTACCATGAACAAAAGTGTTTTACTATACAAAACAACCTATCGATAGCCTTAATGAAGACTGTCGATAGTTATTTTTACCATAATGGAGCCTTATTTTTACTATATTTGAGAAAATATAACTATAATAGGGGAGAGGATGTGACTATTTGAGTCTAGAATATCCCTAGTGATAAATGCTTTCTCTTAGCCATTTCTTAAAATCCCTTTTTCTATCTTTTTTTTTTCGGTAAAGATTTAATATTAGTAATGTAAAGAATATTGCCTATAATAACATGTAATAGAAAACATAACTTAACCAAAATTAGTGATCTATAATCCTATACAAAATTCAACAAGTTTATCATCTAGTAACCCTATAGGCAAGGTATTATTAAAAAAACAAGTAGAAGAAAGTCTTGCACCCACTTTAGCCAATGAATCTACAATGCTATTGTTCTTCCTATAGGTGCTTCGTATTAATCCTCTCAATCTATTGCAGCCTATCTCTACTAATAATCACAATGTCATGAAGAAAACATTCACTAAGCTCATTTGCCTAAATAACCTTAAGAGCCTTATAACAATTAGTTATCATAATCATATTATAATACAAAATTAATGTCACATTTGGTACTTAGATTTTATCCATTTTTTCAATTAATTAACTTATAAATATGTCAATTTGCTACCTACAAATTTTTTGAGGTCATTTATAGTACCTAGAGGAAATATTTAGTTGTAAAAATGAGTAAAGTTCAGGCAATTGATTATAAGAAAGTATATAATTTAGTTAGTTAGTTGTAAAAATAGGTAAAGTTCAAGTAGCAGACCGATACTTTATAACTTTAGATAGCTAATTGAAAAAATAAACAAAGTTGAGTTATCAATTGTGAAATTTACCTATAATATAAAGTTTCAAAAACTTTTACTTTTTTGTATTCAATCGCTTTGTGGTTTTTCATAAATATTATCATAAATTTTCTATCTTTACATTAATTATTTTTTATTATATTAATCAATGGATTTCGAGCAACAAATACTTAATTTTCCCACTATAGAACCTATATTTATTTATTTTTCTTTCTACCACCAAATTGTTTTCTATTGTATTATCAATCAATTCAACAAGTAGGTTTAAAAGACCCTAAATCACAAGAAAGGTCATTTAAGAAAAAAAGGAGCTTCATGTTAAGTCAAAATATAACATAAAAGGTTAAGTTAGAAAGGCATTTTCAAAGTCAAGTCAAAGGATAACTCAAAAGGTAGGACTAAATTCCATAAAATGACCTTTTTGCCTTTTATTTGAAACCCACATAAAGAAAAGCCTTCAATAATTGGGTTTAAACAAGTATCAAGAGTATTAGACCATTAATAAACTCCATTAGAGTTTAATTTGATGATTAAGAGTATTAAAAACCCTAAGCTAAATGGGTGACATATGTCAACATAAAGGAAAAAGGCATCAAGGCAAGATAGGAGATCCCCCTAATCCACCTAGGGTTTTTGTAATATTCCCCTTTTAAACCCCCAAACTTGCCACCACGCCCTGATGCGTGAACCTTAGGTATATTAAATCTAAAACCCGACGTACGCTATTTAAATCAATTCCCCGAGGACTGTCTCAAACAAGTATCACGTAATTGGACCCCAATCACACCTGTTGACCGAAACCTAAGTTATCAAAAGGGTTTCCTATAGCGAATTCGGTTAAGTGATAGGAATAAAAATCCGACAAGACCTATCATTAGGGCAAGAACTAAAGGATTTTAAATCTTGGCAATGAGGACCTATTTTGAGCAAATCGACCCCGGAATTATTTATAAATTAACCTCTTTTCTATTATTCTTGTATTGTGTTTTCCAACAGGCACACTTATCATATTTTATATGGCGATGGATAAACTCACTCAGACTCAGCTTGTGGGTTATCCATGGACCGACTTGAACCGGCGATGAGTTGGGCCGATGAATCCTATAGAAGACCAGCATCTTGAAGACCGATTTCTTTTATATATTTTTCATTTGCATGGACTATTTATGTTGTAATCATTTTGGAACACTTTTATTTCCTTGTAATTTTCATTTAGGACAAGCCACCTTGAAAGTGGCAAACTTGTAATTTTGACCACTTTCTAACCCTAGGAGTAGCAAGTATGGGTTTGAGGAGGCCATTTTTTCATATTAGAATTATACACTTTCACGTGTGGAATTAGGATTCATCCTTAGTTCAAACCTCTTATCAATTTCAACCCAAGAATTAGAATTGTGGCGAGTGCGACGAAGGGGAATTGTGAGTCATATCGATTCCATCTTTATTGTATGTTCATTTCTTCTCTAGTGAGTCATATCTAGGGTAGATTTGAATCTTTCTTGGAACTATTGTGAGTGTAACTCATGAACAATTGTCTTGTTAAGATTGATTGTTCTTTTAGTACTTGAATTATATATATCATTTGGTGTTTGCGTGCATTGGAATTGAAGGGGAAGTGGAATTCACGGTTTTGGTGCTTCCATTTTTTTCTGATTTCACGTGGATTTCAATTCTTTTTGTTGTCACTTGGAGAATATTACAAATAAGGATTGCAATTACATCATTTGATCTTAATTTTTCCATCAAATCTCAAAGGGTTTCACGTGATTTGTCATCCACATTGGACCGGTTTTGTGATTGAATTGTGACTTGTTTTCTTGAGTCATTTGATTGTGCTTGAACTTGGTTTTGAGCACATCATCTTTTGGTATCAGAGCACAACTTGAGAGAAGGGATTGATTGTTGTTTGATTTCGTGATTATCATCTTCAATTAGGGTTAATCAATTTTGAACCGCAATTGTGTTGTTGTAGTTTGTGAGTTGCGAAAATTACCTTGATTGGAATTTTGATTTGCTGCTTGTTGGAGTTAGATTGGGAAGGTTGTTGTAGCTTCTTGTGATTAATTATTTCATGGAAGGAAAGAAGCATAGAAGTGTTGTTAAATTCAACAATTTTTTAACTTGGAAACTCACCATTCTCTTGCCGTGACTAGCTTGTGGCGTGAGGGAGGTTGTGAGGCTTGTTGTTGTGATTCCATTGTGTAATTCTGAATTGGGGAAGTGCATTTACAGATTTGCATTGAGTTGAGTAGTAAGGAATCTATTTGAATTCAAACACATTCCATTAAGTTGTGGGAGTTAATGAGTGTTATTTGAATTTGAAATTCATTTCTTACCAATTGAGAAAGGCTTGCAATTAGTGAGGAGGTTGAAATTCAAATTGGAGTTGCTGCCTATTGTTAATTTTGGATCACATTTGTGGAAAGTAGTATATTTGTTATGTTGATATCTTTGTCGTGGAAGTGGAAGTAAATTTGTTGTTGTTGTTGCCATTTATTATTGTATACTTGGAAGTGTATGTGTGTTGCACCGTGATGGAAGGAGGGGGGGGGGGGTGGGTGGCGTAATGAGTATGTTATGAGTATGTTAGTGAAGGTGTTGCAACGTGGTGAATTGGTTGCACCGTATAGGAGTGAAGTGTGTGTGGTGGTGTAAATTTGTGGAGTTGTGTGTAGTGTAAGGTGCTGCACATTAAGACTCACTATGGGTGTAAAACTTTAGCAAGAAAGGAAAGTTAAGTAGTGAAGTTTAAAATTCAAATATAAGCATTTAAGTGTGAAAGTTATTGAGTATTATTACTTAAATACTTGCTTAGTTGAATTCAATATCTTAACTACTTGGAAGTATCTATTTGTGCTTCAATTATTCTACAATACTTGAAGTGATAAGAAGTATTTGTTGCATTGGTGACTTGTTGCACCGTGGGTGTACAAGTGTGTGTGTTATTATCCAAACGTGTTTTGTGACATGGTGAAGTGAAGGGAGTGTGTTACAAATTATTTGAGATTACATTTGTACTTCAAATAAATCGCATCCACAAACATGTCAAATGATAGTGTGAATGGGGGTATTGGCAATGAGGCCAATAGCCGAGTGGGTGGCAGACTAGATCATCGAAATACAAGTGGAAGAACTCTAGATGAACAACTTCAGGACGTTACCACAATTGTTGCTACATTAGCAACAAGGATTGATAGGATGACATTACCATGACCACCTGTGGTAAACCTTCAGGCAGCACCTAAAGTAGCTCCTCAAAATGTCCAGAGAGAAGGGGCAGTTAGAGGAAATTTGAGGAGAAGAGTAGAAGGAGATTATCATGCTCTTAGGGAACACAGTGATGATAATTTTAAGGTTAATCCATATCGAGGCAGAGAATTTAGACCACCTTGAGGATTAGAGTTTGTGAAGCTACAGATGCCTTCATTTGATGGTAGAGGTTCCGCCGATGATTACCTAGACTGGGAAGACCAAGTTGACGGTCTTTTCGAGTGTTATGAGATTGATGATGACTCTAGGGTACGTCTTGCAACAGTTTATGTTGTAATCATTTTGGAACACTTTTATTTCCTTGTAATTTTCATTTAGGACTAGCCACCTTAAAAGCGGCAAACTTGTAATTTTGACCACTTTCTAACCCTAGGAGTAGCAAGTATAAATACTTGCTTAGAAGAGGGTTTGAGGAGGCCATTTTTGCAGATTAGAATCATACACTTTCACGTGTGGAATTAAGGTTCATCCTTAGTTCAAACCTCTTATCAATTTCAACCCAAGAATTGGAATTGTGGCGAATGCGACAAAGGGGAATTGTGAGTCAAATCGATTCCATCTTTGTTGTATGTTCATTTCTTCTCTAGTGAGTCATATCTAGGGTAGATTTGAATCTTTCTTGGAACTATTGTGAGTGTAATTCATGAAAAATTGTCGTGTTAAGATTGATTGTTCTTTTAGTACTTGATATATATCATTTGGTGTTTGCGTGCATTGGAATTGAAGGGGAAGTGGAATTCACGGTTTTGGTGCTTCCATTTTGTTCTGATTTCACGTGGATTTCAATTCTTTTTGTTGTCACTTGGTGAATATTACAAATAGGGATTTCAATTACATCATTTGATCTTAATTTTTCCATCAAATCTCAAAGGGTTTCAGGTGATTTGTCATCCACATTGGGCCGGTTTTGTGATTGAATTGTGACTTGTTTTCTTGAGTCATTTAATTGTGCTTGAACTTGGTTTTGAGCACATCATTAAGAATTCCTATGGAAGAGTTCTTTTGCAAAAGAACAAAAAGAGGGTTTTGTATCTCACAAAATTGTGTTTTCAATTAAAAAATAAGATGTCTCATGGTTGGCCCCTTACACGACTTATATAGAGTACATACAATAATATGGAAAACCTAAGTTACCTAATCTATTTGTTTCCTTATCCTCATGTAACCAAGTAGGCAACTAAATAATATAAATTACAAACCAAACAAATAAAACCTAAACATAACAAATAATAAACCGAATGTGCTTCTCCTTTTTCGGATTAATAAAATGAATTTATTCTAAGTCCTCTGAATCATTGCATCCCTCCATGGAAATGTGAATTAAGTTGATAAGTGTTGGTCCTCCTTTAGTGTAACTTGATCCCTTAGCTTGTAAGTCCTTGACTAGTCCTTATAAAGCTTCATTCATCCTCTTAGCTATAGCTCGAGTCATTTGCCCTCCAATTCCTTATAAAGGATCTTGAGTCCTTGGTTCTGTCTTCTTAAATGCTAGATGATCCTCATCATTCCCTCCTTCCTCGAAAAGATTCATCCTCAAATCACCTACATCATAAGGAGTAAGATCAGAAACGTTAAATGTAGCACTTACATTACCATAGTGGCTTGGTAAATCTATCTTATAGACATGGCCATTTATGTGCTCCACCTGTTGGAAAGGTCTATCGCCCCTTGGATACAACTTGGATTTTCGTTGTTCAGCGAATCGTTCCTTCCTCAAATGCATTCAAAGCCAATCTCCTGGATGGAATATAGCTTTGATGCGTCCTTTACTGGCCTGATAAGCATAATATTCATTCTTCTTCTCAATGTTAGCTCAGGCCTAAGTATGTAAATCCCTAACAAATTCTACCTTTTTTGTGCCATCAAGATCAATAAACTCATTAGTAGGTAAAGGCAATATATCCAATGGAGTTAAGGGATTGAAACCATACACAACCTCAAATGGAGAGTAAGATGTAATAGAATGTACAGTCTTATTATATGAAAACTCTACATGAGGCAAACATGTTTCCCATTGCTTCAAATTTTTATCAAGCACAACACGTAGCAATGTGGAAAGTGTCATGTTAACCACCTCTGTTTGTCCATCCATTTGTGGATGTGCCACAGTGGAAAACAATAGTTTTGTGCCTAGCCTATTCCATAAAGTGCGCCAAAAGTGGCTAAAAAATTTCACATCTCTATCACTCACGATAGAGTTAGGTAAACCATGTAATCGAACGATCTCCTTAAAGAATAAATTAGCTATATATCGTGCATCATTAGTTTTAGAACAGACAATAAAATGGGCCATTTTACTAAACCTATCGACGATAACAAATATGTTATCTTTGCTATTCTGGGACCTAGGTAAACCTAATATGAAATCCATGGAAATGTCAGTTCAAGGCTGACTAAGCATAGGCAATGGGAGATACTCCCCATGGGGCATGACTTTGGATTTAACTTTCCTACATGCAATGCATTTGTCACATACAGTTTGCACATCATGTCTTATCTTAGGCCAATAAAAGTGTTCATGCAAAATATCCAAAGTTTTCTTCACACCAAAATGTCCCACGAGATCGCCCCCATGCATCTCCCTCACCAACAACTCTCGTATGGAACTCTTAAGTACACACAATCTATCCTTCTTAAATAAATATCCCTCATGCCTATAGTAATTCGCATACCCATTTTCAGAACAAGCAGCCTAAATCTGACTAAAATCAGCATCATGTTCATATAAAGCTTTCATACTTTCAAGCCCAAGCAGCTTAGTAAGTAAGGAGGTTAATAGAGAATACCTCCTAGATAGTGTGTCAGCCACTACATTTTCCTTACCCTGCTTGTACTTGATGACTTATGAAAAGGTTTCAACAAACTCCAACCATTTGGCATGCCTCTTGTTCAGCTTTCCCTGCGCCTTTAAGTACTTCAAGCTTTCATGATTGGAATGGATGATAAACTCCTTGGGCAATAGATAATGTTGTACATTTACAAAGTCCTCACAAGGGCATATAACTCCTTGTCATACACTGGATAGTTTAGAGCAGCACCGTAGAGTTTCTCACTAAAGTAAGCTATTGATTTAGAATCTTACATTAACACACCACCAATACCCTTCCTAGAAGCATCACATTTGATCTCAAAAACTTTATCAAAATTAGGTAATATTAACAAAGGAGTGTTAGTTAACTTACCTTTCAACGTTTGGAATGCCTGCTCTTGTATTTCGGTCCATCTGAATTCGGCATTCTTCTTCACAAGATCATTCAATGGAGCAGCAATAAAGCTAAAATCTCTCAAAAATCATCTATAAAAGCTAGCTAAACCATAGAAGCTCTTGACATCATTAGCGTTCTTTGGTGTTGGCCAATCTCAAATTGCCTTCACCTTCTCCTCATCTATAGCTATTCCATCTGCACCTACAATAAAACCAAGAAAAACCACGGACTCCGTACAAAACGTGCACTTCTTTAAATTGGCATATAATTGGTTTTCCCTTAAAACAGTAAACACACTTCGCAGATGTTATACATGATCATCCAATGTTCTGCTATAAATCAGGATATCATCAAAATAAACGACAATAAATTTTCCTAAGAATTGATGCAAAACATGATTCATTAATCTCACGAAAGTACTAGGTGCATTGGTCAACCCAAAAGGCATTACCATCCATTCATATAGTCCATGTTTGGTTTTAAAAGCAGTTTTCCACTTATCACCCTCTTTCATACAAATTTGGTAATATCCATTTTTAAGGTCAATTTTTTAAAATAAACATGCACCATGCAACTCATCAAGCATGTCATCTAATCTAAGAATAGGATTTCTGTACTTAATTGTAATTTTGTTGATTGCCTTGCAATCCACACACATGCGCCTCGTCCCATCCTTCTTAGGGATTAGTATCACTGGAACCGAGAATTGGCTCAAACTCTCTCGCATGAATCCTTTCTCCATCAACCCATCCACTTGTCTTTAAATTTCCTTGGCCCCCTCAAGATTGGTTCTATATGCTGGGCGGTTTAGAATGGAAGCGTTCGACATGAAATCAATCTAATGCTTTATCCCTCGCAAAGGGGGTAGGCCTTGTGACACTTCTTCAAGGAATAAGTCCTTGTATTCCTATAATAAAGACATAACAACACTAGGCACAATAGAGTTAAGGTCAGTATGAGAAAAATATAAATCCTTGTACATAAATACAAGTAATTGTTGTTTGGCCAACACTGCACTCTTAACCTCACTCTTTCTCGCCAGACTCTCTACTCTCTGTGTTTGAGTGCCTTTTCCCTCTATACTCACCAGTGTTTGCTTTTCACTCCTTTTCTTTTTCTTTTCACTTTTCTCTCGTGCACTCAAGTGTTTTTCTGTAAATTCTTTTGCCATCCACATCTAGTCCTCACTAGCTTCCTGTGGTTTCTATGGCGTGAGAACCACTTTCCTTTTGTTTAATACAAAGGAATATTGATTCTTGTACCCGTCATATGTAATCTTCCTATCGAATTGCTAGGGTCACCCCAATAGTATGTGGCTAGCCTGCATAGGTACTACATGACACATAACCTCATCTTTGTAGCTCCCTATGGAAAAGGTTATAAGAACCTGCTTGGTCACCTTAAGCTCCCCACATTCATTCAACCACTGTAATCAATATGGTCTTAGATGTTTCACTACTTTCAACTACATCTTTTCTACTAGCAAGGTACTAGCAACATTAGTGCAGCCGCCACTATCGATTTTCAAGCTACAAACTCTACCCTGCACATGACACCATGTATGAAAAATATGTTCACGTTGGATCCCCTCACCATCCTCATGGGGTTGTACACTAAGTACTCTCCTCGTGACATACAACTCGCCACTCATGGGTCCCTCTAAGTTAACATCCTCATACTCCTACGATGGTGACTCCTCCTCCTCCTTAGAGCTCACACTTTCTACATCCCCATTGTCACAGATAATCATAGCTCTCTGATTTGGACATTGGGATGTAATGTGTCCAAACCCTTGATACCTAAAACACTTAATATCTCTAGTCTTGGAAAGGGGTTTAGTATCAGTTTTTCCCTTAGGTGCAACAATTAGATTCTTAGCCTTCACGTCCTCCTTAGGCTTTGAATCAGTGGAGTTCCTCTTCCAAGTAAACTTCCATAGAGATTCGGAAGTCGAACCAATCTGCTGCTCACTCCTATATTTTAATTGTCGCTCTACTTTAATTGCTCTGTGCAGTAATTCTTCCATATCTAAATAATGGTGTAGGTTCACTACATCAACTATTTCCCTATCCAACCCATTGATGAATCTAGCCATAGTGGTCTCATCATCCTCCTTAACTTTAGCCCTAATCAAGGCTATCTCTAACTCCTTATAATAATCCTCCACACTTTTGGTTCCCTGTTTCAAGCCCTAGACTTTCCTAAGTATGTCCTCGTGGTAGTGACTAAGAATTAACCATTTCTGCATTATGGTTTTCATCTCATCCCAAGTACTAACAGGTCTCTCTCCATACCTACACCTATTACGCACTAACCGATCTCACCATATACTAGCGTAATTTGAAAACTCTACTGCAGCCATTTTTATCTTTTTCTCCTCAATGTAGTTATGGCATTCAAACACATGATCTATTTTCCTCTCCCAGTCTAAATATAACTCTGGATCATCATTTTCCTAAAATGTTGGGATTTTCAATTTAATACTACCCAGATTACTATCACACCTTGATAGAGCCATTTTATACTCAATCTTTATAGTATAAATTGTGTTAAATTATTATTAATTTTATAGAAATCATAAGGAAATGGTACTTTAATTCTATCATCGTGATAAATCAGGTTAAATGGAGTCAAGGATGCCAATTCAAGTAAATTAGAGAAGCCATCTACAACTTGGTTCAAAGACAAGGATTTACACCGCCAGAGGGAAGTACATGGGCGTGTAATTGAAGTACACGGCCGTGTACTTGGTTTTGAATCAACAGGAAGATACACGATTGAAGTACACGGCCGTGTAGCTAACTAGGAACTAGCACGGTTTGAGGCACGGCCAAGGTGCAAACGGTGCCCCTCACTGGACAAGAAGGCAGAAATGTGGACTTCGAATAGAGAGAGACACGGCTTAGGGCACGGCCATGGTGGAAGCCGTGGGAGCAACCGTGCTTGGAGCCATGGTGGAAGCTAGACATGCCAAGGAGAAGAAAGTGTGGAACATCAACCAGATGAAGGCACGGCTTGAAATCTAGCCGTGGGTGTAACTATGGTACACACTGGACACGGATGAAGACTTGTAGATTATGCACAGATGAAGGCACGACTTGAAATCTGGCCGTGTGTGTAACCGTGGTACATACTGGGCGCGGATGAAGACTTGAAGAATATGCACAGAGGATGGCATGGCTTGACCCACGGCCGTGTGGGGGCGTGCCAGGTAGACGAATCTTCACTTCTCGAAATCTACTTGGAAAAGGAAAGATATTTTCGTATCTTGCTAGCAAAAGATCACATGCTATCCCCCTAACAATATAAATAGAACCAACCCTAGAGGGTTAGGACAATTTTGGAATCTTTGGATCTTGAAGAACCTTGGATCATCTTGGAGGCAGAGCAGGCAACCGGGTTCATCATGTCTTTACTTTTTATTTTCGTTTTATTGATGAACATGAGTAGCTAAGCTACTTTTCTAGCCAAAGGGTCATAGATGTTTAATTCTCCACGAATTGTGAGGTCTAATTGACTTGTATTTATTCTATTCTTTGCTTTCGGATATTCATATATCTTCTGATCGTTTTGTCATTATTATCTTTGTTGATTGGTATGAATAGAGCTCTTCTACTCAATTAGCAAGTTAATATATTGTCAACTAGCACGTCAAATCCGTAATTGTTTGATCGTTCTAGTCTTAGTGACGCAATAACATGTTTGGTTATAAAAGAGATGATCGAATTCATGTTATGGAGGTGTATGATCATGTTTAAATAGGTTATCTTATAATCTACTGGCATGAATTGGTGGTCTCTCTAGATTTTAATGCTATTGACAGATTAAATCCTAAGCGCTTGTCTAGGGTTGTTTAATCAATAAGAGAAATAATTCAAAGCGCTTGTCTGAGGTTATCGAGGAAGTAAGGAGAGATAGGTTGTTAGAGCTTGTTAATAACCATAACCAGTTTATCTGGAACTAAGAATAGAAAACATTTGCATCGATGATCAATTCCTAGAATTAAACTATCTTGATTCCTTTGGCTAGGCTTTTATTAATATCCGATTTTCTTACCTTGTTTTACTTTATTTTGATTCACAAACAAACCCCCCCCCCCCCCCCCCCCCCCCATTTTCCTTTTCCTTTTTATTCTCCTTGGATAGAAATAAATTTAACCAATCTCTGTGGATTCGACCCTACTCACCACTATATGCAAATCATATAATTGTCTAGGAGTAGGTTTTATTTTTGTTGGATTCGACACCCATCAAATTTTGGCGCCGCTGCCAGGGTTTGGTGTCAAATTTATTTCTATTCTTGTATGACTCGTTCTTCTCAGACAGGTGAACTAACTTATAATCCGGAGATTGAGAAGACTCTAAAGAGGCTGCGACAAGAAGCTAGATCATCCCCCGGACCGAACTTAGTATTGGACTTGTCTGATTCATCCCTTGATTCTAAAAAAGAGGACGACATGGCAAATCCCGAGGGAACATTAAGGGAGTTAGCTGCACCGGATGTGAATCAACAACCACTTTGTATTCACTATCCCGAACTAGCTGTGGAATTCGAATTGAAATCTGGGTTGATACATCTGCTACCTACATTTCATGGTCTTGAGAATGAAGATCCTCACAAGCATTTGAAAGAGTTCCATATAGTGTGTTCTAGTATGAGGCCGCAAGGAATAACCGACGATCAAATCAAGCTACGCGCTTTTCCATTTTCTTTAAGTACTAAAGCTAAAGATTGGTTGTTTTATTTGCCTCTAGGTTCTATAACCACATGGACTGATATGGTGAGACTCTTCTTGGACAAATTCTTCCCCGCATCCAGAGCCGCTGGTATAAGAAAAGAAATTTGTGGTATAAAACAGAGGGACACCGAAACTCTTCATGAGTATTGGGAGAGGTTCAAGCAACTGTGTGCAAGCTGCCCACAACATGGGATATCTGAACAACTCCTCATCCAATATTTTTATGAAGGCCTACTTCCGATGGAGAGGAAGATGATGGATGCTGCAAGTAGAGGTGCCATAGTAAACAAAACCCCTGGTCAAGCTAGGGAATTGATCTCCATTATAGCTACCAATTCGCAACAATTTGGGTATAGGCATTATACATCTTCAAGGAAGGTAAATGAGGTAAATGTATCTAACCTTGAACATCAAATTTTTAATCTTACCTCCCTTGTGCAGCAGCTAGCTCTTGGAAATACCCAACAGGTGAAAGCTTGTGGAATTTGTGCTGCTCCTAGTCATCCGACCGACATGTGCCCCACATTGCAAGATGACAACCATGAACACGCCAATGTTGTAGGCGGATTCCCAGGACAGCCACAAAGGAAATATGATCCCTATTCAAATACTTACAATCCCGGATAGAGGGATCACCCTAACTTCAGATATGGCAATAAACCACAAAACTTCCAACAATTCCAACCTAAGCCATCAAACCAAGTATCACAGGCTCCTTCCACTTCAGGTATGTCTCTTAAGGAAATTGTTAAATCACTCGCTGTTAATACAAAACAATTTCAGGATGAGACAAAGCAGAGCATCCACAACTTGGAAAATCAGGTAAGTCAACTTGCTTCTTCTATAAATAAGTTGGAAACTCAAGGTAAGTTACCTTCGCAAACCGTCACAAATCCAAAGCAAAGTGCTAATGCAATTACCTTGAGAAGTGGAACGAAATTGCAGGGATCAATTGAGAAGGATCACCGAACTAATCCTGAGGAAGAGATTGAGAAAGAAACTCCAACTCCAAGCCAGTAGAACAATCAGATCAAAGGACCCCTCATTGAACCACCAAAGGTCATGACAACAGCACCTCCTTTCCCTTCCAGACTAGCAAAATCCAAGAATGAAGCTGAAGAAAAAGAGATTCTTGACACTTTTCGCAAAGTTGAGGTAAACATTCCCTTGCTGGATGCAATTAAGCAAGTACCTCGTTATGCTAAATTTCTAAAAGAATTGTGCACTAATAAAAGAAAGCTGAAAGGTAATGAAAAGATTAGTATAGGTGAGAATGTTTCAGCTATTCTTCAAAAGAAGCTTCCTCCTAAATGTAAGGATCCAAGTATGTTTACTATTCCTTGCAAAATAGGTAACCTTGGAATCACTAAAGCTATGTGTGATTTAGGCGCTTCAATCAATGTTATGCCTTTGTCTGTTTATCAATGTTTAAATGTTGGCCCCCTAAAGGAAACAGGCGTTATTGTTCAACTTGCTGATAGGTCCAATGTTTATCTTGAGGGAGTTCTAGAATATGTTTTAGTACAAGTTAATGGTTTGGTTTTCCCCGCAGATTTTTACGTGCTTGACATGGAAAATGATGATTCCCATAATTCATCGATGATATTATTAGGGAGACCATTTCTTAAGACATCTAGAACAAAAATCGATGTACATGATGGCAACCTCACTATGGAATTTGATGGTGAAGTGATTAAATTTAACATTTATGATGCCATGAAATATCCTAGTGACATCTCACCCGTTTTTGTTGTTGATGTTATTGACCCATTAACACAGACTACATTTGATTTGATAGATGATGATGAGTTGAAAGTTGTACTTAATAAGAGTCTTACGATTCATGCATTGAAAACTCTTAAGGAAAAGTTTGTAATATCCTCTGATTTGCAGGACAAGATTTGGGAGTTGGAATCATTAAAAACTATCAGGTATGATGTGTCCTACATTCATTTACCCCCTTCTAACACAAAACTTCTTCCTTCTATTGTGCAGGCACCGAAGCTAGAATTAAAACCCCTACCCGAACATCTAAAATATATTTTCTTAGGAGAAAAGGAGACTCTTGTTGTGATAGTCTCCAACAAGCTAAGTACTTTAGAAGAAGAAAAGTTGATTCGGGTGTTGAGGGAGTACAAAGAAGCCATTGGATGGTCCATAGCTGATATCAAAGAACTAAGCCCCTCCACCTGCATGCACAAGATTTTGATGGAAGATAATTGCAAACCTTCAAGGGAAGTTCAGCGTCGTTTGAATCCACCTATGATGGAGGTAGTTAAGAAAGAGATCTTGAAATTTCTTGATGCAGGTATGATCTATCCAATTTCCGACAGCAAATGGGTAAGTCCGATCCAAGTTGTTCCAAAGAAAACAGGCTTAACTATGATTGAAAACTCCGATGGTGAGTTAATTCCTACTCGGGTTCAGAATGGATGGAGGGTTTGTGTTGATTACAGGAAGTTAAATGCGTCAACTCGGAAGGACCACTTCCCTCTTCCTTTTCTTGATCAGATGCTTGAACGTTTGGCTGGCCATTCTCACTATTGTTGTCTTGATGGTTATTCAGGTTTTCATCAAATTCCAGTGGCACCGGAAGATCAAGAGAAGACCACTTTCACTTGTCCATTCGGTACATTTGCATATCGAAGGATGCCTTTTGGGCTTTGCAATGCCCCAGCCACATTCCAAAGATGTATGGTTAGTATATTTTCAGATTATGTGGAGAATATTATATAAGTTTTCATGGATGACTTTACCATCTATGGTAATTCTTTTGATTCATGTTTGACTAACCTTACAAAAGTGCTTCAAAGATGTATAGATAAGAATCTAGTGTTGAATTATGAAAAATGTCACTTTATGGTTGAACAGAGTCTCATTTTAGGCCATATTGTATCTTCTAAGGGGCTTGAAGTCGATAAAGCTAAGGTAGAACTGATTAAATATTACCTTACCCTATAAGTGTACGGGAAATTCGGTCTTTTCTTGGGAGTGCAGGATTCTATCGACGCTTCATCAAGGATTTCTCCAAAATTACTCAACCCCTATGTCGATTGCTACAAAAAGAAGTGACATTTGAGTTCGATGAGGCCTGCAAGAATGCTTTTGACACACTGAGGGACAAGTTAACTTCTGCTCCAATCATCCAACCACCCGATTGGACCCTTCCCTTTGAAATCCTGTGTGATGCGAGCAACTATGCAGTTGGAGCAGTTCTTAGCCAAAGAGTTGGGAGAGCTTCTCATGCCATTTATTATGCTTCCAGAACTTTGGATAATGCTCAATGCAACTATTCCACAATGGAAAAAGAACTCTTGGCTGTTGTTTTTGCATTAGAAAAATTCAGATCATATTTACTTGGTACTAAGGTAATTGTTTACTCTGATCATGCAGCTCTTAAATACCTGCTCGCGAAGAAGGAGGCAAAACCAAGACTTATTCAATGGATACTCCTATTACAAGAGTTCGATCTGGAGATACGTGATAGGAAAGGCTCAGAAAACTTAGTTGCCGACCACCTCAGTCGAATTCCTATCAGTGAAGGGTCCACACAAATACAAGATGATTTTCCATATGAGTATCTCTTTTCTATTCAAAAGACAATTCCGTGGTATGTTGATATTGTCAATTATTTGGTTACTAAGACACTACCAAGTGATTTGTTTAGGGCTCAAAAAGATAAAATTAAAAGTGATGCTAAGTATTATATATGGGATGATCCATATTTGTGGAAACATTGTGCTGATCAAATCATTAGAAGGTGTATTTCTCAAGACGATATTCCTTCTGTCTTGCAATTTTGTCACTCATATGCATGTGGTGGACATTTGGCCCTAAGAGGACAGCTCAAAAGGTATTAGGGTGTGGTTTGTTTTGGCCTACATTGTTTCGTGACTCTTTTATGTTTTGTAAGTCTTGTGAACGATGTCAAAAGATTGGGAACTTAGGACATAGAGATCAAATGCCACTTACCCCTATTCTTGCTTGTGAAATATTTGATATATGGGGTTTTGACTTTATGGGTCCTTTTCCTCCTTCTTTCGGTAATGTTTACATCCTTCTTGCTGTGGATTATGTTTCAAAATGGGTGGAAGCCAAAGCGACTCGAACTAATGATGCTAAAGTTGTTGTGGATTTTGTTAAATCTCATATTTTTGCTAGGTTCGGGACACCAAAGGCTCTTATCAGTGATCTTGGCACACACTTTTGTAATAGGATAGTGGAAACTCTACTAAAAAAATACAGGGTCACTCATCGCACTTCCACCGCATACCACCCACAAACCAATGGATTGGCAGAAGTCTCAAATAGAGAAATCAAGTCTATTCTGGAAAAAACCGTCAATCCAAGCAGGAAGGACTAGAGCACAAGACTTGAGGATGCATTATGGGCCTACCGGACAGCTTACAAGACCCTTATAGGTATGTCTCCTTACCGTTTAATATTTGGCAAACCATGTCATCTCCCTGTGGAGCTGGAACATAGGGCGTATTGGGCTGTAAAACAATGTAATATGCGAATGGATGAGGCGGGTGAACATAGAAAACTTCAATTACAAGAACTTGAGGAGATTCAAAGAGAAGCTTATGAGAGTACTAAAATCTACAAGGAAAAAACAAAGGATTTTCGTGATCAAATGATTTCCCGAAAGAATTTTTCTGTAGGCAAAAAGTATTACTTTACCATTCTCGATTGAAATTGTTTCCTAGCAAACTACAATCACGTTGGATTGGTCCTTTTGTTATCACTAACATATTTTCACATGGTGCAGTTGAGATCGTAAGCCTTGAAACTGGTAAGACCTTCAAAGTCAATGGTCATCGCTTGAAACCTTTTTATGAAGGATTTCAAGTATGTAATATTGAAGAAACCAGTTTAACTCACCCCGAGTATTGTGATTGATGACAGGAACGTCTAGCCAAAGACGTTAAAGAAAGGCGCTTCATAGGAGGCAACCCATGTCAAAAAAAAAAAAAAAAAGTTTTGTTTTGCATTAGTTTTGGTTTGTTTTAGTTTTGTTTTTATTTTAGTGTAGTTTTGAACTCTTTGGATCGGCTGCAGCAAGGATACATATCATTAGATGACACTTTCCAGATCTTAAAGGGAGCACTCCAATACTAGGGAAGTACCAATATTTCCTTTCTCTTATTCTCTAATGTCCTTTGTGTTGTTAATTCCTCTTCAATTGTGCTGAATTAGGAACAGTGAGGACACTGTTCAAGCTAAGTGTGGGGGAGAGGATAATAAATTATAGAGAATAGAGAATTGATGCATACTTTGAATGTTTGTCCTTAAGCAATTTTAAGCCAAATTTTTTCAAATTTATCATGAAATCTAGAGATTGTACTAAATGTTATAATAAGCATCTACAAAATATGAAATTGACTTGTTCAAATGCTTTACTCACCCACTGCTGTGATTAGGATACTTGGTAAAAATTAAGTAGTGAAATCTTTAAGAAACAAATTTACCTTGTATTTAGCCTTAGAATTGGAAGTCTAAGAGTAGGTCGAGTCCTTAAGTGAAAAATAAACAAGTTTACTTCTAGGTTATATTAGCTACTATATACTCTTTGAAAAAAAAAATAAAAAATCAAGCATAGCCATCACTCCAATGATTCAAGTAATTGAGTTAAGAGTATTCAAACTTGAATGTTAGAGTGAGGAAGAGTCCGTAGGGGTATCTCAAAACCCGGTCACTTGAGTGATGAGCTCGGGATGTTGCCGACTCAATGAACTCACTATAACGATAAGGGCGAAAAAGGCAAAAGTTCATGAAAAGAAGCGGGCAAAAACCCGTCAAAACAGATGCTTGAATAAATCAAAAGAACATAAATGTAAACATTCATTGAATGAAACATGACTTATAATAGAAAAGGGAGAAAATCTATAGAAAGAGTTGATACTATATGCTTTTACTTTATGTTGCAACGATTATATGTTTGCTAATATCCAATGAAGTTTAATTGGGGGTTTTTCCTTAGTGGATTAAGTATTTACTTTTGGAATAAAAATTCTTTTGCTGAACATGAGGATTAAAGTTTGTTTTGTTTAGATTAGCTATTGAATTTTGTCCATAGTAATTTGATCACAGGAAAGCAGTTTGGTTGAAGTAGTAGACATTAAATTACAAGTCATGAATTACAAATGAATAGATGCTTGGAATGATGAAAAGAAAGTTTGTATAATCTATGATAGATTTCTCAATTGATTTGATGCAATTGCTTGAGGACAAGCAAGAGTCTAAGTGTGGGGGAATTTGATAGAGCCATTTTATACTCAATCTTTATAGTATAAATTGTGTTAAATTATTATTGATTTTATAGAAATCATAAGGAAATGGTACTTTAATTCTATCATCGTGATAAATCAGGTTAAATGGAGTCAAGGATGCCAATTCAAGTAAATTAGAGAAGCCATCTACAACTTGGTTCAAAGACAAGGATTTACACCGCCGGAGGGAAGTACATGGGCGTGTAATTGAAGTACACGGCCGTGTACTTGGTTTTGAATCAACAGGAAGATACACGGTTGAAGTACATGGCCGTGTAGCTAACTAGGAACTAGCACGATTTGAGGCACGACCAAGGTGCAAACGGTGCCCCTCACTGGACAAGAAGGCGGAAATGTGGACTTTGAACAGAGAGAGACACGGCTTAGGGCACGGCCGTGGTGGAAGCCGTGGGAGCAACTATGCTTGGAGCCGTGGTGGAAGCTAGACGTACCAAGTAGAAGAAAGTGTGGAACATCAACCAGATGAAGGCACGGCTTGAAATCTAGTCGTGGGTGTAACTGTGGTACACACTGGATACGGATGAAGACTTGTAGATTATGCACAGATGAAGGCATGGCTTGAAATCTAGCCGTGTGTGTAACCATGGTATACACTGGGCGTGGATGAAGACTTGAAGAATATGCACAGAGGATGGCACGGCTTGACCCACGGCCGTGTGGTGGGGCGTGCCAGGCAGACGAATCTTCACTTCTCGAAATCTACTTGGAAAAGGAAAGATATTTTCGTATCTTGCTAGCAAAAGATCACATGCTATCCCCCTAACAATATAAATAGAACCAACCCTAGAGGGTCAGGACAACTTTTGAATCTTTGGATCTTAAAGAATCTTGGATCATCTTGGAGGCAGAGCAGGCAACCGGGTTCATCATGTCTTTACTTTTTATTTTCATTTTATTGATGAACATGAGTAGCTAAGCTACTTTTCTAGCCAAAGGGTCATAGATGTTTAATTCTCCATGAATTGTGAGGTCTAATTGACTTGTATTTATTCTATTCTTTGCTTTCGGGTATTCATATATCTTCTGATCGTTTTGTCATTATTATCTTTGTTGATTGGTATGAATAGAGCTCTTCTACTCAATTAGCAAGTTAATATATTGTCAACTAGCACGTCAAATCCGTAATTGTTTGATTGTTCTAGTCTTAGTGACGCAATAACATGTTTGGTTATAAAAGAGATGATCGCATTCATGTTATGGAGGTGTATGATCATGTTTAAATAGGTTATCTTATAATCTATTGGCATGAATTGGTGGTCTCTCTAGATTTTAATGCTATTGACAGATTAAATCCTAAGCGCTTGTCTAGGGTTGTTTAATCAATAAGAGAAATAATTCAAAGTGCTTGTCTGAGGTTATCGAGGAAGTAAGGAGAGATAGGTTGTTAGAGCTTGTTAATAACTATAACCAGTTTATCTGGAACTAAGAATAGAAAACATTTGCATTGATGATCAATTCCTAGAATTAAACTATCTTGATTCTTTTGGCTAGGCTTTTATTAATATCTGATTTTCTTACCTTGTTTTACTTTATTTTGATTCACAAACAAAACCCCCCCATTTTCCTTTTCCTTTTTATTCTCCTTGGATAGAAATAAATTTAACCAATCTCTGTGGATTCGACCCTACTCACCACTATATGCAAATCATATAATTGTCTAGGAGTAGGTTTTATTTTTGTTGGATTCGACACCCATCAAATTTTGGAGGTACTCCCTCTATCCCTAACGTGTTGATAATCTCCAAAATCAGACTCCTCACCTTCTTCTATCCTAACTCCTCCCCTATTCGGTCTACCTACTCCACACCTGACAATGGTCCTACTAGATGGTTCCCTACTCCTTTCCATCCTATCCATTCTTTCATGGATCTGCTCAAGTTCACCCATCAAGATTCTTTTCATCTCCCCCCATCAACTCCTCAAACATCACTCTACTCTCTCCTCCATTAGTGTTCTATCCCAACATAATTCTAAAGTTATCAATTGAGTAAAATCACAAGTAAAAAAAAAAATTATTTATGTTCCTTACACCCACTCGTATATTGCTCACAAATAATATGCTCACAATTCTACTCGTGGATATCTCTCACAAAATATGTCCTCACAACCCGCTTTTTTTTATAATCCTTTGCTAGGAACTCAGATTGGAACTCCTCAACACAAATCACTAAGTCAACACCTAATGAGCACTAGTGATTCCAAGTCACAATGCAATGAAGAACAAGTGTGAATTATAATAGATATGAACAAATTCTTATTACTAATTTCGCAACAAATCAAACAAGTCCCTATCATGCAAATTAAATGGAAACACAATTTGCACCGAATATATATCAAGAATATTAGTGTAATTCGGATGCACAATTTGGAAGGACAAGATGCAATTTGCAGCTACAATTGGAAACTGAATTTGGTAATTGAATTGGTACTTGCTAAAACTAGATTTTCTCTCCCTTTTTAAAAAAAAAAATCATTTTTTTATTTTTCTTTTCGCAACCAAATTGAATTTTTTTTTTTTTTGTACGTATGCCTTTCAATATGAACTATGAATTAAACAACAATTAAATGTTCAAAGCCTAACTAAAACCTAATTACCATTAGCCTCCAATGAATTTAGTGACCGAACAAGATTTTTTTTTTTATACAAATTTCTAAACATGAGTATGGAAAATAACAACAGATGAATAAAGAAAAAAAGGGATAGAATTTACTTGATTCAAGAAGCCAAAGCTCTAATACCAAATGATGCGTGAACCCTAGGTATATTAAACTTAGAACCCGACGTTCGCTATTTGAATCAATTCCCCAAGAACCGTCTCAAATAAGTATCACGTAACTAGACCCCAATTATACCTGTTGATTGAAACCTAAGTTATCAAGAGGGTTTCCTATAGCAAATTCAGTTAAGAATTCCTATGGAAGAGTTCTTTTGCAAAAGAACAAAAAGTGGGTTTCATATCTCACAAATTGTGTTTTCAATTCAAAAATAAGATGTCTCATGGTCGCCCCCTTACACGGCTTATATAGAGTATATACAACAATATGGAAAAACCTAAGTTGCCTAATCTATTTGTTTCCTTATCCTCATGTAACCGAGTAAGCAACTAAATAATATAAATTACAAACCAAACAAATAAAACCAAAACATAACAAATAATAAAACCGAATGTGCTTCTCCTTTTTCGGATCAATAAAATGAATTTATTCTAAGGCCTCTAAATCATTGCATCCCTCCATGGAAACGTGAATCAAGTTGATAAGTGTTGGTCCTCCTTTATTGTAACTTGATTCCTTAGCTTAACTTGATTCCTTAGCTTACAGGTCCCTTACTAGTCCTTGTAAAGCTTTGTTCATCCTCTTAGCTCTAACTCGAGTCATTGGGCCTCCAATTCCTTGTAAAGGATCTCGAGTCCTTGGTTCTGTCTTCTTAAGTACTAAACGATTCTCATCATGCCCCCTTACCTCCCTCATCCATTTTCTAGAACAATTATAAGGTTAAACCCTAAACTCCTCTCTAAAACACTAACCCTTAAGCTTAAACCTAATTAATTAGCTTAATTATCTTACTAATCCTATCATGCTCCTAATCCTCTATAGCGACAACAACTTACCATATAACCTACTTAAGTAGAATATGTAAGGCTTAAAAATTAATAAATGGATTTTTAAACTAGTTTTAAAACTTTGAAATCATTAATTAGATTTTGACAACATTTGATAATCCATTTGAGTTTAGAAAATATGATGGTGGATACTGGATATGATAGCTAGGTCTTAAGGCTTAAGGGATTATAAAAGTTTATAGACATATGGAAAACGGGCTATTAAGCCATAAGCAGCTCCTAAATAAGTCTAATACAGTACCAAATAAAAGTATATGCAAAAGAAAAGTAAGGTCAATAGTAGTTCATGTCGTTTAAGTCTTTGTCACCACCCTAGAAGTCCTCCTTAGAGCTATACCCCATTGAATCATATAAAAGGCCCATCAACAAGTTCTTACCTAAAAAAGAGAAAAGTGAGCCAAGAAGGCCTTGTAAAATAGTAACGTAACGTTAGGCAAATGTCAAGTAGGCCTAAATTCTAATGCAACAAACAAAGATTCATTTTATAGTTATCTTAATTAATGTAAACAACTAGTATGAGAATACTCATGACTCCAAATAACATGATTGGGGACCTAAAGTCCAATATCACCATAATGATAATCAAAGGTTGACAAGAGCAATTAGACTCTATGCCACAAAACTGAACCTAAGTAGCATCATCTAAACGTGATCACTACTATACGTTCCTTATGGATCATAGTCCAGCTATATCTTATTGCCTACTAAGACCCATAATGCATAGACGACTCCCAATATACCTTCTCTGCATAATGACTTAAGCAATTCCACCTACCAGTTACCCGTTGAACCATTCCATAATGACTTAAGAACCTAACTACTAGGGTTACTAAACTAAGATCATAACCCTAGTTCAGGCCTAAGTTGTCACTTGCTTATTAGATACAACCATGCACAAGCAACACCCAATTACCTAGTCAAGTTTGATTATTAGTTTGGTTAAAAGTTTCTATCCTAACAAGTAACAAGCATGTTGTTGTATATTTAGAAGGTTGAAGATTACCGAGTTAAAGGTCATTTTCTTACCATGTAGAAATATTTGATTTATGCATTAAAAGAAAAAAATTTAAGTCAATAAATCATTTTAATTAGTTTGGTCACTAACTAGGGTTAGTCTAAACCAACTAAGGCCCATATTAGTTAGGGACTCAATAAAGGGTAAGAAGATCCAATTAGCGTTTTAGCTAAATTTTGCCCTTATGACTTAATGGTTATTAACTAAACCAACTTAAGTTATTATAATTATCATTTATTATTCAAATTACTCAATTGGGCTTTACTTTACTCATTTCTTAAGAATAAACCTATTGGGCTTAGGCCCATCAAGTTTTTTTTTTATTAGCTAAATCCATTACTAGATGTCTTTTATTAAGGCCTAATTAGAGTTTTTGAGCCATAAAGAGAAGTAGATTCAACTATTTTTTGAATTGGGTCCACTAAATCTAATTAAGTTTATTAGCCTATTAATAGATGTGATTTTTTTTTCCAATGAGGACCTAATTATTTTAATTCTAATTAATTTACCCAATTGCATTTATAAAATCCTAATTCATGTGTCTAGGCCCAATTTCATTAGTCTATGTCCAATTAATTTACTTAAACCCAATTATTAGTCTTATGCCCATTTTATTTCCAATTAGCTATTTAGGCTCAATTAAGCCCAATTAACATATTATAGCACATTACGTAGAACCATGTTTAAGTTAAGCTCATTATAACTTAGTGTATTATACCTATTACTTGTAGAACTAATTAAATTGTCATAACCAAGTCTCTCATTTTAGCTTTTTATTTGATTTTGGGCTTTATCAATCATAATGCCCGCTTAAGTCACTTAATCTTAATAATGCTCATTTAATTTATGGGCCCTAAAGGAGAAATGAGAAATGGGCCCAAGTAAATTTTTGGGATTTAAGCCTATTGGGTTTTTTCTAGTCCAACTAAGCCTAATTAGAATTCATTTACTCACTTAATTCCCAATTTGATCCAACTTAATTATTTTATTTAGCTAGGCCCAATTATACATATTATGAGTTGTCTTATAAACCACGCCTGAGAAAAGATATTGGGTTGGTTCATGGGCCCATTTAAGTGGGCTAACCTCTATCTAGAGTTCTTAAATCATCCAAATATTATGCCGATTAGCCAAATTAATTCCTCTAAAAGTCTACCAACTTAAATTATCTATAACATTATCATTTTAACTCCAAACTAGGTCAAACAAAAACTAAATTACACCTAATTACTTCCTTTACCTAATTTATTACAAAAATCCTTATTTTAGTCATTTTAGGCCTCCTAAAAACACTAGGTCAATCAAGTTACGAATTTTCACTTCAAGCAATCATAACTTAGTCATTTCAACACCAAATCAATCCAAACCAAAGTCTTTTTTTTTTTCCCTAAACATTTCTACTTCTTAAATTATCATTTAAACCCACATTTTAAGTAAAATAAACGTCCAAAAAATAATTAGAACATCAATACCAAACCTAAATTTGATCAATTTAACTCCAACTTAGCTTTTAAGCATCATTTAGCATCCAATCAACTCCCAATCATTAATTTAACATGTCATGGCTCTAATCAAATTTAACATAATCAACATAAATATTTCATATTTAATAATGGGAAATATAATGAAGGTGGCAGTGACCTAACAATGGGATTCAACATGCAATTTCTTATCCTAATTCATCATTTACCTTACCAAACTCTGTTTAAGCATTATATAATCAAATAAACTCCAAATCCACTTTAATTTCCACATCAAACTTGTTGGAAATTCTATATTATAGCCTTTGATAACTTTTTTACACATCAACTCACCAATTTCATCAAATTCAACACATAAGCCATCACATACTAAATAATCATCACCTATTCTACTTCCCAATCCATAATTCAACATGGCATTCATCAAATTATCACACCTTAACATCCAAATTAGATTTTAAAGAAAGAAATCAACCCCTAACATACACCTACATGTCGCGGCATCACTAGCAAACATTTAAGCATGCACATTTACTTACCAGACTCATTTCCAAGCATTTAAACCAATCTTTAGGATTAACTTTAGCATGTTTACAATGTCATCAACCATAGAAATCATCAAATGGCATCGTCGGTTAACATCAAGGTGGCAATAATTTGGGTTTTTGTAACTCATGCATTGCCAAATCATTTCAACACTTAAAAATACATCTACACATCATTTAATATCACCTTGCTAAGAGATTGATGGCTTACCTTAATGGAAACCAAACTTAACCCTTTTTCCTTACTTGACCACCCCTACTACCTCCTTCAAGATGGGTTTTCTTCACTTCAATTGATCTTCTTACAAGTTCCTTGATTTAAGACACTAATTAGTACCTAAACTGAGGAATATTACACTAATCTTTGATTAAACTTAATAAATAACCTAATTACCTTCACAAGTCACATGTGCAATTAGAATTGATTGCTTCTAAAGCTCTTCCACTGGATTTGATCCTAAAACACTCAAGAATAAAGCAAGATTAGTACTCTAATTAAGACGTAATTAAAGCTAAGCATAGGGGTTTAGGGTTTGAGAAGTGTGCTTGGTGTTGTTTACCTTGAAACAACACTTAGAAAATGAAGAGGAGACTGCTGGGTTCAGCACTTGGGTAGGTAGGGGGGTTGGTTTGGTGGGGCTATGGTGTTTAAAGGGTTTTTAAAGCCCTTAAGGCTTAAGGTGTAAAGGGGGAACATTAGGGCTTAATGCCAAACCACCATATGTTATAAGTGCCCTATTTTAGGGCATTTGTGCATTTTTCTATTCAAATCATTTCCACCTTAATTAAACTAAATTTATTTCGTCTTAATTCTCGAAATCAGTTTACTCATCTTAAATTTTAGTCATCCCTTAATAAAACCGAGCTTAGGGGCATTTTGATCATTTTACAAAGTTAATCTCCAAACTTTATTTTTTTTTTTTTCAATTGGCTTTAAATACCTCTCAATTCATTTTACCCACCTGATGAGGGGCTTAGAACTTTATTTGGAGTCATAAGACTATTTCAAAGCTAGTTTTAATAAAACCAAGTTTAAGGGTAAAAAGGTCATTTTGGAAAAATTTGGTTCTAAACTTCCTTTCTTAAACGTTTCAAAATTTTCCTTTTTGATTTCATTAACCTTATTTATTAATTTGGGTTTTTCCAAATCCTAGTTTGTTAATGTGTTTTGCTAGGTTTAAAAGATCACAAGTAAGCTTGAAGAGACACCATTAAGTGTGACGAGAGCTCCTTGAAGTGGGTAAGTAAGATTCTTTGAGTTAAATGTATTTTAGGAATTTAATCTTGAGATTAAGTATGAATTAGCACCCTAAATGCTAGAGTTTCATTTGGAGTTCAGAATTTTAGAGCCCTGAAGAGACAGTATAGTGATGCAACTTGCTTCAAAGAGTATGTAGCTTAAGATTTCGATTAGGCTAACATCACAAACTAAGCTAAAATGGGTATTTTAGAGTGTTTAGGTTTGATTTAATGCATTACTTGAATGATGAATGAAGTTGGAAGTTGTTTAGTCCATCACCCTAAGTTGACCACCACTTCTAAGAAGAATATAAGGTGTCTTTTGATTATTACAAATGATGAATGATTAGTGGACATGTTAATTGTATGTTAAACAAAAGTTTGAAGGATTATATATGAGATTAGGGAATTTGCACATTCAACTCATTCCCAAGCTCACTACCACCTTACCATGTATTCTGGATTATTTTTATGTTTTAATTTGTGATTTGGATGTTTTGGAATAATTAAAGGATGATATATACTTTGATTTGTAGGTTAGATGATGATTTAAAAGTTAAATTATATAAGTATGTTGATTAAGATTTGTAAACTTTGCATTTTTGAAGATTTGTAATATTTAATGAATATTTGGGTGATGATTGAGAAATTTTCTAACATGTATTTAAACTTGATTAAGCTATGAAAGGATGTGAAAGTATGTTAAGATGATGTTTTAATTGATTTTAAGGTTAAAAGATATGATTCAATATATGATGTATGCGTAGTGATTTAAAAGCCTAAAGTATCTATTATAATGATCATGTGACATCAGTATGGTGAAATCTTATTTATTTCCAAATTTTCTATATTTTCCAAGATAAGTCTATCAACATAAATGATGTTTAATCTAGTGGGATTAGTGGGTTTAAGTTACTTGAACAAATGTGCATAATAACCATGTACATTTTCTATGATTTTGAGGATAAATTGCAAGATTTTAATGATTTAAAGAAATTGATGAAACTTTAAATGTTCTCGAATATTCATGATAAACATTCTAGATATTCTTAAGAAAAACACTCTTTTGATCGATTTGAACTACCAAAATTCAACCTAAGATGTGTTTTTCACAAGATTTTTACTAATGATGGATTTAAATAGAATTTAAGGTGTAGACTACAATTCCATCATCATTTTCTTCAAATTTATAACACATAAAACCTAGACTGAGATTCAAGTTCTTGAATTAAAACTCATTAAAAAGTGCATTGATGTTATGGAACTAAGCCTTAGGTGCAAAAAGGTATTTGTGAAGTAAAATTCTAATCTCTAAAAATGACATGAAAAATAACTAATAATAAAAATAAACAAAAGAAAAGGATAATAATATTTTATTTAAGATAGACCAAGGCTACCATACTCAATTTTAACCTAAGAATCAGCGCAATAACCACCCTCATGGTTCACAAAATTTCTTACATAAAACTTCCTAATTAAATTTATTGACCTAATTAGCTTTATTTTATAATTAATTTGGTAAAAAAATTATAATTAAACTTAATTGATTCAAACAAGCCCAATTTCCAAAATTGACTAGGTCTATTTCCCTTTTAAGACCCTTAATCTAAGTAAGCCATAATGACACGAAACCCTCTTAATGGGCCTTAAGCTCAATGAGGTCTAAAACCAATTTAGGATCTTAAATGGACTTAATAAGACACAATAAAGAAATTGGGCTTAAGAAATAGCCATTAGAATATAATTGGGCCTTAATGGGCCTAAGTTAGTTAAAACAAAGCATTGCAGGCCTAAAGAAGTTAAGTGGACTTAGATTAAATAAATTGGACCTAGAAAATACCTAAATGTGTTTAAGTTAATAAATTAAAATATTCAAAGTCCAATTGGATCAAGTAACTAAGTAATTAATTAAATGGATTACTTTAAATTAATAAGTTAATTAACTTAATTAAAATGAATGGGCCTAAGTCCAAACTATTTAGACTCACTTTCGTTTAGGCCCCAACACCCTAATTGAGCCTTAGTAAGATATATGGAGAAAGACTTAGAAAATAATATGAGATATAGAATTTAAATGGGCCAAAGCCCAATGGGCATGACTTCAAAAAGTTAAGCAGAACCTAATTAGATAATTAAAATAGTAGTTAACAAATAACAAGAATAAGTCTAATTAATAAACCTAAAGTAATTGCATGATTCAAATATAGCCAAAAGCCAATCGGGCCTTGATATCCTTATTAGGCCCATAACTAATTTAGGTCTAAACTACTAGTAGACTAAGCTTAGAAACTTAATAATAATTAATTTTTCAATATAAGCTTACTAACTTATAACTCCATCTTCTAATTGCATAAAAATCAAACCTTCATAATCATCTAGAATTAGATTCGGCTTTAGATTTGAAATACCTTTGACCTTCCAAGTATGCAGCAACTACGTGTTATGTACTAAGGTAGAAAATATTGAACCTAGCTAATAATCAAATCCAGCTCAGTATCTACTTACTACTTGTACTTGGTCACTTAAGCTAGTAAGTGACACCCTTAGTTTAGAATTATGGCTACAGTCATAATTCTAGTTTAACCATGGTAGCTTAGTTCTCTATGCTATTAGGGATGACTTGGTAGGTAGTTAATAAGTGGAATCACATCGAAAAATGGGCAATGTAAGTGAAAAGAAGGTATAACAAGAATTGCTTAAGGTTTATGGGACCTAGTAAGTGATATGATATAGCTAAACTATGATTAGTTAGAATTGCATAATGGTGATGAAACCTAAATGATGCTATTTTATCATTTTGAGGCTTGCATGGCAATGTGAAGTTGGCTACTTTCATCATCCCTCCATGACCGCTATGGTGGTATTAGACTCTTATGCTGGATAATTGTTTAATTAATTTATTATAAATCAAATTGCTACTAGTTGCATTAGAAACAAGCATGTATGACATCTGCTTATGTGTATATGTTACTATGTAGTGGACTCTCATAGCTTACTAGTTTAGAAATCTACTTAGTTATTAAAAGCCCTATGTACTTGTAGACACCTCATTTTTGCTCCTATTTAGATTAACAAAAACAAAGCTAAGTTTATAAAGTAAAAAAATAAAACTGAACAAAATGGAAAAGAAAAAGATAAAATGAATAATAAAATAATAAATAATATAAAAATAAAGCATAAAAAAATCTAGATATAATTTTTTTAAGAAAAAAAAAATTGGAAAAAGAGGGTCTTGAAATCAAACCTAAGCACTTCAATTAGGTGAGACTTGGTCTAACAAGTCAATTCAAATGCAATTTGTTTACGATAAAAAAAAAAAACTAAGAAAATAAAGAGTCTAGCTGGTTTATGTGCTCGCTTGCTACTCAATGCGTGGTGAATGGTCATGAGCTCAAATCTTGTAAAAGGCACGTTGTGCTGTTTTCATTTTTTTATTTTTTTATTTTTGCTACCAACTGCTACTTAGCAACACGTGATTAAGCAAGGGAATTCATGTGCTTTGCACATGATTATCTTCTTCCTTCGACTAAGAACATTGGAAGAAAGGGATGAGGATGAATCCGGCCACTCCAAATCGATTTTTAACGTAAATCTATCAATATTTAACTAAAAATTCGATAAACATCAAAAGACTAACATGAATTTTAACCAAAAAAATGAACCAAATCAAGTCAGGGCCATTACACATTTTTATCCCAAGTTCGATTCAATGCAATCTAAGGTCCTTCGAGCACATTAATGGTGCCTATAAATAAAATGGGGCCTAAAAACCAAAAGGGGCCGAAAAATCATAGAAAAACAAAACACTAGTAGGAACTAGTTCAAAATTTCCACCCAAGCCACATACTCACCAAACGCTAACTTCTCCATGGGATAGCTATGCCAGTATACCACCACAAACCTCTATCTAGGTGCCAATAGGACCCCAGTAGCCTCTAGTTTTAGAAAACCTAGCCCTTAGTCCTAATTCCTCCCCACCTCGCAGAATTGAGAAAACCACCACATATACCCCTCAGTAACCCTTCCTACACCATCCTAAGATCCCTTTCATACAAAAACACTACCGGATTCGAGTTCCATACCCTTAAAAACATAGGAAACCACTCCTTAGCAGCTTCCAACATCCACTAGAGCACCACCAATGAAGGCCACAATCAAAGTTCTTCACTATGCTAGAACCACTCGTAATCCAACCTGCAATCCAGCTTGAATCTAACCTATGTGAAGCTAACCCACCTAACCTATATCTAAGCTAGACGTACCTAATTGGTACATTTCTACTTTATTATTTCTTTTTCTTTCTTTTAATATTTTTACTCATTTAGAAAAAATAATAAGTGATAATAAAAATAATAATAGGAAAATATAATAATAATAAATATATATATATAATATAAAACTTTTCTTTAGTATAATAATTGATATATCATATTTCTATATAGGAATGAGTACCCATCGAGTTGTCATTATGTATACCACCACTTGATGGTAAATAATTTTAAGTGATAAAATAAAATAAATAAAATAATAAATTTTTTGTATAAATAAGAATTTTAAGAATAAAAATATAAAGAAATAATAATAATAATAATAATAATAATAATAATAATAAAGGCAACAATATAAATATGAAAAAATAAGGGGAAAAAAAAGCTTTTTATCAAAATCTAGTATTTTAGGGTTTTATCATGTAAATTTTTATTCTAAAAAATAAAATCTAATATGATGCTTTTTCTAAACTTAGGTAAACTTAGGTTTTTTTCTCTCTTTTTTTCCTTTTTTAATTATCACATAACAACCTGGGTCCCTTATGCATTTTTTTTAATAAAAATCAATTCAGTTAAAGAACATAAACTTGACACTTCTTATTAAATAAAATCGATCAATAGACTAAGATTTTATAAAAGAAAAGAAAACTACAAATGATTTGATCCCAATTAGCGGATACATAGGTACCTTCAGGGCAACCTCAATAAAATAAAAACTTTAGGGTTTTTTTAGAAAAAATTAGCATAAGTACATAATAATAATAATAATAATAATAATAATAAATCATAAATACATAAAAAATATAAGATAAGAATATAAAGGCCTTTTAATAAAAATTCTTGAAAATTTTACATGGTAACCATTTAGGTTTTAATAAATTAGCCCTCAAACCCATCAAGCTTTGGTTAACACTTTTCTTAGAAATTTTGCAAAGTAGTAGTTAGTTAAGGTTGATCCATCCAATTAACCTTAACTCATTTTTATTTTCTAACTTAGGTTAGTGGCAATTCCTTTTTAAAATTATTTTTTCTTAATTTAGTTAAGTAATCTATATTAAATGGGTAGGATTTAGTATAAGTTAAAATTAAGGAAAATTGTTAAAACATAGGCTCGACAGTACTCTATTTAAGTAAGTTAAGTAATAAGCTATTATCATCATAAAAAATGAGGGGCATGACAAGGTTAATCTTCCCAATAGAGAATTTATGTTTATCCGCATTTCTTGATTATACAAATCATTTCATGAAATTTTACAAGATTATGAATTAATGTATTACTTAATTTAAGTTGGTAATTTAAATTTCTCCTATTTCATTCACATTACGCTTTTTCTTCCTTATTTTTTTCTATAAATTTTCACCTTTTACTTTAATTTATTTTTCTTAATCAACTTTTATATTTATTTATTATGTCATAAAATTTTGTAGGTAGGTAAAATGCTAGAGCTGATTGAATTCCATGGTAACATGATAAATTGATGTATTGCTCAATTCAATTTGGTAATTTTAATTTTTCCTATTTCATTCATATTACAGTTTAATTTTCTTTATTTCCACTTTTTACTCTAATTTCATTTTCTTAATTAACTTTTATATTTATTTGTTATGTAGGTGATAATTAAAAAATGGATTTATGTAGTGTAATAACATGGGGAGACAAATTAAAAACTTAATCTATTTTTTCCTTTTTCTCTCTTATATAATTAATTATAAGTGAGTGGTTTTTCTAATGTAAACTATTCTGAGTTTCTATCTATAATTGGGAGTAGCTATTCAAATAAAAATTAAAAACGATTTCCTTTCAAAAACAAATCTTAATGTACTTTGGTTTTCCTTATATTAAAAAACAATCATCGTCATTTCCACTATAATTCTACTTTTCTCTCTTAATCTACCATGATACAAAATTGTAAGTCATGTATCTCTCTCTCTTTTTCATTTTGATATAATAAAAATAGTACCTTTTTCTCTTATTTCTCATCTTTATTTTGAATGGTTATGGTAAGGGTATAGAAGTGCACTTCACAACATTTGTTATTGTGAGTGATGAAAAACTATGAAACCTCACCAAAGCTTCTCCCTTCAACTTGTTGATTTTGGGTTTACAAAGGTTTTTTTTTTTTAATGAATAAGTTAATTTTACGTTGCTATGGTATTTTTAATTTTTTTGATATATTTTTTATTGTTTAAACAAAAAACAAAGGCTAATTAATTTATAGTTCAATAAAGAATACAACATGTGGTTTTATTAGTACTTTTTGTATTTTATTTATTTGTTTATTTTCTAGAATTTATCTAATAGCACTTGTGTTTTGGTGCTGGATGGATAATTAGCAATTCAACACCACTGTTAAATTAAATTTATTTTATTGGTCATATTAAGGAGAAGTGAAAGTGATCAATACAAGTGAATATCTTTCATTAAGGTGTCAATGGATGACCAATAAGATGTACTTTACATGGGGACATAAATTAGAAAAAATAAATTATTGGAATAGAAAACATAAATTAGTATATACATATAGTTGTTTTGAACTTGTTAAATATGATTTTTTTTAATTTCCAAAGTCTAGGAGAATTTTGGGCCTCTTTAACCCTCTTCAGTGTTACGAAGTGATAACAATATCCGTGATCCTTGAATTCTTCCTTTAAGTTAATTATTGTATCCCTTCTACAGGTTCATATTTTCATGTCATTGTGCATTCTTTCACTATCTTATCATAACTTTTTTTTTTTTTTTATCAAGCTTATTATGTATTTTATCTTTCCCTAATTATGATACTTCTAGTGTCCATAAAATTATTCAACTCTTATATGTTTTTTTTTATATAGATTATAGCTATTATTTTAGTCACAAATCATACAATTTAACGTCATGACGTATATCTATAATACAATTCTACCGTTCCTTCTTCTATAATTCTTTGTGTAGTTTCTTTTGAATTTATTTTTTCAATTACTTGGTTGTAATATCATATGCGGTTCTTTTATGTCCTAGCTTAAATGATTATATTGTATTTATTTTTTAAACACACATATTTTTTGCGTATAGTTATTTTATGCTTTAACTTCAACTATTTCATTCATTTATTTTTATTACAAATTCTTTTCAAAGCAATTTCAAATGCCATTATTTTGTAATGTTTTATCGTATTAAATGAGTGAATTTATTTCATGATCATAAAAAAGAAATAAATAAATAAATAAATAAGAGCGGTTAACAATCATATAAGAGGTGGCTTACAAATTCATCCCTCATTGAATCAGTAACCTTGAATTCAATTTATTTTACATCACGTATATATGTAAAGAATTTTAATGTTATGGGTGTTCACTAGTTGTAAAAGTGAAAAAAGAAAATTATATATGCATTCTTTAGGTGTATTTTATGTGATTATAGGCTAATGCAATAAATCCATTATCAAAGTGTCTTATTTTTATTATATATACTTCTTTATCAAAATTGCTTATAAAAACTTATTTTTAATTGCACATGCAACACGTGTTCGCATCTACTATATTTCATTAAGTATTTAGTGTTTTCCTTAAGCAAATTATAACAAACAAACTAATGTTGCATATTTCCTACTTTATAAGCGTGAATCATTTGGAAATTAATGTGAGATTTCAATGCATAAATAAAGAAAATATCTTAAAGTAATCATTATTAATGATGTTAATATCCATTTTACATGTAAAGATAAAGAGTTTTTGTTCATTGGATAAAGTAATGAAAGGATTTATTTTAATAAAATTTATTAATAAATTAATGATCAAAGTATGAGTATTCTTAATATTAATATAACCAAAATAAATAACATCAAAGTTAATATACAATATGTGACTAATGCAAAAAATATTAATACTAAAGGATGCTAGATGCACATTACCAATGCTTAAAAAAATATAAATAATTAAGTAAATAAATCATGCATGGGATTGTTTGATAAGAAAAGTAGTTTTTTTTTTTTCTTTTTTCTGATAGTTATCATTTATGAAAGAACAATGGATATACATCTTGATAAAATAGATATGTGACTTATGGGATCACTCAAAAAAATTACTACAATATGCAATGGATATAAGTCTTCATCATGCAATATTTTGATATATGTTAGATCTTACATTTCTCGCATTCATATTTCAATTTTAGGATATTGATAAATGCTAAATTAAATATGTATATTAAATGAGATTTAACTAATTTTCCCTTGATTTTTGGCATGTTTTTGAAGAATTTAAATTTTAATTGAGTAATACTTTTATTTTAGGGCTTTGATGGATAGTGGAATTAAAAAGAAAGAAAATGAATCCAATTTTACTCAATTCAGAGCTAAATTGAAGATGTTTTAAAGTTTTGAAACTAGACACAGCCTAAACATGACCATGTCTAGAACTTGTTGAACTTGAAGCTTCATAGATATAGACACGACCTCCAACATGATTGTGTTCATTGGTCATGTATCTTTTTGAGCTAGTTGATTTAGACATGACCAACAAACACAGCCTTATGTCTATTGGAACATCATGTTTTACATGATCTTGATTGACAAATTGGACACGACTCGAAGCATAACCGTGTTAGACAGTGTGTTAGCCTAAAACACAGAGTTTTTTATGCTTAATATATAAATAGAAGAGGAATCAACATAAAAAAGATTAGACATTATTTCAAAGTTGTTTTAGAGTTTTAGAGAGAGATAAGACGGCTACTTTTCTATACTTCAAGAAATTAGGGTTTTCTTTGTTTAATTGATTTCCTTGGTGATAAATGTTTATACATCATCGAAGAATTCAGTTTCTCATATGAGTAGTGCTTAATTTTCTTTAGTATCTAGACTTGTGAAACATAAGTTTATTATGTAACTGGGATTTCTATTTTATTATTTAACGAATTCTTATGTTTCTTGATTCATACATGTGCTCTTGATGTTTTGATTAGATTAATATTTCTAGGGTATTTTTCTATCTATTTGATATTATACATTAAGATTGAGAAATCTAATGTATAATTAAATATAGCATGTTTGAAGAGAGTTGATGCAATATTAGAAATAAGTTACATAATTCTTCCATATTTAATTAATTTTTTTATGGGAATTTATTGTCTTTTTAATGTAGTCTTTGAAGTATGCTATTGTGAAGAGATTCAAATATGTAATTTTAAGATTAGGGTTTAATAAGTTTGAGAAAATTATTAAACTAAATTATGAATTCTCTCAGTCAATGAAATTTAAGAAAGATTTGAATACTTTTTGTTAATATCACATAATAATTCCCAAGGGAAACAAAGTCTCGATGCTAGTTTTACCATCATGAAGTTAATTCTAAACTGCTTTGTTTTTCTATCTTTCAATAAAGTCTTAGTTCTTTAATTAGTATTTTGTTATAGTTTTTAGATAAATCAATCTCTATAATTTACTAGTTAGATAAAAAAGTGCAGGTTAATATTAATACTCGTAATCCTAGTAGGATGACATCTATATTTAATATACTATATTACAAAATTTGATAAGTACATTTGCCTCACTTCAAGTTTTTAGCACCATTGTCGGGGATTTCGATATTAAGAACACTAATCACTTTATTAATTTAATCATTTTTTCTATTCTTGTTTTTAGTTTCTTTTATTTGTTTATTTATTTATTTTAATAGTGCATGACTAGAAATACTTCATCGGACGTGCTGATTTTTTATCTTGAAATTGAGAGGATAGCCAGGCATTTACAGAAAACAATTCGGTAAATAGTGGAGGAACCAAATCAAGGGTATCCTCTAAGAATAAAGGTAAAAGAGGAAGAGGCCGAGTTGGAAATCATGAATGATGAAAACTAAAACCAACAACAGACTATGTCTGATTACTCCAAGCCCTCCTTAGTTGGAGCCAATTCGAGTATCATCAAGCCACCTGTTACTACTAATAACTTTCAAATTCAATCTCATATTATACAAATGGTGCAACAGTTCGTCTAGTTTGATTAATTACAAGATGAGGACCCCAATGCCCACATATCAAACTTTCTGGAGATTTGTGACACTTTTAAGATCAATGGAGCTTCAAATGATGCGATAACATTATGACTCATTCCCTTTTCGTTAAGAGGTCGAGCAAAACAATACTTAAATTCACTCTCAAGGAGATCTATCACTATTTAGGATGATATGGCTCAAAACTTTTTAGGAAAATATTTTCTACCTTCTAAAACCGCCAAACTCCAAAAGGACATATCATCTTATACTCGACTAGAGGCTGAGACCTTATATAACACTTGGGAGAGGTATAAGGAGTTATTGAGGAGATGTCCACATCATAGCTTACCACTCTGGATGCAAATTCAAACTTTCTACAATGGCTTGAATCTATAAGCAAGACAAATGATAGATGCTGCTATAGGAGGAACATTGAACACTAAAACACTCAAAGAGGTTCAATCCTTGATTGAGGTCATGGCTATGGATAGCTCTCAATAGAAAGGTGCTAGGGTAAGAAATAGAGTAACAAGCATCTAGGAAGTAGATACGATGACAACTTTAACCAATAAGGTTGATGCCATTAGTAGAAAGTTAGCTGCACTTTTTGTAAATCTAAAGTGCAACTCGAGAGAAGTTGATGTAGAGAATTAGTCGGAAAAGGCAGACTATCTAGGAAACTCCTCTAAGCCACAAAACAACCCTTATAGTAACACCTACAATCTAAAATGGAGAAATCATCCAAATTTCTCTTGGAGTAACCAAAATCAAAATCAACAGAGGATGAACTTACCTCCCCCGGGATTCTAGCGACCCCCACTACATGAAAAGAGATCAAGTTTGGAAGAACTATTGACTAATATATTCAAAATAATGAGGCTAGATTGCATAATACAGTAACTTCTTTAAGGAATCAAGAAACCTCCATTCACAACCTAGAAAATCAAGTGGGACAACTTGCAAAGATAATGGTTGAAAGACAATAAGGGACACTGCTAGGAAACACCAAGATGAATCCTATAGAGCATGTAAAAGTAGTAAACCTTAGAAGTTGAAGGGAGTTACAAGATGGATAGAAAATTATAAATGGATCAGCAAGGAACAACAAGAAAGCTAAGGAAAAAGGAAGTATAGAGCCACCAAAAGTGAAGGAATATAAACTACCCATACCTTATCCTAAACACCTGAGAAGAACCACTCTAACAAACAATTTAGTAAGTTCCTTGAAAATTTTAAGCAGTTACACATTAACTTACCTTTTGTTGATGTCTTATCAAAGATGCCCAAGTATGCCAAGTACTTGAAGGAACTACTTTCGAACAAGAGGAAGCTGGAAGAGATATCAACTATGACATTAAATGAAGAATGCTCTATGCTGATGCAAAATAAGTTGCTAAGAAAATTAAAGGACCTAGAGAGTTTTACTCTACCTTGTCTTATTGGCAATTTATCAATAAATGGAGCTTTAGCTAATCTAGGTACAAATCTAAATTTAATGCCACATTATATGTTTAAAAAGTTAGGATTAAGGAACCTTAAACCAACACATATGAGCATTCAATTAGCTAATAGATCTGTTAAGTATCACATCTGCATTATTGAAGATGTGCTGGTTAAGGTAGGTACATTGAATTTTCCAATAGACTTTATAATCCTAGATATAGAGGAGGATATTAAGGCACACCTAATTTTAGGTCACCTTTTCCTAACTACTTCTAGGGAATTTATAGATGTAGGAAATCAATCATTAACTCTAAAAGTTAAGAATGAAAAAAGAACTTCCAAGGACACAACTCAAAAACCTCCTGAGAGTAACGATACCAATTATTTCTTAAATACATCTAACCTATTTGGTTCTACTTGTATGCAGGACGACATTTACACAAAACCAATTCAACAACATCTCATTCGTGGCAAGTAAAAGGGTCTAGATAAATTCATGCAAGTTGAGTGCAAAATTTTCATGGTTGTCTACCTGACTAGAAAAAGATAAGTGCATCAAGCTAACAATGTTAAACAAAAGCACTTTTTGGGAGGCAACCCAAATTTAGTTTTCTTTATTTTATTAACTTTCCTTAGTTTAGTTTAGATTTCTTTTCATTTTTACACCTAGTTAAAGAAAAAGAAAAAAAAAAAAAAGCAAGTCATAATTTTTGCGAGTTTAACATGACCACTAATACGATCATGTCAAAAGGCATGTTAAAACGCTACCATTCTTTGAATATAACATGACCAACAAACACAAGCATGTCAAAGTCATGTCAAAATCAACTATATATTTTTTTTCTCACAAAGAGTTGCACAATCATTAGACACGATCGTGTCACAGTCATGTTTAAACATCCAAAGAATGTAAATTTTCACAAAGAATTACACTACCATTAAATACGATCGTGTCATGGTTGCGTCAAAACATCTAACGAAGGTCACTTTGCACAAAGAGTTAAACAACCTTTAGACACGGTCTTATCTAAGGTCGTGTCGGGTGTATCCTTAAAAAACGTTACACAGTATTTAAACACAACTGTGTCTTGATCATATTAATAGTGAATCCCTTATTTTATTTTTAAGGCATGGACATGAGGAAGATGAAAAGGATGATGATCATGATTATAGTGATTAATATTTTCTATCTGCTTTGATGTATTACTAAGACTATGTAGCTTGCTAAACTAGATTTTAATAATTTTCTTTTCTTCTAACCATTTTTTTAGATTTTTATTCTCTTTGCCTTTTGTAGCCTTTATATGTTTAGAGCATTCAAGATCAACCACTTTACATGTTGAGCACATTTTGCATTGAAACAAATGCCATATTTAGGGGAGTACTAGTTCTTTTCCCTATTACCTTCCTCAATTTTTGTTTTCTTTGATTCTTGTTTTGTTATTTTTTCTTTTACTTGTACATTGAGGACAATGTACGATTCTAAGTGATGTACTTGATTCCAAATACACATTCACAATTCAACTGAAGAATCAATTAAACAATAGCAATCCAAAATGGCGTGAATCTTTAATTCATAGGAACCTTAAATGGCATGACAAAGGAAAAGAACAAACAAATAATTCCAATTACACACTAGATATGACACACTAGCAATAATTGGTAGCAACTTAAGAATGATTGATATGACTCAATATCCTTAAGCCAAACTCGCCCCAATTTCCAAAAAAAAAAAAAATTGATAAGAGTAAATGCATGCAAGAGGATGTCTCTCACGGCAACAAAGTGTATTTCTCAAAAAATGTCAAAAGCTTCTCAAAAACCTTAGTTAGCAAGTATTTATACTTGCTCCTATTAGGGTAAAAATACACCAAAAATTACAAAGATGCCACTTAAGTGGCTAGTTCCCAAAAGCACAAATTACAAATATAACCAAGTGACCGGTTTTGAATCAACAAATTACAAGTATAAATGATCTTCAAGTGGCCGATTCTTCACTTCAATTGAACATATTGTGGACCGGTTCTTCTTTGACTTATGTAGGTCCATGAATAACCTACAAACTGAGCTTTAGCGAGTTTATCCATCGTCCTGTAAAAACCGATAAGCGTACTTGCTGGAATGCACAACAAATATGTAATAGAAAAGAAGTTACTAAACAAATATTTTTTAGGCCAGATTGTTCAAAGAAGACCCTCATCGCCAAATTTTGTAACGCTTTGGCTCTTATTCTAATGATAGGTCCTGTAGGATTTTGATTCTCATCATCTCCTCGGGCCTTAAGAAGATTTGTCCCCAAATCTAATAGGTCTTCATGAACATTATTAGGTAAATAGGGTTCAATACTACACGTTTACCCTCCTGTTGGAACATATAAGTATTTCTATAGTCATCATGTAAAACCCTCCTATCATACAATCAAGGTTTGCCAAGTAATATATGGGATGCACAGATAGGAAGAATATCACATTCAATTTCATCATGATATTTATCTCCTATACTAAAAGGTAACCAAGCCCTCTAAGTCACATGGAGACTACCTTGCTCACTTAACCAATGTAATTTGTAGGGTTTTGGATGTGGGGTAGTTACAAGTTTCAATTTCAATACTAATGAGGCAGCCATAACATTAGTATAACTACCATCATCAATAATAATAACATACAAATTACCTTACACCCTACAAGAAGTGTGAAACAAGTTTTCTCTTTACTCATCATCAAAGGTTGGAAAAGTAGTCAAAGCTCGGCGTAGTACATTAGTAGACAAATACAAATCACCTGACATGGTTGCTTACTAACTTCAACAAGCCAACAACACCCTCTACACCCAGAGTACAACAAACAACTAATGCAACACACACCCTCAATGGCTTCACACATACACTCCCACAATCACACAACACACACTTTCCCACGATTCACTTCACCTTACACCACAACACACACACTTCCTGCACAACAACAACACCCTCTACACCTACGACACACATACACTTGCTATACTTCAACACACAACCAAAGGTAACAAACACCTTCACAACAACACTACTTCAACGCCACACAACAACTACTACAAAAGAAAACACAAAACTCCACTTAACTTCACTCACACTTTACACTTCAATTGCGGCAACAACAAGTAGAAGTATTATTAAACACTTCTCTAAATAGTAGGTTAATAATTCCAACTAAGCAAAGTGTTCGAGTATATTACTCACTAATAACTTCCATACTTTAATGCTTGCTTTTTTAAATTCAAATTTTAACCACTATAATTCCCTTCTAATCACAGCAAATACACACACTTACAATCCACGTGCAGCACCCTTCACTACAACACACACAATACAATACATTACAACACCCTTTACAACACAAACTCACTTTGCCACACACACACACCTTAACCATGATGCAAGCTTCAAACACAACCCACACTTACACTTCATGGTGCAACACTTCTTCAATCCACAATACACTCACTTCACGACACAATCACGACACAACAAATTCAAATGCTACTCTTAATGAAACTTCTCCACAAATGGTAAGAAGCAATTCAAAATTCAAATAACATTCAATCAATACTACACAATAACTTCTTCACACTTAATGATTTTATTTGAATTCAAATAATTTCCCTATTCTCCAAGTAAGGCAAATCGGAAATGCAAATGACAATCCTCAATTTCTGAAACCACAAACAAGAATTCACTTCTCTTTTGTCTCAAGGAATGTATTTCCAATTCCGAAACAAACACAAAGAAACACACCTCCTACTTCTCCTTCTCCTCACGACAAGATCAAGAACAAAAGAACTACTACAAGATCTCAACTTCCACTTCAACAATCAACAAATATAACACAACAAAATTCAAAATTAAGTACTTCAACTCCACTTCAACAATTCAGATCAAGAAGAAAATTTAAGAACCCTAAATGTCAAATGAAATTCACACAATTCCCTTCTCAAAACCTATGCTCTAATACCAAAAATTATGATGTGCTTGATTCCAAATACACATTCACAATTCAATTGAAGAATCAATTAAACAATAGTAATCCAAAATAGCCTGAATCCCTAATTCATAGGAACCCTAAATGGCGTGACAAAGGAAAAGAACAAACAAATAATTCCAATTACACACTAGATATGACACACTAGCAATAGTTGGAAGCAACTTAATAATGATTGATATGACTCACAATATCCTTAAGCCAAATTTGCCCCAATTTCTAAAGAAATTGATAAGAGTATATGCATGCAAGAGCATGTCTCTCACGGTAACAAAGTGTATTTCTCAAAAAATGTCAAAAGCTTCTCAAAAACCCTAGTTAGCAAGTGTTTATACTTGCTCCTATTAAGGTAAAAATACACCAAAAATTACAAAGATGCCACTTAAGTGGCCAGTTCCCAAAAGCACAAATTACAAATATAACCAACAAGTGACCAATTTTGAATCAACAAATTACAAGTACAAATAATCTTCAAGTGGCCAGTTCTTCACTTCAATTGAACATATTGTGGACCGGTTCTTCCTTGACTTATGTAGGTCCATGAATAACTCACAAACTAAGCTTTAGCGAGTTTATCCACCATATTGTAAAAACTGACAAGTGTACCTACTAGAATGCACAACAAATATGTAATAGAAAAGAAGTTACTAAACAAATATTTTTTGGGTCGGATTATTCAAAGAGGACCCTCATTGCCAAATTTGATAACCCTTTGGCTCTTATTCTGGTGATAGGTCCTGTAGGATTTTGATTCCTATCACTAAGTGTGGGGAAGGGGGTTATAAATGTGTGATTATTTAAGAAATCAAAATTTGTTTATTTAACTTGAAAATCATTAAGTTAACTTGCAATTTTGTATAAGATAACTCTTTGGGTAGTATAGAACACTTGATCAAAGTTTTCAACTTGAAGAGTTAGAAATTTGAATAACATCACTAGTTAGGAATTAGTCATAAACTTCTTTTGACTTTATTTTGATGTATACTTTTTCCTTTTGATATTTTTAGAATACTATAATCCTTGATAAATAAATAGTTAATACTTATCCTTTGAAAATTTCTTGAAAAATTAGTATAATTAGAGATAAAATTAAATAAATTGAATAAAGTTTAGCTATAGGTCTCATCAACTTGAGTAATAAAGCCTACGAGGTGCCTCCTTTGTATGAAATAATGCCTATTAACTTAAGTGAAAAATTTGGGATTATCGATTGAAAGCTTGCTAAAAGAGTCAAGAGAAAAGTCCATATTAAGGCTAAATGTAATAAAGGTAGTGGACGGTTTAAAGGGGTATCTTAAAACCTAGTAACCCAAAATCATCCGATCTAAGACTTATTCACTGATAAAACTACCTGAAAAAAAAAAAAAAACTAGAGAAATGATTAAGGGATTAGTGGATATGTTTATCTTAGATTATAATATTTAGTAAAATCGAAGAATGGGGTAGATACATTTTAGTAAAAGTTAGTAAAGTGTCTATGATTTCTTCTTGATTAAGGAAATGATGATTCAAGTATTAATTCTTTCATATGTTTAAGACAACTAGTTAGGTAAAAAATATAAGAGTTATAGTTAATCTTCTTTTGAAACTACAAGTTAATTAAGAGTTTGTTTCTGAAGCTATTATAGGGTTAAATAAGAATTCTTTTAAATGGTTTCTTGAATAATAGTAAGTTGACTAAATATTTCTTGTCCTAATACTCGATTTAATTAATTTGCTTGAGGATAAGCAAATGCTTAAGTGTGGGGAGTTTGATAAATGCTGAATTTTATATGTATATTAAATGAGATTTGACTAATTTTCCCTTGATTTTGACACTTTTTTAAGAATTTAAATTTTAATTGAGTAATATTTTGATTTTAAGGCTTTAATGAATAGTAGAATTAAAAAGGAAGAAAAGAAATCCAATTTTACTCAATTCAAAACTAAATTAAAGAAGTTATGAACTTTTGAAGCTAGACACAACCTAGACAAGACCATGTCCAGAATCTGTTAAACTTGAAGCTTCACAAATTTAGACACGACCTCCTGACACAACCATGTTTATTGGTTGTGTATCTTTCTAAGCTAGTTAATTTAGACATGACCTACATATACGATTATGCCTTTGTCATGTCTGCATAACATCATGTTTTACACAATTTTGATTGATGTATTAGACACAACCGTGTTGGCCTAAAACACAGAGTTTTTGAAAATCATTATATAAATAGAAGAAGAATCTACATCAAAAAGAGGAGACATTATTTCTAAGTTTTTCTAGGGTTTTAAAGAGAGATAAGACAACTACTTGTTCATGCTTTAAGAAATTAGGGTTTTGTTTATTTAATTGATTTCCTTGATGATAAATGTTTACACGTCATTGAAGAATTTAGTTTCTAATATGAGTAGTGCTTAATTTTCTTTAATACCTAGACTTGTGAAACTTAAGTTTATTATGTGATTAGGATTTCTATTTTATTATTCAATGAATTCTTTTTTTTCTTGATTCATACATGTGTTCTTGATGTTTTCATTAGATCAATATTTCTAAGGTATTTTTCTATTTATTTGATATTATACATTATGATTGAGAAATCTGATATATAATTAGATCTAGCATGTTTGAAGAGTGTTGATGTAATCTTAAAGAAAAGTTACATAATTCTTCTGGATTTAATTAAATTTGTTATGGGAAATTATTTTCTTTTTAATGCAGTCTTTGAATTATGCTATCGTAAAGAGATTCAAATAGGTAATTTTAAGATTAAGGTTTCAAAAGCTTGAGAAAGTTATTAAACTAAATTAGGAATTCCCCTAGTTAATGAAATTTAAGAAGAATTTGAATACTTTTTATTAATATCACATAATAATTCCTAGGGGAAACAAAGTTTAGGTACTAGTTTTACTATTTTGAAATTAATTCTAAATTGCTTTACTTTTCTATCTTTCAATAAAGTCTTAGTTTTTTAATTAGCATTTTGTTATAGTTTTTAGATAAATCAATCTCTATAATTTACTAGTTAGATAATAGATTATAGGTTAGTATCAGTACTCATAATCTCTATGAAATGATATTCGTATTTAATATATTATATTATAAAATTTGATAAGTACACTTGCCTCACATCAAATATGTTGTTCCCTATTTACCATAGTTGAATATTTTTTGTAATTTCTACTTTGTACAAACTCTTTTATGATCATTAAATATTTTATTCCTCCAATTATCTTACTATTGAAATCATAGTAAATTCACAACCAATGCTTAATGAACACCATTATATTTATGTATTTAATTGGAATTCTCAATCAATACTAATTTCCTTTTCTAATTTATGTTTTCTTATTAAAAATTCTTATTTGATGTATTTTTCCAACTCTGAAGCTTTGAGCAAATAATATCTTTATATGTATATGTTAAGTGATTTGATTAGCTTAGTTTGTAATTTATATTGATGATGACTAAAACACCAACTATTTAACTTAAGCACATGCATTATGATGCATCATCAGCTAAGAATACAATGTAGTATCATTTTATATAGAAAATCTTACTTTACTATGTATACAAGTCCTCATTTAATATAATTTTCATTAATTGTTTAGGCAAATGGCAACTTCTACAAGGAAGCAAATTGTAATTCATGTACCAAGTTTAAGTAATACCAATTGTAAGTTAAGCACATAAGAGGCATTACAATTGATTTCTCGTCATGATGTCACAAATGATAGGAAATAAAAAGTAAATGTAACTATGTACATAGAATAGCATATTTATTTAGTGCTATGAAATGTTAAAAAAATAGAGAAATACAAATTTATTCCCTAACATTTGTTTAACGCTTTGAAACCCAGGAATGCTATGGCTTGCCACATGTCCTCACTAGATGAAGGCACGTGAAGACTCAGTCACTACAAATCTCCACGTTAGCATTCAAATATCTGTAATGATTAATAAATCATTCTCCACATACAAGAAATTATCAAAAGTATCTATCCTCATACATACATCACAAACAGTCTCCTTAAATTATTACAATTAAAGCGTATAACATTCAAATACAATAGAAATCTCAAATCAACTTAATAATTCATTCAATATGTATCTTTTCCTTATTCTAGCTACTAATCATCATAGTAGACATATCCTATGTTCACCTCATTATTTTGATCTGTCTCTACAATAGTCTCATTGTACCTTATAATTTCTCCCGTGGTACTTGTAATTAAAAAAGGTCCCACAAGGGGTAAGCTAATGCCCAGCACAATGTATGCCTACACACAGATGTGCATGTTGTGCTAGATACATAGATAATAGATATACGACAGTGGGTACTCCCCACTATCCATGAGTCTATGAGTCATTTCACAACATCCTTCCACATAACATACATGAGTCCTTCTACTTTCTACCCAGATCATTTTAGCACACAACTCCACTACGGACAACGTCACATGTCGATCATCAGGGTACTACTCCGAGAACACCAAACCACACTTAGTTTCCTAAACCCAACCAATCACAATCGCACACACAACCAATCTCATTCATCATTCAACATTATTTAGTCCACACATATTTTAAATTAACAAACATAAACAACAAATATGGTATACACATACCATACTATCCAACGACCAATCTCCTCACACTTACAGTTTTACAAATCCTCCAAACCTATACACATTCTTAATTACATATACTTAGGATTGCATTTGAATGAAGTAAAATAAAATGGGAAGTGTTCTAAATTAACGTAGCCATGTAGAAGAACATGGGGCAGAACACGACCGTGCTAGAGGTCGTGCACTTTTCTATGTATTTTTGTATTTTGGCATGCCCAAGTACACAAACGTGTCGATGACCGTATACCTTTCTATATGCATTCGTATTTCATCATGAATTCCCCTTTTCAATTCGTAAATCTTTCCTCAATCAAATTCCTATGAATCTAAGCCTAATTGATCAATTTAATTTACTAATTCCAATACATTACAAGGAGTTATGGACTTACCTGATTGAAATTGCAATTGAGACACCCAAATCACCTGTTCCTAAATTTGTTCCTCCTCATTCTTTGTCCTGATTTCTATTCACACATCACCAAATCATCTTAGGGCTAAGAATCCACAATCTTATACGAGTTTCAAGCAAATTGAAATCCTTACCAAATAACAACTAGGTTAATTCCACTATTTTTCCCTGTCAAGTCATTATATGATTTCTTGCGAGCGTTTCTATAGTTTTAATAGTGTGAGAGTGAGAAAAGAATAACTTTAGGTCATGCAAAGGTTTATATACCTCAGCCTTGAAATGACCACCTTGCCCCCACTTCTTTAAGTTAATCACCCTATTAACCTTGGCTTAATTTTTAATAAAATATAATTACATATACATATATATGTACATAATTAATTAACCGAGTATTTACAATTTGCCACTTTCTCTATTTTAGTTCTAAACCTTTTATTTTTTGTATTTGAATCTTCAATGTTTGTAAACAAGTCATTTTAATGACAGCATCAACTTTTCTATTAGAAAATGACATGTGGCATAATTTGATTGGTTGAAATGATAACATTATATATATAATTTAAGTAAATTATTAGAAAAAGATAAAAAAAAATTAAAAAAAGTAAGAACGAAAAAAAATCTGCAAAATTAAATTAAAATTAAGATAATAATATGCATATATATTATTTAGGTATATCAATAAAAAATCAAAAAAAAGAAAAAAATACTAAAAATGAAAAAAAAAAAAAGGAAGCCAACGAAAACCCTTACCCTTGGGTGGTCAAACTTCCCTTTTTTTTAAGTTCTTGCTTTTTTATAATTATTCCAAATTTTTATTTTTTTTATTATTTACTTAAATAATATGTATATATTATTTTGTTATGTAACTTTTTATTTATTTTGCAAATTTTTGTTAATTTTTTTTTCTAATATTGAAGTCCTATTTTTTTAAGGTTTTAAAAACATTGAGAACTCAAATAAAAGAGAAAAAAATTAAGAATTCAAATAGAAAAGTTAAAGAAAACGCAAAGAGCAATTATTCTGTGTATTCTTATTGTTGGTTTGTATAGATATATATATATGTTACAAACATATTTTGCTTCCTAAAATAATAAAAAGAAATTTTTCTAAGAAAGGAAAAAACAAAACAGAATAACATAGTTGTACATTGCTATATATATATACATTGACGAAGAATCGACCAAATCTCAATAACCAAATCTCGAAGAATTGACCAAATCTCAATACCCCTTCCCAAGTTGAAGCATGGAGATCATGAGTGCCTAACTTGGAAAGAAGTGTCTGAAACTGATGTTTCTCGAGTGCCTTTGTAAAGATGTTTGCAAGTTAGGCTATAGTGCGAACATGGAAAGTAGAGACGTTGCCCAACTGAATCTGATCACGAGCATAGTGAGAATCAATCTCAATATGGTTCGTGCTCTCATGAAATATAGGATTAGCTGCAATATGAATAGCAAATTGACTGTCACAGAATAATCGCATGGGCTTGCAATGAATAATGCCAAGCAATTTCAGTAAAGCTTTCAACTAGGTAAGTTCGCAACAAGTAACAGCCATTGCGCGATACTCAGCTTTAGCGGAAGAGCGTGACACAGTATGTTGCTTCTTCGTCTTCCAGGAGATTGGAGAACATCTTAGCATCACAAAATACCCTGTGAGAGAACGACGAGTCAAAGGATAAGTGGCCCAATCCAAGTTACAATAGGCATTAAGGTGAAGATCACTATCATGGCGAAGAAGCAGCCCTTGATCAGGATGGCCCTTTAAGTATCGCACGACATGAAGAGCAGCATGCCAATCTGCTTCCTTTGGATGCTTCATAAATTGAGCCAGAGTGTGAACCGCAAAACATAGTTCAAGACGTGTAATGGTAAGATAGATCAATCTCCCTACAAGTCAACGATATTGCTCGGGATTAGAATAATCAAAACCCGTGGCAAGAGATAAATTATGGTTTTACTCCATTAGAAATTCGCAAGGTTTGGCGCCAAGAAGACCGACTTCAAATATGATATCAAGGGCGTATTTTCACTGAGAAAGAAGCAAACCAAAAGGCCCCCTAGCAATTTTGATTCCAAGAAAATACTTCAAAGTCCCCAAGTCTTTCATTTGAAAGCAATTGTTCAAGTATTGTTTAAACGCAAAAATAGCTACAGAGTTATTGCCACCAATGATCAAGTCATCAACATAAACCAGGACATGAATCACAATGTCATTGCGCATGAGAGAAAACAAGGAATAGTCTGCATAAGATTGAACAAATCCAAAATTCTTAAGTGCAGAAGAGAGTTTTGCAAACCAGTTTCGAGGTGCTTGACAAAGTCCATAAAGCGACTTACGTAAGCGACAAACTTGACTAGGAGCCGCACACGAAGATCCAGGAGGAAGAGACATGAACACTTCTTCATCGAGATCACCATAAAGAAAGGCATTATAAACATCCATTTGATGGAGTTCCCAATCATTGATGGCAGAAACAGCAAGAAAAACACCCACAAAAGCCATCTTTGCTATCAGAGAAAATGTCTCGTAATAATCAACACCAGCAACTTGTTTATTTCCGAAAACAACCAGGCGAGCCTTATGTCGTTCAACAGTTCCATCGGAATGATATTTAATTCGATACACCCAATCGCCTTTTTGTCCGGAGGCAAGGTTGCAATCTCCCAAGTTCCATTGCGCTCAAGAGCGTCAATTTCCAACTTCATTGATTTACGCTAAGAAGAGTGATGAACAACTTCAGAAAAATGAGTAGGTTCCGACTCTGCTATTACAGCTACTAAAAAACACACACAGGGAGCAGAAAAGTTTTTACAGTTAACGTAATTCGCTAAGGGATAAGGTGTACTTGAGGAAGGAAACAAAGTAGGTTAGAGAGAGATGGGGTCTATGACTTGTGCGGCGTGACAAACATAATCTCGCAATCAAGTGGAAAAAATGCAATCACGGTTACTATGACATGGCTCAAGATGAGTGATGGAGTCGGTTTGCGTAAGAGAAGAGGTAGAATCAACTACAGCAATGAAAGAAGGCGCGTTAGACACTGTAGCAAGAGCAGAATTACTACCTAGTTCCACTGAAGTCGGCGATGTAATGTGCAAATTATCCGAAAGCCCAATAGGAGGAAATGGTTCATAGGCTACTGGGTTCAAGTCGTACGCGGGCTGAGCTGTAGGTGGAGGAGTAACATCATGAAATGGGAACTTTTCTTCATAGAAAACAACATTGCGAGAATTAAAGAATTCCCATTTCTCCAAATCAAATAATTGCCGCCCCTTCTGACCGTGAGGGTACCAACAAAGATGCATTTGCGGCTGCGAGAATGAAATTTATTTCGATCACGAGGAATAGTGAATGCAAAACATAGATAACCAAAATTCCTAAGATGACTATAAGATGGTTTGTGACCGAAAATCAATTCATGTGGAGTTTTGCCGCCATTGATAACAAAAGGAGTGCGATTAATAAGATATCCAGCAATAAGTATACATTTGCCCCAAAAATCCAATGACAAACCACCTTGAAATCGAAGCGCGGAAGCCACATTGAGAATATGGCGATGCTTACGTTCAGCACGCCCATTTTGTTGAGGAGTTCTAACACAAGATGTTTCAAAAAGAATTCCTTGTTCAGCAAAATAATGTTTCAAAGAGACAAATTTTGTTCCATTATCACTGCGAATGCGTCGCACCTATTTATGGAATTGGGTGCGAGTCATGGCACAAAAATTCTGAAAAATATGTCCAACCTCTGCTTTTGTAGCCATTAAATAAACCCATAATCCACGAGAAAATTTATCAACAATAGTCAAAAAATATGAAGCTCCGCAAGAAGACAAAGTGCTATAAGGTCCCCAAACATCACAGTGAACTAATTCAAATAGCTCAATAGCTTTATTAGAACTAAGAGGAAAAGATACACGTGGTTGTTTTACTCAGAAACAAATATCACAGGGTGCATCTAAGTTATTGCGAGAAGCGCTACTACCAATAATAGGAAGATAAGATACTATTCAAGAGGATAGATGATCGAGTCGTTGATGCCATAAAATAGAAGAGTCGGTTGTAGTAGTATGAAAGACCTTGTCAGTTGGAATAGCAAAACGCAACCAATAGAAGACATTCCTTTCTTCACCCGCTCCAATCACCATCCTCGAAGTGCGGTCCTATAACACACATAACTTATTAGATAACGTAACAATACATGTAAACTCTTTTATCAATTACGAAAACGACAGTAAATTGCAAGTCAATTGCGGGACATATAGAACATGAGGAATCATCACGGTTTCACCAATAACAACAGCTCCTTCTTGGATAGCATTAGTTTGAGTACCATCAAGTAACATAATAGGAGATGGCAAAGTATCACAGAGATCCACGAGTAATCGCCAATTGCCTGTCATGTGCATAGATGCACCAGTGTCTAATATCCATTGAAAAGAATGCTTACCAGAAAGCTTTTCATTAGAAGACTGCGAATTAATGGCTTTAAACATGTTGAGTACCGTGGACCATTGATCATTGGAAAGAGCAGGAGTAAAGTCAGCCCCATCCTATGCTGTAAGATTTGTCGAGCTGCCATTCTAAAAAGTAGTGACAGTGACGCATTAAGTTGCGTTCGTGACGCCAGTAGCACCATTTCTTTGTGCGGATGATGCAGTATTGCCACTATGTCTTCCTCGTTCAGTTCCTCTACTACCACCACGGCTAGTATTCCACCATTCAGGATAACCAATTATCTTGAAGCATGAAGAGACCTCATGGCCCGATCTGCCATAGCTAAGACAAACCAGTTTATCAGTTCAGGTTCGATTTGTAGCAAGGCGGTTTTGGACAGCGAAAGCAACTGCATCACTGCACGCTTCACACTCCTTAGCCATGGTTTTCTGATGCTCCTCTTGAATGACCAAAGCATACACATGATTCAAAGGAGGAAGAGGTTCTTATGCAATTATATTGGAACGAAGAGTCCCGTAAAGATCATCATCTAGTCCTGTCAAGAATTTATGGACTTTATCCTCCTCTCGCTCCTGAGTAAGAATGGCAATCCAATTGCACGTACATTTACCACAAGTATAACCACGAACCTTCACATACATAAGAAGTTCGTCCCAAATCTTCTTCAAATTCCCATAATATGCAGCTATAGTCTGACCATTCTGCCTACATCGTGCGAGATCAGATTTCAGCTGCTGAAGATGAGGTTCATCCCCTATAGAAAAACATTGTCACAAATCCTCCTATAGTTCTTGAATAGCCTCGTAGTAAGTAATAGTCAAACAAAGCATCGACTTGATAGATTGAAGAACCCATGCAACAAGCATCGAATTTATGCTCCACCAATCTTCAATGTCATCCACATCATCATCAGGTTTGGAGATCTTTCCATCCAAGAATCCCAATTTTCGTTTAGCACAAAAAGAGTTTCTCAAACTCTTTTCCCATTCTTGATAATTGTCTCCCTTCAAGATCATGGGAGAGATATTCATCCCAGGGTGATCGGAAGGATGGAGATAATAAGGCGAGATAACATCAAGAACAACTTTCTTACTCTTCTCGCCATCCCAAGTTTTGTCACCTACCATGGTGGTCATTTATCACCAACACGGGAAAAAATAAAAATAAATAAATAATTAAATCAATCTAGGATGTTATTCTCCTGCTTTGATACCATAAAGAAAACGCAAAGAGCAATTATTTTGTGTATTCTTATTGCTAGTTTGTACAGATATATATATATGTTACAAACATCTTTTGCTTCCTAAAATAATAGAAAGAAATCTGTGCAAGAAAGGGAAAAAACAAAGCAGAATAACATAGATGTACATTGCTATATATATATATTGACAGAGAATCGACCAAATCTCAGTAACCAAATCTCGGAGAATTGACCAAATCTCAATAAAAGTAAGTAAATATTAATAACTAAAAGTGTACTTTTCCCTATTATCACCTTTTTCCATTAAATTAATTATTTTAACCAATCAGATTACATTATGTATTATTCTTTAATGGAAAAGTTAACACCATTGTTAAAAGAACTCATTTGCAAATGTTAAGGGCTTGAATACAAAAAATGAAAATTTTAAGATTGAAATAGAAAAAGTGGCAAACATTGAAAATTAAATCTATACTTTTCCTAAAAATATATATATATAACGTTAGTGGCACACGACGCAATAGAACTTGGTTCCAAGGTTTTAAAAATGTTAGGAATTAATTGTTAAAATTTAAAATTGTAGGTCCTCAATGGGAAAAAGAAAAAGACTACAAGTTTAAAGGACGAATGCATTTTGCCTTCTTAATTATTCAATTCAATTCTATAGGTTGCTTAGATTTGGAGATTATATTATATCTAATCTTACATATCGAATCTAGTTTTATCGATAAGATAAAGATGTGATTTATTTCTGTCGCTATTTACAGCTCTATTATTTTCGGAACCATGCATTTATTAATTTCTTTTTCTTTATAAATTGAAAGGGTTAAGTCTCATATTTGCTCGACAACTCGTAGGTAATATTGGTTATAAAATCATATTTATACTCATACCCTTGTGAGAAGGATACCAGAGAAGCTTCCAGCATCACCTCCTTCGCTTGTCTCCCGTTTCTTTGCTGCTTCTGTTGTTTTATCCCTCGTGGATTATGTATTTTTTTCTCTTCCTGCATCTTCATAGGTTTCACCATTGACGAGGGTATTTTCTGATTCTAGCGATAGTGGTTTACTGCTATAAGGCTTTGTCGGGTTTTCTTGTATAGAATTCTATATGTTTGTTTTAGTACTTTTCGTAATAATTTTATGTTGCTGCTAAGTTTTAATAACCTTTTAAGTTTCTCTACCAATGAAAGGAGAAAAGAAAAGAAAGATACTATCTTTTATAGTTCTGTTTCGTTTTTCGCTTTTTAAGAGCGCAACCAGACTTTCCAGAAGAGGCTGAAATCATTTTTTTTTTAAGAGTAAAATAGAAAACTTTTGTTTCCGGAACTTTTTTAGGTAAAATTTAATAAATTTGCAATCACAAGTGGGCCAACCATGGAAAAGTAGCTCCCTGGTATCCATTAGTAGACTTTCAAGGATTTTGAAATCATCAATCATATTTATTTTTACATTCCATTCTATGTCCTGCTATATTCTCATAAAATATGGCTTATCACTTTTTAAACATCAAGCATGAGTTAAAGATTCAGAAAAAAAAAAAAATTAAGGAGGTGGATCAGAGAAGTTCCATAATCCAGTCAATTGTTGAAGGTAATAGAACAACAAAAGCAGCAAGGAACGGGAAACGACGGAAAGGGGTGAAGAAAATCATCAACCAACGCTTGGATTATGGCATAAAAAGGAAAGCCATTCGAAGGACTTTTATTGACATATATCTTCTATGTTCTATATTATTAAGCTAGTAAAATTTTATTCTTCATATTTTTTATTATATAGTTTTTTTTTTCTTTTTTGTGATTACAATGGAAATGGAAGATTTGAACCTAGTCCATCCCAATTAAAATATTAGTGTTGTAAAATACTAAAAAATAAAATAAAATAATGTTTTAGAAGGTCGGGTATTAAGGTATTATAAGTTTTAAAAAGATGGTAGTTTGATCTTTTTGACCCTAGGCTATATATAAACCCTCGCAAACCCAGTTTACTCTTTTCTTTTCCTCCATCTAACCAATCCCTCATCTCACTCTCTAGGAAGACCTATCTTTGTAGACCTTCACCAATCCATTAGTTAGCAACATGCAATCGTTATTTTCATCACACATCGACAAAGGTAAGCCAACCTTTTTCTTTTAATTCATGTATTTTCTCTCGTAACAATGTTAGAGTAGTTAAAGTATAGAACATTATCCCAATTTAGGGTTTTTGGACATTTTAATTGCATTCCAAAGTTGCTAGATCTGTTCGGAAAAGGTTAATTCCATTACTTCTCAAGCAAAATTATATAGTTGATACAATCATCTATTTTGTACAAGTGTATATTTCAAGAAAGGAAACTACTACTTCTAGAATATCTACATTAGGATTCTAATCTTGGTCTTCAATATTGTGTTTTCATTTACTAGAGATTGCATAGTATCTAACACCCCCCCTCAAGTTGGTGCGAAGATATCTTCCATACCCAACTTGATAAGTGAACTTTGAAAGATTCTTCTTGATACACCTTTTGTTAGCATATCAGCTAGTTGCTCTTCTAACTTCACAAAGGGAAATTGAATTATCTTCTCCTCAAGCTTTTCTTTGATGAAGTGTCTATCGATCTCAACATGTTTGGTCTTATCATGTTGAACTGGATTTTGTGCAATTTCAATTGCAACTTTGTTGTCACAAAACAATCTCATTGGATATTCGGATGTATATCCAATTTCTTTCAACAATTCTCTTAACCACAATAGTTCACACAATCCCTTGGCCATCCCACGAAATTCTGCTTCCGCGCTTAACAATGCCACCACCTTTTGCTTCTTGCTCCTCCAAGCTACTAGATTTCCACCAACGAATGTTAAGTACCCAGAGGTTGACTTCCTATCTGTAATATTTCCAGCCCAATCTGCATCAGAGTATCCATCTACACGGAGATGATCATTTTTCCTGAACAGAAGCCCCCTTCCCGGTGAACCCTTCAAGTATTTTAGTATCCTTTTGACAGCTTCCATATGTTCTTCACTTAGATTGTGCATGAATTGGCTTAAGAGATTTATGGCGTATGCAATATCTGGTCTTGTGTGGGAAAAGTACAGCAGCTTTCCTACTAGTCTTTGAAATCTGTCCCTATTTGTGGAGGCTTGATGTGGAGATTCTCCAAGTTTGTGATTTTGGTCAATCGGAGTATCTAGTGGCTTGCAATCAAGCATCCCTGTTTCCGCTAGTAAGTTTAGGATGTACTTCCTTTGTGAGAGGAAGATTCCTTGCTTTGATCTTGTCACTTCGATTCCAAGGAAGCACTTTAAGCCGCCCAGATTCTTCATCTCAAATTCTGATGCCAACTGTTCCTGCAATCTGCCCATCTCTTCGTTGTCGTTCCCTGTGATGATCATGTCATCTACATAAATGATCAAGGCCGTTATCTTTTCTCTTCTACGCTTCAGGAACAATGTATGATCTGAATTGCATTGCTTGTATCCATATTTCTTCATAGCCATACTGAATCTTCCAAACCATGCTCTTGGGGATTGCTTTAAGCCGTATAGTGCCTTCTCCAACTTACATACCATTCCTGGATGTGATGCAGTATATCCTGGTGGAATCTCTAGATACACTTCCTCCTTTAATGTCCCATGTAGAAATGCATTCTTTACATCAAATTGGAGTAATGGCCACTCCAAGTTTGCAGCAAGTGAGAGCAGTACTCTAACTGTGTTTAGCTTTGCCACGAGTGAAAATGTCTCTTGGTAGTCAATGCCATACATTTGAGTGTATCCTTTTGCCACCAACCGTGCCTTGTATCTGTCTATCATCCCATCTGCTTTGTATTTAATGGAGAACACCCATTTGCATCCTACTACCTTCTTCCCTTTCGGTATCTGCACAAGCCTCCAAGTATCATTCTTTTGAAGTGCTTCCATTTCCTCATTTATAGCTTTAACCCATTGAGAGTCTTGCAGTGCTTCTTCTATCGATCTTGGTACCGTCTCAGATGATAGTTGTTATACCAAGTTCTTCACTGGTTATGCCATCCTTTCAGTGCTAATGTGGTGAGAAATCGGATACTTTGCTTTGGTCTCACCACGGTCAGGTGTGTAGCGATTTGGTGGCTTGCCCCTATTATTCCTGAAAGGTAAATGATAAGTAGATGATAGTTCAGGGACATGTACCTCCGCTGCATCCTCAGGAGCTTGGTCTGTGGGTACTAAACTTGATGTTGTATTATGTTCCAGTATAGATTCTGTTGGTACTGAACTAGCTTCTATGGATTCTTCCTTTTCCGTGGTGCTAGGAATGTCGCTGTTGCTTTCATCCGGGAAGAACACCGTGTCAAGCCACATTTCCCACCCAGAGTTCTTCCTTCCTTGTTCGTCATCAACCAGTTCTCTTTGGTCAGATGGAGATGAACTCGGATTTGAGAAAAACATCTCTGTTTCCAAAAAAGTAGCATCCATAGTTACATACAGACGTTTAGTCATTGGATCAAAGCATCGATATCCCTTCTTGTGAGTTGCATAGCCTAGGAATATGCATCGAACAGCACAAGGATCTAACTTTGTCCGTTCTGTCCTATGCAGATGAACATACACTACACATCCAAACACTTTTGCAAGAAGCATTAGAACTGAGGGTAGCAATTCATGTTTAGCTAGGGTCTGTAATGGGGTGTTATAATTCAATACTTTAGAGGGCATGCGGTTGATCAAGTAGACTGCAGTAGTTACTGCATCTGTCCAGAATCGCCTAGGAGCCTTAGCAGTTATCAAGAGGGTCCTAGTTGTTTCGAGTATGTGTCTATTCTTCCTCTCTGCTATGTCGTTTTGTTGTGGAGTGTGTGCACAAGATGTCTCATGATGTATTCCATGAGTTCTAAAATAATCCATCAGATTTGTATTCATGAATTCCCCCCCATTATCAGATCGAAGTATCTGCAAGGTTGTTGTGAACTGGGTCCTAAACATCAGGTGAAATGTTTTGAAAATCTCAATAACATCACTTTTATTTTTCATCAATATAACCAAGTCATGCGAGTACAATCATCAATAAATGTCACAAACCATTTTATTCCCGAAGGTGTTGATATAGGTGCAGGTCCCCATACATCTGAGTGCACTAACATGAATGGTTTGCTGCACCTCTTATTACTTATGTGGTATGTAGCTCTATGACTCTTAGCTAAGATACATGACTGACACTTCAACATATTTTCAGAAACATCATGAAATAACTTTGGAAACAAATACTTCATATACGTAAATGATGGATGGCCTAATCTGTGATGCCATAGCCAGATGTCTTGCTTCTTGGTGTCCTCCCTGTTTACTTTGCATACTTTGCTCCCACTGAACTCTTCCAAGTAGTATATCCCATCTTGTTTAGTACCACGACCAATAATCTCCTTGGTGAGGATGTCCTGAAATATGCAAAATTTTGGATACATTAGAACACAGCAATTTAAATCCTCCGTGACCTTTCCTACTAAGATCAATTTGTTAGAGAGGGATGGGACAAGTAGTGTGTTTGGTAGATGGAGTGTGGGTGAGCAAGTCACTTCTCCAGAACCATTCACTGGGTATTTTTCCCCATTCGCATTTATGATGTAGGTTCTATTCGAGCTGGTTTTCCTACAGACATCCTAAGGATCAAACGTCATGTGGTCCAAGGCTCCGGAGTCAATGATCCACCTCCGATTACCTGGTTCCTCATCTGTTCTTGTGGATGACTCTCCCTGTGGAATAAGAGACATGTTTATTTCCGGGTCTGCCGTATCAGCAACAACATTTGCCACATGGCCTACTTCACGTTTTCTTTTCTCCTTTAATTCATGCCACCATTCTGGATATCCATGTAATTTGAAGCAGGTGTCCTTTGTATGTTTTGTGTTTCCACAGTGAGTACAGCTATTTTCTGCCGGTTGATTCTTCATTCTTGCGGCATGGCTTCTTCTTTCATGTTGAAGCAAGTGAGGTGCAGATTTCTGTTGTGGTCTTGGTCCTCCTCTGGAAATCATTGCTGCACTCGACATATTTTCCTCCTTCATCAACATCACGCTTTGTCTTTGATCTTCCCTTCTGACATATGCGTATGCTTGTTCTAAAGATGGGAGTGGTTGTATACGGAGTGTATAAGCTCGAATGTTATCCAGCCGCTCATCTAGACCATCTAAGAACGTGTATACTTTGTCTTCCTACAGCATGGAGTTGTATATCTCTATATCCATGTCGCAATGCATAGGATTTGGTCGCCTAAAATCAATTTCTCTCCATAAACCTTGAAGCGTATTGTAATAGGACTCCAAGGATCCTCTGTTCTGTCTTAGTCTGGACACTTTCCTCTTTAGAACATACACTTGTGAAGTGTCGGTTCCGTCGAAGTATGTTGTTGCAACTGCATCCCACACAGCTTTAGCAGTTGGGAATCTGATATAATTTCCAATCAGATTCAGTTCCATAGATGTGATTAACCACCCTTTAACCACAACATTCTCTGTTCTCCATCTTCTATATGTAGGGTCCGTTTCCATCGGTTTAGGTAACTCTCCACTGATGTAACCCAGTTTATCTTTTGCCGCAATGTACATCTCCATAACTTGCGACCATATTCCGTAATTGGTTCCATCTAGTTTTACCCCCATGGACGTGAGGACTGGATCCGTGGTTGTTGGTTGAGGTGTTTGATGTAGCATCTGTGTTATTCTTGATGTCAGATCATCAAGAGTAATATTGTCTGACCGGGAAGAACCAGTTGAAGGTGTTTGGTCTTGCATTGGCCGGGTTTTGTTTTGTTTGTCCTAGATCTTAACACAGCTCTGATACCATGTTCGGAAAAGGTTAATTCCATTACTTCTCAAGCAAAATTATATAGTTGATACAATCATCTATTTTGTGCAAGTGTATATTTCAAGAAAGGAAACTACTACTTCTAGCATATCTACATTAGGATTCTAATCTTGGTCTTCAATATTGTGTTTCCATTTACTAGAGATTGCATAGTATCTAACAAGATCAAACGTGTTTCAAGTTGTAAATTCAATCTAAGATAAGTAAGTATTCCAATCACACTTGAATTCATGAAATCAAGTAGATTTTATGGCGGATTTAGAATGTCAAATTGATTGATGAGTGCTAAGATGGAGAAAAGGTCAAGTAGTGATGAAATTAGGGAGGTTTATAAGGTTTAGAAGGGTATACAACCAAGGTACACGACCAAGGTACATGGTTATGTACTTGTGAAGAGCATGAGGAGCATTTGGTGAGATGAGTTGTACACAGTCAAGTGCACGAGTGCATACTTGCCTATATTGAAGTACATTGCCAAATACATAGGCATATGCATGGCCAAGTACAAGGTGTAGTGAGAGGACTTTTCGTACAGTAAGGTATACAGCCATGTTCCTACCTATGTTCTTCTACATAGCTACGTACATGATCATATTGTCCAAAAACACTCCTTTAGTCTTTCTATTTCAATTCTAAGTTAGTATTACTTACGATAGAGCTTAGGAAAGGGAAAATAGAAAACTGATTCTTAGTTAAATAAGTCAATGAAGTTTAGGCCATGTTGTAGAGTATAACTAAGGATCAATTGCTATTTCATGATAGGCCTTGAGGAACTTGGTAATTGTAGATAAGTAGATCTTTCTAATTGTAGACAAGTAGATCCTAAAACTGCTCTTCGAAGTACGTGTTCACCATACTTATTGGTTGTGCTTGCTAGATATAGTAATTGAATAAATTTAATGTAAATCCAGTAATTGACTTGCTTGGTGCTTATGTGTAGCTTAGCCTAAGGGCCAAAGGTAGCACATTCCTAGGGGGCACTCATTAATCGGTATGTAGCATTGTCTCCTATGGAGTTGCATATCGACATGATTCAGGTAGATTTTAGGGGTATTGGGACCAAAGCTAGTAGCTCCTAACCTAGGTTTAAAATACTTAAAAATATATAAGAAACAGTGTAGTGAGGTCATGAGTACTCCTATGTTACTTGTTGATTAACAAAAAAATAATTAAGTGATTACTTGTTAAGTATTTAACGCATTATGCATGAGTGTAACTTGTATTTTTGTAGCATGCGCATGCATTTAGGTATTCATATACTGGATGTAATGCCCTAAAACTCGGGCCACGCTACTGCCCACTACGTGTCCTTATCTCACAAGAACACGATAAGGCTCTGAAACAACTCTGATACCTTTTGGCCTGTAACTCCTATATAAACATATTTCATACATTCTCAAGGTTCCATTGATAACTTAAACCATATCAATTATCTAAAGCAGTGGAAGTCTTTAAACACCAAAAATAACATTTTCAAAAGACAATGTCTACCACAATCCAATAACAATAATTCTCCCAAAACCTAATCACCATAATCTCTATGGTTCACCTAAACCCAAGTTATCTTTTGGGTTCTCATTTCCCTCAACACCTGCATCTAAAAATGATTCACCGAAGGGTAAGCTAATGCCCAGTACGTATAACACAAAAACATACACATGAACAAACATAAACAAATGTCACACATATTATGCATAACTTAAACATAGACAACTATTTCATAATATAATTTATGTCCACAAGCAAACAATAAGGTACTCATGATCCCCTTAACACACTTAACACATTGGAGCATGACTTGGTAATGGGAACTGCCACTACGGGCCCCACACCTATATCCACTTAAACCTAGTGATGGGAACTGCTACTACGAGCCCTACAGGCATGTATACTTAACCACTTAAACTTGGTGATGGGAACTACCACTACAGGCCCCACACCCATGTACACTTAGCTACTTAATCAATATTTAGCCCAAATCATTTCCAAGCACAACTCCGCTAAGGACAACGTCACACAAGGATCATTAGGGTCCTCCTTAAGGATCTGGCACTACCAGCCCCTAGGCCAAGCCAAGCATATACAGCAATACAACTTAAACACTTAACTCAAATCATTTAGCGTAATCAATTTCAATGCATCAACTAACTTAAAAAAGCACAAATCAACACACAAGTTACACGTACCTTAAATCCTAGCCTTAAGCACTTCCTGGTCTTGGATGTAAGCTAAGTTGAAATATGTTCAATCAACAAGTACTTCTTAGTACTTAATATAAGATCAATATCATCTCCTAATTCTCTTAATCCTAATTACTTAATTCTTAAATTTCTTAATCCTATTCCTTTAATCTCTCTAAGGCCTTACTAGTTATCCAGGTTGTGTGGAAATTAGTCTAATTTGAAGTTAAATGAATATATAATTATGTTATATTTTATTCAACATAGTCATGTTGGGGACCGTATTGCTCAACACCAGCTAAAGCACGACCATGTTAAGGGTTGTGTATCTTTCGGTGAAAAACTTGGTTTCAACACGGTTGGAACACGACCGTATTTGGAGGTCGTGTTCTTCTTCATCCAACATGGTCTAGATACGACCATGTTAGGTGGTCGTGTTACCCTTGACTCAACACAGTCAAAACACGACCGTGTTAAGAGGCCATGTATCTCTCGGTGCAACTTTCACACTCAATACGGTCTAAACATGACCGTGTTGGGAGGCCGTGTATCTCTCAGTGCACCTTTCCATTTCAACAAGGTCGAAACACCATCGTGTTAGGAGGCCGTGTTACCCTTGGCAATCTCCACGAACCCTATTTCTTTTACTCCAATTTCTCCTAAACTTGATTCCCTTTATTCTTAAGCTTAACTAAGTTTCTAAAATTTGTAATTGTATTTAAATTACATAGATTTGCATACTTACTTCAAATTCCACAAGTCACAAATCTCGAATCGTCGATTCTCCATTCTTGTGCGTCCCTTCACACGCCTCGTTTTCTGTATGAACAAATGTTGCTCATAACTACAAATTTCATAAATCCTAATTTGACTTTATTATGGAATTCCTTACCTTTTTGTCTTTAGAGTTTGATCGCCCCTTTTCCTCTCACCTCTAGGGTTCCTATTAAGAGTGTCTCTCCTTTTCTTTTAAGGTTTTACTGCGTAAAATGATCAAAAAGGTCTCTAAGTTAATTTTGTGGCTTTTATATTTTCCATGTGAAATGACCAAATTGCCCCTCGAAATTTTATAAAATTTCATCCTTGTCCTTAGCTCTTTATGATAATACCTATATTACATAAGTAAATAAATAATTAAATTTTTCATGTATTACAACTGGATTTAGGCTCAACCTTATCCTTTTTCAGCTACAAGTGGGTATGATGAGTAAACTGAGTATGACAAGTTCAAAGATGTGTATTATTAATATCAAGATGACGTTAGTGGAGGAAATTATTACTACTACAATGATGAATAGCAAGGAGAAATGGAAGTTAGAAGATTATTGGACATTTTCTTAGAGACTTCTTATGCTATTATGTTTTAGCTAGTATAAACCTAATAGTGCTTTTGTAGTCTTATTCATGAATTATTATTTTGAGGTGGAGTATTGTGATTTAATTTTAATTGTAATGTAGTTGACATGATTCATTTATGAGTCAATTATTTAAATTATTGGAGTACAACAATTGTAATAATATAGAGGGGTTGAACAGGTTAAAGACTAGTTAGAGTAGGAGCCTTTACGTGTGTGTCTCTACATAGTATGGACATGTAGTAGGTTATAACATTCCAGGTTCTTGGACATTACAACTTAGGTAGTATCAAAGCTTAGGTTGTATTAAAGCTTAGGTTGTATCAAAGCTTAGGTTTATGATCAATAAAGTATAGGATGATGATCAATAAAGCTTAGGCAAATGATCCATAAAGCTTAGGCAAATGATCAATAGAACTTAAGTTATGATCTCTAGAAGATTTGGATAATAAATCTAAGATGGTGAGATATGAAGAAAGTGGGTAAAATTATAGGTCGATTTTTTTGTTCAATAATTTATTTTATTTTATATCTTTACTTGCAGTTTCCTTTTTACATACCTATTTTACTTTTACATATATATGCAAATATATGTATACATATATGTATGTGTACTATTACTATCGTTTTGAACTTTCTTTAACTCTTAGGTCTATTTGGTTGTCTCCCCTCAAGCAAATGCCTCTTAGATGAATTATAGGACCTAGCTCATTTAGCACTAGACCGGATAGGGATACTCTAGAGGAAAGGTACTCCCCAAGATCGCCCCAATAGGGAGCCCTAGTATAGGCAGCAGACATGACTACACAACCGCTTAAGACTATCAATGCTCTAGTGGGAATGATAACATAACAACAACAATGAGCTATGAGACCTACTAGGTTAGCAGAAGACCAATTTAGGTTAGATAAGTTTGTCAAGTAGGCAAAGGAATTTAACCCAAGGGTTGGTGACTTAGTAGAAGTTGAACACTAGGTAACAAAGATTGAAAAGACCTTTGCGACATTCAGGATACCAGAGTATCCATTGCTGGGCTAGTGTTTCTAGGTTAGCAGGTGTACCCATTGATATGAACTACGCCCACTTGTGACGAAACCCTATACCAATACATTTGGAATTACAACCCACAATGCCAATTAATCGAAGTGGAACTGCGACCCGTTGCCTATAGAGGAGGCAAGAACCTTGGTATACTATGTTGACGCCACAATCGGAATGAAAGACCGATTGATAAGTCGGATTTAAACGCTACGGAAGAGATCCAATAAGTTCAAGAGAAGTTCTTTGGAGAACCAAGAGAGGAATACTCTCAAATTATATTAATCAAAGTGGAATCGTTCTGTTTTCCAACCCTAACAAACTATTAATAGTGTTTACAACTCGTAAAGAAAAAAACCCAAAACGACAAAACATAATAAAGTTGCGAAAAATAAAAAAATAAAGTAAATCTTCTCGTCAGGCAATGTACGCCGGATGTATGCCAGCGGCGTAGTAGGCGACGTATGATGTACGCCAGATATACACCGGCGGTGTATCCCCCTTAAAGCTCTCGGCATTAATTTCAATGTCGGTTCAAAGTCGGCAGCGTTGATCCAGCGTAGAAAATCGGCGTTTTTCAAAGCCGGCTGTTTCTCTACCTAAGTTGGCAACTTTGATCTCCTATGCTTTGATCTCCTTTGTTAAAACCTTGAATGACTTGTACAAATGCAAGTTCATTCTCATGGTTGCTCAAATCTTTTCTAGCTTCTTAGATATCCTTTATCAACCCGTTAAGTGCTTCTTTGAATCATTTCGCTCGAGTTCTTGTGATCGGTCCAAGTGGCACTTCAAGAGGATCCACATTCCACCTTCTAGCTTGGCTCCCATCATGGCTTCCATCACCCATTAACTAGTAACAATTTAGGGAACTATTCTATGAGAAATACTTTCTTAGTAGTGTCAAAGATAAGATGGAGGTAGTATATGATAACTATTAGTAGGGTAATTAGACTGTGGAGAAGTACAAAGCAAAGTTAAATTGTTTAATCAAATTCTTACCTAAAGCAATTCATGTAGATGATGCCTCTAAGGGTAAAAGGTTTGTAAAAGGCTTAGAGCATAACCACTATTATGAGATGGGATCCTTTTAGCTACCTACTTATGTAGAGACTGTTGACAAAGCAAAATTCATGGAGTAGAGTTGAAAAAGAATAGACGAGCAACTGTCTCGTAGGTTGGAAATTATTTTGGGAAAAAGCTTGCCTCGAGTACTACATTTGCAAAGAAAGGAAAGAAATCAATAGTATATCAAGCCAAACTTGTGGCCTTCATGCTTAAGCCTATTCAAGCTAGGCTAATACCTCTAGCTTTGCCCCCACCACCACTAGTAGGGTTAAGAAGAAGATGTCCCAAACATTTAGGACCACATAATCTGCATCAGTGTAGTTGGCTAGAGGGGGCTTGTTTCTCTTGTGGTAAGATAGGGCATTTTAGTAGAAACTATAAAGAGAAAGCCATTCCCCAAACATTCTACTACATCTGCAAGTGAAGGGTTCATAAGGCCTTCAAATGCGGAGCCATAGGTAGCCAAGCAACTATAGTGCCTCAACTAATACAAACACCATAAGCAATACGAGCCTAAGGGCGAGCACAGGCAAGAAGACCCCATAATACTAGTCCTTAGTAGAGAGCTCCAACTCATGTATTTACCCTTCAATAATAGCAAAACCAAGACCCTTTAGACCAAGATATAGTTTCAAGTACACTTCTAGTACATAATATTAATGCATATGTACTATTAGATACTAGTGCAACACATTCTAGTATATTTGAGGTGTTTGTAGATATGTAGATTGATATCTGAAAATTTAAAGAATCCTTTAAATGTGAGTACTCCATTAGGAGTAGGAAGAAAATTAAGGAAAATATATAGAAATGTCAAATTTGAGATCCAAAGGCGGGTGATGCCCACTAATTTGTTTGTTTTGGATATGCTCAATTTTGATGTTATTTTGGGAGCAAATTGGATGTCAAAATTTCACACCACCATAGACTATCATAACTTGATAGTTTATTTCACTTCCCTTGATGAAGATTCTATCAGTCTTAAGCTAAAAGTGCAAAGATCTATAGGTCTGCCAATATATGAATTGTGGAACGAGAGTAGATTGGCTACTGTAATAGTAAAAGTCAGTAGTGAGGTGAAGCTTGGGGGGTGCTAGTAGCAAACATGTGTGCTGATGTGTTTCCTGATAACTTACTAGGGTTACCACCAAATAAAGAAATTAAATTTTGCATAGATTTAGTGCCAGGCATAGTCCCTATATCTAAGGCTCTATATAGGATGGCATCTACAAAGCTAGTAGAATTGAAGGTTTAGATACAAAAGTTACTAGATAAGAAATTCATTAGGCCTAAGTGTTACCTTAGGGAGCTCAGTCTTACTTGTAAAGAAGAAGGATGGTAACATGAGAATGTGTATTGACTATAGAGATTTGAATAAGGTCACTATTAAAAACAAATATCCACTCCCTAGTATAGATGACCTCTTTAATCAACTGCAAGGGGCTCAAGTATTTTCAAAGATTGACTTAAGGTCAGGTTATCACCAATTGAAGATAAAGGAAGGAGATATCTAGAAGACCACATTCAAAACCCAATATAAGCATTATGAATTCTTGGTAATGCCCTTTAGTTTAACAAATGCTCCAACTGCCTTCATAGACTTGATGAATAGGGAAGTTTAAGGACTTCTTAGATCAATTTATGGTAGTATTCATTGATGATATTTTGATACATTTAAAAAGTATAGGAAAGATTATAAGCCGAGAAGCTATATGCAAAATTTAAGAAATGTGAATTCTGGTTGGAGTAGGTTTCTTTTCTAGGGCACATAGTTAACGAGAATGGTATTGTAGTGGATCCTAAGATTGTAAAGGCAGTGGTAGATTAGTCAAGACCTAAGACAATGATAGAAATCAAGAGCTTTTTGAGATTAGCAGGTTACTATCGGCATTTTGTGAAGGGGTTTTCTAAGATAGCCACACCATTGACTAAATTAACTCAAGTTAAAGTGAGGTTTGATTGGGATGACTGGTCTAAAGACAATTTTATAAAGTTGAAAGAAAGACTAATCTCAACACTTGTCTTAACTTTACCATAAAGTGGAAAGGAGCGTACAATTTTTAATGATACTTCTCATCAAGGTTTAGGGTGTGTTCTTATGCAAAATGAAAAGGTTATTGCTTATGCTTCTTACCAACTAAAGCCTTATGAAAAGAATTGTTCTACCCATGATCTAGAGTCAGTAGTAGTAATCCTAGCGTTGAAACTTTAGAGACACTATCTATATGAAGAGAAATGCAAGATATTCACATATCACAAAAGATTGAAGTACCTCTTCACATAAAAGAACTTAAATATGAGACAAAGAAGATGGATGGAATTAATTAAGGACTATGACTAGGAAATATAGTATCATTTAGGACAGGCGAATATAGTAGCAGATGCTCTAAGCAAAAAGAGGTAAGGTAACCTAGCTACATTACTCACTTCACAAAAGCCATTACTTGAAGAAATGCGAAGGTTGGAACTAAAAGTGGTTATCCAGGAGGTAGGGGCAAGACTCACCAATTTACATATCCAGCTAACCATAGTGGATAGAATTAAAGTAGCTCAAGTAGAAGATAAAAGTGTGCTAGAAATTAAGCATAGGATGGAACAAAGAAAGGCACCTGAATTCAAGATTAATCAACGGGGAGTTTTGTAGTATGGAACCAAGTTATGTATACCAAAGTTAGTAGAGTTTAATAATGAGATCTTAAGAGAAGCATACTACTTTAGGTACTCAATCCACCCTAAGAGTACTAAAATGTACATAGACTTAAAGACCCATTACTAGTGGAAGAATATGAAATGAGAGATAGCTAAATTTGTCCCCAAGTGTTTAAGGTGCCAATAGATAAAAATAGAATACCAGAGTCCTGTAAGTGAACTATAACCTTTACCCATACCCAAATAAAAGTGGGAACATGTGACTATAGATTTCATCACGGCACTTCCTAGAACTAAGGAAAAGCATGATGCCATATAGGTGATAGTAAACAGGCAAACTAAGTCAACACAATTTATACTTGTCAACATTAGTTATACTCTAAGTAAGCTGGCACAGCTATATATTAAGGAGATTGTAAGACTGCATAAAGTTTCAGTGAGTATTGTGTTTGATAAGGATACCAAGTTTGTAGGAAGATTTTGGAGAAGCTTACATAAAGCTTTGGGAACTAAGTTAATGTTTAGCATAGCTTTCCATCTTTAGACAAATGGATAGTCTGAGAGTATTATATAGATTTCGGAGGACATGTTGAGACCCTGTATACTAGAATTTAGAGGAAATTGGGAAAACCACTTACCATAGCTACCAAGCTATGATTCAGATGGCTCCATATGAGGCCATATATGGAAGAAAATGCTAATCACCCTTACATTGGGATGAGGTTGGTGAAAGGTAGATTTTAGGACCTAAGTTGGTTTAGGAAGCAACGGATAAATTAAAGTTAATTAAACAGAGAAGACAATCAACCTAGAGCTAATAGAAAAGCTATGCTGATAAAAGACGAAGACCATTGGAATTTGAAGTTAGAGATCACGTGTTGCTAAAAATATTTCTAACTAAAGGTGTTATTAGATTTGGTTTAAGAGGAAAATTGAATTCATGATATGTTAGTCCTTTCAAGATTTTGGAGAAAAGTGTTAGCACGGCTTATAAGTTGACCTTGCCACCTAGTTTAGCTAAAGTGCATGATGTTTTTCACATATCTATGTTACAAAAGTTTGTACCTAACCCAAACTAAGTCACAATGCCTAACCAATCTCTCATCTCACACTTTAGGAAAACCTATCTCTATAGACCTTCACCAATCTACTAGTTATCGGCACGCAATCGTTCTTTTCATCATGCATTCGACAAAGTTAAGCTAATCTTTTCTTTTAATCTATGTACTTTCTCTCATAACAATGATAGAGTAATTAAAGTGTGGAAAATTACCCCAATTTAGGGTTTACGAAATTCAATTAGATGCCAAAGTTGCTGGATCAAATGTGTTTCAAGTTGTGGATTCAATCTAAGACAAATAAGCATCCCAATCATGCTTGAACTCATGAAATCGGGTAGATTTTATAATAGATTTGGAATATCGAATTGATTAGTGAGTGTTAAGATCGAGAAAAGTTGGAATAGTGATGAAATTGGGGAGGTTCATGAGGTTCAAAGAAGTACATGGCTAAGGTACACAGCCGTGTACTTACCCATGAAGAACGTGAGGAGCATTTGGTGAGATAGGCTATATGGGGCTAAATACATAAGCATGTACCTGCTTGTGTTGAAGTACATGGCTAAGTGCATGGCCATATACTTAGGCGTGCTAAGAGGACATTTCATACAGTAAGGTACACAACCATGTAAATGGCTATGCTCCTACCCTTGTTCATCTACACAACTACATATATGGTCGTATTGTCCAAGAACACTCCTTTAGTCTTTCTATTTCCATTTTATTTCAATTCTAAGCTAGTATTACTTACAATAGAGCTTAAGGAAGGGAAAATAGATGACTAATTCTTAGTTGAACAACCTAGTGAATCTTAAGCCATGTTGTAGAGTAGAACTAAGAATCAATTGCTATTTCATTACAAGTTTTACGGAACTTGGTAATTGTAGACAAGTTGAACCTAAAACTGCTCTTCTAGGTATATGTTTACTATGCTTACTAATTGTGTTTTCTAGATATAGTAAAAGAATAAACTTAATATAAGTCTAATAATTAACTTGCTTGGTGCTTGTGTGTGGCTCGACCTATGGGCTAAAGATGGAAAATCCCTAAAGGCCACCCATTGATTGATACATGGCACTATCCCTTGCGGAGTTGCATATCAACATGATTCGAGTAGATTTTAGGGTATTAGGACCAAAGGTGGCAGTTCTTGATACTAGTAAAAAGTTGGGGTCAGAGATGGCAATTCTCAACCTAAATTTAAAACACTTAAAAATATATAAGAAATAGTGTGGTGGAGTTATGAGTGCCCCTGTGTTGCTTGTTGACTAATAGAAAGATAATTAAATGATTGTTTGTTAAGTATTTACTACATTATGTATGTGTGTAACTTATATTATTGTAGCATGCACATGTGTTTAAGTGTTCACATACTAGGCTTAGGCTCAACCCTCTCTTTTTTCAGCTACGGATGGATATGATAAGTATGCTGAGTATAATGAATCTAGCGATATGTATTATTATTATCATGATGATGTTAGTGAAGGATGTTATTACTGCTATGACGATGAATAGCAAGGAGAAATGGAAGTTAAAAGATTATTTGACATTTTCTTGGAGACTTCTTGTACTATTATGTTTTAGCTAGTATGGACCTAATAGTGTTTTAGTAGTCTTATCATGAAATATTATTTTGAGGTGGAGTATTGTGATTTAATTTTAATTGTAATATGGTAGAAACGATTCATCTATGAGTCAATTATTTAAATTATTGGAGTACAATTATTGTAATGTATAGTGGGGTTAAACAAGTTGAAGAATAGTTGTAGTAGGAGCCTTTATGTGTCACTACACAGTAAAGACACATGGCGAGTTATACTATTTCAAGTTCTAGGATGTTACAGGCATCCATACCACTACATTACAGGGGTTTTAGCTTCTAATCATATAGTTTCGATATAATTTATCAGACCCTATTTACCTTACTTTTTCTTCACATTCTTTCTCTTTGTACTAATACCCTCTATATATGCATAATTTATTGTTGATTTATCAAATATACTATTTTTGGCATACATAATGCCAATGTGTTTACTATTTATGATTAATGTTAATAAGGTTAGTCAATGAGTAAAATAACATAATGATTCATTTTAATGAAAATTTGTTAACAATGAATAATGTTGATATATGATATATGACTAATATAAAAAATATTAATACTAACAAACATCATTGAAAAAATGCAATTTTCTTTCGGCAAAAATTATCATTTATTAGAAACAACAATACACATTGTTACAAAACCACCCCAAATAATTTCTTTCTACCCCACTTGATCCCCAAATAGTATACTAATTGTATCTTCAAGTTATTTATTTATCTAATACTTTACTATAATAATTTTAGATATATAGTACACCAAAACTACTCCATTCTCTTTAATATTAAAGATTAATATGAAAGATTTAATTATATGAAGAAATATATTTTAAATAGAAATTTGATACAACTATTACATACATTTCATAGTTAGTATGGAAAGACTAGGATATTAAGTGTGTCTAAGGGAAATAATGAGTAAAACCCTTTCCCTTATTTATTTTTCTTTTAATATTTGTACAATCACTTCATATATGTTTCATGGTGGTTGAATCACTTGCAAAAAAGAAAAAAGTAGGCTATGAGGAGAGCCAGAATTTGTTTTGGCATGATCACTCCAATACCTAAGTGAGCACAAGGTTTGAAAAATATATAAAATGCTTGAGAGTTTAGAGAGTGAAAATTCTTTACCTAGTGGTCTCAACCCCTATTTATAGGGATTAGGGTCAGTCTTGATTTGTCAAGTGCATTTACATTCGATATACTTTCTAGATTTTATAGAAAATATATCTTTAACTAGCTCCTTTTCTTATTTCCTTCAAGCATTTTGTCCTTATCTAATTCTAAGATGCGTACATCTAACCTATGCTTGAGATCAAAGCTTACTAATTAGACCTTGATGCTTCTATGCCATGGCAATTTACAAGAGGTTGGTTTGGGCATAAAGACCTTGAACAAGAGTCCAAATAGGTTAGATTAGACCTTAGAGGTCCATGTTCAAAAAACTCTATCAACACATGATAAGTATAATGGTCGCAAATTGACATTAATAAAACTATGGATTAAAGTGTTTATTATAGGAAATCAAAAAGTATTCATAGCAATTTACAATAATTATAAGAGACATTGTTATCATAAGCTTATGTGTTTATGGTAAGTACAACATTCATATATTTTTTTATTTGGAAAATAAATAAATCTTAGTGGGCATTTAGTGCTAATTCCATCAATAAAATTACAATTGAATTATTTTTGTACCATTTCCTATTTTTATGAATGAATTAATTAAAAGTTAGAATATGAAATGGATTACAATTTTTGCATGACTTAATACAAAATAATAAACTGTTTCATTTCATATAATATATAAATAAATATAAAATAAACTATCAATAGTTATACATGATTATATATAATATATATCCATATAATTAGATTATAATATGACTCTTTCATTTCATAGGTTATATAAATATGAAAATAAAAAAGACTATGAATTTTCATACATAATCAAAAAATAATATTTATTTACGTAATCAAACAATAGCAATCACATCACATTTCTAACAATTTATGAATATATTTGTTAATTTAAATATTAATTATTAATAATTTGTAGATGCACACTGTTAATTAAAAGGTTAATTGTAATAATCTTTTAAATAAATCTATTTTTTTATCCCGAATATACATTAAAACACAACACTATGCAATGGCATGGGAATTTATTATACATACATCTATAATGTTCACATTATAATATATCTATTATAATATGTATGTTTCATATCATAATATAGACCGTATAATATAATATGATATGATATACATATACATATACATTCCATGACAAATAGAATCATATGTTATAGTATGACAAATAATTCAATTTTTACTACAAATATAATCCTTTCTATTTTTAATTATATTTGCCATTAATTTTCATCCATTACATTTGCTATTTTTTTTTTTGTCAAATCATATTATAGCATATTATTATATTATAATATATAATTTCTAAAGCTCTTGTCTTTTATGTTTTATTTTCCATCAATTACTTTTATTTTTGGCATCATTAATTTTCATTAGTTACATTTGCCATTAATTTTTATGCCAAATCTATTATAATATATAATTTTGAAAACTTTGTATTTACTGTGCCTCTTCAGTATTACTTTTTCTTTAGTTCTACCTTTCAATATCAACTTTTGACTATTAACAATTTGCTAATACCAACATTGGTTTTGAATATAATTTTACAAGATTTTATTTAGGGAAAAGCACACTTTTAGTCCTCAATGTTTACCTACTTTCCTATTTGAGTCTTCAACTCTTTTTTTTTTTTTTACTTGAGTCTTCTCTATATTTTCAACACCTTACAAAAATAAAACTTTCATTAAATAAATTAAATTTTCTATCAATCTTAGGCATATATTAGCTTTCAATTAGTCTTGAACTAGTTAGCCAAGATGGTTAACATATATACAAATTTTTCTAGTCCATTTTCTTACTTTTAATTATTATTTTTATTATGTTATATCATTATATATAGTGAATATTTTTATTATATTATATAAATAAATGTATTTAATATTATTTTTTTATTAATTCAGTTATTGTGGAGTAATTTGAAGTTGATATTTGTTAGAGATTGATGAAAAACTTAATGGATTTGATAGATTTTCTTTTTTATTTTTGAAAATATTAAGAATTTAAATAGAAAAATAATTAAAGGTTGAGAACTAAAAATATACTTTTCCCCTTTTCTTTAAGAGATGCGTAATTTTAATCTAAGTGATGTAGCTTCAAAATAGTTACAACCTTTACATAATTTAATACAGAGAAAAGTATATTTTTAATCCTCAAAGTTTACCCACTTTTCTATTTTAGTTTTCAAACTTTTTTTTTCTTCCATTTGAATCCTCAAAGATTCCCAAACCTTACACACAAAAAAGAGACTTCCATCAAATCTATTAAGTTTTTCATCAATCCGTAACACATATTAACTTCAAATTAGTCTATAATAATTAAATTAATGAAATGATGATATGAAACATATTTATTTACATATATAATAAAAAATATTAAATATATTTTATGACATAATATAATAAAAATACAAAAAAATAATTAAAATAAAAATAAAAAGATTGAAAAAATTTGTCTGTATACATACCTCTTTGGGCAACTAGCCCAAAGATAATTAGAAACCAATACATACTTAATATGAATAGAAAATTTTAATATATTTAATGAAAGTCATATTTTTGTAAAGTTCTAAAAAGGTTGAGAACTCAAATAGAAGAAAAAAATAAAGTATTGAGAACTTCAATAGAAAAGTAAGTAAATGTTAATGACTAAAACTATACTTTTCCCTTTAATATAAAACAACACAACTTTTCATAATGTTTCAATCCTATATATTGACATATTATAACACTTTATAAGTAATGCATCATTTCATTAGTAAAATATCAAGTGGTCATATATAACTTTAATGTATCATATATTTATATAATATAATAATAATATTTACCATTATACTTTAAAATATATATTGTTATATAAATATATTTTCATTTAATAACAATACATAGCACAAGTTTTTACCTAGTTTAATATAATTTTGGAAGCTTTTACATTTTATATTTTATTTTTCATTTATAACTTTTATTTATAATATCATTTATCCAATGAATTGAATCGCGATAATTGATAGCATTTTCATTTCTTACTTTTTTATCATCATATTGATTCGTCTTAGTTAATTCTATTATTTTATTAAATAATGCTTCTTAGAAATTGTTATTTTTTGTGCTTAGTGAAAAAAACACGAAGAGGAGGAAAAAGAAAAATCTGATTATTACTATTGTATTCTCTTCATCAAATTCCATGTTTAATTTTTATTTAATCTATATTTTTTGTTTTAAAAAAATTATTTACAATCTAATATCATATTCTCATAGGCGCATTATGCAAATAGATATTTGCGGTTCATGCTAGTTTAGATGGGAGAAACTTCCTTAGGCTGGCCGTCTAAGAATCGGATGCATTAATTGTAAATACCTATATTCACATATAGATTTATTTAATATTGATTAAAATTAACCTAAGGTTAACTGTATAAATAACCTAAAAAGATGGGGACAATTTGGTCATTTCAGGATCGAGATATTTAAACCTCCGCTTGACCTAATGCTCCTCTTTTCTCATTTTACATAGTTGCAAACCTAGAACCTTCTCAAAGAACCATAGAGTGACCTAACAGAAAGCAATAAAAATCAACCTTTTCTTTTAGGTAAGGGTTCAATCACTAAAACACTTGCGTAGGATTGTGGATCCATAACTCTAAGACAATCTAATAATGTATTATTAGAATTTCGAACAAGCAATTCGGGTATCTCAATCGCAATTCCAAACAATTGAGTGCATAATTCCTTGTAATGTGTTAAGATTAGCAAATTTATTAATCAATTAGGCTTAGATTCACAAGAATTAGATTAGGGGAATAATTGGAGAAGAGAAAAAGGGAATTCGCGATGGAACAATGCACTACGCGGCCAAGTACACACCCATGTACCTGCCCGTGTCAAAACATGAATGTGTACAAAAAGGTATACAGTCACCAGACACACCCATGTACTTGAGCATGTCAAATCTTACCAAGTCATAAAAAGGTACACGACCACTATACATGACTGTGTACCCTACCATGTTGAAGTATATAGCCAAATACATGACCGTGTACTTAGATGTGCTAGATAACAAAAATATACAAAAAGGTACACGGCCACTAGCACAGTCATGTTCACCCCTTTAACCAAATTAACTCAAAAGGGAGTGAAGTTTATTTAGGATGACAAATGTAAATCAAGCTTCATGACACTGAAGGAGATATTGATTTCTACACCAACGCTAGCATTGCCTATCAGTGGTGAAGAATTTGTAGTGTACAGTGATGCATCTATCCAAGGGCTAGGATGTGTATTGATATAGAATGAAAGAGTGATAACATATGCATCCCGACAGTTAAAGCCCTATGAGAAGAACTACCTAACTCATGATCTAGAATTAACAGCTATTATTTTTCCAGTCAAACTTTGGAGACATTATTTGTATGGGGGGAAGTTCAAGATATTCACATATCATAAGAGCCGCAAGTACCTCTTTACCCAAAAAAAACTAAACATGAGGCAAAGACACTAGTTAGAGTTGATAAAGTACTACGACATCAAGATTCAGTATTACCCTAGAAAAGCGAATGTGATTGTCGATGCACTCGATAGGAAAAGGCATGGTAATTTGGTAACTCTAATTATAACTTAAAGAAATATATTAGAATATATGTAAAAATTAAATCTGAAGATTGTAACTTAGGAGGTTAAGGCTAAACTACCTAATTTACGCATACAGCCTACATTGATGGACAAAATAAAAGCTACACAAACTAATGATGTGCGACTACAAGAAATTAAGAAACAAATGGTGGAAGGAAGGGCGGTGGAATTTAATACAGATGAAGAAAGGGTGCTAAGATATGATCAAAGGCTGTATGTGCCAAGTATAGCTAAAATGAAAAATGAGATACTGAAAGAAGCACACTATTTTGGGGACTCTATCCATGCTGAGTGTACCAAGATGTATAAAAATCATAAATGCCACTATTGGTGGTGGAACATGAAGAGGAAAATTGCGAAGTATGTGTCTAATTGTCCAACATGCCAACAAATTAAAATAGAGCATCAAAGACCTGCTAACAAGTTGCAACCTCTATAGATATTGAAATGGAAATGGGAGCATGTGACCATGGACTTCATTAGAGCATTACCTAGAACTATGACTAAGCTTGACACTATATGGGTAATTGTAGACAGACTCACAAAATCTACCTATTTTATACCTACAAGCACAAAGTATAAACTTGAGAAACAGACTCAACTATATGTCAAAGAAATTGAAGGGTTACATAGGGTACCGATCACAATAGTATCAAATAGGGACACCATATTTGTGAGGAGATTCTAGAATAGTTTGCATAGGGCGTTGGAAACCAAATTATAATTCAATATAGCTTTTCACCCACTGACAGATGATCAATCAGAGCGAACCATTCAAATATTAAAAAAAAATGTTAAAGGCATGTGCACTAGATCTTAGTAGGAAATAGGATGAGCACCTACACTTAGTAGAGTTTTCCTATAACAATAACTATCAAGCTACCATCAAAATGGCACCTTACGAAGCATTATATGGAAGAAAGTGCTGGTCGCCTTTACATTGGGATGAAGTGAGCGAGAAACAAGTGTTGGGACCTAATCTGATACAAAATGTAGTGGACAAAGTAAAGTTAATCAGAGAAAGGATGCAATCAACCCAAAGCCGTTAGAAATCCTATGCAAATAAAAGACAACACTCATTAAAGTTCAAAGTAGGAGACCATATCTTGCTAGAGGTTTGACCTACAAAAAAGGTGGTGAGATTTGGACTAAAAGAGAAACTAAACCCCAAATATGTGAGACTCTTTGAAGTTCTAAAAAGAATTGAACCAGTAGCATATAGGTTAGCTTTATCACCAAATCAAGTTAGGGCACATGATGTGTTTCACATCTTCATGCTAAGGAAATATGTACCTAACCCAGCTCAAGTCACTACTTTAGAACCTCTGCAAATGCAGCTAAACCTCACAATAGTAGAGAAGCTTGTTGGGATAGTGAACACTAAAGAGCAGATTCTAAGAAGACGGATGATTAAATATGTTAAAGTGCAATGAAGTGACCAAACGGAGAGATAAGCAACTTAGGAGTTGGAAAAAGAGATAGGAAGGAGATATCTAGAACTCTTCCACGATCTAGGTAACTTTCGAGAATGAAAGTTTTTATAGGGGAGGTAGATTGTAAATACTCATATATACATATAGATTTATTTAATGTTGATTAAAATTAATCCAAGGTTAATTATATAAATAACCTAAAGAAATGGAAGCAGTTTGATCATTTCAGGGTCAAGATATTTAAACCCCTACTTGACCTATTGCTCCTCTTTTCTCATTCTTACATAGTTGCAATCCTAGAAATCCTCTCAAAGAACTACAAAGCAACCTAACGAAAGTAGTAGAGATCAACCTCTTCTTCTAGGTAAGGGTTTCAATTACTAAAACACTTGCCTAAGATTGTGGATTCATAGCTCTAAGACAATATGATAATGTATTGTTAGATTTTAGAACAAGGAGCGAGACAAAACGAACTTAGGGACAAGCTATTTGGGTACCTCAATCGCAATTCCAAACAAGTGCATAATTCCTTGTAATGTGTTAGGGTTAGCAAATTTATTATCAATTAGGCTTAAATTCATAGGAATTAGATTAGGAGAACAATTGGAGAAGAGAAAAAGGGAATCCACGATAGAACAGTACACTACACGATTGGGTACATGCCCGTGTACCTATCCAGGTTGAAACACGAATATGTATAGAAAGGTATACAATCACTAGACATGCCTGTGTACTTGAGCGTGTCAAATCAAATAAATTCACATTTAAGTACACAACTACTATACATGACCATATACCCTACCGTATTAAAGTACACGACCAAATACATGACCGTATACTTGGACATGCTGAATAACAAAAATACACTAAAAGGTATATAGCCATTAGCACGGCCGTGTTCACTCCTGTGTTCCTTTACACGACCACCTACATAGTTGAGTTGTTCCAAGACACTCACTATTGTATTATATGTCGTTCACTTGTAATTCTAAGTATACATAATTATGTATATGAATAGGTTTAAGGACTGAGAGATTGCAGAAGTATGAAGAGATCAATTGTTGCTTATCAGGTACGTTTATACTATGTTTGTTGTTTATGTGTGTTATGTTATAACTGTGATTAAATTTAAATTAATATTGAAAATGAATGTGATTAGTTGTGTGTGATTGTGTTTGGCTAAGTACGAGGAACCAAGAGAAGGTCGATGTTCTCAAGATAGCACCCCAATAATCAGTATGTGACGTTGTCCCCAATAAAGTTGTGTACCAAGATGATCTAAGTAGATTTAGAATTATTTGGTATGGAAAAACTCTTAAACTTATGGACAGTGCAAAGTACCTACCATCGTATATGTATAAACTACATATTGAATAGACTCATGAACAATGGAGATGACCTATTGCCATATATATATATATATGTATGTTTAAAAGAACTCTTGGATTAATGGACAGTGGAGAGTACCTATTATTATATAGATATAACTATGTATGTTTTTAGACTCATGAACAAATGGAAGTACCCTTTGCCGTATATATATGTGTGTATAAGGTTGCATGGTGATTATGATGATGAGAATTGTATATTGGAATTGATTCGGTTTTTTCTTTGAATCAAATTAAATTATAAAAATGCAGTTTGATTTTTCACTACTTTAAACCTTATATTTTTTCCAAAGTATAAAGTTCGGTTTGATTCAATTTGATTTAAGTATTAAATCATATTTTATTTTCTAAAAAAGTATATTTACTTAGCAAATAATCTCATATAAATAGCATTAAACTCATTTAATAATAATATGTATTAATATCCTATAAGAAATTGATAAAATCAATATTCAAATAACTAAAAATTTTGAAATGTGTAATATAATTAATTTATTTCTCAAGTTAACATATAATATAAATTTTAATTTAAACAATATGCATTTTTGCTAAATTATTATTGTAAAATTTAAATACATATATTTTTTAATAAATATAGATTAAATTTTTTTTAATGTTATATTATAATAAAAAAGTTTTTTTAGTTATATGTAAAATATTATTATATTTTTTTTCAAAATGATTAGATTCAATTTTACAGTTTGGTTCGGATTATTCTTTCAAACTAATTATAAATTTTAATTTGGTTCCAGATTAGAAATTTTTTAAACAAAATTAAAAAATAATAATAAATTAAAAAAAAAAACTATATTTTCAATTTGATTTCGACCCTTTTTTTTTTCCATCTGCACTGATAAGCCTAGATCCCCTTGTTTCTTCATTTTACATCTTAGGCTAGCTAACCCAATGGATAGCCCTATGATTCGATGACGAACCCCAAAGAAAATCCCTAGAGATGCACTCTAGTCTATCTAAAAACGGTCCTGGGGTTTGAACGAATAAAAAGGGGTCTTGGGAGTGAAGCTGCCTGGGGGTAATAGTTGATAGTGCTTTCTAAAACTGATGAAATTAAAAGTTGCTGAGTCGTGATGTTAAGGAGTTTTAATAGGCTTTTCAATCCCTATCAAAATGCTTAAATTCCTGAGCAAATTGTACAAGCACTTCGTTTTTTCCATTTGTTTTATCTGCAGTTTAACCTTTCATTTTGTAAGAAACTTCCACGAAATTTTCATGCCGTTTCTGTGGGTCATGCAGGTTTAGATGGGAGAAACTTCCTCAGATTAGCCTTCCAAAAATCGGACGCGTTAATCATAGAATAGTTCGTCCAATTACATCGGATGCATTAATCATGCAGTACTCGCCAAATAAAAGTTTGTATATTTGGTTTTGGTTATATTGGCAACGCCCAGCCTTCTGCAGAACCAGACTGCATGGAACTCTGAACAATCTGACCATAAGCAGATTTTCTCGTGAAGCTTCCACTGGGTTTTCGAATCTCTAAGACGCTAAGTCGGCTTGTGATTGAGAAGTCCAAAAAAAAAAAAAATCCTAATCTATTCTTTGCTTGATGATCTAAAGGAGGATAAACCGAAAGATACATCTTAATGCCACTGTCTTAGCAACACTAACATATTAAAATATAGCTCCTATTTTACTATATACGGTTTCACTTTTATACGTCACATACTCAATAATAAGGAAGGAACTATATTTCGTCAAAGGATCAATGGAGAAATCCCATGGAGTACGAATTTTGCTCATAATGATTGCTTGGTTTTAACTTGCCAAGCTAAGTTTGCAATTGTAGCCGTATTTCTCATCCTTAATTAGGTCTGTTAAGCCTAGATCCCCTTGTTTCTATCTCCATTTAGGCCAGCCAGCTAACTCAATGGATGGCCCTGTATATGATTCAATGACGAGCCCCAGAGAAAATCCGAAAAATGATGGAATAAGAAGTCACCGATTCATAATGTTGAGGAGTTTTAACAGGCTATTCTATCCCTATCAAAATGATTAAATTCCTGAGCAAATTGTAAAAAACACTTCTATTTTTTCGTTTATTTTACCTTGCAGTTTAACCTTTTATTTTGAAAAATTGAACGTTAAACCATAAATCGCATCTTTCCAAACTTTCACATCAATATTTTGTCCTTGATAAAAGTAACAGAGGATAAAAATAAAATATCCAAAAACTAAAAAATAAGAAATTCAGGCTTCTATCTTCTTTCTATGATTTTATGTAAATCAGAAAGGATGGAAGCATGCCCACCTACATTTCATGGGAAACATGCTTTTCAACCTGGGAAAGGAAAATATCACAAGCAAATACCTAAAATTTTTACTATGGTTTTTCGGTAGAGTGAAAAATGAATAGATCCTAGTATATTTATTATGAGATGAATGGATGGTACTATAAAAATGGTAGTATCATATTAATTTTACCATATTTACTATTAGATGATTTAATTTTGAGTTGGTTTTCAAGGTATTGCCATGTTAGATTAAAAAATAAAAAAAAGTGGTTTTTATTTTTAAATACATACAAAACATGAAATACAAAATATATCACACCGAAACCAATCGACACTTAAATATTTAAAATTATAAATATATTTTCGTAGTTGTGGTAAAGATCTCCTTTCAGCTTTTACATCAACTCCATTTCCATTTGTCAAATAATGACGATAAATTGAATTTATGTCACAATTTGAATTTTCATATCAATTCCATAGATATTTCAACATTCTTGTTCTCTCTCTTCTTCTCTTACACGGAAAATCCAAATTCCAGGCAACAAATGCAACGACGAGAGCAACTTCTGTTGCCATTCGATCAATTTTTCTCCCTTATTTTAACATAATCTTAAAAGCTTCTATTATAAGGAACATCGTCTCTAGAAAATAAACTTACATTTTATGAAATTTCAGATATATTTGTTCCGGTTCCATAAGATATTTATGGACCATTATATTAGCTCAATGGTACTATCAAATAAGAGTGAGTCTGAGAAAGTTTGGTTTGATTGGCTCTTTCAAACTAAATCATATCTTATTATTCAATTTCTTTAAGTCCTCTAATCGATCCAATAAATAATTAGATTTTTTAACTAAAAAAAAAAGAATCAATTCAGTCTAGTTCTATTTATGATTTAAAATATATATTTTTTTAGCTAATGACAGTAGCTTCTTGTAAATTTGCAAGCCATGTATGAAACAACATTCGGTATAAGGAGTGGTAGGACCTTTTCTTCTTTTTTATTATCCAAAAGAAATCAATAGTTAGATCAAACAAAGCAACATGCACAATGACATTATATTTTGGTACTAAAAATCTGTCGCTTCATGGAAAACCCCCATACGCACGCTCCTGGCTTGACAGAATCGAATGGCGTCATACTATAGCTCGTACAATCAGGAGCCATGTCTATTTCAAGTATTAATTCCCTGTAGCTGTCCCATTAAACAAAGAATTAAAGCCCCATTAAAGGGTGTCAGACGTAGCTGTCCCCGCCCTTCCCTCCACTAAAATAATAATACTGTGGAGTGGTGTCCAATGTACAAATGGCTATGTCTAGTCATTCACAGCGGTGCCCGTAAAGGGTCAGATCTTTCTTTTTCTTATTTTATTACTATATAGAACCGAGTCGGTTTCTTGTCAGTGTCTCAACCAAACCCATAAATCGAATCAAATTAAAATAAAAAAAAAAATATACACTTAGATATCGCTCTCAACTTTGTCACTAGACAGGCATGCTAAACTTTACAAATATTGCAATAATTTATTTTGACATAATCAACAATCATTAGCAATTTTCATGACTTTTCTATTGCATTGCATGTCTCGTGGAGCGTTGCGTTGCGTCGTCTACCTAAAAGCTTTCGTAAGAAGCTTCCAGGAAATGCGCAAGCCTGGTCCACGGCATTTACTTATTCAAAAATATAATTAAAATATTACTCAAATCATACGGTCCATAAATAGGGGAAAGGAAAAAAAAATATTATTTTATTAAAAATTCTAATTTAAAATTAATACTTTAAATAGGGATTTTACAAATCCTATTATTCTATCCAAAAATAGCTGTAACATTTATTTTTCTTCTTTCAAAATAAACTTACAGTAATTTTAGCTAACACTCAATTTGTTTCATTCATTTATGATATCCAAAATGTATAAATAGTTAACTGATACTCATTTATTTTATTACACATTGATTTTCTTTCTTTCAAGAAACATGTAAAACAAATTTATTTATCAGTTTCATTCATTCCTAATATTCAAGATGTACAAAAAATTAGTGAATACTAATCTAGAATAAAATCACTTAAAGAAAAAGTAAATATAATAGCTATAAAGGTGTATTTATAGGATAATTGAAAGATTTAATACTCTGAATAGATAGGAATCGAGTAATATGAGTAAATAGTTTTATAAAAATGAATAAATAAGCAGCTAATAATCGAAATAGACATTAAAGTTATGCGTTATAGATAATTAACCAGCGCATACTCCAATATTGACTATGTCAACATACCACTACAACGTATTCTAATATATTTGGTAATGTTCCGTTAGATTATTTTATCTGATTATTAAATATTATACTCTAATAAAAATTCTCACATTAGATTTCACATAAAAAAGAAAGTAATAGAAGAAAATTGTAAATTATACTGTCATAGAGCTCTTATAAGGCAAGGCAAAACATAATCATGATAATGGTGACGTGATTGTACTGCTTCACCATCTCATTTTATACATATTAGATCGCTGCTCATACCAACTGACAGGAACTCCAGTCACAACTCTCTTGCCATCACAAACCGGAACTCCCAGCTCCGGCGGCGCCGTTGACACCGCTTTAGGAACATATCCCGACGACGATAACACTTTAATTGAAAGGTTAATTATTCCATTACGTACACCATCTATATCCCTTAACCTATAACTCAAATAATGTACATAATCATCTGGTGTAAAGCTATTTAAAATATCCGAAACTGGTATTCTCGCAACACCAATAAATTTACTATTATCACGACTCTTCCCCTTATGATAGTAAGCTTCCAATGAAACAAACCCCGCATGCATTGGCAAGTCCACTTCAAGCACATTGTCGTTTTTGCATTTGTGACCTGTTTTAGGCCCCGTATCGAGCTTCTTCAACGTGAGTTTCATGTCAGAGTCGGTGTTGACAGTGATATAGACATTTTCCTTTATTGATTTCTTGTTAACTCTAATTTCCTCGGTTGATATCAACTTGATTTGCAAAGATCGTTGCATTTTGACAAGAGTGGCTGGCCGATAATATAATGGCGTTGTACGTACCTGGTTAAATCGAGAGGTGCGTGCGTGTGTTTATATATATATATATATGGGTGGCTGTGTTTTGTTGATGTTAATGGAGGCTTGTAGATTGATATGTTGTGTCTATATATTGATATATAGGCGATGAGGAAACGAGAAAGAAGGAAGAAGGAAAGAGAGAAGGTTGCTTCCCAAATTTCAAACAGTTCCAAGATGTAGGAAAACAATATTGACGGTGTTGACACGGTTGGGCCTGGGGTAGATCTATATATGGTTTGGTGGAATGACCGACTTTGAATTGATTTTTTCTCTTGTATGTATGTACGTGTATGGTGGTGAAACTCGCTAGTGAAATTTGCTTGAATTTTCCTGTTTGTGTTATATATATATATATATATATATATATTAGCTAGTCTTCTAAATATTACACACTCGAATATTTCGAAAGACGTGCTTATTTTATTTTATTAATCTATTTCTAGATAAAATAATTTATAAAAAATTAAATCAAAAAGAAGAGAAAACTCTTTTTTCTTTTTTGTTATTTGGATGGTTTAGGTTTAAAATACTTTAAGAATGATTTAGATATAAATATTCAATTTTTTTTAAAAAAAAACAATGTATGTATAATTTTTTATTCAATAATATATTCAACCCACTTTGAATGGAAATTGCTTTCATCAATACGGTCAACTCAAACCCAAAAATAATTTTGCTAGAGTTTTGACTAGTAAGCATTTCTTGGGGTCAAGAAGTCGATCAGATATATATTTTCATCATATATATATTTTAATAAAATTAATCTCCCACGAGGCTCGAATGAATCAACTAATTGTTGCATAAAATGTTAGAAGTCCAGATGTATGCTGCGCAAGAAAAAATTCATTTAACATTATACACTGTATAATATATACATAATACATAATATTTATAAAATTTAAATATATATATTTTTATTTAAAATATAAATAATAATTATTTTTAAAACTATTTTATATATTAAATTTTTATTAATATCACACGTATCATGCCAACATGTAATATCAATCTTTTCAATGCTACGCAGTCTAAAGGTAAGGCAACTGTTACTTTCTTTATTAAATTTTTTCTTTTTTTTGGTTTTCGGCCAACTTGATTAGAAGTTGAATAATTCCAATTTGCCAGGCTCGTCTGAACGACTTTTTGCAATTCATCAGATGTGACATTCATTATCATTAACTGAGGGGGCAAATCATATCTGTGGCAAATCGACCAGGCAGGCGGGCACTTGCACTTGCTTGCTAGCGAGGCTCATCCTTTGGACTTTTGGGCCGCCCAAATGCGGGCGCGCATGTCGTGTGTATGGATCACACAGCAAGCAACCGAATGCGCCGGGTATAATGGAAGTTTGTGGGCTGTCTAGCACAAGCAAGCAGGCATGCTGGGCTTTAGGTTTTTCTTCTTCTTTTTTTCTTTTTGAAGTGAATATTGACAAATAATATTTAATTATCTTTCTTTTAACAAATTGTACACTAACTAAATATACATTTTTTTTTCTTGGACAAATTTATACCAATCTTTTTGGACAAGTATAGAGGTTTCAAAGTTTGTAAAATCAACCTACCATATGTAATTTTCTTAAATTATCTTAATATTTATAGCGTGTACAAATTACTAGTGTAGAACCTATAAAATTTCCATTGACAATGTTGCGTTGTTTGCACTTTCTCGAAAGAGAACTTGAATTATACAACTGTTTATACCTAATAGTAATGATAATTCCCAAGGTAAGAATTTAATAGTTACCCTAACAATCGATATCATTTCTAATGTTTTAAATTTATATTATTTTTGAGTCTTTGATTAAAGAAAAACTAGAGCAAGGTTATCTTTTTTACCATCAAATAAGATTTATAGTGTTGGGTGTGTTGTTACTTAAATTTTTAATAGATAGTTTTAGAGCATCACTCAAAGTACAAAGGAGCTACAATAATACAACGGCTATTGAATTTGGCCTGTTAAACCTAACAACTCACCGATTAAGGGCATGAGGGGCAATTTAATTGGCTGATTAATGCCACTCCCGTCCAGCTATCTAGCATAAAAGGTTGCCAACTAAAGGATATACAGCAGTTTTTTCACCACATGAGTCATGTGGTATATATGCAGCGAAAACCTTGCCACACAAGTTACCTAAGGCCAAAATACACCCCCAAAAAATTATTTTTCAAAAATATTATTAAAATAGAATCAAGGGAAAAAATATTATACAAATAGAATACTGAAAACGCATATAGTACATGATATTTAGTAAAAAAAATATATAAAAAAATCCGCATCAATGTTTATTCAAAGTGTTAAGAAGACTTCTTTTGCTTCTTTCATCCAAATGAAGGAGTTTTTCCATAACATCACAGTCAATAAGGTTGCTATAACACTATAATTGCACACAAAACGACAATAGTAACCTATAAGTCCTATAAACCCACACAATACACTAATAGTTGTTAGTTTCAACTGCCTTAGCATGTCTTCTATCTTATTGGGATCCGTTTCCCCTCCTTTAGTTGATATGAGGTGTCTTAAGTAAGCCACTTGTTCTCGTGTGAACAAACACTTAGATTATTTCAAATATAAAGCATTTTTATGCAGTAAAATAAAATAACTTGTAAGTGTTGCAAGTGTTTAAGCCATGAAGTGCTATATATTAAGATATTGTCGAATAAAACTAAGGTGAACCTTCGCAAATACTGTTGAAACACTTCGTTTTTAAGGGCTTAGAATGTCGAATGGCCATTAGTAAGCTTAAAGTGCATAACCAAGAATTCAAAATGCCCATGATGTGTGCAAAACACAAACTTTTCAATATTTGCCTCATTCATATGAACTTGATGATAGCTGGACTTGAGGTCCAATTTAGAAAAATATTTTGCCCTATGAAGCTCTTCTAACAGCTCTTCAATAACAAGAATTGGAAATTTGTCTTTTACTATCTTCTCATTCAAAGCCTGATAATTGACACAAAACCACCATATTTCATCGTGCTTTTTCACCTTTAGGACAAGTGATGAATAGGGCAATTGACTCAAGCATATAATACCCCTTTTTAGCATATCCATACATTACTTTTTTATTTCATCTTTTTGTTTATGAGGATGCCTATATGGTCGAACCACTATAGGTGAAGTACTTAGTAGTAACCAAATTCGAAGGTCTCAAAGCCTAAATGGAGGAACTTCCTTAGGCTCTTGGAAAAACTGAGGAAATTCATCTAACACTTGCTACAATTTCCTCTCTCTTTTACCTACCTTCACAATCACCACCCCTAGCTGCAACTTCACATCTAACAACTGATATTTCCCCTTAAGCCCACCACCCGCTTCCCTTGCCATGTAAACTTCATTAGCATTTCGGAGAAATCCCACTAAACAGGACCTACATGTCTTAACCAATTGACTCCAACAACCACCCCATAACCACATAAGGGCAATTAGTATAAATCGATAGGAAAAATTTGCTCCCCTATGCTCAATGGTACTAAACAACAAATACTCACACTACTAACATCTTCCCATTAGCCACTACCACACATAACTTTCTTCTAGACTCCACCATTAATCTTACCTTTGCAACAATGGACTCATTTATAAAATTATAGGTGCTTCCAAAATCCACTAGGATAAGAATAGGAACAATATTAATGGTGCCCCTCACTTGCATAGTCTAAGAATTAGATAAACCTATTATGACGTGTAATGACACCTTCAGTTCTTTTCCCTCATCCTCATTATCTTCTACTTTCCCCTCATCCTCCTCCTCCTTCTCCTCCAATTCAAGCCAAAAAAAAGCCTTTTGCGTTTATGATCAATTGAGTATGGCTCATCACAATTGAAACATAAGCCTTTGGTACAATGCTCTTTTAACTCCTCCTTGCTCACACACCTTACAAAAGGAACACATCCCCTTTATATTCCAATGTTGTAGTTCCTTTCTACCATTGTTTCCAACTTCTTTACCACCATTGATTCCTCTTTCCTTATCCCCCCTACATCCATACACTTGTGTAAGACTTGTTGCTTGTGTCAAGTCATGAGTTTTTTGCAATTGAACTTCTACTACTATTTGTTCCTTCAACCTACTAATAAAAATGGAAACTTCCTGATCAAGCCTCAAAGAACTCACACGTGCGATGAGTTACTCAAATTTGCTTTAATAAGCATCTACACTACCTATTTATCTCAGCTTTGCCAACTCCTCTATGTGATCTTCGCTTAAAGGAGGTCCAAACCTTTGTTGACATAACTCCTTGAATTCCTCCCATGTCCCATTCAACTAGTATTTCTTGAGTCTAAAGAACCACGATTGTGTGTTGCCTTCAAGATGGTAAGACATGATGGCCATCTTCTCTTCTTAGGCTATGTGTTGATGTCGAAAGAAGTGTTCACAGCGACTTACCCATCCAATAGGGCCAATACCTCCATTGTATAGGGGAAAATCCAACCTTGCAAATTTAGGAACCACATTCCTAGCCTCTGGGTTCCTAGCATGTCCATCCCTAACTTCTGGCATCCCTTTGTTACTACTGCTTCTTCCTAAATCTTATTCTAATGCTTGCATCTCTAAAAGCTCTTTTGACAACTCTTGGATTTGTGCGGTCAACTCCTGATGTCTGATCTCATTAATTCTCTTCTCGCACTCCTCTACTTGATCCTTCTCCTTGTCAACCTGGTATACGGTCATAAACATCTCTAACTACTACAGCAAAGTGCGTGATTTACCCACATTGCCTAGCTCTGATGCTAATTTGTTATAAGATCATGTTTGACTTCTAGTTTGTGGAGTATTTAGGGTGAAATCTTCTTTTAATTGTTTAATTTTTCTTTCTTATCGCCTTATTTTTGTTAAGTATAGATAGGGCTTATTAGAGAGAAACCCAAATCTCATGAGTGAAATTTTAAGAGAAAAGTTTAGAAAATACGAATTTGCTTTTTTTTTTTTTTCTTCTCAAATTTGTACATAGTTGTAAAGGGAATAACTTCTCTTCCATGATCACAACAGACTGCATAAAAAGAGGAACCAACTAGACCCACTAACTCTTAATAGCTGACGCCAAGACTACCTGCTGACACAAAACCCTCTCGTGCTAACATAACAATAACAGACCATTGACAATACAATGAAAGAAACCAAACATACTAACATTCAATTCAATGTTTACATACAACATAAGCTTATAACTTGACATGCTGCTTAATTCTTCTTCTTCTTCTTTCGTGTATACAGGTGCTTAAAAGGAGTAAGTATCTCTCTCTCTTGTGTAGTCTTCTCAAGGTGTGTAACATATCATTGTAATATTATTTTTTTTTATAATCTTAATAATTAATTATACGTTATAAAAAAAATTTAGAGGAGGTAAAGGTTGTTGAGCTCATTAAAAACAACAAACGTTCTAATGTTTTCTTTCAGTCGTGACACAAACAAAAATTGCATTATCATTGGGGCATCATAATCTAACAACGGTAAAAAATACATTAGAAGGATCTAAGTTCTTTCAAATTTTTTATTTTAGACGCTTATGTTTTCATTTTTTTTCATTTTAGGACCTAAGTTGTCAAAAATGAGTCAAAATAGTATCTTTATTGCTTTTCGTTATAAAAATCACTAAAAACTAGGTCCTAAAATGAAAAATATATATATATAAATCTTAAAATAAAAGGTGATAAAAAATATATAAATCATGAAATGAAAAAAATATGAAAAAATTAACTCCTTGTATTATCTTTTAGTATTTTTATGGTAGGACCCATGTTTTAATTTTTTTTTTCTTATTTTAAGACCTAATTTTAACAATCTTATAAAGAAGAAAAATAAAGATTCTATTTTAACATTGGTCCTAAAAAAAAAAAAAAACTTAGATCCTCTAATATATTATTGTCATCTAACAACTCCCTCGATTAATACTAAAAGGTCGGTACTTCTTTTCTCTCTCTTAACAATTCTTTTAATTGGAAGCGTAATTTACGGAAAAAAAATAGGTTGTCTATAAAAACATAGATCCAACAGCGACTAAGATTAGTCGAATAAATGTAGTGGTCCACAGTTATTTAACTAGCTGCTTGTCAATTAACTGATACGAGTATTATAATATACCAGCATGCACAAATATAATATTAGTAGAATATACAAATTAATCTCGATTATCTACCGCGTGACGTTTCATGGATGAGTGAGTTAATTTAAGCTTTGACGCATATGATAGGAAAAAAAAAAAAAAAAGAAAGACAGAGAGAGGATATGAAGGATACAACCAAATACTAGATTGACCAAGAAGTAATGAAGAGACTCAGAAGAGGAAAAAAAAAAAAGGAAAGACAGAGAGAGGATATGAAGGATACAACCAAATACTAGATTGACCAAGAAGTAATGAAGAGACTCAGAAGAGGAAAAAAAAAAAAAAGAAAGACAGAGAGAGGATATGAAGGATACAACCAAATACTAGATTGACCAAGAAGTAATGAAGAGACTCAGAAGAGGAAAAAAAAAAACATATGTAAATGATTATACAAAGACTTAACCTACGAAATCAATGAACAAGCTGACGGATTTTGTAAAACCGTGAGCCATTAACCTCACAAGATCAGCTAAGCAAGACGATGTCATCCCTTTCACGTAATCAGACAATCATCAAGTCACTTGTTGAAAAAATTAACCGACCATGGAATCAAGAAGACTCTTTTCTCTCCTCTATCTTTTCTATAACTCATGTCCAAATATATATACAGCAGGGGATATCTTTTCATATCTTTTCCAATTAACTAAATCCTACAAACTAGGAAAACAAAACCAAATCCTACAAACTAGGAAAACAAATCTTTCTCTACCAAAAAATAAAATACAAAATATACATGCCATATTTACAAAATAAATCACAAAACAAATATCTTAATATTTACGGCCGTGTAACACGGTCGTACCTTCTAGTCGTGTATCAGGCCATATATGTTTCTGGGAGCTACCTGACACAACACACAGCTATGCCTTCTGGCCGTGTATCAGGCCGTGTATGTTTCTAGGAGCTACCTGACACAATACACGGCCGTGTATCAGGCCGTATATGTTTCTATGCTTCCAGACACAATACCCCCCCTCAAGTTGGAGCATGGAAATCACAAATGCCTAACTTGCATAAGAGCATATCATACTCACGTTTCCCTAATGCTTTGGTAAAAATATCAGCAAGTTGTCTCATTGTAGGAACAAAAGTAGGATAGATCGTCCCATTAAGTAATGCATCTTGAATGAAGTGACAATCCACTTCGATGTGTTTGGTGTGCTCATGAAATACGAGATTTTGAGATATATGAAGAGCAACTTGACTATCACAAAATAGCGTTGCTGGTTGCGTATGAATAACACCAAGATCAGATAAAACACTCTTCAACCACTTGACTTCACAAGTGGTCATGGCCATTGAACAGTATTCTGCTTCGGCAGATGATCGAGACACAATATGCTGTTTCTTTGTCTTCCATGAGATGGGAGACAAACCTAAAAACACTAACCATCCAGTAAGAGAACGACGAGTCAATGGACATCCTACCTAATCTGCATCACACCAACCAGTCAAAGTGAGATCGCCCTTACTACACAATAAAATACCCTGACCTGGTTTGGATTTAAGATACCAAACAATGCGTAATGCTACATCCCAGTGATCTTTCCGTGGATGTTGCATAAATTGAGACAAGACATGTACACAATAAGACAATTCGGGCCTGGTAAAACATAAATAAATCAATCAGCCAATAAGACATCGATAAGGCTCTAGATTATCCAACAAAGGGCTGGTTGACAACGCCAGTCGATGGTGTTGCTCCATCGGAACTCCCACAGGCTTTGCCCCTATCAAACCTACTTCTGAAATAATATCCTGGGCATATTTGCGTTGACATAAGAAGAACCCTTCAAGACTACGAGCCACTTCCACCTCAAGAAAATATTTAAGAACACCCAAATCTTTCATGAAAAAACAGGTGCTCAAGTAATCCTTAAACTTCTGAATTGTTGCACTATCATTCCCAGAAACAATCAAGTCATCAACATAAACCAAGATGTTTAGTCGTACCTCACCTTGTTGCAGAGTAAACAAAGAGTAATCCGCATAGGATTGTGTGAAACCATAGATTTTTAAAGCAGTAGACAGTTTCGCAAACCAACACCAAGGGGCTTGTTTAAGCCCGTACAAGGACTTCTGCAATTTGCACACCTTATCTCGTCTTGCAACTCGAAAACTAGGGGGTAACTGCATATACACATCCTCCTGTAGATCTCCATGGAGAAATGCATTGTGGACATCCATCTAGTGAACCTCCCGGTTCTTAATTGCAGCAACGGCCAAGAAAACACGAACAATTACCATCTTTGCGACAAGGGCAAATGTCTCTGTATAGTCTACTCCTTCCTTCTGGTGATTTCCAAGTATAACCAAATGTGCTTTATAGCATTCCACCATACCATCAGATCGATATTTGACTTTGTACACCCATTTACATCCCAAGGCCTTCTTATTAGGTAGTAGATCAGTAATATGCCATGTTGCATTGTTTTCAAGGGCATCAATTTCTTGTTGCATCGCAATCCTCCATTTTTCATGTCGAACCGCTTGAGAATAACTAGTAGGTTCTTATTCACCATGTAAAGCTGCAAGAAAAGCTTTGTGCCAAAAAAGAAAATCTATCACAATTCACATAGTGTGCAATGGGATAGGGGTTACCTGAGGCATGTTGTGTTGCAGGATCCGGTAGGGATGGACTCAATTTGCGAACCGTATGAGTAACAAAGTCGCGTAGCAGTACTAAAGTCTTATGATTTCGGTGGCCACATCCTAACAATTCTTCATCACTAGGGACATTGTTTTCCTTACTTCCATCTTCAGTTGTAGAAGGAAGAGATGTTAATACTGTTGTCCTATCACTTTGCTCAACTGGCATAGTTTCAACATTAGGAGAAATGGTTGCAGTTTTGTTGATCACAGGGTCTAGAAGGAGAGTTATCATCATCTATAATCTCCCTTCTTTCGGTCAGACCCTCTTGGATACCGAAGGCATCATTAGTGAGGTCTACATCCCATGTAAACGTAGATTCTACTGGCTTTTGTGATGAAGACAACGTTTGAAAAGGAAACTTGTTCTCAAAAAATTTTACATCTCTAGACACGAAAAAAAACATGTTTTTCAAGATCATATAATCGCCACCCTTTCTGTCCATACGGATAACCCATGAAAACACATTTTCGACTTTTACTATCAAATTTATCTCCCAACCGTCCTTGCTTGTGGGCAAAGCACAAAGATCCAAAAACTTTCAGGTGATCATAATTTGGAGTTTGTCCATACAACACATGATAAGGCGTCTTTCCTTCTAAAACACTAGAAGGTGTTCTATTAATCAAATATCCTGCGGTTAGCACACATTCTCCCCAAAACTCAATGGGCAAGTGTCCTTGAAAACGCAAGGCTCTAGCCACATTGAGAATGTGTTGGTGTTTTCTCTCGACCCGTCCATTTTGTTGAGGGGTACCAACACATGAAGTTTGAAAAATAACACCCTTTTCACAAAAATAATTTTTCAATTTTTGAAACTCTGTTCCATTATCACTCCTCACAATTTTAACTCTTTTGTTAAATTGTGTTTCCACCATAGCAAAGAAGTTCCTTAGAGTTTAAGCTACCTCAGTTTTGTCAATCAGTAGAAATATCCAAACAGCACGGGAAAAATCATCTACTACAGTAAAAAAATATGAAGCACCGCATGAGGACAAAATCCGATAAGGACCCCACAAATCGCAGTGTATAAGTTCAAATATATCAAAAGCACGATGATGACTAACAGGAAATGGATCTCTAGATTGTTTTGCTCATAGACAAATATCGCAACATTTATTCTTTCTATCACTATCTTTATTATGACTCACACTAGACACTAACTTGGTCACTTTTAATGACGGATGTCCTAATCGCTGATACCATATCTCCAAACTCCCTTCACTTTCAATCTTCATTGCTTGAACTCGTGGCACTCCCTTGTAGTAGTAGAGTCCATCCCGTCTTTCACCCGCACCAATCAACATCCTCGAAGTGGGGTGCTACATTACACACATGGAATTGGTGAAATAAACAATACATTTAAATGAATCAACAAGTTGTGATACCGAAATCAAATTGCATTCTAGTCCAAGAACAAAGAGAACATTCGTGATACACAAATCTCCATCAAGGACAAGTTGTCCTTCCTTTGTTGCCACAGTCTTGCTCTCATCCGGAAGTCCAACAAAACACGGATCGATATTTCGCACTTTCTTCATTCCGTGCATACTTCCCGTCATGTGATGTGAAGCCCCTGTATCAATTATCCAATTGGAGAGCTTACCACTCAGTGTTTCAGTAGTGTTTTTCTGACTATTGATTAGCTTCATCAATGAGGTCCACTGCTCCTAATCGAGACCGATATTTGTCTTTATATCATTCCCAGCCGCTGCTGTCACTGTAGGTCCTTTGTCCTTCACGCAAGTGCTGCTGCTGGACACGTTATTTGCCTTTGCTGTTTCACGCCCTTGTCCAAAGCTTGCTTGATTTTGACGCTATTGAGTGTTGTTGAAGCCTTATCCTCGCCCTATACTCCTTCCATTTCCCTTTAGTTGGTCACCCCACCACTCAGGATATCCGAGGAGAGCAAAGCAATTATCTGCTTCGTGTCCTGTACGTTTGCAGTGGGTACAATACAGCCCACTTTTGTTTCTTGTTTCTCCTTTTCCTCTTATTGCAAACGCCATGACATCTTGCCTCTCCTCTTTAGTTCGGGTTATGGTCCTAACCCTTTCCTCAGTGTAAACACCTCATTTTTGCCATAGGAATGAATAATAATCACTAATAATCAATTCTTAATTTTTTACAATTTTTCTTTAATTTAGCATAAATAATAAAAATATTCAAAAAAATAAAAATAAATAGGAAAACACATCAATTTTGAAAAATGATTTCAGAAATGGCAATAATAAATAGTAAATAATTTTTACAAATTTTTGAAATTTCAAAAAATACAAAAAAATAAAAAAATCGCAGTGCATATATGCTATTTGCGAAATTAGAAAAATCAGGAAAATGGGCTAGCCTAGCTGGTCCGGACCATGGGCTAAGGCGTGCGCAGGAGGGCTCAATCACAGGTTCGAATCGCGGGGGAAGCAGTTTCCGCGTTTTGAGTTTTTTTCACTTATCTAGGATACGTGGCAGCATCCGATTGGCTGGAGGAAACGCACGCGCCGGGCGCGTGATCGTCTTCTACCTCGAGTCCGAGATCGCCGACGGAAGAAAAATTCGCATTTTGGCTGTTTGGATTCGATTTTTTACACAAATCCAACAGATCTTCAACAGAAATGAGATAAACATCATCTAATTGGAATCAAATCGCAACAAATCAATGAATTACACAAATCGGAGTTGTTTTTTTAACCAAAAATCCGATTAACTTCGATCGGAGGAAATCCGAGCTTATCCAGCTCGGTTTCAAGTGCCTATAAATAGAAATCAAAGGGAGGAAGCCAAGGCACGAATCACAATTGAGAGAAAGTGAGAAAAGAGAGCAAATCGGAGAGCATCGGAGGAAACCCAAAACCGCGAACCGCCGATCGGAGCCAAGCCGCCACCAGGAGACGTTCTGGGAGCAAACCACCGCCACCATTGGATTCAGCACCCTCGAGAAGCTAGGATTCGACACTTCACTTGTGACAAAAGACCGCCGGAATGCCGTAAACGAGCATCATTCGCCACCGCGTCCGACCGATCCGACCCGACCCGATTCGACCCGACCGAACCGACCCGCGCACCGACCCGGATCCAGGTAAGCCGGATTTTCCGGATTTTTTCCAATTTATTTATTTATTTTTATTCTGATTTGATTTATTATTTATTTATTTATTTATTTATTTATTAATTTGTTTGTTGTTTATTTATTTATTTATTTATGTTTCCGTAAATAGGAAAATGTTAGAAATTAGATTTTTTAGGATTTAATAATGTAGAAAAATAAGAAAAAAAATAATAATAAAAATGTAGAAAAACAATATAAATATTAGAAAAATAATAATAGAACTTTAGATTTCAAAATAGGATAGATAATAGTTTAGGATAAAATTTTTAACAAAAATTCACAAAAATTATAAAAATCAATAAAAATCATAAAATCATAAAAACTATAAAAATCATGAAAACTTAGAAAAATTATAAAAAATTTGTAGAAGAATCATAAAAATGATAAAAAAAATCATAAAATTACAGGAAAAAAAAAAGAAAATTCGTAAAAATCATAAAAATTAATAAAAATTCAAAAATTATAAAAAAATAGAAAAAATAAGTTTTAGCACTTAGAAAAATCATTTTCTTCAAATAAATCCAAAATTGATGTTTTTCCTAAAAACCATTTTCAAAAATCAGATAAAAGTTTAGGCTTAGATTTTTTTTAGAAAATCCAAAAAAAAATTGTAAAAACATAAAGGAAAAGAGATTTCAAAATTAAAATTCACAAACACACTTAAAGTTTTCAGAAAAGCGAACTACGGCTTGTTTGATGCTGGATAGCAGGTACGTAGGCACCCATTCGGGTCAACCCATAAAATGAAATAAAAAATCATTTTCTTAAAATAATTCAAAAACATAATAAAAAGTAACAGAAACACAATAAAACACATTTCTAAATAGGAACAATTTTAGGAGATTAGGTGGTAACCGTAAGGTTTTAATAGGTTAGCCTCCGGACTTAGAAACTCTGGTTTTCTTTTCCTCTTTTAAAAAACGAGAAGAGGAAATAACGACGACTAGTGGTCTAAATTAAGACTAATCCGCTCCTTTAGTCTTAATTTAATATTTCCCAACAACAGTTGGGTGGCGACTCCAAAAATCAAACGAAATTCCTAACTCAAGTCAAGGATCTACATTAAATGAGCATAGGGTCTAGTCTAGATCGGATTAGGAATGGGAATGCAAAAAAATTAGACTCGACAGGATGGCGACTCTGCTGGGGAACCATTCCAGTAGGCTAGCCACTTGAATCTCCTCAAGTTGTTCCTTTTTAAGTTTCAATTATTATTCTGTTACTAACTTTTCAGGGATTAGTTAGATTTTAGTTTTCTTTACTGTGGGGTTTACATGCATAAGTTTGTGTGAATAGATGCGGTCGAACCCGGACCGTCCTAAAAACCTAAGTCGGGGAGCCATTATGTAGGTTTTGGGCGAAGTGAGTTGATCACCGTTCGGGATCGATTAGGCTACCCTACCTAATGCTTCGATATGGCCTAAGATCTATTTCTCCGAGAATGCGGGAGGCCATAGAGCTTGGGGACCAATTAGAACCAATCTACTTGCATACATAGCATCATAAGGGTTGACAATTGATGAAAATGTAATGGTTTGTTGTTTTATTTTGGAGTTCAAAGCTATTTCCCTGTAATGTTTTCATAGTTCTGTTTGTAATTAGGCAATTTCTTATTGTAATAGATGGCTAGCACCGCAATCGACCGCCTCCTCCGCAAAGAAATTCGGGTATACAAACCTTTGGACCCAAAGTTGGTACTGGACCATTGGTTTACCCAGAGGAGCAGGCCTTCATCCAGCAAAAGATCGGCTCCATCCTCTCACTGACAAAGATAGAGGTGAATTTGCCTTTAGTCTGGGCCATGCTCCAATTATGGGAAATCGAGCCTGCTGCTTTCTTTATCGGGCCGCATGAGATCACCCCTACCCTGGAGGAGTACACCCAGTTGTTATAGGCTCCAGCACTGACTGATCAAATCTACGCACCAGACCTTGAGGTCGGGCCAGCCGGTACCTTCAGCAGATTATTAGGCATCCGTAAGACAGCAGTCAACAAAGCCCTGGCAGACTGTAATGGATATTGCATACGTATGGATAATTTAGAAGCCTGGTTCATCACCCGAGAGGACAATGGGGATAGGAAGGACATACTGTATGGGGACCCCAAAACTTACAGACAGAGAAGGGTGAACGCTTTCATCTTGACAGCCTTCGCCACCATACTATTCCCCACCGAGACCTTCTATATTCACTACCGGGTTGCAGAGCTGGTGACCAAATTTCTGGAGGGAAGATCTTACATCTCGGCTCTACTGGATGAATAGATCCGAAACTTGAATTTCCTCAAGAAGAAAGGTCATGGGATCCTTCGCTCAAGCCTCAACCTTCTACTGATATGGTTTATAAGCCACCTTAAGTGCTTCAGGCTGAACATGGTCCGAAAAACCTTAGCCCAACAGGTGGATCTCGTAGACTTATGTATAGAAAAGGTGAAGCTACCCGACGACCTTACCAGCCACAGTTGGGTAGAGGTACTTAGAAGTTTCAGTGCCGAGGATATTCTGTGGACAGCCAGGTGGAGCTGCTGTGACAAAATCATCTTGACCTGCAGTAACTTCCAAGCAATACCTTTAATCGGAATCAGCGGGTGTATTGGATATCACCCCAACTCAGTGGTTCGCCAGTTTGGTACCATCCAAGATATAGTTTATTGGCCCTCGCTGGAAGCAGTCACCTTTGAGTACCAAGATCCGAACCTGTTGGTAGCCGAGAAGTTTGCTAAGCTGGCAAAGGTCAAAGCACTTTGAAAAGCCAGAATTGAAGGCCCGAATGTGGACCTTGGGGAGTTAGATGGCGAAGTGGGAAAACACCGAGCCACCAGAGAGTTTGCAATCTGCCAGCTATACCAGACAGGGGAAAGAGCATACCGGGTTCCAGACGTCACCCAACCAAGACCAGACAAGATCAATCCAGAGACAGAAGTATACCTAGAACAGGTCAAGGCCCGAATGGAGGTATACTTTGAAGCTGCAGATTATAAGAAAGACATCTGGAAGGGACGTTTCAAAGAATCCGACCAAAGGAACAAGGCCTTAGAAGCACAATTGGAGAAGACCCAAGCCAAAGTCAAAGAATTAGAAGCTGTCATCAATGGGAAGTCTGAGCCTCCATAACAGAAGACTAAAAGAGCTAGGAAATAGATCATTATTTGTAATCTTTTATTTTGATTATCGAACTCCAAAATTTTCAGTATTAATAAAAGTAAAGTTTCAATATTACATTATCAATCGATTGTCAACCCTTTTATTTTTAGCATCCGCGTGACACATGCATATCATTTTGCATACATCACACTAAAATAAAAAACAAAATGCGCACCTAGGTATCAAGATAGCTCCCAAGCAACTGAACCCTCCCAGAAGTCCAATTCTCACACGTTCAAGAACAAAAATGGCCAACAGTAGCGACAACACCAATGCTGAAGCTGCCTCGGACTCCAGGATCATGTCCCTAGAACAAACGGTCCAACAATTGGCTACCCAGGTTCACCTCTTAACTGAAAGCATCGGTCTCCTACGCAACACTCAGCCAACCCAGGAAGAGTATTCAGGGGCCAGAAGGGGGAAGGCGATGGAGGGACAGCCTCTGGAATATGAAGAGATCAATTCCCACCTTAACCCGGCCTTCGAATATGAGCCGAAGGTCAACCAGGGGCTGACCTTCGATGACCTGAAAAGGGAAATGGAAGAGAGGCAGAAGGAGATGGAGAAGCGACTCTTCCAGCAGCTCCATGACAAGATGAAAACGATTGAGAGCCTTAATGGTTTTAAACAAGCCGGAATCACCAATCTGCCAGCATACAGGGAAGAGGTATACCTTGAGAAGTTCAAGACCCCAGAGTTCGAAAAGTATGATGGGACCGGCTGCCCAAAAATGCATACCGGGCTATATGCCCGAAAAATGAGCAAGTATGCTCAATACGACCAGCTCATGCTCCAGACATTCCAAGATAGCCTCACAGGCCCTGCACTGGTCTGGTATGCCCACTTGGACTTCAACATTGTCAACACCTGGGAGAAGTTAGCCCGGGCGTTTTATGACCAATATAAGTTCAATATCGAAGTCGCCCCATCTGTAATCGACTTGGGGAGTCTCCGAAAAAGGCATGCTGAGCCATTCAAGGAGTATGCTCAGCGCTGGAGAGCCTAGGCCGCCAGGGTAGCAATCCCGATATCTGAGAAGGAATTGACATCCATATTTGTCAATACCTTGGACAAGACCTACTTTTCACACCTGGTAGGCCAGACCTCATCCAGTTTTGCAGAGGTAGTGGCTGAGGGATGCAGGATTGAGAATGCCATCACCACCGGCAGACTCCAAACAATGGAGCCTCCTAGGGTCACACCGACACAAAGGCCTTTAGGAGGAAACAGAGCTAAAGAGTCCACTGTCAGCACGGTCCACTCCGGTAAGGCAGAAAAATCTAGGACTCATGTGGCATTTCAGACCACGAGTACCCCAGCCCAACAACCCATGACAGGTCACGCCCAGGCCGCCAGGGCCCCAAGACAGTTCACTCCAATCCCCATACCGCTCAGTCAGGTCTTCGCTCGGTTGAGGGCAGACAACTTGATTAATTTCGAGCTCCCCAATGACCGGTACAGGCCCAAGAATTTCGACTTAAGCCTCAAGTGTAACTACCATATGGGACAAGACGGGCATTCTACAGATAGGTGCTGGAGGCTCCGGCACAAAATCCAAGACTTAATTGATGCAAGAATCATACAGCTGGATTTCGTGAACGCCCCAACACCCAATGTCAACACCAATCCACTGCCCAATCACAAGCCCACCATTAATATGATCACATCTAAGGAGTCGATTCCCAAAGAAGCCCCTAAGCAAAATACGACGGAGCAGCAGAAGAAGCAATCCCATCAAGCTCCAGAAGAAGCATCAAAGGCACACATTAAAAATAGGTGGTTAGCCGGAGACCCAACGGTCGGCACTTTGGGAGAATCACATGGGAGATTTTAGTATTTGGTAAATTATTCTTATACCCCGATTGAGCAGGGGCCGCCTAGTGGATGGGGACCAGAATTTGAGAAAGAAGACAACCCGTCAAAGGAAGAGGGGAAGACTATCAACATGATCAACTCTCATCAGAAGCCCAGAGTTATACAGTGCTACGAGGGACAATCAGCTAAGGTACAAATCCTAAGAAAAAGATATGTATTCAATGTCCCGATAACGGCAGAGAATTACAAGGCTGCACCGTTCGACTATCGAGCCCTCGAACAAGAGCGGCCTCCTATGGTGGGAGGCATCAGCCGCTCTGGGAGATTATACGATCCAAAGTATAAAGGCCCGACTGAAGAACCCAATGTGGAGAAAGGAGAAGAAGAGGAAGGGGGACTCGCTGCATTTACAAAGATGGTCAAGGCGAGTGAATACAAGATCATAGAACAATTAAATAAAGTTCCAGCACAGATATCACTCATGGGCCTTCGCACAACATCCGAGCCCTACAGGGAAGCACTCTTTAAAGTGCTAAAACAGATTCAGGTCTCAGAGGGCATCGCTACAGACAAAATAGGTCACGTAGCGGACTCCATCTTTACAATGGACCGGATATCTTTCTCTCCAGAAGAGCTAGGAGAGGAGGGAGACCAACATACCAAACCATTATTCATAGTGGTCAGGTGCAATGACACCATTGTCTCCTAGGTACTCATCGACAACGGATCATCCCTCAACATTTGCCCATTGGCAACGCTCGACTTGTTGGGGGTCGATCCAAGCAACATAAAACCTAACTCCACGATGGTCAAAGCTTTCAACGGATCAAAAAGAGACATAGTGGGGGAAGTGAACCTACCAGTAGAAATTGGTCCACAAGTATTCCACATCGCTTTCTAGGTCCTCGACATCCCAAGGTCTTTCAACTTGCTTTTGAGACGACCTTGGATACATGCTGCTGGAGCCATCCCCTCTAGTCTCCACCAAAGGGTCAAGTTCATTGCAAGCGGGCAGATAGTCACAGTATTGGGCGAACAGGATTACGCCATATACAAAGAGACTGTCATACCTTATATTGGGGAAGAAGGTTCAGAAGACCCAGATTTTCAATGAAGTGAACATGGTGACCAGTAAGGAGGGCCATCAGTTTAAAGAGGGGCAGCACGGGACATTTGGACTGGGGTACATTCCTACAGCCGCAGAAGAAGCGCAAGCAAGAGGTGTCAAAGGTAGAATGAAGGGGAAGCCGATCGACACCCAGATGTGCATCCCACCTCTCCAACAATCTTTCCGAAAGGTAAACATCATTCAAGAGCTTCGGATAAACGAAGAGGACGACAGCAAAGGGAAGTCAATGCCTCGCACGTCCAACCAGCATCCGGCTCTAAACAATTGGTTTTGTTATCCTATCAGTAGCGTTAGGTTAGCTCGAAAGTAGAGAAAAATTATTAAGCAAATTTTATTGAGACTCTTTATCAAATTCAATTACAGTTTGTTTTCTTCTTATATATATGCTTTCACTTTTATGTTATTCAGATCTCCTACCATCGAACATCAGGGATATTTCGCGCAGGTAGAAAGTAAAAATGTTGATATCGTTTCCAACGCTGTTGGGTTAGTTATTGAAGGCGATATCCTAGACCACGAAATAATACAAGAAAATTGGAAAAAACATTAACAAAGCGGAATTTCAATCGACGAGCCTGTGGAGACAGTAAATCTAGGAAGCATGGAAAACCCTAAGAACCTCAAAATCGGGACCAGTTTGAGTGCCAAGCAAAAATGTGAGATAACCGAGCTATTAACGGAATATGCGGATGTGTTTGCCTGGTCATATGGTGACATGCCAGGGCTAGACCAATCAATAGTGGTTCATAGGCATCCCACAGGGGAAGATGTCAAACCTAAAAGATAAAAACTGAGAAGATTTAGGCCTGACATCTTGCTAAAGATTAAGGAAGAAGTCAAGAAACTGCTAGAAGTAGGGTTCATTGAAGTATCCAACTACCCAGAATGGGTAGCAAATATAGTCCCCGTTATGAAAAAGAATGAAAAAGTACGCATATGCGTAGACTTCCGGGACTTAAACCAAGCTACGCCAAAGGATAACTCCCCCCTACCTCACATTGATGTTCTAGTAGACAACACTGGGGGAAACCATCTCTTCTCATTCATGGACGGTTTCTCAGGATATAATCAAATAAAAATGGCTGAAGAAGATAAAACCAAAACAACCTTCATCACAACGTGGGGAACTTTCTGTTACAAAGTCATGCCCTTTTATTTGAAAAACGCCGGGGCAACGTATCAGACAGCCATGGTCGCAATACTTCACGACATGATGCATCGAGAGGTTGAAGTATATGTCGACGACATGATAGCCAAATCCAAAGAAGGAGAAAGCCATATGGATAGCCTGAGGAAATTGTTTAAATGACTGAGAAAATTTCAGCACAAGTTAAACCCAGAGAAATGCACTTTCGGGGTCACAACGGGGAAATTGTTAGGGTTTGTCATAAGCCAGGAAGGGATTAAAATTGACCCTGATAAGGTAAAGTCTATATTAGAGTTACCTTTCCCACGCTCCGTTAAAGAAGTGAGAAGCTTGCTGGGAAGATTAAATTATATAGCTCGTTTTATCTCACAGCACACCGACAAATGCCGACCATTATTCCATCTATTGAAGAAGAACGCCACAATAGAATGGGACGACGAATGCGAAGAGGCATTCAAGACAATCAAAGACTATCTTATAAAACCTCTGGTCTTGATAGTCTCGAAGCAAGGAAAGCCCTTATTCTTATACCTTACTATACTCCCTGAATCCATGGGATGCATATTGGGGTAGAAAGATGATGAGGGAAGAGAGCGTTCCATATATTATCTGAGCAAGAAGTTCACAGATGGGGAACAGAGGTACTCAGAGGTGGAGAAGACTTGTTGTGCTCTAATTTGGGTCATGCATCGACTAAGGCAATACACCCTTTACTATCATATTGAGCTACTAACAAAGCATGATCCTTTGAAATACTTGGCAGAGAAACCAGCTTTGATAGGGAGAATCTCTAAATGGCAAATGCTCCTATTCGAGTTTGACATCACCTACATAAATCAGAACTCGATGAAAGGGCAAGCCTTAGCCGACCAATTAGCGGAACACCCTATCGAGACAGATTCCCAAGAACTACATGCCCAATTTCCATATGAGAATATATTGACAGTGGAAGATATGCCAGTAGAAGACTTTGGGATAGAGCAGAATGCTAAATGGAAACTGTTTTTCGATGGAGCTGCCAACGTATTCGGTTGTGGGGTTGGGGCAGTATTGATATCCCCAGATGGCACTTAATTCCCTGCAACGATGAGACTTACATTTCCCTATACCAATAATATTGCAGAATATGAAGCATGTATTCTTGGCCTCAAAATGGCCTGTCAAATGGAAATCCGTGAATTAGAAGTATATGGAGATTCGTCGCTTATCATACTACAAACAAGAGGGGAATACAAGACTAAAGACCCCAAACTGGTACCGTATCATCAACACTTGACAAAGCTAATTGAAGAATTCAAGGCAATCACTTTCACATACATCCCGAGAACTCAGAATCAGTTTGCAGATGCACTAGCCACACTAGCATCTATGATCCAGATAACAGGGGGAGCCGAAGTTCAACCGATGAAAATAGACATCGAAAGTCGGCCCGCCTACTGTTTAACCATTGAAAAAGTACAAGATGACAAGCCCTAGTATCACGACATCAAGACTTTCCTCCAAGAAAGTAAATACCCTGAAATAGCTAGCAGGAATGACCAAAGAACAATCAGAAGGTTAGCAAGCCATTTCTTATTAAGTGGGTCTATACTCTATAAAAGATCATCTGATACCACCTTGTTAAGATGTGTGGACAAAAATGAAGCATGCGAACTAATGAAGGAAGTACATGAGGGAGTATGTGGACCCCATATGAATGGCTACATGTTAGCCCGAAAAATCATGAGGTTAGGATATTATTGGTTGACCATGGAATCAAATTGCATAAAATATGTCAAGCACTATCATCTGTGTCAAGTCTACGCAAATCGGATAAATGCTCCGCCCAACGAGCTACACTTGTTATCAGCACCATGGCCTTTCTCCATGTGGGGAATCGACATAATAGGCTCGATCACTCCAACAGCATCTAACGGCCACAGATTCATACTAGTAGCGATTGATTATTCCACCAAATGGGTAAAAGCGTCATCATATACCAATGTTACAAAGGAGGTAATAATCCGCTTCTTAAAAAGGGACATAATAGCCCGATATGGAGTTCCTAAGTCCATCATCACCGACAACGGTACCAATCTCAACAACAAATCGATGACAGGTTTATGTCAACAATTCCACATAAACCACAGAAATTCAACTCCCTACCGACCTCAAATGAACAGGGCAGTAGAAGCAGCTAATAAAATATCAAGAATATCATCGAGAAAATGACAACAACTTACAAAGATTCGCATGAAATGTTACCGTTTGCTCTCATGGCTTATAAGACTTCAATAAGAACATCTACGGGAGCTACCCCTTACTCATTGGTATATGGTACAGAAGTAGTGCTACCAGTTGAAGTTGAAATACCATCATTAAGAATCCTGTCGGAAACTCAGCTAACTGAATCAAATTGGGTAAGGAAGAGGCTTGATCAGCTGAATCTGATTGATGAAAGAAGGCTTACCGCACTACGTCATGGCCAGTGTTACCAACAAAGAATGGCCCAAGCATTTAACAAGAAGATGAGACCTCGATACTTCAAAGAGGGGGATTTGGTACTAAGGAAGGTTCTCCTAAATGCCCAAGACTCCAGAGGGAAATTTACCCCAAACTACGAAGGCCCTTATGTAGTGAAAAAGGTTCTATCGAGAGTGCTTTGATATTAACTTAGATGGATGGTCCGGAATTGAGAGACCCATTAACACAGATGCTGTAAAGATGTACTCTCCTTAGGCAAGAGAATTGAAATTTTGCCAATGTTTATGAAAGCCAGTGTTCGATATAAATTTCGTTTGAGTCGAGTTTTCATTTTTTGCAAGCAAAGTTAATATCCCTGAATGATCAACAATCCCAATCAGTTCTCATCACAACAAATATTCCTAAACACATTACCCACCACTTCACCAATGAAAGATAAACACTAAAAATGATAATGAATCTTAATATAGTTTGTGATATAATTCTATCTACTTTTGAGCATTAAAAACTGAATGCATTAGTAGGATAACATTACCGTCAAAGAAACCAGGTGCACAAAGAAAGGGGGCACATCAAAATTTTCAACCCCGTGTCAAGATGAGAAGAAATGAAGCAGAAGCAAACCAACCCGAAGGTTTCGTTTGTTTGGTTGCTATCCACGATAAACTGGCAAGCATATTGGAAAAAAAATAATAAATAAAATAATAACTATCATGAAAAGCATCACATCATTTAGCTCAATCCGTAGAAAACATATTCAGAAGCATAAGATGAGTCAGTCCATAGTTGGGCACTTGTCTAAACATTCCCTTTAAAAGGGTAGTCAGCCCAAAAAGGGGCACTTCCCTAGATCTCTTAAGGTTAGCCTATAGGGGGCACCTTTTTGAGATATCAATTTTATCTTATGTCAGTCAGCCCAAGATGGGCACTTTCCTAAAAAGTTGTTCTCAAGGTCAGCTCATAAGGGCACTTTTTGAGACAACTCTATCCTAGGTTAGTCAACCCAAGATGGGCACTTTCCTAAAAATCTGTTCTCAAGGTTAGCTCATAAGGGCACTTTTTGAGACAGTTCAATCAATTTTATCATAGGTTAGTCAGCCCAAGACGGGCACTTTCCTAAAAATCCGTTTCAAGGTCAGCTCATAAGGGCACTTTTTGAGACACTCTACCATAGGTTAGTCAGCCCAAGATGGTCACTTTCCTAAAAATCTATTCTCAAGGTCAGCTCATAAGGGCACTTTTTGAGACAGTTCAATCAATTTTATCATATGTTAGTCAACCCCAAGATGGGCACTTTCCTAAAAATCCATTCTCAAGGTCAGCTCATAAGGGCACTTTTTGAGACACTTTACCATAGTTAGTCAGCCCAAGAGGGCACTTTCCTAAAAATTACCTTAAGGTTAAGTCAGCCCATGAGGGGGACTTTCCTAGATTCTCCCGATTAGTCAGCTCTTGGGGCACTTTTTCGGAAATATTCTTCCAAACAGTTGCTAGTCTAACAAGATGCTTCTGTTGACAGGTAGCCAGCTCATAAAGGCACTTCCTAAGTAAATTTTCTTTCCAAGGTTTGTAGTCTGATTAAGATGCTTCCTATCATCATTTCTTCCACACAATGCTTGAGGTGCTTCCTATCGCCAATTAGTCAGCCCATAAAGCACTGTTTGGGGAGGGAGCATTACTCTAAATTGTTAGGACCATCTTAAATCGTTTGGATTATTAGCTCTTGGAGCATTTTTCCTCCAAAAAAAAATGCTAGGTAACCAGCCAAAACCAAGGCGTTATCTATTTAAGAGGCCAAAAAATGGGTCTTTCTTGTCTTTGTAGTTAAGTTTTTTCAAATTTTACTACAAAGAGGAGCAGCTGTAAACACCCCATTTTTGCCCTAGGAATGAATAATAATCACTAATAATCAATTCTTAATTTTTTCCAATTTTTCTTTATTTGCATAAATAATAAAAATATTCAAAAAAATAAAAATAAATAGGAAAACACATCAATTTTGAAAAATGATTTCAGAAATGGCAATAATAAATAGTAAATAAATTTTTACAAATTTTGAAATTTCAAAAATACAAAAAAAATAAAAAAATCGCATTTACATATATGCAATTTGCGAAATTAGAAAAATCAGGAAAATGGGCTAGCCCAGCTGGTTCCGGACCACAGGCTAAGGCGCGCACAGGAGGGCTCGGTCGCAGGTTCGAATAGTGGGGGAAGCAGTTTCCGCGTTTTGAGTTTTTTTCACTTATATAGGACACATGGCAGCATCCAATTGGCTGGAGGAAACGCACACGCCAGGCGTTTTGATCATTTCTACCTCGAGTCCGAGATCGCCGGCGGAAGAAAAATTCGCATTTTGGCCATTGGATTCGATTTTTTTTCACAAATCCAATAGATCTTCAACAGAATGAGATAAACATCATCTAATTGGAATCAAATCGCAACAAATCGATGGATTTACACAAATCGGAGTTGTTTTTTTAACCGAAATCCGATTAGCTTCGATCGGAGAAAAATCCAAGTTATCCAGCTCGGTTTCAAGTGCCTATTTTAAAAAGAAATCGAAGGGAGGAAGCCAAGGATGGATCACAATTGAGAGAAAGTGAGAAAAGGAGCAAATCGGGGAGCATGGAGGGGGGGGGGAAACCCAAAACCGCGAACCGCCGATCGGGGCCAAGCCGCCACCAAGAGAGTTATAGGAGCAAACCCCGCTCCATTGGATTCAGCACTCTCGAGAATTTTGAATTCGATACCTCACCCCGTGACAAAAGACCGCCGGAATGCCGTGAACGAGCATCCTCACCCCCGTATCCGACCGATCCGACCCGACCCGATTCAACCGACTGAACCGACCGCGCCCGACCCGGATCTAGGTAAGTGGGTTTCCGGTTTTTTTCCCAAAATTTATTTATTTATTTTTATTCGATTTGATTTATTATTTATTTATTTATTTGTTTGTTTGTTTGTTTGTTGTTTATTTTTTTATGTTTTATTTATGTTTCCGTAAATAGGAAAAATGTTAGAAAATTGATTTTTTAGGATTTAATATGTGGGAAAAATAATAAAAAAAAAGAAAAAAATAATAATGTGGGAAAAAACAATATAAATATTAGAAAAATAATAATAGAAACTTTGGGATTTCAAAATAGGATAGATAATAGTTTAGGATAAAATTTTTAACAAAAAATTACAAAAATTATAAAAAAATAATAAAAATCATAAAAATCATAAAAACTATAAAAATCATGAAAAATTAGAAAATTTATAAAAAAAAATTGTAGAAGAATAATAAAAATCAAAAAAAATGGTAAAAAAAAAAATCATAAAATTACAAAAAAAAAAAAAAGAAAAATCTTTAAAAATCATAAAAATTTAATAAAATTCAAAAATTATAAAAAAAAAATAGAAAAAATAATTTTTTAGCACTTAGAAAAAACTTTTTCTTCGAAATAAATCCAAAATTGATGTTTTTCCTAAAAACCATTTTCAAAAATCGGAAAAAAAGTTTAGGCTTTTGATTTTTTTTAGAAAATCCCAAAAAAAAGTAAAAAAAAATAAAGCAAAAAGAGATTTCAAAATTAAAATTCACAAACACACTTAAAGTTTTCAGAAAAAGGAACTACGGCTTGTTTGATCCTAGATAGCGATCGTAGGCACCTTTTTTTCGGGTCAACCATAAAATGAAATAAAAAAACATTTTCTTGAAATAAATTCAAAAACATAAAAAAAAGTAATAGAAACACAATAAAAACCATTTTAAATATGAACAATTTTAGGAGATTAGGTGGTAACCGTAAGTTTTAATAGGTTAGCCCCCGGACTTAGAAACTCTAGTTTTCTTTTCCTCTTTTCAAAAAACAAGAAGAGGAAATAAAGGACGTAGTGGTCCAAATTAAGACTAATCCGCTCCTTTGTCTTAATTCAATATTTCCCAACAACAGTTGGGTGGCGACTCCAAAAATCAAACGAAATCCTAACTCAAGTCGAGAATTACATTAGATTAGCATAGGGTTTTTTTGTTTTTGATTCAGATTAGGAATGGGGAATGCAAAAAAAATAGACTCCGACACTCAACAAAAACAACAGGAATATGCCCGATTAAATTAGGAAGTGGATCTTTTGGGGTAAACTATTTTCCCCGCTATGTCGTAGATATTTCCATCCAACCCCATGAGAGAGCATGAACTCGTTCTTCCTCTCTTTTCTTTTCAAATTCTGCTGTGAGATTGCACGTGCACATACCGCCCCTTACATGATGGAATCTGTCATAGTTTGCTAGTTTTTTCCCATATTTGCTTCAATTTTCCAAAGTAATTCACCAAAGTCATCCCCCTTTGTTTGCATTCTGCCAATTCACTTCGCAGATGTTGAATGCGTGGACCATTAGCTATTGAGAACCTGTCCCTAAAGTCGTTCTATAAATGTTCAGCTATTTCCTCGTGAGAAATAGTAGACCGAAGTGAGGATTCGATTGTATTACGAATCCATGATGTCCAATAAAGAATTAATCATCCACCAATCTTCAAGATCAGATGAATTATCATCAGGTTTTTTTTGTACCATCAAGAAAACATATTTTTTCCGAGCTCGTAGAGCCGTTCTCATGACCGTGCCATTTTATCATAGTTTTCTCCTCTCAACTGTACTTGAGTGATCACCAATCCTGGATTATCTAATGAGGTAATATCATAAGGAGAGATCGTTTTTCTTTGAGGAAGGATTTCTTCCCTTTACCTCACTTGTTTGTGATCCAATTATTGTTTTTTGTCTACAATGGCTCTGATACCATGAAAAAATTAAACCAACAATGGAATCAAGAAGACTCTTTTTTTCTCCTCTATCTTTTCCATAACTCATGTCCAAATATATATATAGCAGGGGGATATCTTTTCCAAGCACTAAATCCCCACAAACTAGGAAAACAAAACCCAAATCCCACTGTAAACACCCATTTTTTTCCCGGAATGAGTAATAATTTTAATAATCGATTTTCAATTTTTTTTTTAATTTTTCTCTAAAAGCAAAAATAATAAAAATATATTTAAAAAAAAAAAAAAATAGGAAACACATCATTTTGAAAAATGATTTCAGAAATGGCAAAATAAATAATGAATAATTTTTACAAATTTTTGAAATTTCAAAAAAATACAAAAAAATGGAAAAATCGCATTTCATTATGCAATTTTCGATATAAAGAAAATCGGGGAAATCAGGCCGCTTGCTGGCTCTTTGGGGCTATAGGGAAATTTGAAGGGTAGGTCGCAAGTTCGAATCCCCCCCTGTGCGCCGACAAAAAATTTTCTTTCTTTTCCCCGGACTCCCCATGCAGCGTGTGATTGGCCAAAGGAAATCACGCGTGTTGCACGTGATCGTCTTCCTCACCCCAACAAACGCGAAGAAGCCCGAGCAATCCGACGAGGGAATCGATCATTTTTTTTTAAATCTTCTAGATTACTGCAAGATAAAGCCTCCTAAATAAA